>JAWNPK010000049.1:16447500-17147664 GCA_035047565.1 Drosophila mulleri | reverse complement strand
AGCAGATGCGCTTAACTCACAGCAAGCTTACATGGATAGACTGGCTGAATGGGCGCGCAAGTGGTGCATTACAATTAATGCGAATAAAACTATGCACATCATGCATACACTCAGACCTATAGCACCATATCAGGCTATTCGCATTGGCAACGAAACTATTGAAAATGGCACCTCACATCCATATCTGGGCGTTACTTTAGATTCTAGACTGCGCCTCACTCAACATGTCACTACGGTCGTTACTAGGGTTAGGGCTAGGCTTAAAAAGATAGATTGGCTCATTAATAAAGATAGTAAACTATCTCTAAAAACTAAAACTATAATATACAAGCAGCTTGTTGCCCCACTATGGCAATACTCGCTACCTGTATGGGGTGCTCTTCTATCTGAGACCCAATTCAGCCGCATTAGAGTGGTTCATGATAAAGCTCTAAGAGCCATATCTGGTGCTCAGTACTTTGTCTCTAATGCTCGCATCAGATCTGCACTGGATGTCTTGTCTGTTGATGAAATATTCAATAATCTCTGCACAAAGTACTTCGACAGACTACGTGTACACAGCAACAACGATGCTAGAAAGATTGTCTATGATCCGTTCATCCCACAGCGGCTAACTATGCCCAGATACACGAATCTCATTAACACTCTGCTGGCTGATGATATTGCTCTGCGCAGTCAGCGACAGCGGCAAAGAGAAGCTGATGAAAATGCTGAGTTTAGAGAAAGATACCGTCGCCTACATCCGCCAGAGTATGGCCCGATCACCTTTCGCGAGCACAGCCGACGGCTAATAGCGGAGCGATTCACGAGATCGTATCCAGATCCTCCTCGCAACTCCAATGAGAATCGACGCATCAATGCTCCACCGATCGGCCTTGCTGCACACCCACCTGCTTCTGGGGTGGCTCATAATATAGGTGACGCAGCTGCTTTGCAGCCGCGCCTGCCTATATTCCAGCAGTTGGCGCCGTTACCACCCACCATGGCCCCCATGCGCCCACCCATCATCGACCTAGATGACCTGCCGGACTGATTAAATCTACTCTTCTCAAGAGGCTTCTAGCCAGACACACAAATAAGTATCAAATCTAATTGTCATTCAAATTGATCATTTGGATATACAAATATCACAATTAGCAACAGGCTATTGCACTATTTACTTAGAAGAGTAACTAAACCAACAAATAACATACAATTTAGATGTCTATTTTCAGCTCAAAAGTTTATTTTCAGCACATATATACATATGTGCAGCGAACATATATAGTGGTGCTTGCGCCTACAACATATGTACAATTTGAATGAGCCTGAAACTAACTTAAATTAATGTCCTATTGGTCGCGGAGCCCACTTGGCTAGTTCTCCTTGCTGTAGTGGTTGTACTCTGCAAAGAAAAAATCAACATTAGAAATCTTTTAACACTTTTATTAAATTTTGCAAAATTCACTTACTTGCCAGTTATATTGCAATTTATGCAATTCCATTGTCTTCAGTATTTACGCTCCCTTGCATTTTACTTTGCAGCAGCTATATATATAAAAAGACAGCAATTAATCAGTATAAATTTTTAATATTATAAATTTCATTTACTTACTTATTAATATTTATACATATCAATTAGCAGCATCAAATTTGCATTTAATGCAATTTGCAATCAGCTGACTTTCTTTTGTTTTGATTGTGCACTCCGATAGGTATTTACATATAACCAGGGATGCATCGTCACATTTACAATTGCACTTGCAATATATTGAATTAATATTTTTTAAATCAAAACTGCTAAAATGAAATGAAAAGCAAATTTTTATTTAAATTATTAAATCCTATAAATTTATTACTATATATAATTAAATCAAAAACAATTATATTATAGCAGCAACTAAATTAAAATATATATGCTATACTAATGTACTGTATATATGTAAACTAAACTTAACAATAATTAAAAATACTATTAAATTAATTAATTACACTAACTCTAGACCTTATCACCAATAATTATTACCTATTGTTAATTCTTATTGTTCATAGTCTTTTACTTGCCATATGCATGTTATTACTTTCGATAACTCACCGATAATTACATATGTAACAACCTTGCACCACACAAGCACTGTGTGTTGACAGTTGTGCAGATTATTATAGCCATTGAAACTTAAATGTAAATATGTAAAGTATAATATTATTGTTATTAATTTTTATTAACTTTATGCAATTATAACTATTTTTTAGCTTATACATGTAATGGAGAAAATGACCAGACCTTGTCTCGACTTTTCTCTATAACTCCAATTGGCCACTTTGAGCTGATTTCTCACTGCATCTTGCAGATGCTTATAAATGAAATATTTGAATTATATTAATTAATGCTACTTCTTACTATTGTATAATATTAATCTTATTTAACTACTTAGTCTATTATCAGCTATTCAAGCACTCTATTGTATCTTATTACTCTTAATTTGCTCTTTATCTTTATATTTTGTAAAATTAAGCTGCACTGTTATTTTTGTGCACTTATTGCTACTTAAATTAACTCATGTTATGAAAAGTTACGACAAATATCGACCTTTTGTATACTCTTATGTATCTATAGGCGCTAATCATATTCTTAAGAAATGCTATTGTAAAGTATTGTTTGAATAAAAAGTATCTCCGCTCTCTCTTCCCCTCGCCATGCAGCTGCAGGACAGCTGATCATGTTTGAGATGGGAAGAAGGGGAGATCATTATTGTGTGTTCTCTTGTAACATACGAACAGAAAAAAAAAAACGGCCCCAAATCTACCGCTATTGAAGTCCTCCAGTGGCAATGGCTCTAACGCTCATAACGTTTGGTGCAAGACTACTGCCGAGAAGGCTGAAACATTTGCTGCAAGTCTTGAAGACCGATTCCATCCCATCGTGACCACGTCGCCCAGTGATCTGGCTGAGATTGAGGCTCAAGTTAGCCAGCCATCTTTGACTTCTTCAGTCTCTTTTCGGCCAGTCACTGCGGCTGAAGTCATCAGTCACATCAGCACGTTAGAGAGCAAGAAAGCGGCTGGATTGGATCAAATTGATAATCACACCATCAAAGCGCTGCCAATGAAGGCTATTCTTTATCTAGTTTTGATCTGCAACAACTCCTTTAGATTGGGTCATTTCCCCTCCTGCTGGAAGCTAGCGATGGTGAAGATGGTGCACAAGCCTGGCAAGCCTACGCAACATGTCTCATCATACAGGCCAATAAGTCTTCTATCTGGCCTCTCAAAGATACTTGAGCACTTGATATTGAGCCGTATGCTTGAGCAAGATGCTCTTATAAATGCGATTCCAAGCCATCAATTCGGATTCCGCAAAGCTCATTCAGCTGAACAGCAATTGGGTCGAGTCACCCAGTACATTATTAAAGCATTTGATGACCATAAATACTGCTCTGCTGTCTATATGGACATTAAAGAAGCTTTTGATCGAGTGTGGCATACAGGCTTGAAATACAAACTCAAGTCACTACTGCCGATCGCTCTCTATCGCATTCTCTGTTGCTATCTAACAGATCGCTCTTTTATTGTTGAGTGCCACGGTGGATGTCGCTCAGGAGTCAGGCAGATTCACGCTGGTGTGCCACAAGGCAGCCTGCTTGGGCCAGTGCTGTATAATATATACACCAGCGATATACCAGCGACAACTTGTCTTCATGGAGTTCGTATTGCCACCTATGCTGATGACGTCATTGTTCTTGCAGCAGACTATCGACAAGCAGATGCGCTTAACTCACAGCAAGCTTACATGGATAGACTGGCTGAATGGGCGCGCAAGTGGTGCATTACAATTAATGCGAATAAAACTATGCACATCATGCATACACTCAGGCCTATAGCACCATATCAGGCTATTCGCATTGGCAACGAAACTATTGAAAATGGCACCTCACATCCATATCTGGGCGTTACTTTAGATTCTAGACTGCGCCTCACTCAACATGTCACTACGGTCGTTACTAGGGTTAGGGCTAGGCTTAAAAAGATAGATTGGCTCATTAATAAAGATAGTAAACTATCACTAAAAACTAAAACTATCATATACAAGCAGCTTGTTGCCCCACTATGGCAATACTCGCTACCTGTATGGGGTGCTCTTCTATCTGAGACCCAATTCAGCCGCATTAGAGTGGTTCATGATAAAGCTCTAAGAGCCATATCTGGTGCTCAGTACTTTGTCTCAAATGCTCGCATCAGATCTGCACTGGATGTCTTGTCTGTTGATGAAATATTCAATAATCTCTGCACAAAGTACTTCGACAGACTACGTGTACATAGCAACAACGATGCTAGAAAGATTGTCTACGATCCGTTCATCCCACAGCGGCTAACTATGCCCAGATACACAAATCTCATTAACACTCAGCTGGCTAATGATATTGCTCTGCGCAGCCAGCGACAGCTGCAAAGAGAAGCTAATGAAAATGCTGAATTTAGAGAAAGATACCGTCGCCTACATCCGCCAGAGTATGGCCCGATCACCTTTCGCGAGCACAGCCGACGACTAATAGCGGAGCGATTCACGAGATCGTATCCAGATCCTCCTCGAAACTCCAGTGATAATCGACGCATCAATGCTCCACCGATCGGCCTTGCTGCACACCCACCTGCTTCTGGGGTGGCTCATAATATAGGTGACGCAGCTGCTTTGCAGCCGCGCCTGCCTATATTCCAGCAGTTGGCGCCGTTACCACCCACCATGGCCCCCATGCGCCCACCCATCATCGACCTAGATGACCTGCCGGACTGATTAAATCTACTCTTCTCAAGAGGCTTCTAGCCAGACACACAAATAAGTATCAAATCTAAGTGCCATTCAAATTGGTCATTTGTATATACAAATATCAAAATTAGCAACAGGCTATTGCGCTATTTACTTAGAAGAGTAGCTAAACCAACAAACAACATACAATTTTTATGTCTTTTTTCAGCTCAAAAGTTTATTTTCACACATATATACATATGTGCAGCGAACATATATAGTGGTGCTTGCGCCTACAATATATGTACAATTTGAATGAGCCTGAAACTAACTTAAATTAATGTCCTATTGGCCGCGGAGCCCACTTGGCTAATTCTCCTCGCTGCAGTGGATGTACTCTGCAAAGAAAAAATCCACATTAGAAATCTTTTAACACTTTTATTAAATTTTGCAAAATTCACTTACTTGCCAGTTATATTGCAATTTATGCAATTCCATTGTCTTCAGTATTTACGCTCCCTTGCATTTTACTTTGCAGCAGCTATATATATAAAAAGACAGCAATTAATCAGTATTAATTTTTAATATTATTAATTTCACTTACTTACTTATTAATATTTATACATATCAATGAGCAGCATCAAATTTGCATTTAATGCAATTTGCAATCAGCTGACTTTGTTTTGTTTTGATTGTGCACTCCGATAGGTATTTACATATAACCAGGGATGCATCGTCACATATACAATTGCACTTGCAATATGTTGAATTAATATTTTTTAAATCAAAACTGCTAAAATGAAATGAAAAGCAAATTTTTATTCAAATTATTAAATCCTATAAATTTATAACTATATATAATTAAATTAAAAACAATTATATTATAGCAGCAACTAAATTAAAATATATGTATTCATATGCGATACATTGCACTATTATTGCTATTTATGCATTGTAAATATGTAAACTAAACCTAATAATAATTAAAAATACTAGTAAATTAATTAATTACACTAACTCTAGATCTTATCATCAATAATTATTATCTATTGCTAATTCTTATTGTTCATAGTCTTTTACTTGCCATATATGCATGTTATTACTTTCGATAACTCGCCGATAATTACATATGTAACAACTTTGCACTCTATGTTGACAGTTGTGCATATTCTAATAGCCATTGAAACTTAAATGTAAACATGTAAAGTATATTATTATTCTTATTAATTTTTGTTAACTTTATGCAATTATAACTATTTTTTAGCTTATACATGTAATGGAGAAAATGACCAGACTTTGTCTCGACTTTTCTCTATAACTCCAATTGGCCACTTTGAGCTGATTTCTCACTGCATCTTGCAGATGCTTATAAATGAAATATTTGAATTATGTTAATTAATGCTACTTCATACTATTGTAAAAAATTAATCTTATTTAACGAATTAGTCTATTATCAGCTATTTTAGCATTCTATTGTATCTTATATTACCTTTAATTTGCTCTTTTTCTTTATATTTTGTAAAATTAAGCTGCACTGTTATTTTTGTGCACTTATTGCTATTTAAATTAATTCATATTATGAAAAGTTACGACAAATATCGACCTTTTGTATACTCTTAAGTATCTATAGGCGCTACTCATATTCTTAAGAAATGCTATTGTAAAGTATTGTTTGAATAAAAAGTATCTCCACTCTCTCTTCCCCTCGCCATGCAGCTGCAGGACAGCTGATCATGTTTGAGATGGGAAGAAGGGGAGATCATTATTGTGTGTTCTCTTGTAACATACGAACAGAAAAACTATCATATACAAGCAGCTTGTTGCCCCACTATGGCAATACTCGCTACCTGTATGGGGTGCTCTTCTATCTGAGACCCAATTCAGCCGCATCAGAGTGATTCATGATAAAGCTTTAAGAGCCATATCTGGTGCTCAGTACTTTGTCTCTAATGCACGCATCAGATCTGCACTGGATGTCTTGTCTGCTGATGAGATATTCAATAATCTCTGCACAAAGTACTTCGACAGACTACGTGTACATAGCAACAACGATGCTAGAAAGATTGTCTACGATCCGTTCATCCCACAGCGGCTAACTATGCCCAGATACACGAATCTCATTAACACTCAGCTGGCTAATGATATCGCTCTGCGCAGTCAGCGACAGCTGCAAAGAGAAGCTGATGAGAATGCTGAGTTTCGAGAAAGATACCGTCGCCTACATCCGCCAGAGTTTGGCCCGATCACCTTTCGCGAGCACAGCCGACGACTAATAGCGGAGCGATTCACGAGATCGTATCCAGATCCTCCTCGCAACTCCAGTGAGAATCGACGCAACAATGCTTCACCGATCGGCCTTGCTGCACACACACCTGCTTCTGGGGTGGCTCATAATATAGGTGACGCAGCTGCTTTGCAGCCGCGCCTGCCTATATTCCAGCAGTTGGCGCCGATACCACCCACCATGGCCTCCATGCGCCCACCCATCATCAACCTAGATGACCTACCGGACTGATCAAATCTACTCTTCTCAAGAGGCTTCTAGCTGACACACAAATAAGTATCAAACCTAATTGCCATTCAAATTGGTCATTTGTATATACAAATATCAAAATTAGCAACAGGCTATTGCGCTATTTACTTAGAAGAGTAGCTAAGCCAACAAACAACATACAATTTTTATGTCTTTTTTCAGCTCAAAAGTTTATTTTCAGCACATATATACATATGTGCAGCGAACATATATAGTGGCGCTTGCGCCTACAATATATGTACAATTTGAATGAGCCTGAAACTAACTTAAATTAATGTTCTATTGGCCGCGGAGCCCACTTGGCTAATTTTCCTTGCTGCAGTGGATGTACTCTGCAAAGAAAAAATCAACATTAGAAATCTTTTAACACTTTTATTAAATTTTGCAAAACTCACATACCAGCCAGTCTGATCGCAATCTATGCAATTCCTCTGTCTTCAGTTTCTGAGCTCCCTTGCATTTTGCACTGCAGCAGCTATATATATAAAAAGACAGCAATTAATCAGTATTAATTTTTAATATTATTAATTTCATTTACTTACTTATTAATATTCATACATATCAATTAGCAGCATCAAATTTGCATTTAATGCAATTTGCAATCAGCTGACTTTGTTTTGTTTTGATTGTGCACTCCGATAGGTATTTATATATAACCAGGGATGCACCGTCACATGCACAATTGCACTTGCAATATGTTGAATTAATAATTTTGAAATCAAAACTACTAAAATGAATTGTAATGCTAATTTTTATTCAAATTATTAAATCCTATAAACTTATAACTATATATAATTAAACTAAAAATAATTATACTATAGCAGCAATTAAATTAAAATATATGTATACATATGCGATACATTGCACTATTAATGCTATGTATGCATTGTAAATATGATAACTAAACTTAATAATAATTAAAAATGCTATTAAATTAATTAATTACACTAACTCTAGATCTTATCACCAATAACTATTATCTATTGTTGGTTCTTATTGTTCATAGTCTTTTACTTGCCATATATGCGTGTTATTACTTTCGATAACTCGCCGATAATTACATATGTAACAACTTTGCACTTTGTGTTGACAGTTGTGCAGATTCTTATAGCCATTGAAACTTAAATGTAAATATGTAAAGTATATTATTATTCTTATTAATTTTTATTAACTTTATGCAATTAAAACTATTTTTTAGATTATACATGTAATGGAGAAAATGACCAGACCTTGTCTCGACTTTTCTCTATAACTCCAATTGGCCACTATTGAGCTGATTTCTCACTGCATCTTGCAGATGCTTATAAATGAAATATTTGAATTATATTAATTAATGCTACTTCTTACTACTGTAAAATATTAATCTTAATTAACTACTTAGTCTATTATCAGCTATTCAAGCACTCTATTGTATCTTATTACCTTTAATTTGCTCTTTATCTTTATATTTTGTAAAATTAAGCTGCACTGTTATTTTTGTGCACTTATGGCTATTTAAATTAATTCATATTATGAAAAGTTACGACAAATATCGACCTTTTGTATACTCTTAAGTATCTATAGGCGCTACTCATATTCTTAAGAAATGCTATTGTAAAGTATTGTTTGAATAAAAAGTATCTCCACTCTCTCTTCCCCTCGCCATGCAGCTGCAGGACAGCTGATCATGTTTGAGATGGGAAGAAGGGGAGATCATTATTGTGTGTTCTCTTGTAACATACGAACAGAAAAAAAATTATGCTTGTGTCTGAGACGCATCTGATTGATAGCGATAGCATTGCTATCAATGGCTATATCGTTTATTTAGCAAACCACCCCTCAAACAGGAGGAGAGGAGGTGCAGCTTTCATAATTAAACAGAATATATGCCACTATGCTATGCGTTGTACATCAAATGACTCGCATCAATCTGTTGAAGTTTCAGTCAGCTTGCAAAACGGCAGACACATAAACATCGTAGCTATCTACTGCCCGCCGCAACTCATCTGGTCTGGACAAGATTTCAACAACCTGCTATTAGCTCTGGGTGACACTTTTATAGTCGGTGGTGACTGGAACGCGAAAAGTCAGTGGTGGGGCAACGCCAGATCCTGTCTCCGCGGCCGCACACTAGTCAACAGTATCCTGCAAGTGAACTGCAACATCTTGGCAACTGGATCGCCCACCCATTATCCATTTAATGCACGCCAAACTCCGTCTGCCATTGACTTTGCGCTTTTTAAAGGCATCAGGCGTGAATTGTTGGCCATCTCTGACTCATTTGAGCTCAGCTCTGACCATCTTCCGTTGCAAGTTCAGCTGGTCGAGAAGCCAATCACTAGCAAAGCAAAAGGTCATCTTCTGCATCTGAATGCTAATATTAACAGATTCCAGAGCTATCTAAACGACAGAATCTTGCTCAACACTGAGATCAGCAATGAGGACGACGTCGATGATGCTGTTAATATTTTCGTCAAAAACATTGAAGATGCTGCAAACTATGCGAATCCACAGAGCCCACGCAAGATAACGAGAGCTAGATTTCGAGTCAATAGACAGACTCTACAACTTGTCGAGGCCCACAAGCTAATCAAGCGCTATCTCGTTCGAAATCGCAATCCTTTGGCGAAGCAGCTCTGCAACAGGCTGTCGAATCGCATTCGCAAAGAGCTTATAGATGCTAGGCAGAAGTACGAGGAAGAGCTATTTAGATCTATCGATCCAACTGATAGATATAGTATGCAGAAACTCTGGCGACTGACCAACGAAATTAAGCGACAGCCGGCCCCAAATCTACCGCTATTGAAGTCCTCCAGTGGCAATGGCTCTAACGCTCATAACGTTTGGTGCAAGACTACTGCCGAGAAGGCTGAAACATTTGCTGCAAGTCTTGAAGAGCGATTCCATCCCATCGTGACCACGTCGCCCAGTGATCTGGCTGAGATTGAGGCTCAAGTTAGCCAGCCATCTTTGACTCCTTCAGTCTCTTTTCGGCCAGTCACTGCGGCTGAAGTCATCAGTCACATCAGCACGTTAGAGAGCAAGAAAGCGGCTGGATTGGATCAAATTGATAACCACACCATCAAAGCGCTGCCAATGAAGGCTATTTTGTATCTTGTTTTGATCTGCAACAACTCCTTTAGATTGGGTCATTTCCCCTCCTGCTGGAAGCTAGCGATGGTGAAGATGGTGCACAAGCCTGGCAAGCCTACGCAACATGTTTCATCATACAGGCCAATAAGTCTTCTATCTGGCCTCTCAAAGATACTTGAGCACTTAATATTGAGCCGTATGCTTGAGCAAGATGCTCTTATAAATGCGATTCCAAGCCATCAATTCGGTTTCCGCAAAGCTCATTCAGCTGAACAGCAATTGGGTCGAGTCACCCAGTACATTATTAAAGCATTTGATGACCATAAATACTGCTCTGCTGTCTATATGGACATTAAAGAAGCTTTTGATCGAGTGTGGCATACAGGCTTGAAATACAAACTCAAGTCACTACTGCCGATCGCTCTCTATCGCATTCTCTGTTGCTATCTAACAGATCGCTCTTTTATTGTTGAGTGCCACGGTGGATGTCGCTCAGGAGTCAGGCAGATTCACGCTGGTGTGCCACAAGGCAGCCTGCTTGGGCCAGTGCTGTATAATATATACACCAGCGATATTCCAGCGACAACTTGTCTTCATGGAGTTCGTATTGCCACCTATGCTGATGACGTCATTGTTCTTGCAGCAGACTATCGACAAGCAGATGCGCTTAACTCACAGCAAGCTTACATGGATAGATTGGCTGAATGGGCGAGCAAGTGGTGCATTACAATTAATGCAACTAAAACTATGCACATCATGCATACTCTCAGACCTATTGCACCATATCAGGCTATTCGCATTGGCAACGAAACTATTGAAAATGGCACCTCACATCCATATCTGGGCGTTACTTTAGATTCTAGACTGCGCCTCACTCAACATGTCACTACGGTCGTTACTAGGGTTAGGGCTAGGCTTAAAAAGATAGATTGGCTCATTAATAAAGATAGTAAACTATCTCTAAAAACTAAAACTATCATATACAAGCAGCTTGTTGCCCCACTATGGCAATACTCGCTACCTGTATGGGGTGCTCTTCTATCTGAGACCCAATTCAGCCGCATTAGAGTGATTCATGATAAAGCTTTAAGAGCCATATCTGGTGCTCAGTACTTTGTCTCTAATGCACGCATCAGATCTGCACTGGATGTCTTGTCTGCTGATGAGATATTCAATAATCTCTGCACAAAGTACTTCGACAGACTACGTGTACATAGCAACAACGATGCTAGAAAGATTGTCTACGATCCGTTCATCCCACAGCGGCTAACTATGCCCAGATACACGAATCTCATTAACACTCAGCTGGCTAATGATATTGCTCTGCGCAGCCAGCGACAGCTGCAAAGAGAAGCTGATGAAAATGCTGAATTTAGAGAAAGATACCGTCGCCTACATCCGCCAGAGTATGGCCCGATCACCTTTCGCGAGCACAGCCGACGACTAATAGCGGAGCGATTCACGAGATCGTATCCAGATCCTCCTCGAAACTCCAGTGAGAATCGACGCAGCAATGCTCCACCGATCGGCCTTGCTGCACACACACCTGCCTCTGGGGCGGCTCATAGTATAGACGACGCAGCTGTTTTGCAGCCGCGCCTGCCTATATTCCAGCAGTTGGCGCCGTTACCACCCACTGTGGCCCCCATGCGCCCACCCACCATCAACCTGGATGATCTACCGGACTGACTCAAGTTTACTCTTCTCAAGCGACTACTAGCCGGATATGCAAATAAGTATTTGAAAACAAATTATCATTCAAATTGATCATTTGCTTATACAAGTGACTTAATTAGCAACTGGCTATTGCACTTATGACTTAGAAGGGTGACTAAACTAACAATTTGTACACAAATTTGATATATATCTAGAATACAAAAGTTTATTTTCGGCACATATGTACATACGTGCAGCGAACATATATGGTGGCGTACGCCGGTATTGTACATTTTGTATTAACTTAAAACTAACTTAATTATGCGCCTTATTGGCTGCGGAGTTCACTTGGTTAATCCTTCTTGCTGCAGCTGATGTACTCTGCAAAGAAAAAATTAACATTTATAATTCTTTTAACTTTTTATTCACTTATGCAAAATTCACTTACTTGCCAGTTATATTGCAATTTATGCAATTCCATTGTCTTCAGTATTTGCGCTCCCTTGCATTTTACTTTGCAGCAGCTTTATATATAGAAAGACAGCAATTTATCAGTATTAATATTAAATATTTTTAATATCATTTATTTTCTTATTAATATCTATACATACCAATCAGCAGCATCAAATTTGCATTTAATGCAATTTGCAATCAGCTGATTTTGTTTTGTTTTGATTGTGCACTCCGATAGGTATTTACATATAACCAGGGATGCATCGTCACATTTACAATTGCACTTGCAATATATTGAATTAATATTTTTTAAATCAAAACTGCTAAAATGAAATGAAAAGCAAATTTTTATTCAAATTATTAAATCCTATAAATTTATAACTATATATAATTAAATTAAAAAACAATTATATTATAGCAGCAACTAAATAAAAATATATGTATACATATGCGATACATTGCACTATTATTGCTATTTATGCATTGTAAATATGTAAACTAAACTTAATAATAATTAAAAATACTAGTAAATTAATTAATTACACTAACTCTAGATCTTATCATCAATAATTATTATCTATTGCTAATTCTTATTGTTCATAGTCTTTTACTTGCCATATATGCGTGTTATTACTTTCGATAACTCGCCGATAATTACATATGTAACAACTTTGCACTTTATGTTGACTGTTGTGCAGATTCTTATAGCCATTGAAACTTAAATGTAAACATGTAAAGTATATTATTATTGTTATTAATTTTTATTAACTTTATGCAATTATAACTATTTTTTAGCTTATACATGTAATGGAGAAAATGACCAGACTTTGTCTCGACTTTTCTCTATAACTCCAATTGGCCACTTTGAGCTGATTTCTCACTGCATCTTGCAGATGCTTATAAATGAAATATTTGAATTATGTTAATTAATGCTACTTCTTACTATTGTAAAATATTAATCTTAATTAACTACTTAGTCTATTATCAGCTATTCAAGCACTCTATATTACCTTCAATTTGCTCATTATCTTTATATTCTGTAAAATTAAGCTGCACTGTTATTTTTGTGCACTTATTGCTATTTAAACTAATTCATATTATGAAAAGTTACGACAAATATCGACCTTTTGTATACTTTTAAGTATCTATAGGCGCTAATCATATTCTTAAGAAATGCTATTGTAAAGTATTGTTTGAATAAAAAGTATCTCCCCTCTCTCTTCCCCTCGCCATGCAGCTGCAGGACAGCTGATCATGTTTGAGATGGGAAGAAGGGGAGATCATTATTGTGTGTTCTCTTGCAACATACGAACAGAAAAGTCGACCATCTCGGCCGAGCGCTTGAAGCGAAATGATTGTGCTGACGCACATTTTCGAACCCCGAACCTAAAAGTAAGGAAAATTTCGAATTCGAAATTGTCTGGGGTGCTTAACGCTGAGAAAAAGAGTGCAAAACGCTTTACACTAGTTGTCTCATCTATGTGTTTTCTGGTTAGTGCTTCAACATATCTTACGATAGTGTATCGATACTATTAGATTACATTATTATCGATGTTGCTGCCAGTGTGTTACTGGGAGGCAACATAGCCTTCATTGGACTTATACTTTTCACCAATTTGATATTTTTGCTTGCTTTTTATTGACTGTAGCCTTATGATTTTTTTTTCGCACAATTGTAGCTTTGTTGAAAGTGTAGACGTAATTTAACTTTAACCGAATGAATAAATCGGATGAATCCACAGTATACATATAATGAAGTTAATTATAATGAAATGAGTTGAATCCGTTGTTTATTATAGATGATCAGCTTGCTAGTCAACAACTTATAATATTTTGTAAATTTAAAGTGCATCGCAAAGTTACAAAGCAAAGCAAATATAACAATAAGTAACTAATAAAATCACTTTTCCCATTACTACTACACTATTAAATGCACAGATTAAGCTGAATACACACGCAATTCGTGTCTCTGTTGTACTACTGTTTAGTATTCTTTCCGGATCTAGAAACTGAATTGAATCATTCAAAACCTTTTGTTCACTTTTAAGACACTCTTACTTTCTGCCTTAAATTACGGAAACTTAAAAAATCATTCTAATTATAGTGCTTTATTAATTCTTTATTAATATACATACATGTATATATGTCAATAAATATGCTGTAAAATTAACACTAAGTATTTAATGAATAACATTTGCTCGAACGCAATTTAAGAGGGAAATACTAGTGGAACAATGAATAATAGTATGTATATCTATGTATGTAGATATATGATAAGTAAAGCTAACATTAAATACTTTTGCGTATATAATATAAATTCTATAATTAAAATTTTTTTTTTCTGCAATATTTGCGTTTTGCCGGCATTAACTGCTTTTAACATTGAGATGTTTCAGTGCAACGGTTCAGATGGGTAATTTAGAGGCGGTATTGCGCTAGCGTCCCATATTGCAGATCTTGAAATGGCATGGCCTCATATCTATAGAAACAGAAAATATATCAGTAAAGATCAAATTACACATTTTTGGAAGCTTCATGCAACACTTACATTGTTTACGAACTATTTGCAAATATGGGAAATATGAATATCAGGAATACAATATAAAATTAAATTTAAATTTAACAGATTTATCATGCACCATATTGTTATCAACTCTTCATATTGTATTTTACCTAAAACTGAAAGATATTCTAATTCCTAATAGAAATATATGGCCTTGTAACGATTTTTATTCAGTATTACTCTCTATATTTTTTCATTACATTAAATTACATTTTTATACCCTGAACCTATTGAAAATGGGAAATCAGGGAATAATGGTTTTGTGAAAAGTATGTAACAGGCAGAAGGAATCATCGCAGACCCCATAAAGTATATACATATATTCTTGATTTGGGCGACGAGCTCAGTCGATATAGCCCTGTCCGTCTGTCCGACCGGCCGTCCGTCTGTCATGTATACCATGCGCGGTACAAGTTTATCATATTTTTTCGATAACTCATCCGATATCTTTTTTATCAAGGATAATCGATGACTTGATATTGTTTTTTTTAGCCTAATTTGAACACTATTAGACATAAAGACTTCAGATTATATACATTTGGTAAATACACACATTTTGTAATTTATAGATTTTGGATACCACGCCCCCTCTGCCCCAAATTTGTAAAAAACGTATGTGCTTTGAATGTACACACATTTAAACATTATGATTATAGAAAGTTTCATTACTACGCAGTTAGCAGAGCGCGGGCTTGTGCGTGCGTCAACTTGATATACTAAACCTTGGTTTATTCAGAGTTTAAAGCACCTACCTTCGCTTTAATATCTCGCTTATCTTTGTTGAAATTCAAACAAAAACTCTTGAAAATATAATTTCTACTCACACTGTGCATTTCTCTTGTCATTGTGCTGCTTAGCACCTGAGTTCAGTTTGAGCAGCTGATCATCACCATCAAGAGCATTGTTGGCCAGTCTGTGCAGGCGTGTCAGAAGCTGAGATTCCTGCGGATCACGTTCTCGCTCAGAGCTCTCGAGGTGTCCCAATGAATCGTAATCGGAGTTCATGACGAGATCGCTCATAAAGGGCCATTGGTTAGTAAAGTAAACGATTGGCCATTGTTTTGGTCGCAAATGCTGCTGTCGCAGTTGGTGCTTCAGCTGTTGGTACTTCTGGAAGAGCAAGAATTTAAACTAAATGAATATTAAATTATTTATACATATATATAGAGAGAGAGCGGAGAGCTGATATTTCAAAAATTCTTCACGTCTTTCTGCTTACAAAAGAAAAGCTCAAGTCTCTAGTATTTGAAATACGCCTTTTAAAAATTTAGTGGTAAAGGGGTTGATATAGGAGAGGAGGGTGAATTATAACAAAAATCGAAGCTCTATAAAGTACATATGAGTCTGCATTTAAAATTTTGAGACTCTAGCTCTAAAGATGTAGGAGATATAATTTTATAACTGATTTTCGATAGGGTTTTTTATCGACAAAAATAACGGGATGAGTTACAGATTTTCGGTGATAATTTTATAACTGATTTTCGATAAGGTTTTTTATCGACAAAAATAACCGGATGAGTTACAAATTTTTGGTGATATGCACGGTGTATATACGGAAATTAAAAAAAAATCAAGACTCTAGCTCTTATATCTTCTGAAATCGATGCGTTCAAACATACGGACAGACGGACGGACGGACGAACAGGGCTAAATCGACTCAGCTCGTCGCCCTGATCAAGAGTATATACTTTATGGGGTCTGCCACGCCTCCTTCTGCCTGTTACATACATTTAAGCAAGCCCATTATACCTTGATTACCCATTTTCAATGGGTTTAGGGTATAAAAAAAAAAAGTAAAAACACTTCATACACATCACAATTAATTGCAATTGTACGCACTTTAAATACATTTTTTGCAATTATATCTGCATACATACATATGTATGTATGTGGCGTACTTACGAATTGCGGACCATAATAGTTGGTTTTGGCATCAGCCGGTCCGGAGCCGAACAGCTCGTTGAAGACCATTTGCATTGCAGGTTGCTGTTGCTCGTCTATAGCCAGCTTTTGCTGTGCGTGTCCAGGCGACAAGTGCGACACAATTGACAACAGAACAATGGCAATAGCCATCTGATGGGCGATAGAGCAACCGTACGTTGTCATCACGTTATTGCTCGGGTTATTGTTGCTGCTCCAGACCCAACTAAAGTGGAGAGAAATCGAAAGAGAGGGCTTAGGAAGAGGAAAAATATGTGTGCAAGTGTAAGAGTTTGTTTTCAACTAGCTGACAATTAAAAGCGAATCAAGTTCCTAACGCAACACCTACACGAAGCCAACCGCTTACGTAAAAGGGTTTCATATTACAACTTCCATTGAAACAAACAAAGTTGCGAATGTTAAAATATACATAATACTTTTTATTATGTTCATTTTGTGCTTTTGAAAAAAACTTCTAGTAGCACGTTATTCTTCACATTTCACAGGTTTCATCTCAAGGTGTTGGGTATTTCAAACAGAAAATGTCACGTTGACAAACTTTCGTTACGTTTTGCGAATCGGCTAAAAATATATAAAAAGTACTTTGAAGCCTAATCAAACCAACATGACACCACCCACAACCCCAATGGCATATCACATGGCAAGATACGCAACCCGTGACGCGGTCTGCGAATGCCCTAATTATTGTTGATGAAATATTAATGGCTAATTATGCTCAACTCTGCTCAAAATGCGCATGGACAGGGTCAACTGGTCAAATGCTTAACATTTCCTTCAATTTTCAAAACTGACATATAAATTATTTTCCTGAAGATAAACTGCTAACATGCCTTGATATTTCTTTAAATTGTCAAAAGTGAAACTTAATTAGTTTCCAGAAGCACGAACATATTTTCTGTTTTCATGAATATATATACATATATTCAAATATATTTGTGAAGCTACGTTGCGCCGGGATCAACATTGACTTACGCACTCCATGAGTAATGCGCTAATGTGATTTGAGAAACGTAAAGTATGAATCGCAGTCGTAGTCTTAATGACAACAGATAATATGTTGATAATACGACGATGTCGTGGCTAATTTTTAGCGCCTAGCAAATATTTCTATATATGTACGTAAATAGATTCGTTCATATTATATGTACACATAGAGATTGTCGATCATTTTCAGTGTCATCTCAGCATTTTTAAAACCATAAATCGAAGTCAAGGTCAAACGCGTATAAATACCATTGAACTCTCACACTTGGTTTGCCCACTAATTATCTCATCCGCCATCGGATAAGCGTTTAGCCCATTACTGTCAACTATTGATTTGGTGAGGGAAGTGTTGGTTAAGGAGGAGTAGCAGTATGTCGCTCGATTTATTTGACAGCTGACGCAATTTGCGTTACTTATTACAAAATTTGTTTCTGTTTTACCATTGACAGTTATCAGTAAATAAGACATGTAAACCAAATAAAGGAAATTTATTTAAGTTTCATTTTAACTGGACACCTTAATACGTTTGATCGCAAAATTTAATCTTCATCAAGCAAAAAGCTTTGCTTCTAAAGACACTCCCTCTTTTTTAATTTCAACTGTATTTGCGATGGGAGAATCAGCACAGCTAACCTTACGCTAAAAAGTTATCGCAAGTAAAAAGAAAAAGCACCGCAACGCATATTACTTGCCCTAAATTTGTTCAGAATGAACCTTATCCCGTTAAATGACGTAGCTCTATCTGATAGTATTAGAGATCTACATTCAGTTTATATTTAATTCAAAATAAATCAATTTACAACACAAACTATGCTCTAAAATTTAAATTGCTCGCACATATTAAAAAAATATTCTGTGAGTTTATAAATAAAACCAAATACTAATCACAAAACATTATCAATGGTCATTATAAAATGTTATGAAATGACCCAAGATTCAAATGACTATCTTGCCTGCGTGTGCGAGAGAGAAAGAGTGAGAGAGATAGAGAGGGAGAAAGAGTATGTGAGAGAAAGAGAGAGATAAAGAGAGTGAATGAGTAGTCTAATGTATTAATTATCACTACGTTCAACTCTTTTTTTTTTGGTGAATAGGTTCTTGGATAGGATATCATATTCGTATTGTAACGAATCCTAGCTCGCTTTTATTATACCATAGTGTGGAAGCAAAATACTCAAATCTTGATCAATTATGAAAGAGTTTCGATGGATTCTTGATATTGTGCGACAGTAATATTATCATCATTAGAATGGATATTCATTTTTTGAAATCAATACATATATTTTGTTAGAAATAAACAAGTTTGTTTGATTTGATCTATCCTATGTATGGTATGCATATGGAAATATTTACAGATATATATATATGTTAGATATTTAAACTGTAACTTACTTTCAAATTATCAAATCTATTTATTTAAATATACACTTCAATCGGATTGAATTACAATTGATAAAGGCACTTACACGAATGAAACTTTTGTTTTTTTTTCAGCTTTTGCGCAAATGTTAAGCGTTGGGTGTAACAGTGCACAATAAACGCAAATCCGTAGCACGCACTTGCTTATATAGGCACAGCCAGCAGACACAAAGAAGGATAAATCAACAGGTATGGTATACACAGATACTAATCTGTCCGAGGTATACAGTTACGAGTAGAAACGACGCGAATCGCGACTACTTCGGCACTTCAGAACACCATAGCAGTGGGCGGTAAATTCGAGTGTTTTTAATGTCCAAATGGGCGGTCAGTTGAAATTGTTGCTCAGTTGCAATTTTAGCAACTGAGCAGAGCATGAATGAATGAGAATAAATAAGGGAGCTTCAGTAGTACTTATTGCTTTCTTGGTTATTTGCAAACTAAACTCGGTCATGCAAATCGCTCATCTCACCCTGATCACTGGTGGCCGTTTTCTTAAACTTTTCGTTCCCGATCTTTGTCTTGCACCTCCATGCTGGACTGTATGCCATGCTACGTTTTTGACAAATCGCCCGATAGTTCAGAGATTTATAGCTTAGCTGACAAGCATTAAAATAATGTGAGTACAGACATGATGCATATTAGTTTATATAATTATTTGGAAAATCGAATATAAAAATACAAAACTTGATATAAGCAAATATGTATATAAATTAAAAACAATACTCAATATATTGTTTAGTGTTAATAACGCGAGGACGTAAATAACAACAGGTTTAATTCAGGCTCACGTTGGCGTCGGGAAAATTAATTAAAAGCTCCAATAAATATAAATATAAATATTTTGTCATTTTTATTTTCGTACAACTATCAGTCTTTAATTCTAATGTTACTTGTAAACTAATATATTTTAATGGTTAATATTTGCTTGCTTTTATTCATGACCTTCAAAAATATCCCCCTAAGATTCGTTAACATAGATTAATTCAAGGCACTTTCAACTTCTCGATGTGCTCTGTTAATTCAAACAAAAACTTTGGATTACGACTTAGGTAATCTCCTAAAGAACACTTGCAAAAATAAAAATAAATATAAAAATTAATTTAATAAATAAATTTCTTTATTGGAGTTCAGTAAACGTATACAAACAAAAATTTATGAAAGCCAATTGGGTCAGTGTCACAGACTATATATACAATATATGCGATGGATGTTTTAAATATCTGAAAACTATTTCAAGATGAAAACATAAAATAGTCGAACAAATTCTTGTGTAGCGTATTTTCATACAATTCAAAGAAAGGTGTTGGTTTAAAAATAAAGTGAAAATTTACAGACATAAAAAAAAGTATTGAGATGAGAAGAGACTATCGTTAGTCATTTTTGTAACAATACAAAAATACGAATAATTTTGATGAAATATTTTGAAAACATTACAAGAGATCAACTATATGAATTTTAGATGAAGAATAATTTAAAAATCTGGTCAATTTCTCTTATCTTCTCTAGACATCACTCTTAAGCTTGGTTTATTAACTAATTAAAAATAATTTCAGCTGACACACCATTAATTTGTCGCCTAATTCTGCATTTGTTTTAATCAGAAGCGCCTAGCATGTGTCACACATGTTGAACTTTGCACGTATAATATGTTGATAATACCACCTACGCATCAAATGCCATAAAAATTAATTTTTATTGTTACATCAGCTTTACAAAAAAAAGATTACACAAGATAAGCTGTTTTTTTTTCTTTTTTTAAGAATACAAGCCGCAGATATGGCATTAAAGTCAAGTACTATATATTAAGTCATATCAGCCTAATTGACAGTTATTAATACGAATAATCGCAGGGTGACATATGTAGATATTGACATGTCCACGCCGGAACTACAATGGCGCACACGTGCTGCTTAATACAGGTTCCATCAACATATGCAATCACAAAATCACAAAACTGATGATCTGCCTTCTCTGCTGACAATTATTGCAGTAAATAGCGTAAGTTATATATTAATATTTACTTAAATTGTGCACACCTTGGGTGCTGCTAAATTGATTGAATTTGACCGTTAACTGCGCCGATATATTCAACATTACTCAGCACTGTTGTATTTGAAACGAAATCGATAAATATTAACGAAGATAATATTGTAATTACGCAATCACATAACGAACAGGTATTGCTGTACGATTATAACCACTGACCAAACAACACATAGACTAGACATGTAGTGCAATGTTTTTCAACACCGAAAAATCGGAAGCCTAGGGCCTATCAACTTCGTATTTGCTCGGCTCTTCAGTTTTAGGGTTCAGGCTACGAAAATATGAAAGCACAAAATCATTCGCCTTCATGCGGTCGACCGAGATGGTCGACTATCGAACAAAAGAATTCTCTATGCTCAATTTGTTTTCTTGCTCTCTCTCTCTCTCTCTCTCTCTCTCTCTGCTTTTTACTCTCTCAAATGTACATATGTATGTGTGCATGTGAGAACAAGCAGCAGCCCACAAAAATTGAAATTTGTTCGCGCTAGACTGCCGTTTCTTCCCTTCTGTGTGAAGAGTATTCCGACTCTTCAAACCGTTTGCCAAACTCGTACAAACTCTGACTCAGAAGGCTCTAAGTTTTACTTTAATCCACTTTTGGTGTGACTATATTTTTATTAGAGGTAATATAGAAAGTATAGTTGGTTGATCGATGCCTAAGAGTAAAATAATGGCAATAATACTGATTAAAATAACATATAAAAAAACAACATAAAACACTGTTTACTAAATTTTTCACAAAATAATTTATTAAAGGAAATAGAACTACGAACGTATAAAAAGAGCACAAAAAGCACTTGGACACACGACACAAACTTGAGAATTATAAAACCCAACACTATACATACTTCACAAATTTTTTTTGTGCTTAACAGAAGCTTCATGCTTCTCTACGTCCCTCTTGCCAGAAGAGCATTTGAGATCTGCTTTGCAAGATTTGCAATTAAGAAAAAAAATATTACCCCTACTGCTTCTTGTCAACCAGGAATACTTTTTTCCCAAGCTGCTGAGTAATTCACATCGTAGTGCACTTTCCTTTTCTTGTTAAAATGTTAACAATTCCATTTTTTTACATGCACATTAATTTCTTTCCCTCCAGTTCTAAAGTAAGCGTAAACATATCGAAATAATAATTTAGTGCTGTTTACCCGATATAAATCATATCATCTTTATTATTATATATTGATATAACCCAAAAATTGCAGATTTTAGGATTTTTGCATTATTTTTTAAAAGTACGTAGTTTTAGTCTCAAAATACGTAGGTACGTAGATCTCCTTTAAAATACGTAGATCTACGTATAAATACGGAGGGTTGGCATCGCTGTCGCTGGCTCACATGAACACATACATATATACATTTGAGAGAGTAAAAAGCAGAGAGAGAGAGAGCAAGAAAACAAATTGAGCATAGAGAATTCTTTTGTTCGATAGTCGACCATCTCGGTCGAGCGCATGAAGGCGAATGATTTTGTGCTTCCATATTTTCGTAGCCTGAACCCTAAATGTGAAGAGCCGAGCAAATACGAAGTTGATAGGCCTTAGTCACATGATTCGGTGTTAAAAAACTTTCTACTACATGTCTAGTCTATGTGTTGTTTGGTCAGTGGCTGTAGCTAAAGTAACTTTTTATTGAAAAATACCTGTAACGAGTAGTTATCGTATACACAGCTCTACTATCGGTTATTCAGCTGGTGCATTAAAAGGGGGAGGGGGAAGAAAAGTTAAATATAAGAAAATCATCATGGCTACATCAACGTTGCAGCTGGAATTTTCACAGGCCATGGCTGACTTCAAAAAGATGTTCCCAGATATTGACCGTGAAGTGATAGAAGCTGTTCTGAGGGCCAATTTGGGTGCAGTGGATCAAACGATTGACCAACTACTCGCTATGTCAACTGACAACCAGGTACAAATGTCTGTGTGTGCGTGCGAGAGTTTGTGCGTGTGTGCGTATGCTTGCTTGTGTATACTAAGAATCTACTAACTAACACTAACTGCATGTGTGATTAGAACGAAAAACTGCGCAATGAACTGGATGCTAATGTCTCACCACAACAGAGTCTCATCAATCTCAACGACATGGACAGAGAGCTGCGACGCAAACAGCAGCAGCAAATAATCATCGATACTACGGATGTCAACCCAGAAAACACTGTCCCATCTGTTACCTCGAATGCTGGACATACGCAATTACTGAGCACAGCAACAGCTTCGCCGACTCACCATAATACGGGCGCTTCGCCCAAACAGCGTCCATTTGGAGTTTCAACTAAGGGTAGTAGCAGCAACGCTATTAATACGCCCACCAAGCGCAACATCAGTCACACCGTCGGATTGTGCAATAACAGCAGGAATTGGAATCCCCCTATATTAGGTACCCTGCCACCTGGATTTCTGCGCGTGGCGCCCTCCGGCGGGCAGCAGGAATTCGAGTTGCCCGATGAACAGTTCGCCCTGATGCTACAGAATGAGGAGTTTATGAATCAGCTGCGATGGAATCAGGACTTTATGAGTGCACTGGAAAAGGAGCAGAGCGGTAAGGCCAAGGGCGATGATGATGCGCCCTTTCAGGAACGACTCAAGAACATGGGCAAAATGTCACGTAAGAAGTTTCTACAAATGGCGCGTGTCTTCACCTGGCAGCGCAATAAAAAGGTCACAACCGCCAAGCAAATCGATTCGTTGCCGCTGCGTGAGGAGCATAGTGACGATGAGGATCATAATCAACAGCTACAGCAGCAATCTCAACACCAGCAGCAACAGTCACATCAGCAGCAACAGAGCCAGGTCCAATCTCAGGGTCAATTACAGCTACGCAAATAGAGCTAAAGATAAAAAATTAGATATCTAAACTCTAGGGCTCCATTGATTGTTATATTATATATATATTCTCATATTATTTCAATTGGGCCATAAGCACAAGATCTTTACAACAGACATACGTTAAATCGTATTCTAAACACATTTTACGTAGTAATCTTCATGCCAGAATCTAACGAAATCTAAAATCTCGCTGCAGTCGTTACATATATTTAATATGTATATATGATTCTAGTTTTAAATTTCGAGTAATAACCCAAAGTGCAATTCTCAAAACACAAATCCCCAGTGCAATATTATTATTTCGACTATTACATATTATATACTATTATATATGTTTATTATTGATTTGCCAATTATCGTTGTTGCCAAATTAGCATAAATTAAGTTTTATTCGTAATTTTTTAGCTGGCAGTTCTTTAAGCAAGAGCTTGATTATAGCTGGACTGATTCCTTAATGCGTTTATCAACAAATTTTCAAGCAGCGCAAAAAGACTTAAAAAATTTTTTTAAAATCAATTTCTTATGTACAATTAGAGCCCTTGCTAAAATTCGAAAAAAAAACTAGTCATAAAAAACACAAACTTATGTACAGTTGAAAAATATGCATGTGTGCTATACTATACCAAAATTTCAAAATTTGAACAACAAAAGTTATTATATAATCATTAAATACTTGCATAGCTGGCTTCTATTATTGTATTAATAAAAAATAAAATAATAATTTTAAAATAAAAATTAAACTAAAAAAATTTAAATTTCAGCGGTAATCAATGTCCATATCAAATTAATGATATTACACAGTATAACTCCATTACAATAGACATATATATATATATATATATATATATATATATATATATATATATATATATATATATATATATATATATATATATATATATATATATATATATATATATATATATATATATATGTATATAAAACTATTTGTAATTGTAATTGTATTATAACTATATTATATTCATATTCCAAGAATAAAATCCAGCAACTAAAACTTGAGAAATCAAAAACAAGAATAATGATTCGAATGTATTAAAAATGCCTTTTACATTTCTTACATGAATTTATTTAATTTTTTTTTACCTTTTAATATTTTTGTTATTTATTATATATTTTTCTGTTATAGACGTAATACATTTATTGTGGATACACGTTGGATTTTCTTATTTGTGTGTGTACAGTATCATATTTGTTTCTCTTTTAAATTTAATGTTAGTGCATATTAATTATATGTATCATTTTGCCTGTTTCGATTTGGGATTTACACTTTATATCAAATTTATTATAATTCATGTGATTGGGTTGGATTCATTATAACAGGATTTCAAATTTGTTTTCCATATCTTGAAATTTCAATCAAAAATTTAAGTTTTGCGTTATCGCTATATATATATATATATATATATATATACATATATAGTTTTTTTTTATTATTGGATATTTATAAATGCTTGTCATGAATGCGTGAATTGTTTTTTTTTTTTTAATATTCGTATTTCTTTAGATTTTACTTACACAGGAATTTATTATTTTTAAACAATTATTTGTAAATTTGTTTTAAACTAATTACTAAAAATGGATTTTCTGTTTTGTTTCCAACATTTTGACATCTCATTACCATACAATATTTTTAAAAAATATGTGATTTCTGTTTTAGGCATACAATTGAATTTAAATTTATATATATATATATATATATATATATATATATATATATATATATATATATATATATATATATATATATATATATATATTTTTTTTTTTTTGTTAAGAGCAACGATTTTATACTTGTTTCTATGTATATAGAAAAGTTTTTATTGTAAACATGTATATTTATTGTAGCTTTATTTGTGTGTTCAAATCATGATAAAGATTCAAAAT
Organism: Drosophila mulleri; assembly: GCA_035047565.1. NCBI lineage: Eukaryota > Metazoa > Arthropoda > Insecta > Diptera > Drosophilidae > Drosophila > Drosophila mulleri. The sequence continues at coordinate 17,121,541 of JAWNPK010000049.1, read as the reverse complement.
AACAGAAAAATAAATACGAATGTTTTTAGTTACGAATGGTTTTCCCTTAATTTTTTTTATTATTTGTTTGTTTAAAAGAAAATCGTCTCAATACGAATGACATATGTTTTTATTTATAATAATTGGTTGTTAATCAGCAAACTATAGTATATATTTATAATAATAGTAGAATGTAGAATAATTACAAAAATCTTTGCACAGTTAAAAACATTGTAAGTTTAATCTGCTCTTATTTATATTTTGTATAGTTTGGTTATTGCAATTTTGACAATCGTTTTTTTTTTTTTTTTGGGGGGGGGGGGTATTTGTATTCTTTTTTAATATTTACTTTTTACTCGTTACTCATTTTGCTTTAATGTTTTTTGTTACTTTATTTTATTTATTTTTTTTTAGTCTTATAGCAGAACACATAGGGATTTTTTCGGTTTCTTTTGTTTCTTTTCGGGAGACTTCTTATTTATCTGCCGTACCAAATCGTAGAAAATATCATTCACATTTACTTTGGCTTTGGCTGACGTCTCCATAAACGCGCAATTGAATTGATTTGCCAAACTTTTGCCCAAATCCTTGCCCACGACACGTTCTTCCTCCAGATCGCATTTATTGCCAACCAATACCATCGGTACATCATCGGTATCCTTAACGCGTAGAATTTGCTCTCGCAGATCCTGTAGATCATTGAATGTCGATTGTGCCGTTATTGAATAGACGAGTACAAAGCCTTGTCCATTCTTCATATAAAGATCTCGCATTGCTGTAAACTGTTCCGTGCCGGCGGTATCTAAAATTTCTAACATACATTGCTGGCCATCTACTTCCACTTGCTTGCGATAACTGTCCTCAATTGTGGGATCATATTTTTCAACAAAAATGCATTGCACAAATTGTACGGTTAATGCGGATTTTCCAACGCCGCCGCTGCCCAAAACAACAATTTTATATTCACGCATTTTGCTTGTGTTTTTAAACTACTATTAATATATATATATATACATATATATATATATATATATATATTTATATATATATTAATATATGTATATATATATTCTGGTATGTCCTAAAGTGTTTGGGTTTTAATTTAAGCCAAGCGCAGTTACTTTCTCGTGTAGGCGGGTTACGAGGTGGTTCCGTTTAGTTGTTGTTGCGGCGTCTGTTATTATTATTGTTGTTGCTTATGTATATAGTTCTGTCTCCCTCTCTCTGTTACTCTCTGAACAACATATAAATCTATATAACTTGTTTTTTTTTAGGCGTTGTTCGGCGATTGCTTTTGAGTTGCAGGTGCAGTTATTGTTGAAAGCAGTTGTTTTTATTGTTGTTGTTACTGCTACAATTCTTTGTTATTGCTGATAACCTTTGTGCCATCAAAGAACTCTAGCTGTATGAGAGTTATCTCTCTCTCCCTCTCTCGCTCTTTCGCTTGAGTTTACTCTGCTCAGGTAGCAAAGGTGGGTTCTTTTTTTTATGTAGTCAATTTGTTGCTTTGTATAAAATTACTGTAGTACTAGCCTCTATCGTTGCCTCTTCCGCGAATCTGACTACGACAACAACTTCCGTTTTACTACAGAAATTTCTGCTATCTGCGGATGGTGTTGCTGTTGCTGTGCAACAATGTTTGCTGAGTACTCAGTGTATGTGTGTGTATATGTTTGTTTGTATGCACTGTGGAATGTAAGAAAGCAATAGTTGTATTTTAAAATAGGTTGCAGTATAAATTCGTTTCGTTTTTTTTTTTAGTTTATGGTGTGCTGGGGCTTGATTTTCGGAATGTACTACACACTTCATTCGTTTCGTTTCATTCCTTTTTTTATAATGAACTTTGTATAATGTTCTCCTCGCTCACTCAGCGAAATTGCGCTCTACCCTCAACATTTTAATGATTCATTTTTAGAGTTGTCGAGCGGCTATGATGGAAACTGTTAAGCGCATAGCAATTCGCACACTTGTAGCATGCAAATCAATTTTCGTCTTTGTTCAATAAAAAAAAAAAAAACACTTTTAATAGCTACAGCACAGTGCTGACAGCTGCACACAGAACGAGCATATACTACTTTATTGGAGTACACCTATAATTTTTTAATGGGACAGGGGAGGCAACAGCAAGCACCCGCATGTCATGCACATGGCAACTCTACTCGCAGTTTTACCTTGTTAGCGCTGCGCACAAAGAAGTTCTGTGTTGCTGTCTATGCTGATTTCACACGATTTCCGATTTAGTATGCCGATTGTGTATGCGCGTGCAGGATAGTGTTCCACTCGGGAAATATGCAATTTTTTATTGATAACGATATTATTATAAGGCAAAAAGATAACTATTTTTCGGCTTACGCGCTTCTTCTTGCTTGCTCGCTCGCACGCTCGAAAGTGATTCATTTTCAATGTTGCCGTCCGTCGCGACAAACGGGACGAGTGGCAGCACTAACCGATAAATTTAACTAGAAATGGCAACATTAACGAACTTTCTGCTTAATTTTTATTTAACATTAATATTAAAGTTTATATATATATATATATATATATATATATATATATATATATATATATATATATTTTTTTTTTTTTTTTTTTTTATTCAACTAAGGTATTTAATAAATTTCGCAAGTTGGGAAAGTAGTTATATCAGCTAGTGGGGCTTTTAAACTTAGCTTTTATTTACAATATATGATACAACTAACTAAAATTTTGTATTGTATGAAATAGATAGCAAGCACTCAGCGAATTTTAGTGACCATTCCGGCGGCTATAGTGACGCCTGCCACGCGCAACATAACGCGTCCAAGTTCTTTATAATCGGAATATCTTTCAATACAAATCGCACGCGAGGTCTCCAATTCGACCAGAGCACACGAATTCTGTCCGAGACAACGAGGCTTCTTCTTGACCACCTCGCCGGTACTTTTGTGAATGGATGCCGTCAGCTTGCAGACAACAGCAGGCTCGATCAGTGACTGGTGATGGAGCAGCACCGGATACCCCATTGTAATGGGCACTTTGACATTGAAGACGATTATACGACATTGAAATCGGGTGGTCACAGGGATTGGCACTTGTGGATCACATATAATACAGCCCACGGTAATGTTGTTCATATCAACGCCGCCTAGTGTTACGGAGATCTGATCGCCGGCAAAGGCGCTGGTCTGAATTAGGTCATCAATGCTAAGGGATTTTACCAGTGCTTGCTCTCGGCTAGCACCTACGAGCACCTTATCGTTGACACAGAGTGCACCCGTCTCAATGCGACCCGAAATACAAAAACCAGATCCTGTACCTTTATATATATCCGTTACAGACATCCTAAACGGTCGGTTAACCGCGCGTTCGGGTATTTTAAAGTGTTCAATAACATCCAGAAGATGCGGTCCGTCGTACCAGGCTTTTAGACCTGGCTCTTGAGCAGTTTTTGTGAGATTTTCGCCCGTTAATCCGGAACAAGGCGTAAAACTGACATCGGATTCCTTGAACCCAACCTGCTTTAGAAAGGATTTCAGTTTATGAACGATCTCCAGAAACCGATCCTTGGACCAGCCCACTGTATCTAACTTATTGATGACCACGCCCAGCTGATTAACACCTAGCGAGCGAACAAGTATTGCATGCTCTCGGGTCTGTCCGCCCAATTCAAATCCAGATTCAAATTCACCACGTGTCGCATCAACGACAAGCAGCGCCACATCCGCTTGCGTTGCTCCTGATATCATGTTGGGTATAAAATCTTTGTGCCCAGGCGCATCGAGCAGCGTCACAATTTTTGTTTTTGTCTCTATGCGTGACTGGCCCACATCCATAGTAATGCCACGCGCACGCTCTTCGCCTGTTTCGTCTAATACCCAGGCGTACATGAAGCTTTGTTTACCCAGTTTTTTTGACTCCTGCTCGTGTTTGTGCATTAGTCGTTGTGAAACGTTGCCCGTGTCATAAAGCAAGTGGCCCATGAGAGTGCTTTTGCCTGCGTCAACGTGTCCAATAACAATCATGTGTATTTGGCTTTTTTGCGAGGAGCGCTCCTGCTCATACAACTCTTGTGTATTACGCTGTGCCTGATCCTTGGAAACTTTGAATATGGCATTAGTACTACGTCCTGCCTCGTCACCCCCTTCTGTAGGCGTATTCCGCCCAGACACATTTGGTGACGCTGGCGCTTTGGGTGAGGCGATGTCAAAACCACGTCTGGCCTCCTTCACAGTGGACAGCGTGATTTTTGTGGGCGTAGGCTTAGGCGCTGTTACAGTCTTTGTAGCTGGCGCCGTATTCTGTTTCAACTTTTGCGAACGTTTGCCCTTGTCTTTTTTGTTTGTCTCCTCGTTGAGTATTTCATCGAGAATTTTCTGTATGTCGTAGTCGAAACGCATAGAAGTCTCAACAATGCGGCGCTCAGAGACCGCATCGCCCACCACACTTCTCACTTCATCCACACAGGAACTGAGCTTCACCTGCGCTGTATCATCTAGTTCCGGCATTTGAAAATTTTCTGAATCTCTGCGAGCTTTCTGATATGCCTCATTCTCCTCGTCGTCGTCATCTCCGTCATCCTCCGCTTCCTCCTGAATATTCTTGTTTTTCTTTATAAACGCTGACATACTGTGTTGTCCACGAGTCCGGTCAAAAAGCCATTGCTGATCCGTGGGCGAAATGCAATCGTCGTCAACAGAATGACCATATACGTCATCGTAGCCATCGTACTCGTCGTTGTAGTCCATTCCACGTACAATTCTGTGTCGTGACATCTTTAACTTTATTGGTTTAACAATTCAGTTAAGTTTCACAATTATTGAAAAAGAAAGTACAATAAAATTTCGTTCAATTGCAGGCGACTGAAAGCACTGGCTAACGGAGCTACCATATTTTTTGTAGTAAACTATCTGGCAGCACAAATGTATGTGTTATAGCAGGATATCTAGCAATAGTAAAGAAACTGTTACTTATGTTTTACTGTAAATAGATTATATTTTTAAAGGAAAAATTTATAAAATATGGATACTCTTTCTATATATATTTACATGACGGTTGGATTGGACTAGTGATGGCACGATTAATCATATGATACGCAATAATCGATTATTTTGTTTCAATTCACGATTTAATTGTATCGCAAAATGGGGTTTGAATAATCGAGATAATCGATGATTTGCTCAAAAAATCGCATCGCTGTAAGCAACATTGGCGCGCAAAAGTTAGTGGCGAAGCGTCATTATGGCACCAAAACTAAGTAAAGTGTGGAGATTTTATTCAAAATTAAATGACACGGATGTGAATTGCCAATTGTGCCAAAAACAATTGAAGTATTGTAAAAATACAACCAGATATAAATGAAAGTTTAGGAAGCACTAGTGACGGCTCATCTATTAGCGAAGTTGAGTTCGATTTATGGACCCACCACAAGACACTGGCCCACAAAACCAGTAAGAAAGACGGTAACCATTTTCAAATTCAAGACGAGCTCAGTCTTTTTTTAAATGCTCCTGTTTTTGATTTGAAGCGTAATGTCGCCAACGCCTGGGAGGAGATGCGTACTGCATACCCTAAGCTATATGTTATAGCTTGTCGGTATTGTTTCTTAATAGGCACTTCGGTACCAGCGGAACGTCTTTTTTCCAAGGCGGGTGCCACATTAACCGAAAAAAGGAACAGGTTAACAACAGAGCACCTTTCACAACTACTATTTCTTAACTCAATTTTAAATAAATAAACATTTATGTATATTCTTTACTGTTCTTGTTGCTATTATTGCTTCTAAAAGGAGTTCATAAAAAAAATAAAAAAATAATAAGCGCATTAAAAAAAAATCATTTGATTAATCGATTTTTTCATTTTTCAGCGGTTAATTGCAATTAATCGTTAAAGCATCTAAAATAAATCATATGATTAAATAATCGAACAATGAATTTTTTTGCCATCACTAGATTGGACTAGAGTAACAATATCGGCTCAACGTTGCGCTGCCCGCGTTTACGTGAGTATCGATAAAATATCGATACTTCTGTTATTCTCTCTTTTACGCATCATTAGTCTACCCACTCTTCTCCTCCCTAAACGTTATCTTTTGTGTCACGAAAATATTAAGAAATACACTGAAAATCGTTACGAAGTTATCAAGAACAAAAAGGTTAATAACACGCGTTTCACTGTGGCGAAAAATGCAGACGACGCAGAACTAAGCGCTCGTTCTTCGAGTCTTCAGTTAATGTGAACAAATCGAAGGTCTACTTATTAACAATAACAGCAAAGACCAAAGAAAACAAAAGCACCAAGAGGAAACAGTATGTACAACAACGGCGCACGGGGCTTCTCCATACATGACGCGTTCGAGGAAGAGGAAGAGGAGGCGATACGTGTTTATGGCTCCACAGTCATATCTACGCCAATGCGCGGCGGCGTTAGTGGCAGTACCAAACAAGGTCGCTCCACCGAAGATGTATCCATACGCATACAGGATCCAAAGTAAGTTCATAACGAGTTCCCCCAGCCGTTGCAACTGGTAATAATGGTACTGATCCTTGTTCTGAGTATTCGAATGGGTAGCAGTTGCTGGACAGTTGTTAACATCATTATCCAATGGAGTCGTGCCAAACTCTCTTTGCAATAAGGAATCTTGCATCTTGCATGTAGACAATTTAAAATTTCAAAACATTTTACTTGACACAGTACAGTATAAGTTCTGTTGACTCTGTATATTCTATGTATACAAATCCTTTATATTAGCACAAACATTTTCTTGGTAGCTTTTCGCTGTATACTTTTGAGACTCCTTTAACCGATTCGCAAACAATCGCTACTGAAAATTGTATTATTGCTGAATCAGAATCACTTTAAAGCACGGCTTTATATTACCATACAATCATAAAAATAATATAACATAATTTGAAATTTTTAAACAGCTGTTTGCCAAAGGCTACAAAACTTATACCGTTACCTTTTGAGGATGTCACATGTTACTTTCCGCTTCCTTGCCGGAAGCATTCGTAGCTTTCTATAAAATTTCAAGTTACATGTGTGGGTGTACGCTAAAAAAATCGCGTGCGTGCTTCATTCATATAAATAATATTTACAATTTGTTGCTGCTCTTTTGTAGCCGTTATTGCATTGGTGGTCCATTATGCATGCATGTCGCGTCTCAAGGCACAACTAAGGTAGTTGAAACACTACGTAATTATGGAGATTAGGGCAGACTGTTTTTATAATGATGATTGAAAAAATTATTTATTTTTTTAATTTACTATTTTCATTATTTTATTTTTTGCACGACATCCAACACCAAGATTTAATTGTGGCCTTCGGTCGCGGTCAAAGCACCGGGCTGCACTTGTTCGACTTCATTGCTGTTGAGTAACATGAATGCGCACATACATACATATGTACATACATATGAACATATGCTCAATTTTGTCAGCACTACTTGAAGGATGAACGGATGTCCTTGACAAATATGATTACGAATTAGTTTGAGCAGTTTTGTCTTCTTACCTACGAAATTTTATTCATCATGTAGTATCATTTAATATGAGAGCCTTAAAATCATGTGCACCTTAAAAGCATGTGTTGTTTTGGGCTTGGCCTTCTTTTTTATACGAACACGACCCAATATAATATACGTATGGAAAATTATTGCTCATAAACGGGTAGAATATGTCAGTATGCAAAAAATTTCTAGGAACCAGATATATCCAATCAAACTAGCTGTACATAAATACATACACAAATATGCAATATCTGACTTTTTGTAGCCTCAGTGTGATGCAAAATAAATTTTAACTCGATTTATCCTACTTATTTGCTTTGATTGTCAATTTTCAGGGGCTACAAGTATGCTGAAGACACTACGTCGCGTGACAGTGACTCCCTAATACAGGAATATGGCAATCTGCCCACAGAGGAAACGAATACATACTGCTGGCGGCATCCAAAGGTGCGCGAAAATTGGCGCACTGTCCTAGCTGCCTTTACGTTACTCGTTGTGGGCACTGGATTATTTATAATGGGCACTTTTGCTATCGCTGATCCACACAATACATCACAGGGTGTTGTATTTTTTGTTGCTGGACTCATTTGCTTTATACCAGGCGCATATCATGTTGTCTACATATGGCTGGCGGCTAAAGGATATCGAGGGTTTGATTTTTATCACTTGCCCCTATTTACATAAAGTCAGAATCTTACAAGATTTAATAAATAAATTTATATAATGTTGGTTGATCCAATTTGAATCAGCAGAAAACCTCCCGGACACCCATCTACATATTATTTATATAAACAATTTATTTCATATGTGTGTAACTAACTCAATATGACATATATGTGTGTGTCCTCGGATAAACTCAAGCCTAAAAAAAAAAAAAAAAAAAAAAAAACGCATAAAAGCCCCAAAATCGAATTCTAGCCTTAATGTATGTATTCAAAAAAATATTTTGTTATACTCAAAAAAAATTTTTTTGGTATACCCTCAAAGTGTATAAAATACGTATAAAAACACTAATACACAGATACATTAGAAATTTATTTAAAATAACATAAAAAATGAAAGACTTTGTAATTTGAGCCCGACTTAGTGTTAAAAAACTATGTAAGCTGTAATTTATTAAAATTTATTTGCACAAAAAAGAAAAAAGCAATTGCAAACTAAATGGAAACTGCGCTACCTGCGCAAAGAAGTTAACGAAAGGTTTATGATTTTTCGAACACGAATCTATATATTATTATAATTAAACTACGTATATATATACGTATATATATTATGATGCAACTTACTTAGTTTGTATAATCATTGAGAGAGCATTGCTAAAGATAACTACTTAACAAACAGTTGTCATGAGAATTCTAAAAAAAAAACCCTTAAACCAAAAGAAATTTATTAGTGAGCAGCAATATATGAGTTTTATAAGCTATACAGTGCGTCAATATTTTAACCCAAACCAATTCTACCCGTCCTTTAAAAAAATTATACACTCAATTTAATGACACAAATTCACCCACTCATCAGACATCACATAATAGTGAGACAAAAGTTTATTATACATTTATTACATTTCGTCACTTAGTTTTTAATGTTCTAAATTTTTAAGTATGCTAAAAACGGTTGTAAAAAAAGTTAATTTAAAAAACTGAAAAAAATTAAAAACAAGGCAAAATTATAATGTAAATTATTAATTTTTGCATTTATATTCGAAATTTTTATGTTTACTAAAAAAATAAGAAAAGTTTTTTGCATTTTTTTCAAATACTTTGGGTTTTTATTGTAATGCATATTAAAATATATTTTACAATTTTTTTTAAATGTTGCTAATTTGTTTTATTTTACGTTGAGAAGTTTATGTATTGTTTTCATTCCTGTTTTATTTTTGAAAGAAGTATGTTTAATGCAATTTGGAATACCCTGATACTTATGTCTCAAATGCGTACAATATCTGCTATAATTTATAAACCTGACAGAGATTTATGCTTAACCAAATTTTCTCCATTTATTTAATTGGCATTTGAAAACTCCTTGATTAGCAAGATAAGCGTCATCCTTAAACGCATTTTTGGTCTTTCGCTTTTTTAACAACATGAGATATTTTGTGGGCTTTTAAATGTTAAAGATACGTGAATGAATATTTTATCAATATTGTTTATCATTTTTGGGCACCTTTGTTGAGTTCCCTAATATCAGCAAATGCATCCTTAATCAGAAATTTTATGGATAATACTACTAGAAACTGTACTAAGTTTTATTTCTTTTTTATTTGAAAGATTTAGTTAATAGCAATTGAAAAAATAATGACAAATCAAATACATTGTCGGGTATGTGTTGCTCAATATACTACAAGAAAATCAGATAAATCAGGTGCATTTTTGTAGTGTATGTTTTATTGACTTTAATGATTAACTATTAAGCTTTAAATGTGGTTAACTAAGTAAACCTCAATGAAATAAAGTGCATGAAATTACCAGTCAAACGAATCTATTATTATGATACTTTGTCCTTTATTAAGTATGCGTGAAGGGTATATTAAAAATTCAATACTTTGTAACTTTTCAATAAAGGGTACTCTAATTCATAATGTAGTATGTAATGCTTAGTTTAACTCGGCAAGTTATATTAAGTGGAATGTTATAGGGTATAATCCAGTTGAGTATATTTAGGCCTCCACTAACACAAGTTGTCACCAGGCATCGACCAAACAGCGTTTGGTCTAGTCGGGGCCTGGCAACAGCAATAGAGACATGATATTCATAAACATATCCTCAGCAGGAGATGTAGGCAGGGTATTTAGTGTATGCATATACACATAAGTTCATTAGACCTTTTGATAGGCCCTTTTCTGCCTCAATGGGTTCTTGTCTCGGTCTCTGCGCGTAAAACCGTTCGATAGCACGAAATGGAATATTTTATCGTTTTAAGCACATAATCTAAAAATAGTCCCCGCAATCGAGTTGCAAAAATTCGTATCGAATCCAGCCAGAGATGTATGATCCGGAGGCAGAGTCGGATGACGATTGCGAAGTTTACTGTAAGTAGCAAAGAAGTCGACTTAATTCGCAAAACAGCGTTGACTTGAGCACTAATATGCCGCTTATGTTGGATTATTATGCAGTTCTGAAGCCGGTGAACGAGTACAACATTGTGGACAAGATTAAGGAGGCCAACAAGCAGCTATTTGCGCTGTACGAAGATGATGATAATGTAGGTCAACTAAGTGAAAACATTGTCAGCAACCGCAAGGTAACCTTTGCACTCAATCTAGAAAATTACGAGCCCACTGCGCAGCAGTCAAATCAAGAAGGACAGTATAGTCCGTCCTCTGAACTGTTGCAGCAGTTGGTGCAGCTGAAGCTTCAAACCGAACGCGAGCGATTTGCGCCGATCGAGGAAGAGCCAACAAAGGAACTAGCGAAGATCGATATGGAGCAGAATGCAGCGAAGCCAGAGTTGGAGGAGGAAATATGCGAGGAAATTTTAGATCTTACTGAAGTAGAAAGCATCAACAGTCAAAGCAAACCATCTGCACCAGCTGCTCTGCCTGCCAGCATAGACTACGAGGACGATGACTTCTCCGGCGTGGATGAGGATGATCTGATTGCTGCTACCGACACGCTTCCATCAGACACACAAAAACTCTGCGTAACCCGTCAGAACACATTCGATTTGAAAAATGAGCATGTAGAAGGGGAGTCGGATCAGAGGAGTTTAACCAATTTGCTAACTGAGTCCGATTGCGAGGAGGATGAGCGCGTTGTGAACGAGGCCCGCATCAAACTGCGACAAGCATACAAAAGTTTGTATAAAACACTAGATGTTCGAGGGCAGGAGCAGATAAGTCGTCTAACTGGAACCGACAATGTGTATGAGGATGTAGAAGAGGATAACCTTTCCGTTATTGTGGCCAGTTATATACCCGAAGACTTTGAGCTGGACGAACACAGCGTCTATTACAAAAAAGAAGACGGCGGAGAGCAAACCCTGAGCACCAGTACCAGCACCAAGACATTTTTTAATGCCCGCCGGTTTAGTTTTCGCCGTCGCATCAGAGCCACACCGATAGCAGCATCTACAGTTGCAAGCGTGCCGGATATTAAGATGAACTATAAGATCTGTTGTGAACACCGTCATGCACTGCAGAAAGAGAAGCTACCTCGTTACACAGGCTACATGTCCGAGTATGGGCTCAGTGCAAGGCAGCTGCAGCAACGTGAGCAACAGTTGCGACGCAAGCAACGCTTTGCCATGGAACAGACGCTGAACCGAAACGAACATGAGCTTAAGAAAATGCAAGATAATGAACGTGCATTCACAACATGGCTCAAGAACAAAATGCGCTATCCCATCAACAAAACACGAAACATGTTCGATGCAACTCGCAGACGAGGAACTGTAGCAGCTGTGACCAGTCCAAACGCCCACCCAAAACGAGAGGCGGAGCAGGAGCTGCGCTCGAGTCGGAGACGTGACAGCCATGAGGTGCATGCTTATCGTCATCTCTTGGGAAGCTGGAACAAATAGCACTACGATAACTACATAGACAAATCTATATACGCATTATAATTATTTAATTTGTATTACAATTTTTATAAATGATGTAATAGACGCAGAAGAGAACTGTAAAGTTTGCAGTGAAAAAGGTTAGGTTAACAGATAAATACAGTAAAGTGTATAAAACGGACATAGTATATTGGAAAAGTATGTGAGGGGCAGGTGTGTGTATCTCAAAAAATGTACAAAATGGATTTATTTGTTTTGCCTGTTCTGAGTGTTTGTGCCTAGTGTGTATTTGTAAGTGCAAGTAGTTCGTGTCTCTCTCAACTACCGCTGGTTGTGTGTATAGTTAACGTCGCGATTTCTTTGATTTGTGGCCATTGTCTCGACTATCTTCACGAGAACGTTTGCGATCCTTATCCTTGCTGCTATTTTTATGTCCCGACGATGAGGAGGAATGATGCTTGTCCCGATTATGATATTTATCCTTAGACGATTTCGATGGGCTTTGAAAAGATAGTAAACAAATTATTTACAAATTAAATTATTGTTTTCGGTAGTTGAGCAGACTTCGTGAGGAAATTTTGAACAGAATTTTAGATAGTTTATGAAGTAGATTTTTTATTCTATGAAGGAAAAACATTGTATTGCGTGATCTACCTAAATGAATCAAACTTGCTCCGTAATTAAAGAAAGACGCTTTGAAGGTGGATTTTAATCTCCTATTGATTTTCCAAAAACAATTAATTTTCTATTATCAGGAACATATAATAATAGCAGTAATGTAATACACCCTTGGAAGCTTCGAATTTTTAATTTGTAATACTTTTTCATTTTTAAATAGTACCAAATTATAAGTCTACATACATACATATATGACTTAATTTAAATATGTGTTTTGCTGATTGCTATTGTCATCCTCTAACTTATCATATCACACCATTATATTTTATAGCTGCTATACAAATTTTTGTCAAAGATATATTATTTAAAGATAAATATATTATTTAATGCATAGGAAACCCATCGAATTTTAGAAAGTTCCCAGAAATCCCTTTCAGTAAGTTAAAGCTTAAACATTTATAAACATGATCAATACTCTGAATTACTTCATAAATAAAATCCATAAAATAATTTAATTTGAAGCCAATTGCGTATGATCTTTGTTAGATCGAATTGAGACGTGATTTATAAATATTGTGCGTGAAATGTATGTGTATGTAAATAGCGCGTGGTGTGCGTGCGAATATGTTAACAAACCTAGATGAGCTGCCATGTTTGGAGCTGGAGGATTTTAAATGTGAGGAGGAGGAATTCGACTTATGCTTTTTACTGTTCGACGATCGCTGCTCCTCGCGCTCGCGACGACTGTTTTTGCGTGAACAAGTATAGTAATTAAACAAATTAGAGAAGAGAGAGGATTTAAAAAAAAAGTACACATATGAAAAGTGGATGTCCTTGGAGCTCCGCTTACCTGTGCTTCGAGCTTTTGCCATGTTTCTTTGAATCGAATTTCCCGTTCCGTTTATCATCTGTGTTGTAATCATTGTTGCGATCTTCTTCTGCGGCCTCACGCTCCAAGTCTGACCAATCCTTACCAGATTCTTCATCGGAGCCCAGCTCTGCAAGTTAACCATTTGTAATATATATAATAAATTCAATTTATCCAATTTACCATCACTATCATCGCTTTCATCCTCTGAAGCTTCCGAGTACTCGGAATCATCTTCATCGGTTTCATCGTCCGATTCAGCATCTGTTGGATTATACGCTTCATCCTCCTCTGATTCAGCTGATTCGTTTTCATCCTCACTGCCTGATTCGGGATCCAGAAATGTCCAGCCGCCTTGTTCGAAAAATCCTTCAGGATCATCTGTAATCGTCTTCATGATCTTCTGCCAGTTGAGCGATTGTACGCCTTCCGAGTAGCGTATGTCACAAGAGCTATAAGTACAATATGTGGCGGAAAAGATTTGAGGTAAATGTAGACATAACTTACTTCAACCATTCCTTGACGTGATCTAGCATATTCATAGGTATTGCATTTACCATGGCCACCTTTTTGTTGTACTCCTTGAACACAAATATCATGTCAAAGTTACGTAGATGGAACTGAACGCGCTCAAAATGCACCAGCTCTACATCGTCCAGAGTGATTACAAATGGTGGCCATTCGGTAAGATTGACCAGCGACCCAGATGTTGGCTGCAGCGTAACAGTGCTGCGAAAAGGCGCACCAGGGAAACCCAATTCACGGAACGGCGTATCGAATTCGACTTGTGCCTTGGTCATCGCTTCAACCTTTTCGCAAAAGCTCTTGAACGCTGTTTTTAACTTGTGACGGAGCTCACGTTCGGCTTGCTCGGCAGCCAAATCGTCACGATCGTGCATATGCTGATGCTTGCCCAAATCTGTGGTAATTTCTCCAACCTCCGTATAGAACTGTACATCGACATGTTTCTTTTTACCAAACATAATTGCATATTTCAAATGAAAATGAAGCAGTATAATCATTTCACCATCACAAGGCTGAAAGAAGGCGCTCTTTATGTTATTGTAGAGAATGTCCACCTTATCGCCGCGCACGGAGATGTAGCGAAATCCATTAGTATGTGCCTCTAAGCTGCCCGTCATACGTTTCGTTACAATATTGGGTCGAATGTACAAATCCTTTAATTTAGGATTACCCTTGTTTTGGGACAATATGAGGGTATCTTGTTTAACCAAATCCTCTTTTTCACGCTCCTCAGCCTCACGCGTTTTGAAACGTTTCTGCACCTCTTTAATCAAGCGGAACGCATTGTTTAGATTGGCAGATGGAGCTGCTACTTCTCCATGTTCCTTCACGTTCGAGCTGCGATAGGTGCTGAAATTTAAATACAATATATACTTAACTGATACACAAATAGAGTACGCCTTCTACTTACACTTCCTTGACAAAGGTCGCCTCTGGTTGTGGATAGAGACCACCTTCGTTACGTCCCATTGTGGCGCCAGGATGGAAAAAATTTATGCGCAGATACGTATATTCACCTTCCACCGACTGAGATATATTCTTAATTGTGGATATATGAAAGGGCACCTGAATGCCAAACACTGGCATGATGACTGTCTCATATTTTTTGTCCACATACAATTTTAGTTCCTTAACTTCTGGTTCACGAGGTATTTGGCTCATGGACTTGTAGGATACTGTGTTCTTGCGCACTTTCTCCACTTCCTTAGAGTTGCCCTGTTTGGCCAAACGTTCACGTGCCCGTTCGTTGAGCTGCTGAGCTAGTTCACGTTGATGTTCCTTGCGCTTCTCTTCGGTGTTAATCTCATTTCGCAGCTTGGATTCGAGCACAGCATTGCGCTTGCTGCGGCCTAATATTTCGGTGCCTTGATCTGCCTTAGCGGCCTTCTTATCATCCGTATCTTCCTCTTCATCGTCATCATCCTTAATGAAAATGCCCACATTCTTGATTTTTTTCTTGGAGGGAGTCATTACACTGGCGGGACCCTGATCTCCCACAAGCACAGTATCACCTATGAATAATGCATAGGTTTTTCCTTCCTTATCGGTTGCATCAGGATTGGTTAAATTCGAAATGCCCACGTGCAGATTGAAGACCATGTTCTTTTTGATAAGCGCTTGACACTTCGGACCAATTACGATTGAGTTCTCACGAAATTCCAGACCCATGGCAAATCCAAAGCTCTTGGTTAGATTTTCAACCATATTCGGCTTTTCCTTTTTTACATAGGCAAGTGTCTTATCGTATACCTCACAGAGCTTGGCGTCGGGGATAAGTAGTTTGAGTATCTCCTCTTGTACATTTACCAGGAACGTGTAGTTCTCTTGCATCGCCTCTGTGGGGTTAACCAAAAACGTACGCGAAATATTTGAGCAATAGGATTTGTAGCGCGCGCCCAGCGAGCACACAATCACCCCAAAGTGCAAATGATTTTTATCAGCAGCTGCCGAAAATTTTAAGCTATAGGCGCCGCCAGATTGAATAATTGGAGGATACGCCATGTCAAGCAATCGTGGATCTAAGCCGCTTGTATATTTTTTGTCAGCTATAGCTGCTTCGCAGCCGTCCGCCAGCTTTGTGTGCTTAACTTTCTGCAAATAATAAATATAAATAATATACAATTACATGAAATTTAGTTGAGGTACAGCCTACCCTATCCGAATCGATGATGTCCATTATTTCATCTTTAAGATACTTGTTGAATATTTCCATGGAAACCAGCGATGCTTTACGTATATTGTTGATCTCTGACTCGTCTTTGGGGCACATTAAGTAAGCAATTATGGTACTAATGTCGACATGCTCAAACTTGGCAGTAGTCAAAAACTTTTTCCAAGACTCGCTGAATTCGCCAGGAAAAGCATCCTTACTGAAAACACCCAAACGTTTGCCCTTCTTCGATTTTTGCATGGCTGTAATTAGCTTCTCAAAGTTTGCCTGATCCTTATCGTTCTATTGATATCAAATTTCATAAGAACTCTAGGTAGTAAAAGGTTTACATGCAAAACTTACACGATCCCGCACGAGTAGCCTGATTTCGGGTACACCTTCTTCACTGATATTTTGTGCCTGCTTAAGGAACTCAATTTTCTTTTTGCTAGTCAGAAAGTATATGGCGTCTGAAGCAAAAACTGAAATTGTGTCGGTCAGCTCGTAGCCAAGCAGCCAAAGCTGTAATGCCATAGACTTTGAATAGATGACATCCTCATCGACACCAACTACGCTCATGATGCAGTCCAAATTGCTGAGCACATTGTCGTGTCCAGCGCTGGGCGTCTGTTGAATAAATTTGAAAATTTGGCATTATAAAGAAATTAAAAATCATGCGTTATAACCTAAATTTATGCTGGCATTGTTTTGATTTCTATTTTGCCAGATATTACCAACAATTTCACAATATTTGTTAACCATATTTTGTTATGGCGTCATTTCATTACTTTATCGGGCGTCATAATCAACGTGGACCCGAAAAATCTTAATAAACTTTTAAGAATTGTGTGCCCGGCAGGCAGAGAAACAGAGTGAGATTTTTTACCTTCCATTCTGTATATAGCCGTTTAATTCGACGAACAAATGATTCTTTATCTATGACAAAGCTCGACATTATGTCAGCCAAAACTTAATGCGATGAGAATATGTTATCCGTCGTCTTACTTAAGAATTTAACACATTTATAGCATAAATTCCGCCAGACGGACGATTTGCAAAAAAAATGCGCGGCGGCCAACGCGTGGACATTCACGTGTTAACGAAACCACAACATATTATCGAATTTGTTATTTTATTGCTATCGATAAGAACAGTGCTGTATAATACATGCTGAATTTATGTATAACAATAATGTATGCTGAAAGTATCAGCATTAGAATATTATTATTAGAACAAAAATATCTAAATTAAAATAAACTTTTTACACATCGTTCTAATTGACGATTAAGTGTTATTTCTAATATACCCGTGATAATTTACGTTAGGAATAATGATTGACTCCGCTCTAATTTAATGGCGTAAATTATAATCAGCTGTTTGCATGAGCTTTTGAACTATTTTTTTTTGGAAAAATGAGCGAGTTTCTTTCAGAAAATAATGCGTGCGGGCAAAATTTACTTAATATTGTCTCTGTGGGCAACTCCATAATTGCAGAAATACTGAGACTTAAAGAATATGTTCCTAGTATTTATCGGTAAGTTTAGGTAGAAGACAATTTTGAGTTAAATTAATTTATTTGCGCATCGTAGATTGGAAACCGCAGCCGATAAACAAAAATATGCGGATATTATATTGGATTTTAGCTACTTCAAGGTAGCTGAGGCACACGAAAAGAAAATAGAGGATAGTCCGGTAAGTGTACGGAGAATATTGCCAACACAACATATCATCTATATAGTTTATAGGAGCTCAGCGACCTGGACTTGGAAACTCGCACAAATCACCTTCAGCTAATAACACGCTTCTACCTGGCCTTTCAGAGTGTACATCATTATGCTACAGATTTGCATCAGTATATCGAAGAGTTAAATAGTGGTTATTATATACAACAAACGTTGGAGACGGTGTTTCAGGATGAGGAGGGTAAACAGTTATTGGTGAGTGAAGTTCAATGATAAAAATATGGTTCTTAAAGTAAATTCTGGTTTGCAGTGCGAGTCGCTATACTTGTACGGCGTTATTTTGCTCGTCTTGGATTTACACATTCCCGGCGATGTGCGGGAGCGTCTTTTGATTGCCTATTATCGCTATAGTGGGGGTGATGCCACACCCAGCGGCGACGATAGCAACATTCATGATGTTTGTCTACTGTTGCGCTCCACAGGTTTTGTACTGTCGGCACAGTACCAGGCGATGCTACCAGTGAACAAAATAGTGTCTGTGCCCAGCTATCCAGAATCTTACTTTGCTCGTTTTCGCTTCGACACTAATTTTATAGATTTGGTTTTGGTTCACTTGCGGTGCGATGACATTTACAACCAGCTGGCCATCTATCCACATCCAACGCATCGTACCACAGCGTTGTCGACTCAGGCTGTCATGCTCTATGTTTGCCTTTACTTCGCGCCGCAAGTGCTGCACACACAAAGTGTTCAAATGCGTGAGATTGTGGAAAAGTTCTTTAACGATAACTGGACACTTTCCATTTATATGGGTATCACAGTAAACTTAATTGATGCCTGGTCATGCTTCAAGGCCGCTAGCACTGCTGTTGCCAATGTGGTCACACGTAGTTCTCTTGAACCGCTCTGCCAGCAGAAACGCGAACAGATGAATAAAACGCTTCAAAAAATCGGAGAGATTATACGCGAAGGTGTCTTGGATGATGTCTTTGTGCTGGAACATGCCAATCAGATAATTGTGTTGATGCGACAAGCTAATGTGCTGTTACGTTGGTATTGCCTTCACACACGACCTGCTGTACTTCTCATCTTTAACCAGGCTACATTAGCGCAACTTCATCAGAAATTACTTGCTGCACTCGAATTTGATCCTGGCATGCTCTACCACCTTTTGCTGGGCTGTG
The DNA here is from genome assembly GCA_035047565.1 of Drosophila mulleri. Lineage (NCBI taxonomy): Eukaryota > Metazoa > Arthropoda > Insecta > Diptera > Drosophilidae > Drosophila > Drosophila mulleri. The sequence continues at coordinate 17,102,556 of JAWNPK010000049.1, read as the reverse complement.
GCGAATTAGAGCTGAATGTCAGGGAGTTGTTGGCTGAGCTTCAAAACAATCGCGAGCAACGCTGGATGGTCAATCGGGATGCGGTAATTCAATATCTGAGAGAATTGAGTGAAGCATTTGGGGGATCACGACCATTGACCAAAATAGAAGCGAATCCTCATCTACAGCAATGGTTTGGTCAGGTAGCCCATCGTCTACAAAGACTGGAGCTCGGTAAACCTCAAAAATCGGGACGACTGATCATACAAGCAATGCAGGCATTGGACGAAGTCCAGGAATACCACAATTTACATGCAAATATGGTGGTTAAGCAGCAGTTGGAGGAATCCCGCGATCTACTAAATCACATGGCACAGGTAGAGATACGATAAGCTTTAGATATAATTTAATAATTTGTGCATATATCCCATAGTCAATCAACTTAAAGGAGGATATCGAGATCCACATTCAGATGATTAGCGATTTCAGCTACGCCTGGTGCCTACTGCAGCGAGATTTCACTGTGATTATGCAGAATCACATTAAATCCTTGCCACGTGCTGTCATTAGTATACGAGCTGTGTTCCTGAAGCTGGCCAGCACGCTGGAGGTGCCCCTGATGCGAATCAACCAAGCAAAAAGCGAAGATCTGATCTCTGTCTCTAACTATTACAGTACAGAGCTAGCGAATTTTTTGCGACGTGTGCTTCAGATTGTGCCGGAGACAATGTTTAGCATTCTGGCAAGAATTATACAGTTGTTGACCAATGCCATTAAAGAGTTTCCAACACGCCTCAGTAAGGATAAGATACGCGAATATGCGCAGTTCGAAGACCGTGCGAAGGTGGCGCAGCTAACCAATTCCATTGCAGTATTTACCAAAGGCATACTAATGATGAAAACGACTTTGGTGGGCGTCATTGAGCTAGATCCCAAACAGTTGCTTGAAGATGGTATACGTAAGGAACTGGTCAACCACTTGGCCAACGCCTACAATTTAGGCCTTATATTTACGCCAGAGAAGAGCAAGCCGTCTGTGCAGTTGCTCCAGGATAAGCTCGAAACGCTGGCTAAGACAATCGAGGGCTATCGCCGATCCTTTGAGTATATCGAAGACTATTTGCGTGTACAGGGCCTGCGTATATTGTTGGAAGAATCGCAGCGCATTATTAATTACAATGTGGAAAAGGAATGCAATTGTTTTTTGCGCAACAAAGTGCAGGAATGGCAATCCCGCTTTCAGTCTCAAAGAATACCAATACCAAACTTTAAGCCATTGCAGGGAGATGCTACCAAATCGAACAATTTCATTGGGCGTCTCGCAAACGAAATATTACGTTGCACGGATCCAAAGCAAACGATTTACTTAGATTTAAAGTGCACGTGGTATGAGAAACGTGCACCGCACAAGCAGCTCCTACCTGGTTCCAGATTTTTCAACGTGCTACGCGAGGCTATGGCACCGGCAGGGATGGTGGGCCTGGAGAAGCTCTATGCGCACATGCTGGCAGATGAGTTGAAGCGTAATATGGACAGACTGCAAAAGAATTTAAATACAGATCGAATGTGGTGTGATGCTCTGAGCAGCCTGACCAAGGAGCTAGAATCCCGTGATTTTCCCGGTGAAGTGGCCAAGCAACCGCTTAAATATTATCAAAGCTATACACAACGTTGGTTCAAGGTGTGGCCCACACTCCTCGACTGGATGCTTTCTATAGGGCATAAACAGCTGCTGCGCCAGCATATTGCCGGCGAGCTAAGTTTTAGCAGCAAGTGCGATGCCAAGTTGCTGGAGAATACAACAGATACGCTGAATCGGTAAATTGGGTAGGAATAATCTGGCCTTGAAGAGTTTGCTTAATCTTTTCCTAATTTACAGGGCCTTGTTGCTGGAACTGTCGTGTAATATGAAGCTGTACGATGAGCAGGGTATGAGTATGCTCACCGAGCTGCAAGAAATACTTCAGTATACAGGCAACTATGACCCGCTGGAGCATATCTTTATAACCCCCAAAAATACGCACAATGTGTCCTTATTTCTGTTCCTCTTTACCATTGCGCATCTGGGTCGCTTACAGTATTCTGCAAATACAGACTGTTTACTTCCAAAGTCTGCTAAAGATGACATCGATTGTGTGCCCTTAATTCTGGGACTATTAACAGTACTCCAACAGTTTAACAAGAATGTTAAAATGCTATACATCTCCTACATGTGCCAGTATGTTGTAACTGTAGCCGAAGCACAACTACTGTGAGTATAAACAGTTTGAGATTTTGATGAATATTTAATTATGTAAAAGCTATTGCCTTTATAGAGATAAAGAAGTGTTGGGTGCAGAGGTTATTACTACGCTACACTTCCTGCAGACGGTCGTACGCATGACTGGTTTACCGCTTAGTGTCCTGGAGCAGCGTGTGCCTAATATAATTTTAAGCGAATTTGATTATTTATCAACCCCTGTAAAGTAACATTCAGCTGTAAGCTTCAAGATACATTCTGATATATACACAAATATAGGTGTTGTTTCTTTGTGTGCGTTAAAAATATCCAAACATATTATTATTCGTAAACCACTGGTGTCTGCTCTTCAATCTTTACGGAAAGTAACAATTAATATGTAATTAAATACGATTTGAAAAACAAGTAAGAAAGCTCTAGTCGAGACTGCTCGACTACGAGATACCCTGAACCCTCCGAGCAACAGCCGTTTCAATAATTTTTAGTGTCATTCAGCTTAAACAAACACACACACACACGCAAACATATACATAGACACCCATAGGCACGCACGCATTAACAGGCATGGGCTGCAGTGTGGGCTTACTATGGGAACTTAATTGTTCAATAACTTTTTTTGTGGACGTACGTTCTTCATGAAACTTTCAGAATGTTGTTTTATCATTACTATGCGTATATTTGCCAAAGTTCAAGTCTCTAGTATTTGAAATACGCCTTTTACAGAGATGAGGGTAAGGGGGTGGATATAGGGGTGGGGGGTAAATTATAACAAAAACCGAAATTCTATCACGTGCAGTCGAGTCTACATTTAAAATTTGGAGACTTTAGCTCTAAAGGTGTAGGAGATATAATTTTATAACTGGTTTTCGATAAGGTTTTTGATCGATAAAAAAATAACGGGATGAGTTATCGATTTTTAGTGATAAACTCGATATGCGCGCGCTATATACGAGCATTTTAAAAAAAAGTTGAAGTCTCTAGCTTCTATATCTTCAGAAATCGACGCGTTCATACATACGGACAGACGGACAGACGGACATGGCTAAATCGATTCAGTTTGTCGCCCTGATCAAGAATATATAAATTATAACAAGACTGTGTTTTATTTTGAATCTTTTTATTTTACTGCTCGTGTGAGCTTTCCGAGAGAAGATTATAAACTAAACTTTTATAAAACTAAACGGCGGCTCCAAGCCATCGCTGCCGGCGGCCGGGCCGACAGAACGCTGAGCTTGCGTCTTCCATGGATGATCAGCCCGCTTCTGCGTGCTGGTGTCCAAGCCATTGCTGCCGTCGGTCAAGCCGACAGACCGCTGAGCTTGCGTCTCCCACGGATGGTCAGCCCGCTTCTGCGTGCTGGTGTCTAATTTCGCCTGCAACTCTGTCGCAACGGCGTCCGGTGTAGAAGTTGCTGACTTGTTGTCAGCACTATTTGATCGGCGCGTGTTAACTCCTCCCCGGGTAGGTTGAAACCCGTCCTCGGGTTTCCCATTGGTCGGCTTCCGTTGACATATTTTAAAACCGAGAACTAGGAGGAAGACAAGAGAGACAATGATAGTGACGCAACCAATTGACCTCGATGACAGTTCGGCCTTGAGGTTACTGATGTGGCGAAGATTACTCAAACTCAGGTCGTGCAGGAACGGAAGGCTCAGGTGTTCTCGGAATAGTGTGATGTTGACTATTCCTGACGTCGAAACTGCTGGTTTTTTTCTCAGAATACCCCGATGATTTATGTAACGGGTTCCATTCAATGAGATGTGGTCATCGAAGGCGACTAAATAAGTCCCCGTGACCTGCTGGCTAGTTCCGGTGCTGCCCACTACGTCGATAGTGGCGCTGTTGATGATAACGACGCCTTCATCGACTACGATTATGGGCTTTAGATGCCCAAGACGTGTAGCGCATTGTGCAGTGCCGCCTGAGACCAACTGTTGGGCACATGTTGTTTTCTGCATTTGTTTGCAGAAGGTGGTGCTCACTGTAGAGGCGCAATCTCGCACGGCGAAGGTTTTTGTCCCGCAATCGGCCACCACGTCGCCTTCTTCTAAATCTATTATTATATTACTATGCTGAACGGGAAAAATATTGATTTTTCTGCAGTGTAACTTAGGTTTAGGGAATTTGATTAAAAAATATAGTAGTTGGGAATTTTGAAAAGCCTTAATATTAGATACCTCTAGTAGGTCTGTTACGCTAACATTGGTGAGTTGCTCATTTAGTTCTTTTACATCAATGCTGTCGAGTATGAGTGGGCTAATTAAATTTATTTTTGCAAGTGAAATTGAGAGAATCAAATCTTCTAAGTCTGAAATTATCATTCTGTTTTTCGCCAAGATAGTCGTATAAAGATATTCGACTTCAGTTTCTGGTTTTTGAATTGTATTGAGAGCTCTTGAAATTTCGTTGAGTCTTACTTGAATTTTGTTATTGATCTCGATTTGCTTGTTTTCAGCATCTACTAATTGTCCTTGTTTAAATTTTATCTGCTCCCAGTCATCGAAATCTGGGGTTCCTGCTATTACCTTAAGGGCACTACCTATCAAGTTTATGCTTCTGGCCTGTCTATGGTGAACGTTAAGGGTACTAATTAAAGTGGCTATGTGTTGTAAGTCAGTCTTAAGTACCTGTCTCATATGGTCTTTGGGTAGTCCGTCTATTAAGTTCCATGTCTCGTCAACATATGTCTCGTATATCGTCAGGTTAGTTGTGTGTCCCATGTAGCCGTATTCGTCCCAAATTGTCACGTCCCCGTCTATTATAGGTATGTAGTCCGCGTGCGTATAGTCATTAAGTCTCGAAGTCGCCTCAGTTCTAGTCAGAGCCACTATTTTTAAAACTAGAATATATTTTATCCTAAGGTAAAAGAGTGTAGTTATTAAAAAGGATGTTTTTTTTTTGTTAAAAAATTCTACAAATGGTTTACTTAAGGTTGTCCTTATGGACCACCCTCCCCTTTATAAGGACCGTTGTCCCAAGGTCTGCTTCAACCACTGCTTCGGTGAACAAGGGTGAAAGTTTATTTCCCAGTCTCTTGTTAGACTTTACCCATACTTTCTCTCCTATTTGGTACGCTTTTCGGACCCTGTTCTTGTTATGTTGCTCCAAAGACTTTTCTTGTGCTGACGTGAGGTTGTTTTTTATCTGCACTGCAACGTTTGTAGGGATATTATGAATAATTTCTATCGGCTGTTTCTTTGTCACCGAGTGGATCGACCTATTGTACTTTATTGTCGCAAGGAGGGTACTGTCAATAGTATCTTCAATGTGATTTCCATTTTTTAGGCAACGACTTATATCCCCTAAAGTGCCGTGAAAACGCTCGACCTGCCCGTTAGATGTACTATGTAGGGGGGTGCGTTTGTGATCACTATGTCAAAGTTGTTTGACAACATTGCCCTGATGGTCTCTGAGTTTAGTGATTTTTCGTTATCGCAGTAGATTGTTTTTGTCTTTGGAAAAAAATTTAAAAGTTGCAAGAGTGGAGCCTTTATGTCCACAATTGCTCGTGATCGGATTGGTTGGACGACAGCAAATTTGGAAAATTTGTCAATACAGGTTAAGAAGTATTTCCCATCTGTGGAGTAAATGTCTACGTGTAACATTTCTCCAGAATATGAAGGTAAAGGGGTTTTCCCCAGTTCTTGCCTGATCGGGTGTCGATTGTGTTTGTTCATAGCGCATACTCGACAGTTTGCTGCTATTTCAGTTGTTAAACGGCCCATTTTTGGAAAAAAATAGTCCCTAAGTATTTGCTGGGCATTCTCCTGTGCTGCGCGATGAGCGCGATTGTGCTCCGTTATAGCTATTTCTCTTTGTTCTGTAACGTCTGATATATCTATCACGAAACTTTTAGAATGTCGAAACGTTGTTGAGGGGAATTCCTTCACTAGATTGTGTTGAATGAAGGCTAGAATAGGAAGTTCACAATATATTGCGTTAGTCACCTCGGAGTTTACAACCTCTCGTAGAGTTTGTATTAATGTGTTGCGATCGGAAAACTGTATAACGTGTCGGGTTTTCGTTCTAAACAAGATATATGTCTTGTGTTGTGGGACAGTGCTTTCCTCCAGTATAATCTGATTTCGGAAGCAGTTTACCGGCTTATCTGTTGTCTCGATTGTGTAAGTTAAGGACTCTTCGCTGTGGATCGTAGCGGCATCAGATTCTGCCGTGTCTTCCAGAGCGTTGATATTCTGGCGAGACAGAGCGTCTGCCACAAGATTTTCTTTGCCAGGCTTATAGATGATGTTTGCGTTATGCTCATCAATGAAAGCCTTCCAGCGCTTTATTTTGGCATTCGGATTTTTATCCGATACCGCAAATGTTAGCGGCTGGTGATCTGTGTAGATGTTAAGGTTTTTAACACCGTACAAGTAATTTCTGAGATTTTTCAGTGCCCACACAATGGCTAGGAGTTCTCGCTCATTTGTGGCAAAGTTAATCTCATTGTCTCGCAATGTGCGCGAGATCATTGTTATAGGGCGTCCGCCCTGAGATAGCACAGCGCCGAGCCCTTGGCCTGACGCGTCTGTTGTCAAGTCAAATGGTCTTTTAAAATCGGGATATGCCAACAGCACCTCTTCGGACGCTAGCAACTCTTTTAATCTGTTAAAGGCATCTAACTGGGTTTGGTTTAATTCGAGTTTCACCTTCCTCGAATGGTTGGCGCTTATTTTCCCATTTTCGCCTTTCAAGATCTCCGTTAGGGGTCTTGCAATGCTGGCGAATCCTGCTATGAAGCACCTGTAATAACTTGCTAACCCTAGGAATGATCTAAGGTTAAACAATGTTGTCGGTGGTTGGAAATTCTTTATGGCCTGCACTTTGTCGGTCGATGTCCGAATTCCACCTCTGCATACTGTGAATCCCAAGTATTCCACCTCCTTTTTGAAGAATTTAGACTTTTCTTGAGAAACCCTCATGCCTGCATCCCTAAGGCTTTTCAAGACCCATTCAATGTGTCTTATGTGGTCTTCCTTATTGGGGAGAAAATTATTACGTCGTCCACATAGACGTAACAAGTTTTTCCAATTTGATCCCTGAGGACATCGTCTATTGCCCTCTGGAAAATACTAGGGGCGTTTTTAAGCCCAAAGGGAAGTCTGCAAAATTCATACTTCCCATTGTTTACAGAGAATGCAGTTTTTTCTCTGTCTCTTTCCGCCAATTCTATTTGGTGGAAGCCCGATTTAAGGTCCAGTGTTGTGAAATATTGGGCCTTACCCATATTCGACAATATGGTCGAAATAGTTGGGATAGGGTATTTATCGTCAGTTGTCTTCTGATTTAACTTCCGAAAATCGATTACCAGGCGTTTTTTTTTATGGCCAGATTCGTCGACACCTTTTTTGTCGACCACCCATATTGGATTGTTATATGGTGACTTTGAGGGTCTAATTATGCCATTCGCCAGAAGTTGTTTAACTTCTGCGTTGACAAATTCTGACACGCCCATAGGATACGGGTATAGCTTAGAGTATACCGGTTCGTTGTCAGTTGGAATTGTGGCAATAGTGTTGATATTGTACGGTAGGGATTCGTTAACGTCTGCAAAGGCGTTAATCGTTCGGTCAATCATTTGATTGAAAGTGAGTCTGACTGCGGCAGGAACGTCCGCGTCACTAATTTGAAAATGGTTCACTTGTTGACATGTTGTGAACTCAATTTTCTCTGTGCCCCGGTCATGCTTTATGATGTTATTGTTCAAATCAATGTGAGCGTTAATCTGTTTTAGTAGATCAAGGCCAATTATGCCGTCGAAATCTTTTAATGATTCTAGCTTGAAAAAGTATGATTTTACACTGAATAGGTCAATGAGACATTTCTGTTCAATTTTTGTGTGTCCATGGATTGATTTAACTTGAAAGGGGCTATTTACTGGTTTCCAATGCGCCAGCTCGGGAAGAGGTTTAATATAGTTTTTAGAGGCTCCTGTATCTATCAAAAGTTTGATTGCTCGCCCTGCGACCATGCGTCTTACAAACGGTAGCAGGGAGCTTCCACTAAAAAATTACAGCTCTCTGCTCCTGACAGGTCATCTTCGACCGCCTCTGCTTCATGATGTGAATAAGATTCGTAATTGCTATTATCGTTGCTTTCTTCTTGGGGTAGGTGATTGAGGTTCTGTTGAGTCCTCATAGACCGGTCCCCATAGTTTTGATTGCCTCTATAGCCTTGAGTGGGCTGCCTAAAGCGTGAGGAAGAATCCACTTCCATTGGTTCAGGGCCACGCCCTTGTGAGTTTAGGGGTTGAGAGCGCTGTTTTGAGCTGTTTACTTTCGGCTGACTCTGGTTATCTTTGTTACCTTTCTGAAAATGAGGATTCTTCTTCTGAGAGTTACCTTCATATTCTTGTTGGCTGCTTTGACGCCAATTCTGGGTCCTTTGACCACTGTTTTTTTGCGGTTTTTCTTCAGCATATTTTGCAAAATTAGCCGCAAAGATGCTTCTTTCATTGCTTGACTCAGCTTCTTGTGCTAGAGCCAGAGCGGTTGGGAGATCGTGAGGCTGTGCTGGGAAGACAGCCCACCTCAGGGATTTTTTCAGTCCGGAGACGAATGTATGGAGGGCATCGTTCCTGAATTTTTCGTTCAGAACGGCCGCTCCAGCAGGGTCATGTGTCATTAAGGTTTTGTTTGTTAGTAATGTCAACTTTTTCCCAACCTCATCATAGTACTTCGCTAATGATTGGTCGCCCTGCCTAAGAGTGCTTAATTGCTGTTGGATCACGTGTACTGGTGTTTTGTCGGCAAACGTGAAATCCAACCTGGCAATGATTGCCTTAAAGTTTAACACTGTGTTAAATGATGCAAGCTCCGCATCTGCTGAACCCCTTACTTTGTTTCGAATTATAGCCACAGCTTGGTAGTGTCTTGAGCTGCCATTATACGGCTCAAACACTTTGTACGCGGAACAAGCAGCCTGTCTCCATGAGACATAGTTTTCCTGTTTTCCATCGAATTCTGGAATAGACTTTACTATATCTAAGGGCTCGTCGCATTTGGCCCCTGGTACTATCTCTATTTCCTCGTAAACTTCTATCTGCGGAGCTGTCCCCTTGAACTGGGCGAATTTTTCTGTAAGGTCGTTTATTTTTTGCTCGAATCTTGCTGTCTGCTGTTCGAGGGCTACGCGCATTTGCGCTTCAAGTTGCGCTACTTGTTCGTCTGTCATTTTCCTTTGTTTATGTTCTAAATAGGAAGCGATAAGTTCGTCCTCGCTGCTCTCTTCTGTTCTGTTTACGCCCTGCATTCGCTTAGAATGTCAAACCGAGATCACTTTACACTCAAAGTATTCTCAACAAATTTTAGTATTTAGAAAAAACGATGACAGAATGTTTAAGTTTCGGAATTTCAATCTTTAACATTTAATCGAAAATGTAATGATGTAGAAATAGTTTTTAATTTTAGAATCGAAATAAGCACTTGTTAACTATTATTTATTTACTATTCAAATTTTAGCATATCATACTAGACAGCTTCTTTCTTTCTTTATTGTTAAAAAAAATGAGCAATTCACTTACATGATCATTTCGAAACTAATTTAGAATTTTTCTTTTAAAAGCAAATTAGTTGAGCGTTGGTGGCCGATGGAGTTGCGTAGTATTTTCCTCCAACGTTGTTTTGTTGTTTTTTCTTATTTTTATTCTTTATTCTTTTTTCCACTTCGGTTTCGGATTTCGTTGTTTTGTTGTTGTTGTTCGTTTCTTTTTTTATTATTTATTATATTTTTTCACTATGACTCTTGGCGTTGGCTCGAAGAGTTGCACAGATCACAAATAAGCCGTAATATTCTTTTGTTTTGGCAAAACTTGTGGGTTTATTTGCCGTTGGGCGCCAATTATAACAAGACTGTGTTTTATTTTGAATCTTTTTATTTTACTGCTCGTGTGAGCTTTCCGAGAGAAGATTATAAACTAAACTTTTATAAAACTAAACGGCGGCTCCAAGCCATCGCTGCCGGCGGCCGGGCCGACAGAACGCTGAGCTTGCGTCTTCCATGGATGATCAGCCCGCTTCTGCGTGCTGGTGTCCAAGCCATTGCTGCCGTCGGTCAAGCCGACAGACCGCTGAGCTTGCGTCTCCCACGGATGGTCAGCCCGCTTCTGCGTGCTGGTGTCTAATTTCGCCTGCAACTCTGTCGCAACGGCGTCCGGTGTAGAAGTTGCTGACTTGTTGTCAGCACTATTTGATCGGCGCGTGTTAACTTATATACTTTGTGGGGTCTGCCACGCCTCCTTCTCCCTGTTACATACTTTTAACAAAACCATTATACCCTGATTTCCCATTTTCAATGGGTTCAGGGTATAATAAAGAAAAAACGAGTTTTATTTTTTATTTCGACTTCGCAATCTCAATAAATAAAATCGTAAGCCAAAGAGATTTAAATTTTTCAAATTCAAATGGAATAGGAATTTAATTAATTATATAATTTATAGTTGATATAACATATTTCTTTGGTTGAAGCTGCAATCATTTTAATATAACAAATGCCGAAACAGACTGCTAGCAACATCTAAATGGCAGCTGATTCTGAACATTTCTCGCTTATGTGATGACAGTGGGTGCACTACGCCCAGTAAACTTCGGAAGCTGTGAGATTTCCAATGCAATATCTATTAGCGGTTTCAGCATAACACTCGCCTGGCCCAGCACATTCTCTTTCTCATAAGAGTCGATGTACAATCTACAGGCATGGGAGATTAATTCAATAGAAAATAAAAATAAAATACGCTTTCTTCTATACAGACCGTACGGTAGCTCCAGAGCTGCCTGTGCCACTAAGACGCATCACAATGCGGCTGCCATCATCGAACACAATACGTAATCCCTGCTTGGTGGCCAAGGATTTGTCCACGGGATCTGTGTAGCTAAAGTTGTCTGCTTCCTTGACTTTATAGGTCTTGCCCCCGCTGGAAAAGCTCTTGCCGACAAATTCTGCAGCTGTGATGTTTTTCTCCATAGCGGCCATCATCTCGTTGCAGGGTTCCAAATCGCATTCTTCATAATCGTAGCGTGTGAAGTAGTTGCGTCCATACGCGGACCAATGCTGCTTTAGAATGTCCTCAATGCTCTTGCCAGTGTGTTGCATAACGGAAATCCAAGCGAGCACAGCCCAAATACCATCTTTCTCTCGTATGTGATTGGAGCCAGTGCCGAAACTCTCCTCGCCACATAGACAGAGGCGTCCTGCGTCCATAAGATTGCCAAAATACTTCCAGCCGGTGGGCACCTCGAATACCTCTTTTCCCAGCTTTTTGCCTACTAGATCAACAGCTGAGGCAGTGGGCATACTGCGTGCAAAGCCTTGTACTCCATTCTTTTTGAAATAAGGTATTGCCTCGAGGTAGTGCGCTATGACCGCCAAAGAGTCGCTGGGCGTAACAAAGAAGGCTTTGCTGCCGATGATCATGTTACGATCGCCGTCGCCATCAAAAGCAGCGCCAATATCATAATCACCTTTGGCCACAGTCTCCACCAAATCTTTAGCGTAAGTTAAATTTGGATCAGGATGAAGTCCACCAAAGTCGGGCAGTGGAGTGGTGTGCACCACAGATGTCTCCGTAGCGCCCAAACGGTTCAAAAAGATCTCACGCACATAGGCACCGGTCACACCATTCATGGAGTCGATGCGCATCTTTAGGGGCTTTCCATTCGATTTGCCGCTGACAAAATCGTGCAACTTACCGAAGTCAAAGATTTCCTCCATGTGACGTGCATAGTTAGCCACTGAGTCAATGACTTCCACCACAAAAGGCTTGCCGCCAATGTCGTAGTTGCTGACGCCCACCTTTGAGATGTCAATCTGCAGGCTTGGTACCAGTGTGTAAGCTTTTATAGTTGTCGAAAGCTGGTAAATCTTGTTGGTGAAGGCATCGGGCGCAGGTCCTCCATTCTCACAATTAAACTTGATTCCGAAATCATTTTCCGGGCCACCAGGATTGTGAGACGCAGTCAACACAATACCACCTGGAAAAGTCCATTAATTATTTAAATTATTTTTACTAAAAAAAAAAAAAGAAGAAATACATCATACTTTATTCTCTTAATTTACAAAATTTATAACTATTTGTTCAATCAAATCAAGTTTTATTTTTTCTTTTTTTAAATATATTGGAGACAATGACTCGATGACCTTGAAACCCGAACAAAGACTGAGGGCGATCATTATTATTAGAGTATATTTACATATACACATATGTATGTATGTATGTATATTATATATTTAAATTAATTGTACACTGAGCAAACGCCTATCTTTATCAGCTGCTATTCTGTTGTGGATTACAAATTATATGTAAATCTTTGATTAAGTAATTGCACTTACCCAGCGCTTTGTTGTGGCGTATTAAGCTGGAGACGGCAGGCGTCGAGAGAATCCCATTCTGACCCACCAACAGCTTGGCCACTCCATTGCCAGCACAGATGCGAACAATGAGTTCAGCTGCCTCTTTGCAGTAGTAACGTCCATCGCCTCCTACAACCAACGTGGATCCCACCAGAGCTGTACCATTAGCTTCCAGAATGCATTGTACAAAATTTTCCGTGTAGTTGGGCTGCATGAATATTTTCACCTGCAAAATTTACATTTTACATATTGTAACTGTAAATTTTTTATTCTAATATACTTTTTTGCGCAATCCGCTGGTCCCTGGCTTTTGGCCTTCATAGGGTGAAGTTTGCTTCGTTTCCACGTTCAGAGACATGCTTCGCTTGAGTTTTCCAGCTGCTGGTTCAATTCTGACTGCGGGCGAGTTAGCGGTTAGCGCTCAATCTTTTCTGCGTGTTATGAAAAAACGAATTTTGCTGCTGGTTGTGTCGCCGCGCTGATAAACGGACGATTCGGCTGTAGTGATACTAATGAGCGCTATCATGCTGACTTCGTGCGATTTGTAACGTAAAGTTAATTCATAATTTGTTTACTAATAATTTGCAGGGTAATTAGTGAAATCATTCCTAAAGCATAATCGAATGTGTTATGTTGATATCAATTTTAAGAATTTTGTAAATAGCTGGATATGGAAACATTTAGGCTGATCCATTGCATGTAGGGTGACAATGTCATTCAAGGGCAACCACAGGTGCAGGCAACATATTCCACCCTCACCACCTTGTGTCTGTCCTAAACGTGTTTTTTTTTTTCTTTTCTGTGTAGTAAACATATTGAAAGTATTAAAAATAATTAAATAGAATTTTAAGAATTAAAAATTTAATTATAAATAATAGATAATCAACACGTAAATATAAATTTGGTTTGTTATTGTTTTGGATCCAAACAGCTGGGCCCCAAGCTTTGTGGCACTGCTGACAGCCGACGTGCTATCGTTATCGATGCTTGTAGTATCGATGCGAAATGTATTCGTACGAAGTTTGACAGCCGACAGTTTACACGTCACGAAGCGCAGCCACGAGAAAGTAGCGGTCTTTATTATTATACTGAATTTAGTTTAACACACATACCTGCTGCATTTAATAACTACATTTAGTGTAAGTTGACAAAATATAAATATAATATTCTAGTATCCTAGTGGATGGCAAGTACTTATTTGCTATCCTTGTGTTAATAAACCAAATAATTACACAAGCGACGCCGCTTTCATCGAACCTTCCACGTCAACAAAAAGTGAAACGTTCCGAAAAATTTTATATTATAGCATGTTCAGAAAAACGATAGCGTTTTGCGCCTTGTTAGCTGTGCTCGGCGTTTGTGTCTCCGAGGATGAGACACGTGCTCGTCTGCTGGTTTCTAAGCAGATCCTTAACAAATATCTCGTCGAGAAGAGCGATTTGTTAGTCCGCTACACAATCTTTAATGTAGGCAATGGGGCGGCTACAAATGTGCAGTTAGTGGACAACGGCTTCCATCCCGATGCCTTTGAATTGGTCGGGGGCCAGCCATCAGCTACTGTGGAACGGATTGCACCGCAAACAAATTTTACTCATGTTCTGGTAGTGCGCCCAAAGGCTTTTGGCTACTTCAACTTCACAGCAGCCGAGGTTTCCTACAAGCCCATCGAGGAGGCTGAGACGGTACTTTTTCTGTATATAGACTCTCTCTCTCTCTACTCTGCTAACATGATTTTACTTGCAGCTCCAATTGGCCATTAGCTCAGAACCTGGAGAGGGTGGTATTGTAAATCTGAATGAGTATAACAAGCGTTTCTCTTCTCATTTCTTCGATTGGGTGGCCTTTGCCATTATGACGCTGCCTTCTTTGGCCATTCCACTTATCTTGTGGCACTCTTCTAAGACTAAATATGAGCGCCATGGAAAGAACAAAAAGCATTAAGCGCCAACCAACAAGAGATTAATCCACTAGAGCTCCGTACAATAATGTCACTTTAATTAAAAATCGTTCCATACCTCGTACATTCAAATACACACCCATAGATTATTTTAAAGATTGTAAAGCGTTAAATCGTTTTAGATTTGATTCGAAATGAGAATTCAAGAAATCAATTGAAAGTTTAAAATATTGTTTGTGTTATTAGACTGCTTTTCTAAATAAAAACTTAATTCAAATTGAACGGCAAGTGTTATGAATGCATGGTATGAATTATTAATGATTAAATACTTGTGTCGAAATATGTCCCATGCTTTGTCTAATTTTTCTCATCTAATTTTTTGTTTAACAGAAAAATTCTTTGCGTCGGCCTATTTGGGGTTGTTTGAATGGTTTGTTTTAATTACATTTTTATTACACATACTTGTAATAAAATTTAAGCATTAGTATATTACGATAACAAATACTTGCGCCCAAAGATATCCGATTTCTTATCAAACATCACTGATTTAATGGGCGTGTTGATTTTATAGAAGGCGTTCATCGAATGCTTAATATACGTATCGTACATTTCATTGAAGAAGTTCTTGATACCCTCATCGTTTTTATTGTCGTGCACAATAATAAAGCGTATCTGCGACGCTGTAATGAAAGCGGACACAAACCATTGATTAAAACGATCTATGCTTTTCAATTGCATATTGGCTGTTTTCCATTTGTGCTCATCTACCAAATCTAATGCAGCATGCGCTATAAACTGATTAAGATGCCTGTGGTCCTCCTTCTGTAATACAATTAGTGTGAAATAAAATGCTCTTATATTAACTTTATTGACTATATATTAATGTATTTACGCGTTGTTCTTTGTTAACTGTTGTAAACTCTTTTTCGAATATGGGATTGTCATTGTGCCCAACTATAACAAAATAGTAAGTGGACATTTTGAGTATTAAATTAAATAAACGAATTCGCAGATACTACTAAAATATCTTTACAGCTGATTGAAATTCTGGCTACGCTGATCAACGAGCGTTGCCACCTCTGTGGAAGGAATACTGAAATATGAATGCATCTCTTAGCATGTTACATTAGTAAGTAATTGAATATAATACATATATTTAAATAAATACTACAGACTAAAGAATATTCGCTTTAAACAAATTTAAAATATCAATTTTCCTCACCCAACTGAAACTAGTAGTTGGTATTTTTTCGCTAACACCGTACGAGCACATAAAGTGCAAGAACAATTCTTACTCTCCTCACGTATACAAATACAAACGTCAACAGCTGACTGGCAAAAACGTAATTTTTACTTAAAATCAAATCATTTAGTAAAAAGCAGACGTATGATCGTATGCTGCGGATGTGTATAACAGCCGTAATGTGGTTCAGTGAGCTCCTCTAGAGCTTACATAATGGCAGCGACATTGCGTTTTAGTGGTGAAATGGTCAAAATCATCATCCATTCCAACTTGCAAGCGCAGGCCATACAAAATGTTGGATTAATCCGAAGGCATCTGAATAGCGAGCTTACAACAGCCTTACGTCCATTTTATTTTGCTGTACATCCAGATTTATTTGGCCAGCATCCTGAGCAGAGGCAGACCAACGAAAATTCATTAAAGCTGCTCAGCGCTCATCTGGAGGCGCTGTACCAGCAGAGCTATCGCAATGAAGAAGCCGAAGTGTTAAAATTCTATGTGCGGGAGAGTGGGGCTGCAGAAAAGCGTAATATGTTTAGGCTGGTTCAGATACACATGGATCGCAGCACACGAGACCCCAAGAAATTTATACAAGATCTGCTTGAGTCCTGCAATCTATCAACAGATTACATAAAGAGCGTCAAGTCCGTGTCGCCAAAAAAATCACAGGAGAGCTTGGCCAACAGACCCAGCTACGATTATCACTACAACATGGACTTTTCTGCTTTTGAAACACAGTTTCGTAATGTAAATATCCATATAAGCGGCTCTATAAAACCTAACGCTCTTATTTTATAGGAAGCAACCAGCGCACGTCCAATCCTTTCCGTTTGGATGGAGGAAAATGCTGCCAAGGCTAGACAAAGGGCTAAAGAAACGTCTGAAATGGAAACGGAAATTGACAAACTTAAAAACGTGCTCGTCAGAGACTTGCAACTGCGCGATGCTCGCTACGAATGTGGCTGGAATATAGAGCATTACAGAGGCTGTCTCAAATCGTTGCAGCGCCTCACCCAAACACATGGAACAGTTCTGGAGACATTGCGTAATCGCGTTGTAGTCTTTGCTCCATTTACAGGCATCAGCTTGGAGGGTCATGTAATGCTGTTCACTGGTGATGTGCAAAACAATTGGATTGACTTTATCAAAAACATTCCACAACATGATGCCTATCTAAATGTGGTACCAGTCTATGAGCTGACTCTATCCCAGGTTCTGCGCGATATACAGATCGGACGACGTAAATTTATGCCCAAGCAACAGGCGCGTGGTTATGCCAACCATCTTATGAAAGTAACGACGTCCCTCAACGATTATTTAAGCAAACAATTGTATCCGAAAAACTGGCCGCAAACGTTGAAAGAATTTACAATTGTTGTCGAATCTGAAGCAGGCCCATTGATGGTTAGTCCAACGGGTCAGTTCATCACTCCTGCCACCTGTCCCGGGGCTATACTCGTAGATTTTATAAGTCAAAATATGAAGCTAGCACGTGAACGCATGACCAAATACGAAACGGATAAACACATCGAACAACAGCTCATTGAAGAGTCGATCACACGATTGAAATTGCAATCTTTAACTAAGGACGATGCCGTAACTCCAGACAAGATGATAACTGCTCTACGTGATCTACGCTTGTGCCAGTCTCAGCATTTCCTGCACATCAAGCTGCATATATCCCATTACTATTCGGTGTTAACCGATGGTATCGTCTGTATACCTTGGGATTTCATGCAAAAGTAGTAAGTAGCGTTTGCTTAAACATTCTTGTGCCTTCCGATTAACGACAATAATCATAATAAATTAATTAGATTATAAACGTAAAGCGTTAGTTGTAAACTTGCCTTGAAATATGTTATTCATGTTTTAGTTATGCCTATTGAGCTTACGGTATTAAAAAAGGCATATCTGAAACTAAATCATATGTATATAGTTATATAACTATGCTTTATAAAATATTCCTCTTAGTAAAAGTTGTTAAATATAAGTGCTTTGATATATGTATGTATTCTGTATTCTGTATAATTTTTATGACTATTTCGTCACATCGCTGCAATCTTCGATCTTCCAGATGCATTCCTTGCGATAGTTTTCAAATTCCAAGCTGTTACGTGTATAAACATGTCGCTCTTCGCCGTCCCAATGTTTGGGATCACCTCCACAAAGTATTGAACTAGCTGTGGCTGCATCGTAGAGGGCTACGCCACCACCCGCGAGCTGCACCACTTGCCACCAAAAGATAGAATCGCGACTGTAAACGTTCTTCGTAATGTAGTCTCCAGTAGAGTGATTGCTGCGCTCCATTAGAATATAACGATTGCGCCAATAGGAACTATAGAACGCAAACTGCAGTGTATTATTCGCCCCTCCATTTCCTCGCTGTACGTAATAGGATGCCTTTTTGGGATCACGTTCATTGGTGCAGATCAAATAGGTCTGCGGGCATTCGTAGATGTAGGAATTATGATTTGTCATATTGCGGAGGCAAATCTTTTGTGCAGTGTAGAGAATTTTCTCATCCAAAGGCAATTGCTCGTACACCTCTTCGCGCAAGTTGCGACCGACTTCCTGTTCAAAAGTTGGCAACTCCAGCAACTGACGCAGATTGTCATGTACTGCTGCTTGTGCATCCACATTCGATTTCAACTCCGTGCGCTGCAGCAGCTGAAGATTGGCTAATGTCAATTGCGTGATGCTGCCGCTAAAGTTACCGAGACGTTGCACTACACTGAGAGTCGACTCAAGCGCCAATACCAGATTAAAAACTGCTTCCAATATATCGCGTAAGTAGTCCAGGGTGCTCAGAGTGAGTCTTTGAAGCAAGGCGTTGACTTTTGGAAATCTCGCGCTGCGGCTGTCCGTGTGAAAAGGCGCCGCCAGTAAATGAGCGCTGCGCCCAATAAACTCCTGATAGACTTGCACCAGTAGCGCTGATGGCATCTGCGACTGTTGTGTAAGCTGGCCATACAGATCCAGTACCTTAAGAGGATCATAGATTTGCCTCATCTGTTGCAACTCTTGCCACAGGGCTTCGTAAATGGCTTGCCTTAGTTGTAACGTGCGCGTTTGACTTGCTAGTTGTAAGACAAAACGTCCGCGCTCCCAATCCCCATTGATTTCAGCGCGAATAATGGCCTTCAAGCTAAGTGGCGGCGTAATCTCTGTGGTCTCTGGAGTTCTTTTACCTTCCACCACATTAATTTGCAGTACCATATCTACCGTAGAAGATGATGCATTCAGCACAGCCAGCAGTCTATTATTACTGTTGTTGGCATACAGGCCATATCCACCTCTCAAAGCTAGCCCCAGGAGCAACACCAGATAGACTACTACTGTTGACATTGTTAACTGCCGTTCAAATTGGCAGCACATGACTTCTTATACAGAATAAATGGGAGCGCTCTTCATCTGTAATTTAGTCGAATATTTGCATTGGAATTTCTTGGTAAGTGGGATACTGATAAAAACAAATAAATAAGCGTCATTTAATTGTTTGTAATGCAATAATCTACTATTTCCAGCTACTATAAATTTTATTCCAATTTAAAAAGTAAACAGAGAGCGCCAGCTAGCGTCAAAAACTGTGCATTAAAATCTACGGCTAAAATAAACAGACATTGCCACAATAGGTGGCGGTAAAAAGTATCGATAACTATCATTTTCGATACTCTCAATTCAAAAGTTAATGGTTAGAGTTTTTTACTAGGCCAAATGGCAATGCAGTTACTTAGAATTAATATCACAAAAACACACTTAACTTAATCGGACTATAAAAAATGCAAAACTACACAAATGAATGAGTAGCTTTCGGTTTTAAATACTAATGGTCTGTTTAAAGTTTGGTTGAGTTACGCGATTGAATTGAACGCCGTAAAATGCTCGAGCGCAGCTCACCGCGAGTAGATGCAGTTAGCGAGGCGCCCGTTTGAGTGCCACGCACAAAGGCCGGCGAACGCACCTCCTCCACATCAGTGTTGCATTTATCCTCTTCTTCTAGCTGCTTGGTTAGACAGGGAAAATCCCAAATGCTCTGACCACGCCCAAACTCTTCGCCATCGTTCAGTGTCTGTGGCAATTGGTGATGCAGTGTCTCCGGCAGCAGTAACGCCAGCAAGCCACCCGCTATGCCCAGAAAACCCAAGATGATAAGCGGCAGTGCAGGCGATATGTTGGCTAAATATACAACAAACGGTGCTATAATGCTGGCCACATAGCCCATGATGTGTATAAAGGCAACGCCCTGAGCACGCACCACAGTGGGTAATATCTCAGCTGCATACTGCAGTCCAATATTATAGCTAATGTTCACAAAGAAACGACCCATTATAGCCAACGTGGCGGAATATACGCCCACCGGTGCTAGTGTAGCCAGGAGACTGAAGATGCCACTGGCAACCATTGAGCCACAAGCCAACCAACGTCGTCCGAAGCGATCTAGTGTGATAGTGAGTAAAGTATCTGCTGGTAGCTCCGTAAAACTGGCCACAGTAAAGGTGAAGAAGATGTCCAGACCGAGAGAGCCGACATTACGTACATGGCCATCAAAGACCAACGATATAGCCATCCAGATGACAATAAGCAGCAAAGTGGTGCGTCGTAGGCGTGGAGATTTGAAGAGATCCAGTACAGAGTAACTAGCATTCTGTTCCTGCTCCTGGTCCCGCATCAGCTGGCAGCTATCCTTAAAGTTCTGATAAGTTTCTTTCGGGACTTGACGACCATTGCGACGTTCTAGCTGACGCAGTATAGAGATGGCATTGTCCACCTTGCCCTGAGAGACAAGCCAACGCGCCGATTCGGGCACAATGAGAGGCGTAAACACTACCAACAACAAGGGAGCTGAGGTAATGATGGTCAACAGCTTCCAATCGGCGACAAAATACGCAATCCAGGGCAATAAACAGGCGGCGCCTGTAAAGAATATTGCAATGGACATGTTGGCAACAAAAGTACGATATTTGGGGCCTACATACTCCAGCACTACGAAAATAAAAATAAAATCAGAAGTCATATTGAAAATATTTATATACATACATATATGTATATATATATATTAATGTATATATACATATCGAGCAGAGAAAGAGACACACTTTCACTTACCTAGTATGTACATCATGGTAAAGCAATTATCGAATGCAAATCCCACAAAGAAACGCATTGTGGCAAATTGCCAAAAGTTTTTAACAAATGCAGTTGAAACGCCCGCAACCAGTCCCATCAGATTACAACAAATGAGAGCTGGAATGCGACCAAAGCGATCCGCTATCCATCCAAAGAGCAAGCCCCCAACAATGGCACCCAGAAAGAAAATGGATTGAGCATAGGTGGGTAACGCAGCATCATCGCAGACCCAATTCTGTTCAGTGGCCACCGTGGAGTAAGGTATTTCCGTAAAATTATATGACCAGCCATTGCGACATTTGACACGTGGCCAGTTCGGATCAGCCATAATTTTGCCCTGGGTCATGAGTTCCGTATAGTTGACATCGTACATATAGCAATTGTTGTACTCCCCATTCACCATGGGAATTGACAGGGCCAATCTGTGTACGGACAAATTGAATAAAAGGTGTTGCAATTGGGTTAGTCAAGTTTCGAGTAACGAATGTCGACGGTCATGAACCCACCAGGGTCAGCGACGCATTGTCTATCCGACAGCTGAGAGCTGAGAACTGAGAGCTTGGATAGCATAATTATTTTGTGATCGTGAAAAAAATATTTGACGATTCAATCATATTGTTACCTCTATGTACATAAATATGTCTACAATTATAGTCAGGTAAGATTGATAATTTGGCGAGGCAGAGCGAGGCGAGGATTGTGAGAGGGTTTCTAATGCCTTATGACGGCACAGTATTTGAATTATTTTTTAACTTTTCTCTATTTTCTCTGTATTCCATTGAGCATTATCTAAACTATAAATTCGTTTTAATTTTAAAATATAAAAGTATATTTTATTTTAATAGACATTTTAGTATATACCATTTCAGTGTATATAAATGGATATATGTATGTATATTTAAGGCAAAGTTGTATATCACACTCTAATTAACATACAGTTTGACAGTTTTTTTTTTTTTTTTTTTTTTTTTTTAATAAGATAAACAATTAAACTTAACACCGTCTTTATTTTTTATGTAAATTCTTTGACTGTATGGTACAGTAGAATTGAATGCTTGTCAGAGTTAAGTTCTGCTGGCTAGTTTTCAAAATTTGGAATGCATATAACATTAGCGATATAATGATAGCGATGATAAACACGATTAGAAATAGAGATAGAGAGAAAGAGAAACAGAAAAATAGAAAGAGAAAGTGAGAGTTCGAAAAAAATTTTAGTACAACTTCCTAATTATATATTCAAATACATATAAACTAAGAAATTCAATTAAGAATCATATAGCAAGAATCATAAAGCATTGAGAAAGTATCATTCCGGCATTACTATCTGGCCATGCAGCTTGTATTGAGTATATACATATGTATGTAAATGTTTTCCCTCTAATGCACCAATCTAATTTAGTTTGTACTCTTTTTGCTTATACCAATTTTGAGTGTATTCGAGCATCGGCGTTTGGCGTTTCTCTCATTGGAAAATTTGTAGCTCGTGTTTGGAATCGACACACAACATTAGTTAGTTAGTTGTTCATATTCATTTGCTGTTGTTGTCGTTGTTACCGCGATTATTTCACTTGTGCGTCAACTGCGCTGCAACTGCGCTGTCGCAACATGCGCTGCTAATTATGGTCTGACTTACCTGACTGGTCTACCTAACTGACAGGCTAGCTAGCTGGTTACTGGCTGCTTATCTAACTGCCTCTGCCACTGCTTGAATTTGCCTTAGCTTTGAGCTAAGCTCCCCCCATACTCTGCCTCATAAGTTTCTTTTAGCTGTATTGATTCAAAACTAAACTTAACACAGCTCCAATCGTTTTGCAAGGTTAGACGTTATTGTAAGCCCCAGCACTTAGACGAGTTAATGACTTTGATCAGAACACTCGAATTTATTTCGTTTTCGTGATTGATTTGAAATTTTCTTAGATGGATCATTATTGGGCGTTGCAAAGAAGTTATTATAAGTTGCTTATTATAATAGCTGCGCTTAAATATTTCACAGAATCTGAATTTAATTCTAATTACTTCATTCTGTTACCGCCCATTTAGAGTCAGAAAACCTGTCGAACTCAAGGCGTTGTCAATCAAATGGTTCTTTGAGACATTGAGCAATTTTGCAAAAGTTTGGCCAAATGCAATAATCAAATAAAAAAAAAAAAAAAAATAAAATAAAAAAAAAAAATATGAATTAATAAATAAATCACTTCCGGACAATTCACAACCGCCGAACTGAATTTCAAATAGGTCCACAGAGTACTTTTTTCATAATTGTATATACATATATAATAGATATTTTCGACTTCCATCATGAGAAATAAAGTTCTATTTAAATGTTAAACGTGCAGGAACTTGAAAATAAGTTAGAAAATAAAATCATATTGTTTTAGTTATTTGTTATCTTAATATTCTCAAGGTCATAGTTTTTGAGCTTTTTGAAAACAGTTCAAATTTATTAAATTCAAAATTTTTCAGAGTTTCTTAACGAATGAAGCCATCAATATGGCATTAAGCCTTGAATAATACTAACAAAAACAGTATTAAAATTAAGCGCTTTGGATTGAAATAGCAAAAAAACAGTGTAGACTTCAAGTGCATGATCTAGTAGCAGTTATTAAATGTCTTAAGCTAACCAGTTAGCCAGCTTGCTAATAGAAACTGGCTCCAGCCAGCTGCAATAGATTAATAACAGTTTTAATAGTCGCAAGGCTTACCTTGCCTCCACATCGAGTGCATCCAATTCAGGTACATGACACCAGTGCTGCTCCGGTATGAGTGTCATAAAAATTTGTGAGAAATACACAAAGGCCACGAAGAACGAGAAGGGAATCATGCATAAGAATAAAATCTTCTGATATCTTCCAAATTCGCCAATTAATGGTAGAAGGTCATCGAAATCCATGGCGGG
This sequence comes from Drosophila mulleri, assembly GCA_035047565.1. NCBI lineage: Eukaryota > Metazoa > Arthropoda > Insecta > Diptera > Drosophilidae > Drosophila > Drosophila mulleri. The sequence goes on along the minus strand of JAWNPK010000049.1, from coordinate 17,078,825 downwards.
GGCTGCAAGTGCTGGTTGCTCTTTTCTTTTTTTATCCGACAAATCCAATTGGAGCTCCTTGTTGCCACCGCTGCGGCGCCGCGGTTGATTATCTGGCGTGGTGGCTCCACCACCTCCGCCGGCTCCATATGGTAACTCTTCGTGATTATATGCATCATTGATGAAGTATGCTTGCTTCGCCTGACCTTCCATGTTCGCTGACCTTCGGCGTTAACTGTGTCACTTGTCTATGCTTGTGGTTTGTGAATTGTAAGCTCTACGTATTCGATACGATAAAAAATTCACAGAAAAAGGCGCAATCCATTCAAAAAATATATAACTAAAGACACGAACTCGAGAGCGCACGCGCGCGTTTCCGTTAATGTTCTGCAACTGAGCTGAGCACGCGCACCGGATGGCGTTTTTATATATCAGCCACGATCCGACCCGAACAACGTTAGCTTCGTTGGCTTCACCTGTCGTCAAGAATAACAGCCAAGAGAATTGGCAATGCCCCGGTAGCGAAAGCTGAACAGCTGTTCTCGCCGTCCAGCTGCGAAACCGGTCTCATAAAGCCTAAGCATTATATGATCTTGATCAGCTGGTTGCCATTATTTTGATAATACATATATACTATATATAGATGTCGACATATTTATAACGAAACGCTCCCCCAGCTGGGCCTGAATCATCCATAAACAATGCCACCAAGTCTTTCAAATTAACATAAGCGAAGACCAAAAAACTCTAAAGCGTCACAATGTCCATTCATATTTAATATCGGGGGATTAACCCCCAATCGCTGCAGCTGCCATAGTCTGACTGACTCACACGCAGCGTCCACTCAAAATACCGTCAAAAGCCACCTACTTGATATTAATATTTGTTTTTTTTTCTTGTGATTGTGCGCCTGCCCCCAAGTCTCAGAATTGTGTTGCTCGAAACTTTCATATGTTTTGCATAAATAGTGATATCTTCCAACTGTATTTTCTGCACTAATTATGCGACACCCTCCAAGCTTGTTTTCCCATACGAACGAGCGCATTATTGGTGGGCTAAAACATGTGTCTAATGTGAGTATGATTCTGTTTATAATAGGTGAAGCCAAGGTCGAAGTTTGCCGAAAATCATTATCGCTCTTTTATAGATAATTTCTACTATGGATATATTTAGCCTATTTGACCGAATATTTGCTGCGCCTAGGGTATCTAAAAGTCATGCATGTCGCTGTATAACTACTCCCATTTGTTTTACGTTACAAGTGAGAAAGTGTAAAGGCTACTTAAATCTAGTTTTAGTTTTATTTTTATTTCATTTTTGTAATAATTTTCGTTTTTTTTTTGTTTGAATTTTTTAATGTTTTAATTTACCTGCTGTACTTACGCATTAAGTGTTTTAATTAGCACCGTTTGCGTCACAACCCAAGGACAATAACTTTTAGCTTGTGCTGCGATCGCGTTCTCAAATGGGTTCATAGCCAAACGCTTTTGAATAGATTCGAGCTTAAACTTGAGATTTAAATGGCGTAACGAGATATAAGATATGAGTTTTCAAGTTAGAGCTTCGAAATACTGATATTGTGATCAATTTTCAATATTCAAATACATATGCTTGAACTAAGCTGGTTTTTATCTATAGTAATAGCAAGCAGGAAACTTATTTACTTGTGTTTTCAGGGTATTCAGATTAATTTAACCTTCAATTAAACAAATTCATATTATTTAAATAAAAATCAAAATTAGATTCCGTTTTAATTCTCTGCTATGCTTGGAAAATTTATAATTATTTTTATGAGTGCGTGTAAGGTTTTTTATAATATTTATAATCTCGTAAGATACGCGACAAAAAGCTAAAATGGCTTTATGAAATACAAATTTTATTGAGGTGTAAGAAAATAAGAACATAATGCCTCTATTGACTGTGTGTAAGGTGCAGGTGTTAATTAGTAGAATATTTGAAATGGACTAATTAGATATATGTTAAATGTTATCTATTGGCAAAGTCTGAATGATTTGGTTTGTGAATGGAAATTTATAAAATAAACAAATTACTCTAATTTGCGACACTCGATTTAGATATATTAATGGATTCACAAATTTCTGACTGAATATTAATTTGGATATGGTTGTAATTAGCTTTGCTACATTTCTAAATTTTGTATTTACTTAAATATTTAGCAAAAAAAAAAAAAAAAAAACTCGATTAACAAATTGAGGTGAGCTCATTTACCTTTAACCCAAACTAAATGATAGGGATTAAGATGGAGAAATAGATACAAAAATAGTAATATCAATGTTCCTTTCAAGGAAATTCCCACTTATAGGTTGATTACGTAGCACACGCCAATTATCAAGACATCGGAACTCAAAATAGCCCCAATCAGTATTCCATTGTAAATTAAATGATTAGGAATATGCGATAGCTAATGATATATGATGCAGTCCCTAGCTTTATTTGCTATAAAAGATCGCCGACTTGGCCAAGTTTCCTCAGTTGTTTTCATCATGAAATTCGCTTGTGCATCGATTCTGCTTCTTGTTGCCGTCGTCGGCGCCAACGGCGTGGACTGGAAGTCTCTTAAGTCGTTGGACGTTGATCCCAGTGTGCCCATGATTCGTCGTCACGATTCACCAGCTGGGCGCATCACCGGGGGCCAGACTGCTGGACGTAATCAATTCCCTTATCAGGCGGGACTCCTGCTCTACGTAAATGGAGGCGCTGCGTGGTGTGGAGGCACTGTGATCAGCGAACGCTATATTCTTACGGCTGCTCACTGCACAGACTCTCTAACCACCGGCGTAGATGTCTATCTGGGCGCATGGGATCGCACCAATAAGAAGGAGGAAGGTCAGCAGATTATCTTTGTGCAGGCCAAAAATGTGATTGTACATGAGGAGTGGGACCCGTCCACCCTCACCAATGATATCTCCCTGATCAAGCTGCCCGTGGAAATTGCATTCAACGAATATATCCAACCAGCCAAGCTACCCGTCAAGAGTGGCCAGTACAGCACATATGCTGGCGAACAGGCTATTGCCTCTGGCTGGGGCAAGACTACCGATCGTAAGCTCTAAACAAGATTTCTTTCGAAGTACTCAGCTACTCAGCTATATTTTTTCAGAGGCAACTGGTGCCACTGACATTTTGCAGTATATTACTGTCCCCATCATGAACAACTCAGGCTGCTCACCGTGGTTTGTTGGTGCCGTGAGCTCAACGAACATTTGCATTAAGACCACAGGCGGCACTTCCACCTGCAACGGCGACTCCGGCGGTCCTTTGGTATTGAATGATGGCAGCAACACCTTAATTGGCGCCACTTCTTTTGGCATTGCTCTTGGCTGCGAGGTTGGCTGGCCAGGTGTGTTCACACGCGTCACCTCCTACTTGGACTGGATCGAACAAAACTCTGGTGTCGTTAACAAGGGCATCTAAATGTCAAAGCGTGCTTTGAATAAAAGCTTACATTGTCGCATGATTCAAAAAATCATCTTTTATATTTTGGTTTTGCTGGTTATTAGAAGAATATCGAATATTATTTGCAATGTATTTAGAAACCAAATGTAAAAACTTTGATAAAACGATATTTCTAAGCAAGTTAGCAAACGTTATCAACTACGTAGCAGTTTTTATAGCCACTATAAATTATTTATGGATCAGTAGCAATTTCAGCAATAATCGTAAATCAGTTTTTCTAAGACTGATAAGTGATACTGTATGAAGCCGATTAGCTAACTTTTTGGCTTTATAAGAATACACCCATCGGCTTGTGGGCTCAGTTGACAAATATGAAATACGTTTACGCATCGGTGCTGGTCTTATCCGCCGTAATCGGTGGCACGGCCGTGGACTGGCAGTCCCTCATATCGGTGAACATTGATCCCAAATTACCAATTCATCGCCATAATGTGCATGCAGAACGCATTACCAAGGGTGAAACAGCTGGCAGAAATCAGTTTCCGTACCAGGTTGGACTAATGCTGTATCTTGAAGGAGGCGCAGCCTGGTGTGGTGGCACTTTAATTAGTGATCGTCATGTGATTACGGCGGCTCATTGCACAGACAGCTTGACCACGGGTGTGGATGTCTATCTGGGTGCTTGGAATCGTACCAATAAACGAGAAGAAGGTCAGCAGATTATCTTTGTTACAACCAAATACGTAACTGTGCATGAGGGATGGGATGCATCCACCTTGACCAACGATATATCCGTCATTAAGCTACCCGTACCTATCGAGCTCAATGAATATATTCAACCCGCTCAGCTGCCCGTCAAGCAGGACTCGCACAATGCTTACGACGGCGAGCAGGCGATCGCTTCTGGCTGGGGCAAGATCACTGATAGTAGGTGGTATAAATGAAACAGTTAAAAGTAGCACTACTTATTGGTATCTCCTTTTTAAGGTGCAACTGGTGCCACTGACATTCTGCAGTACATTAATGTGCCAATCATGAAGAACTCGGGCTGCTCGCCATGGTATGGAGGTATTTTGACTAGTAACGTAATCTGTATCAAGACCACTGGCGGCACTTCCACCTGTAACGGCGATTCCGGAGGTCCTTTAGTCTTGGCTGATGGTAGTAATACTTTGATAGGTGCTACCTCCTTCGGCATTGCTTTTGGCTGTGAGATTGGCTGGCCAGGTGTGTTTACACGGATCACATCGTATTTAGATTGGATCGAGAAAAACACTGGCGTGGCTAATCATGGTTATTAAAGATGTTTGCTTAAAATAAAAGTTTATTTTGCGGAATACTTGGCAGCTACAAGAAATAAAAGTCGTATTCGGACTTCTGTTTGGAATGTGGCCGTATGCTAAGGTTTTCTGACGTATCTTCATCGGACAATGGGTGATGGATGTCCAGTTCGTCGGGTACATCGTCCGCCATCTGATGATTACGTTTGTGTTGCTGCTTGGCATATTTCTTGACATACTGATGAAAGAAAATAGCTTCAGTGGTGTCCTGGTGCGAATGCACGCCTGTCTCATCGCTAATCCAGTCCAGGTACGAGGCCACCTTAGTGAAAGCGGCCGGATAGCCACGATCGCAACCATATATGCTGCCAAACGAGGTGATGCCAACCAGAACACGTTTCTTTGAATGACGGCGCTGTAGAACAAGCGGGCCACCAGAATCGCCATTACAAGTAGACTTGGCGTTGCGTCCACTGGTGCATATGTTTGTGCCGCGAAAGGACAATGGAAAGTTGCGCTTACAGGTGCGATCATCGACTATCTGCAGTTGGACATAGCGCAACACATTGCTTATAGCATGCACGCCTGTAGCATAACGTCCCCAGCCGGAGGCAATACCAAGCTTGTTTTTAAAGCTGCGATACTCGTAGTGCCGCTTTGGCAATTGTATGGGATGTATACGCTCTGATAAGAGAACAAAGTTTAGTTTCAGATGCATTGATAAGATACAAATTAGTTTACCGTTAAAGCCAACTGCATGTGGTAGGCGCACTATTGCAATATCATCTTTCAAGCGTTTGGGATTCCAGGTGGGATATATATGAAAATTGCTGCTCGGCACCATGAGACGCACCTGTCCCGACTCCTTAGCATTCTTAATCTCATTTGCGCCCAGAAAAATCAGCGCACGTTTGGCCCTGTAAAAGGGAGCAGAAGGAGCAGTTTAGCTAAACATAAACACGGCTGTTAATTTACCTTGGCCTACATGTCCACACAGTGTGCAGCTGTTAGCACATGCTGCTCCGAGATTAGCGAACCGCCACACCAATAGAGACCCTTTGGACGCTGCAGCAGCATGCCCACTTGATAGGGAAAACAATGTGGATTTCCCACATCGCCGCCAAAGATACGATCCATTGCCATCGCACCCTCTGGCAACATGCTGTCCATCAATGGTGTTGTTTCCAAATTTAACACCAATGGCTCTGGCTCCGCTGAACTGTCCGCAGAAGCTGTTGCGCTGTGACTGATGCGGCTATCGTCATTGCTAGCGCTCATTTCCGCATCTAGTTCGGCGGACAAGGAGGTGGTTGATGACGTTTGCGACATGGGCATGCCAAACGGGCCCGGATACATGGATACTAAATACATGGGCTTAACCTGTTGCCAGTCTAGTGCAACAGCCACATGAATGCAGCAGCGCCAGGTCATCCAAGTGGCCAGCAACAGCAACAGGCGTTGTGTTGTCAATGTCGCGATAATAGAAACACTTGCCGACTGTAAAACCATTTGCTTTGCTTTTTCTTGCTGCTTACTGCTGGCGCACGCATTTAATATTTAATTGAAATTTAATTAAGCCGTACACACACGCGCGAATGCATGCATACACATACACAAAGAGTCTTCCTCCTTTTTTAAATGCGTTTGAAATTGTTTCCCGCTTGGTTTTTGAAAAGCCGTTACGAGGAGCTCGTAAATGTTGCTGCCTTGATACTCTTATTTGTCTTGGACTCTCGTTGTCGGTCAGCGTCTCGCTTACAACTGTGGTGGCGCGCGCATGTTGCAAGCATTTTTATAAACTCTTTTCTTTGCTTTAATTATTTCGTCTAGTTTGCTGCATTAATTGGACGTCGACAGCGACTGCGACAGCGGCGTCGCCACCAATTGCATTCGTTTCAATATACCATTTTTGCATTCACGCTCTCTTTGCACTATTCTGTCCCTCACTTGCACTCTCTCGGTATCACTCTCCCTTCTCTCTTCCTTTTACTCGACCTGTGAGTTACGCTTGCGCTTTTATTATGTTTTCGTCGTATTTCTTTTGACATTTGTCATTCGCCCTTTGGCGCCGGCTCCTACTAAGTGCGCGTTTTTTTCGTGTTGTGCGTGCGCAAGCCAAACCTGGACAAGCATCGTCGACGGTCATATCTGCCCGTTGCTCGCGCTGTTGTTGTTATTACCATTTAAAGTTTGAAAAGTGAATATACATACATACATATACATAGCTGTAACTCTAGTTACTTATCCTCTCTACTCGCTTTGGAGCTATTACATCACGCGTGTGTGTAAGTTCGTATGTGTGTAGGCTGTGAAATGCGCAGCATGCGGCAAAATGCTTTCATTCAGAAAAATACCGCATGGTGTTGTTGTTATTGTTGACGGCAAAAGGTAAGTGAAACAAAAAACATTACCCGATACATTTGTCTTTTACATTGTTTACCCCGCTCAGCGACTTGGCATGCCCTCTTTATACCGTAGGAAGCACCGATTACATGTTTATTTGGCTCCAAATAGTGGGCTGTACAGAGTTCGCTTACCTGCAATATTCGCGAACTCACAACTCATACATTTTGCAGTGTGTGTCGCCCACTGTGACACCAAATCGGCTGTTTTGCTTTTCTCTTCTTTGCTTAAGCCAAGGTTATTGCCAGGGCACAGCGCAGTTATAGACAAATTAACAGCATTGTTTGCATGCGAATGAAACTGAAGAGTGTTCGATAGCAGGAAATCAAAAATACTCCAGCACCCCATCCCTACTCTAGCAAATGTTGCTAACTGCAACACGTATATTTATAATTAAATTAATTCGTTGAAATAACTTTAATTTGGTGTTGAAAGTATTTCTTGGTTTGCGGGCTGGCATTATTGTTTTTGTCGATTTAGGAAATGCGGCTCACTTTGCCTGCCTAGCGAAGCGAATAAATCAAATCATCTCGCGATCGGTGATATGTTCAAATGTAATGAGGCTACCAACAACATAATACAACAATCAGCGGCGATTACATTGGAGCAACTACAACTACAGTAATGGCAGCAACAGCAACAGAAAATAAAAGCAGTGGCGTCGATTATGCAAATCTTTGCGCCTTCGCTTTGATACACTTTTTTTTGTTTTTTTTTTTTTTTTTTGCGGCTAGTGCTTGCATACTGTGCCCTTTACTTAGTTAGTTAGAGGGATACTAAGCCTACGAGAGGAATTTGCTCACATGCTTTAATGACTACTTGTTATTTTGTTTATAGACAAATATAAGTTATATTGTTATTGATTTTTGACTGATATAGTATTAATAAAATTATGGTGAATATATTGTAAATACTAATTCTACAACATAGGTCTTTTTATTTCATAATTGCAGTTAAAGGATAAACGCAGAGTATTGACCTTTCGGTATGTTGTATTAAACGTTTACTTTGGTTTTTTAATATATTGTAAATATTAATGCTACAACATAGGCCCTTTTTCTTAAATGCGATTAGAGGATAAACGCAGAGTATTGACCGTTCGGTGTGTTGTATTAAAAGTTTACTTTGGTTTTCTTGATTTGTTTCTTTACTTCGTTTTGAGTTTCATGCGTCGATATTTAATGCATAATCGGAATTATGATTACCGCTCTTGCATGTTATATGTATGTATATGTACATATGTACATATATGGATATGCGAGTACATATCTATGTGTGTGTGATGAATAATAATAAACACATGAATTTTATTGCACTTGCTAATGCATTTGCCGTTATTTAATTTAGCACCACGATCGAACTATTTATCATTTGAATAATGTCAGTGATTACAACTCTTTTCTCTTTACACATTTTGAACGTTTAAATTAAATTAAATTTTTGCTTTATTCATTTGTTGCTTTTACAGCACTGGAATTTTAGCATTGCGCATTCAGTTCCTAGTTGAGCTTAAGACAAGAAATAGAAACTATCAATACATTTACGAATTGCTACAATTCTATTCATTGCTAAATCGAATTTCGAATTGTATTTAGGCTTACATATATTTATATTTAAGACCATATATAAACATAAGATATAAATAGTTTCAGGCGCTCAATCAAATAGTGTTTAAATTAAATTATGTTTTAATGCTCAACTGCACTTCCTATATCTAAACATTAAGTAATCAGAATCTTACATAAGACTTAGCTAAATTGATAATCAGTACAATTGGCAGGCAAGTCCAACGGTTGGAAGTGGGTTACTGACTGTTGACGGAAAGCAGCCATCTACTTCGGTAACGCGAATAATTTACTTCATTTGTCATCTTTCCTGAATCTGTTAATGTATTTAAATTTTAGCCTGTTCCATTCTGTTCATCAAAGATTATCCCTAGACACCATCCGACGACTCCACCTACCTATTCAAATGTCGGTGTATGTCTCGCTAGTTGCATATCGTCCATGAATGCACTGACGGTTGATTTTATATCCATACTGCTGCTAGTTGGAACATCGTCGCCAGCATCAGACATGGCGCTGTCCAAACTTTTGTTGAGTCGATCGTGGAATTCGGTCATTGAGATCTTTTTAAGTGCAAAACGTTTGCCAAACGTTTTCTTCACTTTCAAGCGGCGTTTCTTGATCAAATTCTTGTTCTGTGTGAGCCCATCGTTAAAGGAGATGGCCCGTCGCAACTTGCGAGAACCGAACTTAACAACCCGCACTTGGCTGGTGATGGTGCATTCCTCGCTATCGTCTTCCGCATCGGCGGCATTTTCATCGCTGGGCTCCTCGAATATAGTCTCTAGACTTGTAGGCGTAAATTTCTTCATGCGCTTGCTCGTGTAGATCTTCTCAATGCTACGCAACATCTGTTCATTTGTTTGCAGCTCCTTACGTTTCTTCTTCACTTCTGTGCGCATAATGGTACTGCACACCCGATTAAAATTGTCTTTAGAGACGCGAGCGGGCATTCGGCGACGCGCAACTCCGCCACGACGACCATTGCGGTGGCTGCTGCTATAGCTGTCGCTTTCATCGTTATCCTCGCCGCGGCTTAGCTGCGAATCCACCTCATCCGAGTGGTCCGTATCAGGGCTTTCCGAGTCCAGCATCTCATCGGCTGTATTTGTGGGAGCCACTGATTTCAGGTTCCAAGAAAGCTTGGAAATTGGTGCAGAGCTAAAAAATGATGTTGTATCAATTTTCTTTAAATGTTGCTTTTCGCCTCTTTCGCTTCGGTGAACTTACCGATTCTCTGTTAAGACAACCTCTTGTGGCTGAAAACTAATCGTTGCAAATTTGTGCACAATATTTTCCATTATTCAACTTATAACATGCTGTTGAATTTCAAGATTTTTTCCAGCGTTTCTATCGCTTTGTGTTGATATTTCTTTTTTTTTTTTTTTTTTTTGATTTATAAGATGAAGCTGAAATGAAGCAGATATGTTATTTAACATAACAGAGAAAAAGTGTTTAACATTTAATGTGATGTTAAGTGCAATGCGTGAAATTGAATTTTATTTTGGATCTCATACTTATGTTTGCATTTCAGATTATTTATTTTCTTTTCTTTTGTTGATAAAATAATTAAGTAGCAGCAATCTTGAATGTTGTGACTGTTTCAGCGTTTAGTTTGCAGCTGTTTTTCTCTGTTATTAACATTTGTCGATTTCTTATCGAAGTATATCGATTAAAAGTTGCTTAGTCGCGGTTGCATGTTTACCGTCATCTCCAATAGATGTCGTCTCACGATGGCGGGTAATTTAAAAATAGATATTCGTTACGAAAATATAAATTTTTACTACACCGCAAATGAAGTTAACATTAATGTGCATTTATCAAAACTTACTGAATATTATTAGCTGCTATAAAAAGGGGCTACCAATATTACCTAGATGCCATGTCATTGTTTAGTTATAATACATTGAAAAGTGGATATCTTGGCAATTTAGGAATATGCAATTTTTTTGACTGATATGCAAAATCAGATCTATCTAGCTATAGTATATAAAAGAAGAAAGTTGAGCTGTGTTTTCTTTATCTTCGTATAACCTAGAAATGTAATAACCCGTGGCCCCTATTTATTATTTGTGTATAGGTAATAGTGGTTATGGGCTTGCTAAACTTTGATAAGCATACAATGCGCGGGCAACTCAGAAAATTAGTTATCTGCATTTCTTTTTTAACATTGAAATAAATTGATATATATTTAATTTTCATGAGTGTCTGATATCTGTTGAAGTACAATTGATATGATACAAAATCCATATAAAATACGCTTCAAGGCGATCGAAAAGCACCAATTGTGTGTTAAACATGAAGGCTTTCATACTACTCGCTTTGGCAGTCGCTGCCGTTGCCGCGGAAATAGTGGAGCAGGTTCATCCCAAGGATCTTCCCAGGTCTGCCAAGATCGAGGGTCGCATCACCAATGGCTACCCCGCATACGAGGGTAAGGCCCCCTACACCGTTGGCTTAAGCTTCAATGGCTGGTGGTGTGGTGGCTCCATCATTGCTCACGACTGGGTGCTGACAGCTGCTCACTGCACCGACGGCGCCAGCTCTGTGACCATATACTACGGTGCAACGTGGCGCACCAACGCCCAGTTCACCCACACCGTGGGCAGAGGAGAGTTCAGACAGAACCACAACTGGCCACACCACAATGGCAATGATATCGCTCTGATCCACACTCCTCATGTCGATTTCTGGTCAATGGTCAACAAAGTGGAGCTGCCCAGCTTCAACGATCGCTACAACATGTACGATGGCTGGTGGGCTGTTGCCTGTGGCTGGGGCATTACCTCTGATGGCGGTTCCCAACCCGATTGGCTGCAGTGTGTGGATCTGCAGATCATCAGCAACAACCAGTGCTCTCAGACCTATGGCCCCCAACCCGATGGTATTCTGTGTGTTGCCACGCCCGGTGGTAAGTCTACCTGCAGCGGTGACTCTGGTGGCCCATTGGTGCTCCACGATGGTGGCAAATTGGTGGGCGTCACCTCTTGGGTTGCTGGTAAGGGCTGCACTGCTGGTCTGCCATCTGGCTTCACTCGTGTCACCAACCAATTGGAGTGGATCCGCGACAACTCTGGAGTAGCCTACTATTAAATTGATAAATAAAAAATAAAAGAGCCATGCAAATTACGTGACCATGTAGTTACACGCTGGGTAAATTGGCAGGGATAGCTCGATATCTCGATTCGGTCCCATTCTGTTGCTCCCGAAAATTGATTTTATTAATTTTACTGTTAGACTTGTGGGATTCCAGCTGTTTTGATAGAGCTTCAAAAACATAATTTCAAAAGTATTTGCAAATAAATTGAACATTGGGATTTACTGAAAAGCAAATACATCAATTTTTTTTACTTTTAAAATTGCGTTAACGATTCAGAAGGTTTTAGGTGTGCTATCATCAAGTACTACTTGAGATCTTTCACTCAAATCAATCAAATAAACTGGAAAGTCGTTTGCCATATGTTGATGGGCTCCTCGAATATAGTCTCTAGACTTGTAGGCGTAAATTTCTTCATGCGCTTGCTCGTGTAGATCTTCTCAATGCTACGCAACATCTGTTCATTTGTTTGCAGCTCCTTACGTTTCTTCTTCACTTCTGTGCGCATAATGGTACTGCACACCCGATTAAAATTGTCTTTAGAGACGCGAGCGGGCATTCGGCGACGCGCAACTCCGCCACGACGACCATTGCGGTGGCTGCTGCTATAGCTGTCGCTTTCATCGTTATCCTCGCCGCGGCTTAGCTGCGAATCCACCTCATCCGAGTGGTCCGTATCAGGGCTTTCCGAGTCCAGCATCTCATCGGCTGTATTTGTGGGAGCCACTGATTTCAGGTTCCAAGAAAGCTTGGAAATTGGTGCAGAGCTAAAAAATGATGTTGTATCAATTTTCTTTAAATGTTGCTTTTCGCCTCTTTCGCTTCGGTGAACTTACCGATTCTCTGTTAAGACAACCTCTTGTGGCTGAAAACTAATCGTTGCAAATTTGTGCACAATATTTTCCATTATTCAACTTATAACATGCTGTTGAATTTCAAGATTTTTTCCAGCGTTTCTATCGCTTTGTGTTGATATTTCTTTTTTTTTTTTTTTTTTGATTTATAAGATGAAGCTGAAATGAAGCAGATATGTTATTTAACATAACAGAGAAAAAGTGTTTAACATTTAATGTGATGTTAAGTGCAATGCGTGAAATTGAATTTTATTTTGGATCTCATACTTATGTTTGCATTTCAGATTATTTATTTTCTTTTCTTTTGTTGATAAAATAATTAAGTAGCAGCAATCTTGAATGTTGTGACTGTTTCAGCGTTTAGTTTGCAGCTGTTTTTCTCTGTTATTAACATTTGTCGATTTCTTATCGAAGTATATCGATTAAAAGTTGCTTAGTCGCGGTTGCATGTTTACCGTCATCTCCAATAGATGTCGTCTCACGATGGCGGGTAATTTAAAAATAGATATTCGTTACGAAAATATAAATTTTTACTACACCGCAAATGAAGTTAACATTAATGTGCATTTATCAAAACTTACTGAATATTATTAGCTGCTATAAAAAGGGGCTACCAATATTACCTAGATGCCATGTCATTGTTTAGTTATAATACATTGAAAAGTGGATATCTTGGCAATTTAGGAATATGCAATTTTTTTGACTGATATGCAAAATCAGATCTATCTAGCTATAGTATATAAAAGAAGAAAGTTGAGCTGTGTTTTCTTTATCTTCGTATAACCTAGAAATGTAATAACCCGTGGCCCCTATTTATTATTTGTGTATAGGTAATAGTGGTTATGGGCTTGCTAAACTTTGATAAGCATACAATGCGCGGGCAACTCAGAAAATTAGTTATCTGCATTTCTTTTTTAACATTGAAATAAATTGATATATATTTAATTTTCATGAGTGTCTGATATCTGTTGAAGTACAATTGATATGATACAAAATCCATATAAAATACGCTTCAAGGCGATCGAAAAGCACCAATTGTGTGTTAAACATGAAGGCTTTCATACTACTCGCTTTGGCAGTCGCTGCCGTTGCCGCGGAAATAGTGGAGCAGGTTCATCCCAAGGATCTTCCCAGGTCTGCCAAGATCGAGGGTCGCATCACCAATGGCTACCCCGCATACGAGGGTAAGGCCCCCTACACCGTTGGCTTAAGCTTCAATGGCTGGTGGTGTGGTGGCTCCATCATTGCTCACGACTGGGTGCTGACAGCTGCTCACTGCACCGACGGCGCCAGCTCTGTGACCATATACTACGGTGCAACGTGGCGCACCAACGCCCAGTTCACCCACACCGTGGGCAGAGGAGAGTTCAGACAGAACCACAACTGGCCACACCACAATGGCAATGATATCGCTCTGATCCACACTCCTCATGTCGATTTCTGGTCAATGGTCAACAAAGTGGAGCTGCCCAGCTTCAACGATCGCTACAACATGTACGATGGCTGGTGGGCTGTTGCCTGTGGCTGGGGCATTACCTCTGATGGCGGTTCCCAACCCGATTGGCTGCAGTGTGTGGATCTGCAGATCATCAGCAACAACCAGTGCTCTCAGACCTATGGCCCCCAACCCGATGGTATTCTGTGTGTTGCCACGCCCGGTGGTAAGTCTACCTGCAGCGGTGACTCTGGTGGCCCATTGGTGCTCCACGATGGTGGCAAATTGGTGGGCGTCACCTCTTGGGTTGCTGGTAAGGGCTGCACTGCTGGTCTGCCATCTGGCTTCACTCGTGTCACCAACCAATTGGAGTGGATCCGCGACAACTCTGGAGTAGCCTACTATTAAATTGATAAATAAAAAATAAAAGAGCCATGCAAATTACGTGACCATGTAGTTACACGCTGGGTAAATTGGCAGGGATAGCTCGATATCTCGATTCGGTCCCATTCTGTTGCTCCCGAAAATTGATTTTATTAATTTTACTGTTAGACTTGTGGGATTCCAGCTGTTTTGATAGAGCTTCAAAAACATAATTTCAAAAGTATTTGCAAATAAATTGAACATTGGGATTTACTGAAAAGCAAATACATCAATTTTTTTTACTTTTAAAATTGCGTTAACGATTCAGAAGGTTTTAGGTGTGCTATCATCAAGTACTACTTGAGATCTTTCACTCAAATCAATCAAATAAACTGGAAAGTCGTTTGCCATATGTTGATTACAAAATTCTCACGGATATGAAAGCGGTGCTTCGCTGCGTCTGCCCACGCGCATAAAGATTGTTTATCTGGAGTTAATCGCTATCAGTTCTACTCGAAATATTTATGAATGAATTGAGCCATGTGAATAATAATTTAAATTTCGATGGTGTTCTATCGCGAATAAGGCTTGTCAGTCCGACATAAATACAATTTCCGACAGTTGAGATTAGATAGTAAACTCAAGTGAATTGAACTTGGAAGTGGGACTCGCTTATATTAAAACGGACATGATAGTAAGTCCCCTGATGCTTATAGAAATTAAGTGCAAGATAAGACCCTTCTAAAAGAGAAAAGCTTAAGGAGTTTTATATAATCAACTTTATATAAATCTACTTTCCAAATGTCAATGCTATTGTTTTCTTTTTTTACCATAAGCTTTGAATATTGATTATTTAGAAGTGTTCCATTTAGTAGGAAATGCCAGTATTGTCACGAATCCAGTCCAGGTAGCCAGTGACCCGAGTGAAGCCAGAGGGTTGGCCGGCAGTGCAGCCGTCCCAATGACCAAAGGAGGTGATACCCACAATTCGGTTACCGTCGTGTGTAACCAATGGGCCGCCAGAATCACCGTTGCAGGTGGACTTGCCGCCAGATGTGTTGATACAGATGGTGTTGTCGATCACGTAACCGCCATAGACGTTGCGGCACTCGTCGTTGCTGATGATCTGGACATCCACGCAGTTCAGATAGTGGTGCATGCCACTGTCATTGGAGGTGCGTCCCCAGCCAGAGGTCACAGCCCACCAGCCATTATAGTTATTGTAGCGATCGTTGTAGCTGGGAAGCTCCACCTTATTGACCAAGTGCCAGAAGTCGACATGGGGTGTACGGATGAGGGCAATGTCGTTGTGCAGCTGATCGTTGTAGTGGGGATGACGGATCTGGTCGTTGCCGCTGACCCAGTGGGTGAACTGAGGCTCATTACGGAAGCTGGCACCATAGTAGATGGTCACGCCGGAGCCATCGTTAATGCAGTGGGCGGCAGTCAGAACCCAGGTGTGGCCAATAATTGAACCACCACACCACCACCCGCCGTTGAAGCTCAGGCCTACAATATAGGGTACCTTGCCCTCATAGGCTGGGTAGCCATTGGTAATACGGCCTTCGATGCTGCCCTGCTTGGGCATATCCATCACCCGCAAAGGTTTCTTCGCACCGGTGGGGACAGCGGTGGCTGTTGCTACAGCAAGGATCAGAAATACGAACAACTTCATTGGTGAATGTCTATTCTGGCCTTAGCAAACATTTTCAATGCTTATATACACAATCGACTTCGTATTATCGAAGTCTCTCTAAAGTCTTATTTTTCTAATCATGGCTCATAAATTTTATTCGTGCCTAATCCTTGTCCGGGGCTGATAAGTTAAGCACGGTATTGAAATTATTTGTATTTCAACAGCTTGAATTGATTTTAATCAATTTTATGTATCAAATCTTGGTTCATAAATTTAATTAATGTCTAGTCATTGTTTGGTCTGATAAATTGAGCACCTCGATGTGCACTGGACATTTGATATACATATATATCGATCAGAAGTAGATGTGGCGCACAGAATATATGTTTTATTGCTGCGGATAATGACATGAGTTGATTTTGCAGGAAATTATAGTTTAATATTAATTTAAATAAAATCGTTAATTTTTTAGAGCTTGAAATTTGTATATATTAAGCTCAGTTGCAATATATGAAAATATAGAATATATAATATGATGTGCCACTTAAATAGTATTTGAAGATCATCGACTTAAAGTTTAATTGAAATCAGTAAGAGCACTCCAGAGTATTTGAAGTGTACGTGTGATAACGTGGCATCTGCTCGAAGGCTATGATTGACTTGTCCGCAGTTATTCTAGTTTCGGAGCTATTTGATTTTTGATACATTGAATTTCGATTAAATGTACTGGGTATCTGTCAACACATTTTTATACCCTGAACCCATTGAAAATGGGAAATCAGGGTATAATGGTTTTGTTAAAATGTATGTAACAGGCAGAAGGAGGCGTGGCAGAACGCGTCGATTTCAGAAGATATAAAAGCTAGAGACTTGAACTTTTTTTTTAAAAGACCGTATATACAGCGCGGGTATCGAGTTTATCACCAAAAATCGATAACTCATCCCGTTATTTTTTGATTGATAAAAAATCTTTTTGAAAGACAGTTATAAAATTATATCTCCCACATCTTTAGAGCTAGAGTCGCCAAATTTTAAATGTAGACTCGAATGTACTTTAAGTTCCCATGGTAAGTCCACACTGCAGCCCATCCGTGTTTATGCGTGCGCACCTACATATGTGTGTCTATGCATGTGTGTTTTTTTTTGTAAGCAGAAAGACGTGAAGAATAATTAATATATCAGTTCTCCGAAGGGTTCATGGGATTTCCTAGTCGAGACTGCTCGAGCTTTCCTACTTTTGTTTTTTATAATTTTCTTATCAGTGCAAATAAATTAAAAAGTCTTTGCAAGCAATTTGAATAGGTGCTATATAATACACTAAAATTGTGATTGCTTAAAATGCGAGTACGCCCACTTCTGATAACTTTTAGAAATCACGTATTTGATTCGTGACCAAATGTTATATCAGATAGTAAGAAGCTGTATCTTACTGGCTTATGAGTTGGTTTTTGATAATGTCTATGCGTTTGTTCGCCTGACCGTTTGCCTGTCCATTGTTAGACTTTAAACTGGAGAAATCGGGAACAATGCTACCTTTGGGATATTGAGTGTTAGCGTTTTCTACTACTACTAGTAAATTTAAACGAAACTTTGAAATCTAGACACTAGAACATAGATGGTTTATTAGGAATCCCTCATTATTATTTCTTATATTTCGATACACACTGGTTCCATCATAAACTATAATTGAATTGAATTTCAAGTAAACAACCACAATTGATGTTAAAATTTCACAATCACAGCTAAAACTTAGAGAAATTTATATAAATATATCTAAAATTCACTATTGTCAAAAACCGGATGCCTAATTTTATTGGTTGTCAAAGCCACTATAAGCAGATTTAATACATGCAAGTCTAGTCGTATCTTATCGAGGAAATGTACCCACAACTAGCTCAATTTTTACAATCGTGCTATCTGTGCAAATAAATTATAGTATTTTTAACGGATTTGAAAACCTGCCGATACTCAAAAATTATGAATGATTACAATCAAAGACTTGTCTTCAATATTTCCTGTTGTATTTCATTGACCCTTCTAACATCGATTGGTTTGTTAATAACGATTTAAAATTTATCAGCTTTACACACAGAATAATTAATACTGAGTAATAATACATGCATTAATAATACACACATTATGTTATGAATAATGGATTTATAGATTGGTGTAATAACCCATATGGTAAATGTACCCATAAGATTGTCATTATTACATTCTAGGTTTCATTTCGAAAGTCCATCTAAAAGAAAAGTTACTCATAGTCCATGATATCAGCCCTTGGGAGGGTTCAGGGTATCTCGGGCTCAAGCAGTCGCGACTAAAGCACACTTGCTTGTATTATATGTAAAACGACGTTGTTATTTGAAATTCTTTGATGAAACTCTTTGCATGCGAGATTTACATGCGCAGCCTTAAGTATTATAAATCGATAAGATACCAGAAAGTATATACGTTTTGAGAGCTCCTTCAAAATATTGATTGAATGAACAAATTGTAACGGATGTGAAAACGATAGCATATTAATATATAGTATCTTATTCAGTATATATATTATAAATTTATTTATAAGTATATTTCATTATCAGATAAAAGTCAATTTCTTAATTGCTTTATCAAAGTCTTAAGTGTTTACCGAGATATACATATTTCATGCAGAAAATGGTATAAAACCAACCTGGTTTATTTTAAATGGTATGAGTTGTTCAGTTAATATGAAGGCTTTCATAGTACTCGCTTTGGCAGTCGCTGCCGTTGCCGCGGAAATAGTGGAGCAGGTTCATCCCAAGGATCTTCCCAGGTCTGCCAAGATCGAGGGTCGCATCACCAATGGCTACCCCGCATACGAGGGTAAGGCCCCCTACACCGTTGGCTTAAGCTTCAATGGCTGGTGGTGTGGTGGCTCCATCATTGCTCACGACTGGGTGCTGACAGCTGCTCACTGCACCGACGGCGCCAGCTCTGTGACCATATACTACGGTGCAACGTGGCGCACCAACGCCCAGTTCACCCACACCGTGGGCAGAGGAGAGTTCAGACAGAACCACAACTGGCCACACCACAATGGCAATGATATCGCTCTGATCCACACTCCTCATGTCGATTTCTGGTCAATGGTCAACAAAGTGGAGCTGCCCAGCTTCAACGATCGCTACAACATGTACGATGGCTGGTGGGCTGTTGCCTGTGGCTGGGGCATTACCTCTGATGGCGGTTCCCAACCCGATTGGCTGCAGTGTGTGGATCTGCAGATCATCAGCAACAACCAGTGCTCTCAGACCTATGGCCCCCAACCCGATGGTATTCTGTGTGTTGCCACGCCCGGTGGTAAGTCTACCTGCAGCGGTGACTCTGGTGGCCCATTGGTGCTCCACGATGGTGGCAAATTGGTGGGCGTCACCTCTTGGGTTGCTGGTAAGGGCTGCACTGCTGGTCTGCCATCTGGCTTCACTCGTGTCACCAACCAATTGGAGTGGATCCGCGACAACTCTGGCGTTGCCTACTATTAAGAGTTTCTATGTACTGTCTTCTGTTAATAAATAACAAGCGTGCTCTACTCGAGACGAGTATTTGCAGTTCAGCTATCTGTCTGTGTATCTGTCTCTCTGTCTAAATTGCTCTCTACCTCACAGTCTCTGTTACTGTATGTCGCCTAACAAACGCAAGGGATGATGAATAACTACAAAAGATCATTTTAGTTCTCTATATGTATGCAGCAGTATTCATTTAGTATATATATTTAAGTAAAACGAGCATAAAATGCATGGAACAGCAGAGTGTTCCCATTTGTCACTTAAAGCTGGACTGAAACGACCCCTACGTAGCGCTGGGCTCAACATTTGAGCGCGACTAGGGATTGAGTGAAAGTCGCCCTATATAAAGGGCAGCATTTCTTCAAACCCCTAGTCTTGGTTTGGGTGTGTTGTGCAGTGCAGTAGTGAAGTGAAGTGTGTGCAAAAATCCAATGATCGTTCAGATATGCATTAAAGACCTAGCGGCAATACTTAGAAGAAATACTTAGAGTAAATACTAAGAAGAAAAACTTAGAGGAAATTTTTAGAAGAAATACAGCTATGAAATGTCTTCCACGTAAATTTCCATACTTGCAAAAAGAATATATTTCAAAATGCTTTCTTTAATTTATTTACATCCGCAATAGTTTAATAATAAGCAATTCCAGTATGGTCACGGATCCAGTCCAAGTGATAGGTAACACGCTGGAAGCCAGATGGATGTCCAGATTGACAACCGGAAGCAGAGACCCAGTTGGTCACACCGACTAGTTTGTTGCCGTCATGTGTGACCAATGGGCCGCCAGAGTCACCTCCGCAGGTGGACTTGCCATCAGGAGTTCGTACACAGAGAATATTGTCGGTAACAGTTCCAGAACCATATGTTCGTTGGCACTCGGAGTTGTGAATGATCTGCAGATCGACGCACTGAAGCCAATCGGGCAATGGGCTACCATCGTAGGTGCCGCCCCAGCCGCAAGCAACAGCCCACCATTCGTTGTAGTCATTGTAGCGATCGTTGTAGCTGGGTAGCTCAACCTTGTTAACCATATGCCAGAAGTCAACGTGGGGAATGCGGATCAATGCAATATCAGCGTTGTGGTGGTTGATGATGTCGTTGCGGCTGACCCAGTGTGTGAACTGGGCATTCGTGCGCCAGGTGGCACCGAAGTATACTGTGACATCGCTACCAGTGCAATGCTCGGCAGTCAGCACCCAGGTGTGGCCTATGATGGAGCCACCGCACCACCAGCCGCCGCTGAAGCCCAAACCAACAGTATAAGGAGCTTTACCTTCATAGGCTGGGTAGCCATTGGTAATGCGACCTTCGATCTTGTTAACTTTTGCAAGGTCCTTGGGATGGACGACCTCCTCGAATGCCGAGGCAGAGACAACAGCCAAAGCCAGAATAGTTATCAACACCTTCATGATGAATATTCAACTTGTGCTTTTTTAAGTTTTTCAAGGGCCTTTTATACTTGTTTTGTCTTGATTGAATCACGATCATGTAAGGTCTTATCTGGCCGCTTAAGACGTTATAAATATTCCTTGAGTTCTATAAAATCCTCTCTGATAATTTTGAGTGAGGAAATAATTTAAATTATTGTTTTAATTTATTGATATACATAATTTGGCGGTGCATTCAACCGCCATGACGTCGATAAATCGGTGGAGGTGTATATGAGTTATGCATTCAGCATACAGTTAGCATAAGCCAATCCTCATATTCATTCTTCTTATATGAATGGATACAATATTTTAAATTTATGACTTTATGTGCTTTCATACCTTTATAAACTATTTATGAATTTTCAAAGACTTTTTATAAATTGTGACCGCTTATCTTGTATAATATTTAATACGTACATAATTTACAATGCATTCAATTTAACAAAATGCGTGTGTTTAAATTTTGTATAAAAGCAACTGCGCAACTTACTGACGCTCAGTTCGTATCAATATGAAGGTGTTTCTAACTCTTCTCGCTTTGGCTATCGCCTCCGCTTCTGGCGCTGCGTTGCCCGGTGCTACAGAGAAGGCTATTAACGTGAAGGATATCTCCGGCCGCATTACTAACGGCTATCCAGCCTACGAGGGCAAGGCCCCCTACACTGTTGGTCTTGGTTTCAGCGGCGGCTGGTGGTGCGGTGGCTCCATCATAGGCCACACCTGGGTGCTGACTGCCGAGCATTGCACTGGTAGCGATGTCACAGTATACTTCGGTGCCACCTGGCGCACGAATGCCCAGTTCACACACTGGGTCAGCCGCAACGACATCATCAACCACCACAACGCTGATATTGCATTGATCCGCATTCCCCACGTTGACTTCTGGCATATGGTTAACAAGGTTGAGCTACCCAGCTACAACGATCGCTACAATGACTACAACGAATGGTGGGCTGTTGCTTGCGGCTGGGGCGGCACCTACGATGGTAGCCCATTGCCCGATTGGCTTCAGTGCGTCGATCTGCAGATCATGCACAACTCCGAGTGCCAACGAACATATGGTTCTGGAACTATTACCGACAATATTCTCTGTGTACGAACTCCTGATGGCAAGTCCACCTGTGGAGGTGACTCTGGCGGTCCATTGGTCACACATGATGGCAACAAACTGGTGGGTGTTACAAACTTTGGCACAAGTTCCTGCACATCTGGGGCTCCTGCTGGATTCCAGCGTGTCACATATCACTTGGATTGGATCCGTGACCATACTGGAATTGCTTACTACTAGTATGGCTCATTAAATATTAAATAAACTTGATTGAACAATATCAAAGAGCTCTCTGCTTAATATATAATTTGTGTATACCACTAAAAATTGAGAAATTAGATGTCTACCCCGTCAATTATTAGAGTCTTTGGGACAAGTTGTTCAAAGTCGTAATATTTTTCCATTCCAATTTTCCAATTAATGAAGATGATTCTGCTAGTTTTTAATACAACTTACTCAATTTGACTGATTAACGACAAATCGACGGTTGACAGATTTAGATGGAATACTCTGCTATATATTTTTTAAAAATTTACTATGAAAGGAGCTACTGTAACTCATCGATAGTTGGAAATCAAGCTTTAGTTAAATTGTATGTGACGGGCAAGGCAGAAGGCGGAGCTGGCCCCATAAGTAATAAAATATACCTGCTAAAAAATTAGGACGGAGCGCTGACTGTATGAATGAGCGCGTTGATCCTTGAACCTATAAAAGTTAGATAACTATAGCTGGATTCGAAAACCGAGAGTTCTTGTATTTTTATAATTTATAGTTTTCTCGTATGTTTATGGAGCCAAATTCTTCAAATTTTGTATTTTACATTTGAAAAAATTTACATAAGTATATCTCCTACACATGCACCCGTCACTAGAACTTTCCGACATGCTATTAGTCGGTAATATATTTGACAAAAAGGATCACAGTATATTTGGATCTGTTAATAAAAATTGTAAATAGGAATTTTTTTTTATTGCTTTATTTAAGTCGTAAGGCAGTCGTAGCTTAATAATAAGCAATTCCGGTATGGTCACGGATCCAGTCCAAGTGATAGGTAACACGTTGGAAGCCAGATGGATGTCCAGATTGACAACCGGAAGCAGAGACCCAGTTGGTCACACCGACTAGTTTGTTGCCGTCATGTGTGACCAATGGGCCGCCAGAGTCACCTCCGCAGGTGGACTTGCCATCAGGAGTTCGTACACAGAGAATATTGTCGGTAACAGTTCCAGAACCATATGTTCGTTGGCACTCGGAGTTGTGAATGATCTGCAGATCGACGCACTGAAGCCAATCGGGCAATGGGCTACCATCGTAGGTGCCGCCCCAGCCGCAAGCAACAGCCCACCATTCGTTGTAGTCATTGTAGCGATCGTTGTAGCTGGGTAGCTCAACCTTGTTAACCATATGCCAGAAGTCAACGTGGGGAATGCGGATCAATGCAATATCAGCGTTGTGGTGGTTGATGATGTCGTTGCGGCTGACCCAGTGTGTGAACTGGGCATTCGTGCGCCAGGTGGCACCGAAGTATACTGTGACATCGCTACCAGTGCAATGCTCGGCAGTCAGCACCCAGGTGTGGCCTATGATGGAGCCACCGCACCACCAGCCGCCGCTGAAGCCCAAACCAACAGTATAAGGAGCTTTACCTTCATAGGCTGGGTAGCCATTGGTAATGCGACCTTCGATCTTGTTAACTTTTGCAAGGTCCTTGGGATGGACGACCTCCTCGAATGCCGAGGCAGAGACAACAGCCAAAGCCAGAATAGTTATCAACACCTTCATGATGAATATTCAACTTGTGCTTTTTTAAGTTTTTCAAGGGCCTTTTATACTTGTTTTGTCTTGATTGAATCACGATCATGTAAGGTCTTATCTGGCCGCTTAAGACGTTATAAATATTCCTTGAGTTCTATAAAATCCTCTCTGATAATTTTGAGTGAGGAAATAATTTAAATTATTGTTTTAATTTATTGATATACATAATTTGGCGGTGCATTCAACCGCCATGACGTCGATAAATCGGTGGAGGTGTATATGACTTATGCATTCAGCATACAGTTAGCATAAGCCAATCCTCATATTCATTCTTCTTATATGAATGGATACAATATTTTAAATTTATGACTTTATGTGCTTTCATACCTTTATAAACTATTTATGAATTTTCAAAGACTTTTTATAAATTGTGACCGCTTATCTTGTATAATATTTAATACGTACATAATTTACAATGCATTCAATTTAACAAAATGCGTGTGTTTAAATTTTGTATAAAAGCAACTGCGCAACTTACTGACGCTCAGTTCGTATCAATATGAAGGTGTTTCTAACTCTTCTCGCTTTGGCTATCGCCTCCGCTTCTGGCGCTGCGTTGCCCGGTGCTACAGAGAAGGCTATTAACGTGAAGGATATCTCCGGCCGCATTACTAACGGCTATCCAGCCTACGAGGGCAAGGCCCCCTACACTGTTGGTCTTGGTTTCAGCGGCGGCTGGTGGTGCGGTGGCTCCATCATAGGCCACACCTGGGTGCTGACTGCCGAGCATTGCACTGGTAGCGATGTCACAGTATACTTCGGTGCCACCTGGCGCACGAATGCCCAGTTCACACACTGGGTCAGCCGCAACGACATCATCAACCACCACAACGCTGATATTGCATTGATCCGCATTCCCCACGTTGACTTCTGGCATATGGTTAACAAGGTTGAGCTACCCAGCTACAACGATCGCTACAATGACTACAACGAATGGTGGGCTGTTGCTTGCGGCTGGGGCGGCACCTACGATGGTAGCCCATTGCCCGATTGGCTTCAGTGCGTCGATCTGCAGATCATGCACAACTCCGAGTGCCAACGAACATATGGTTCTGGAACTATTACCGACAATATTCTCTGTGTACGAACTCCTGATGGCAAGTCCACCTGTGGAGGTGACTCTGGCGGTCCATTGGTCACACATGATGGCAACAAACTGGTGGGTGTTACAAACTTTGGCACAAGTTCCTGCACATCTGGGGCTCCTGCTGGATTCCAGCGTGTCACATATCACTTGGATTGGATCCGTGACCATACTGGAATTGCTTACTACTAGTATGGCTCATTAAATATTAAATAAACTTGATTGAACAATATCAAAGAGCTCTCTGCTTAATATATAATTTGTGTATACCACTAAAAATTGAGAAATTAGATGTCTACCCCGTCAATTATTAGAGTCTTTGGGACAAGTTGTTCAAAGTCGTAATATTTTTCCATTCCAATTTTCTAATTAATGAAGATGATTCTGCTAGTTTTTAATACAACTTACTCAATTTGACTGATTAACGACAAATCGACGGTTGACAGATTTAGATGGAATACTCTGCTATATATTTGTAAAAAATTTACTATGAAAGGAGCTACTGTAACTCATCGATAGTTGGAAATCAAGCTTTAGTTAAATTGTATGTGACGGGCAAGGCAGAAGGCGGAGCTGGCCCCATAAGTAATAAAATATACCTGCTAAAAAATTAGGACGGCGCGCTGACTGTATGAATGAGCGCGTTGATCCTTGAACCTATAAAAGTTAGATAACTATAGCTGGATTCGAAAACCGAGAGTTCTTGTATTTTTATAATTTATAGTTTTCTCGTATGTTTATGGAGCTAAATTCTTCAAATTTTGTATTTTACATTTGAAAAAATTTACATAAGTATATCTCCTACACATGCACCCGTCACTAGAACTTTCCGACATGCTATTAGTCGGTAATATATTTGACAAAAAGGATCACAGTATATTTGGATCTGTTAATAAAAATTGTAAATAGGAATTTTTTTTTATTGCTTTATTTAAGTCGTAAGGCAGTCGTAGCTTAATAATAAGCAATTCCGGTATGGTCACGGATCCAGTCCAAGTGATAGGTAACACGTTGGAAGCCAGATGGATGTCCAGATTGACAACCGGAAGCAGAGACCCAGTTGGTCACACCGACTAGTTTGTTGCCGTCATGTGTGACCAATGGGCCGCCAGAGTCACCTCCGCAGGTGGACTTGCCATCAGGAGTTCGTACACAGAGAATATTGTCGGTAACAGTTCCAGAACCATATGTTCGTTGGCACTCGGAGTTGTGAATGATCTGCAGATCGACGCACTGAAGCCAATCGGGCAATGGGCTACCATCGTAGGTGCCGCCCCAGCCGCAAGCAACAGCCCACCATTCGTTGTAGTCATTGTAGCGATCGTTGTAGCTGGGTAGCTCAACCTTGTTAACCATATGCCAGAAGTCAACGTGGGGAATGCGGATCAATGCAATATCAGCGTTGTGGTGGTTGATGATGTCGTTGCGGCTGACCCAGTGTGTGAACTGGGCATTCGTGCGCCAGGTGGCACCGAAGTATACTGTGACATCGCTACCAGTGCAATGCTCGGCAGTCAGCACCCAGGTGTGGCCTATGATGGAGCCACCGCACCACCAGCCGCCGCTGAAGCCCAAACCAACAGTATAAGGAGCTTTACCTTCATAGGCTGGGTAGCCATTGGTAATGCGACCTTCGATCTTGTTAACTTTTGCAAGGTCCTTGGGATGGACGACCTCCTCGAATGCCGAGGCAGAGACAACAGCCAAAGCCAGAATAGTTATCAACACCTTCATGATGAATATTCAACTTGTAGTTCTTTAAGTTTTCAACGGCTTTTTATACTAACGTTATCTGGATGGAAATGCGATTTAGCTGTGTCTTATCTCTCCGTGAGAGGTCTCATAAATATTCCTTCAGCTTAAATGTACAAACATTTTTATTATTTGGGCTGCCATTTGAATGCGTTCTTGAATATATATTATCTTATCTGAGCCTTTAGGCTATAAATAATAGGTTTGTCTATTCAGTTTTGAAAGTTGTGACTCTTATTTTAATACATGGTTGAAAAAGTATTTGAATTATTAGTGCAATTTTCTTTTAGATACCATACTAATTTTAGAGTTTAAAAATTTGTGGCTTCAATGAAATCGGTGCATAGGATTGAGATTGGCGGGAATTTTAGATACTCTAAGTCAGTTTCATCTAATCATGGAAGGTTGTTTTCGAATCCTATTAAAACAGAACACATTTTTGAATGAACAGAGTGAATGTGTTTTACTATTTGATTGTGAAGAAACTTTAAGCATTTCTGAAGTTTTTTAGTTTGAATTTTTAATTATTGAAACTAAACTATATATATTTTTGATGACAAAATAGAGAGTCAGCAGGAATGAAGAAAACAAAGGTAAAACAGACTTTTCGAACTGAAACTCTCATCAATACAGTCACTAAATTATAAATAAATAGTAAAAGGATCCTTTCTAATAGTCAGCAGAAATTTGCTTTAATTTTTATTGAGTTGGCAAATCAAATCGTTGTATATATTTTGAAGCATACATATAAGAACTTTTTCAACTTATTTTATTAAGTCTGCTTTTAGGTTTTGCGTCTAATATGTTTTTCCATTTTTTCGAGTTTAATATTTTATAGCTTGCTTCTTGGCATCAGATTTTTATACATTTTATTTTTTATACCCTAAACCCATTGAAAATGGGAAATCAGGGTATAATGGTTTTGTTAAAATGAATGTGACAGGCAGAAGGAGGCGTGGCACAACCCACAAAGTATATATATTCTTGATCAGGGCGACGAGCTGAGTCGATTTAGCCCTGTCCGTCTGTCTGTCCGTCCGTCCGTTCGTCTGTCCGTCTGTCCGTATGTTTGAACGCGTCGATTTCAGAAGATATAAGAGCAATAGACTTCAAATTTTTTTTTAAATGACCGTAAATACAGCGCGCATATCGAGTTTATCACCAAAAATCGATAACCCATCTCGTTATTTTTTTATCGATAAAAAACCTTATCGAAATGCAGTTATAAAATTATATCCCCTACATCTTTAGAGCTAGAGTCTCCAAATTTTAAATGTAGATTCATAAGTACGTTATAGAATTTCGATTTTTTTTAATTTCACCCCCACCCCTATATCCACCCCTCACCCATAAGTTTGTAAAAGGCGTATTTCAAATACTAGAGACTTGAGCTTTGGCAATTATACGCATGGTAATGATAAAACCACAATCTGAAAGTTTCATGAAGAACGTACGTCCACAAAAAAAGTTATTAAACAATTAAGTTCCCATAGTAAGCCCACACTGCAGCCCATGCGTGTTATTGCGTGCTCGCCTATGTGTGTCTATGTGTGTGTATTTGTGTGTCTATGTTTGTGTTTGTATTGTGATTGAAATGGCTGTTGCTCGAAGGGTTCAGGGAATCTCGTAGTCGAGCAGTCTCGACTAGAGCTTTATTATTTGTTTTATCTTGTACTGAATTAGTTTAAAAGGATTAACAATTTATTTATATAAAACTCAGAAGGAAAATAT
Source organism: Drosophila mulleri (assembly GCA_035047565.1). NCBI lineage: Eukaryota > Metazoa > Arthropoda > Insecta > Diptera > Drosophilidae > Drosophila > Drosophila mulleri. The sequence goes on along the minus strand of JAWNPK010000049.1, from coordinate 17,050,405 downwards.
ATTTTACATGGTGCTCAGTTTATTGTGGAATATTTTGATAACGAATTTAGTAGGAGATGCCGGAGTTGGCCTTGATCCAGTCCAAGTAGCTGGTCACACGGGTGAAGCCAGAAGGAAGGCCAGATTGGCAGCCAGAGCTGGAGACGAAGGAAGTGACACCAATCAAGCGACCAGTGCTGTCCAGGACCAATGGGCCACCGGAATCACCCTGGCAGGTGGATGACTTGTTGGGGGTGGCAATGCAGATGACCTTGGCGGAGGCAACGGCGGAGCCATAAGTGGACTGACATTGCGCAACAGAAATAACTTGGAAGATCTGGTATTGCAGGGTGTTAGTCACACCGGAAGCGCTATCGGAGGTCTTGCCCCAGCCGGAGGCGGTAGCCTTCTGGCCGGCGTAGGTGGAGTAGCTGCTGGCAATTGGTGGCAACAAAACCTTGTTAATGTAGGCAGTGAACGCAATGGATGGTGTCTTGATCAGCGAGATATCGTTGGCCAGAGTGTTCGAGTTGTAGCTGGTGTGCTGCTTGAAGTTCGAGCTGGAGATGGTCTGGGTCAGCTTGGCGTTGGTGCGGACCAAAGCGCCATAGTAGATGGTCACCGAGGATGCACTGCAGGTAGTCAAAATAGAATAATCCTTGTGGAATAATTACATTTCAGATGGAAACACTTACCCGCTGGTGCAGTGAGCAGCTGTCAGTACATACTGGTTACCAATGATAGAGCCACCGCACCACCAACTACCGCTGGAGCTAGAGAAACTAAGTCCCACCTGGTAGGGGAACTGGCCCTCATAGGCAGTCTTGCCATTGGTTATGCGTCCCTCAATTGAGGGCACATTGGGCAAATCACGGGGGTGCATGGGTGCACCCTGTGGCACAACGCCAGCAGAGGCGGCGGCAATAGCCAAGGCAAGAACTACAAACACTTTCATAATGATTGTTGTGGAATGAATGATTTTCCACTGGCCATTCCTCGTATTTTATAGCCAACTCTTTATCAAATGGTAAAGAGCGTTTGCTATTATATTTTGTTCAAGATCAATGAAGCTCTTAGGATTTGCCAGTGGACACCGTCATATCTATTCTTAACTATTAAATTACTTAGATTACGAACCACGAGCCACATCGATTAACGACACTCGAGCTGTGGGCCGGACGGTAAACGTGCGACACTTAAGAGGCTCTAACTGATTTCTATTTATGACGGCAACAGAACCAAAAGATTACTATCTGACTGATTTACGCTTATGAGAATTAATATATAAAATAATAAATAAAGTATTTGGTAGATTTGTAGTTTATAATTAATATTGGAAAATTTTATATTATTTTATGTGCGGAGTTTAGAGAGAAATTTAAGTAAACTCGGTAAATAAAAACCATGCTCCAACACCTTAGGCATTATTATCATTTTCATAATTCACCAAATTAGTTTTCATAACGCAATAAAATATAGCATCTTAATTCAAAACAATAAATGTAGATTATTGATCAGCTTTACGCCCGTCATTTCAGAAACTATAAGAGCTAAAAACTTATAATTTGTAAGTATATTGGTAGCTTTGTTATCACAGTTTCGCTTAGTATAAAAAACTTTAAATCCAAAATTAAAGCTAACAACTGTTAGCTTAACTATCTTATCTCAATGTAGGCAGACAAAAGAAAAAGACAAAATTATTATCTACGTTATAGGAAATTCCGTATTTTGCTTTGGGTTTTTAAAATCTTTTGCTGCTGTTTATAAACCAAAAAAGTGTTGATTATACGATAATTGATTGTTTTCCTAACAATCATGACTGCTTTCGTTTTGCCGCTCAAGTGACGGATATTCCCAGTGATTAGCTCAGTGGTTCAAGTATATATTTCGTATATGCCACGTTGTCCCGAATGTTGCTGTCTCACTGCAAAAAACAGACGCTGGGCTGCTGAATTTGGGAAATTGAAATCAAATCGTTTTACGTGCTGAGCATTCAAAACAAATCAAGGGGGACAGTAGGAAGTGCCTCGACTCTGACCCAATAGCAGGGGTAAGCCTCTTGAGCACAGGCCAGCGGGTAAGCAGACATTAGCACATGCTGACACATGTAGTTGTCATAGAATCTGTCCGAGTCATAAATGCTAGAAAGTTGTGTGCGTGAGTTGCCTAAATCCAAATAGTATACAGCCAAGGCGTCATTTGTGTTCAACTTTTGGGCTTTAACGCAACTTAGCTCCTCAACAAACAGCTTATTGATATATTTTATTGCAAATATATTTTCTCAAATTCTATTGTAAACCATCAATCTGAGCTGGAACACTTTGAATTACCAGACGGCATTTACGATATTCGAAATGCGCTTTCTCACGCCCGACTGCACGATAATCGTTCTGAGTCCAATATTCAATATTTTCGGTTTTTCCACGCAAGCATCGGCCGTCTATATATATGTTTTATCGATGTAATCTAAAAATATAGCCCTATAAATTATGGGTAACTTCGAGAATGTCCCGTCTTACAGTCTCTAGCTTCCATTTCGCACAAAATCAATATACTCACTTCGCTTTGTGACAAGTATAAAGAGACAGACATACACACGCTTATGCTTTCCCGATGTATTTCGTGCAACAATAGCTTCTTCAATGTCCAGTCTCAGCTCAAGAATCCTTGCTATATATATTGCCATATATATTTCCCCTTGCAGCATCTCTTTTGACAACGACAAACAAGATTGCAGCAATAAAATTTCGACAAGTGAACAAGAAATGATAAACGAAGCACACATGATAAAAAAAGGGGCTATGCGACCAAGTCAAAGGCACTCTCGAAATGCTCCTGCTGGTTGTTGTGCTAGAGCAGAACACACAAGAAAACTTTCTAATGTGAGCCGCATCGATTACATTTGGCCTCTACCAAGCATATTGTCCTCACTCGAGTTATTTCTCTCTTTATAACATTGGCATGGCCATGTTGTTGGCATATGAAAAAGTTTGCACAGTTACGTTAAATTGTCATTGCCAGTTTCCAGATGCCAGTTGCCTTGGCTCAGCTTGTGGTCAATGGCCAAAATTAATGGCAGCTGTCTGCTACACCAGCATGGGCGATAGCAGTCACTCGACCTGTCCGACATTTCGTTGATGACTTATCACATTGTCACATTAAATAGCCAGTTGCAGTTCCGGCTATAATTCAAAAATTGTTAGACGCCTGTTCGGCTGTCAGCGTCAGCTTCCTTTCATTAATCATTGCGTGTTGCACTGGTCGTATGACTAATGCGTTTGTCAACATAGTCGTCCAGTCTGTAAGTTGAAACCGAAGATCTTGCTCTTGCTCTAACGGGCGCAAATGCATTTGTATTTGCGGGCTCTGTATTGAAAAAGTCTTATTGGCACAGTTGTTCGAGCTGAACGGAATTATCATTAGGTAGAGTTGATAATAAATTGTAAATTGAAAACAAAGTACTACTACCGCATGCCTAAGCTGTGTTAGTCAGAAAAGAATAAAACTCTTGAATAAATATATAACTGCGTATACTTGAAAGGTGCCATTGATATGCCTTCTAGGCATAACACGGCCAGACGACATGAATAAGTGGTTGGCATCAACTTTTACATATCATATGGGCAATGTTGTCGACATAAGGGGATATCAAATATTTCTGAGGGTTTCTCATTTTACTCTTGGCCTCTCCACCATTTTGTATCAATAAGCTGCCTATATGCATATGAAAAGTTCTTGTCGAATAAACATAAATGTTTCGATAGGTTTGGTTTTGGCTTTTGATTTTATTTATACACACACACTTATGTTTGATTTTCAATTCTTATTTATATATTTCTTCTTGTGTCTTCTTGTCTACTCGCCAATTGGATATTGGGCTGCGCTTTGCGAAATTGAAGGATTTGCTGGCATCGATTGTAAAGGAATAGCGAGACAAATACGTGTCCCAGTCCTTAGACACTGCTCAGGCTTATTGGCGCATGCAAAATGATTCTGACAGAGCGTATCAATGGATACGATTGTGCTTTTTTTTTCTTTTTTTTTCCAGCTTTTCGTTTTTTGGCCCAGGATCCAAAAAGCAATTTTCTCCCTTCGATGGATTTTCTTTTGTGTATTTCTACCAGGCAAATAGCAAAATAGCAAATATATATATACATATATATAAGCGTATGACTTTATTAATCTGCTTGCATATTTATATTCATATTCACTTTTTTTTAATGTTAGTATTTCTGCTGTTCTTGTTACATAAAATATAACAACTACTCATCAAAATTTAGCATGGAAATATTCATTTTTATGGGTACTTTTCTCTCTCCTTTTTTAGCATCTGCGTCGAGGAAAATCCTTTATGGGTTGTGAACATTTTGTTTGCCAATATTTTTCTTTTCTGTCGCTCGAGTGTATGTGTGTGCTTGCTTTTGTTGTAATTTCGGTTTATTGTTTTCTTTATATTTTTCTGCTTGAATTCACTAAAAGCTACTCGAATGCTAGTCATCCAAACATGTACCTTGCATACCCTCCACATCCTCCTGTTCTTTCTCATGGTCGATCCACTACTCAACTTAAGTTTTTTTTGGCAGGGCATTTGTTTGGTTTATGTCTTTATTTTGTACCATGCCAGAGGAGTAGAGTAGAGCTAAGTATATTATTTTCAGTACCCTTTTTGAAGAAAAGCATATTTTAATTTGGTACTTTTTATGGCCTGACCTTGTTCAAATGCAGCTCTACCTTTTAAGCATATAGTATTGTATTTTAAAAATGATTACCAATAGAAAAATAAATTTATAGTTTTAAATAGTCCTAAAATGGTATATACAATTTTCAAAAAATGGCTCTCATTGTGTTAAAATTTATTCAAATTATATTTAATATATATATGTGGACAACAGGTAGCAGGGAATTTAATTTTAGGGTATTTAGTTTTCGACTTAGCGTTGTTTAGCATTTACCTACTGTTCTTTTCTGCTTGTTGAAGTTGACTTTTTACTTTTTTTTTGTTGAGTGATGGGTGCCATTCTATTGCATAATGGTAGTGCAAGAATATACATATATGCATATAAATTTATATATGTGTGTATGTATATATATACACATACATGTGTATACGTATAAATGTCTGTGTTGAGAGGCAATTTTTCAATATTACTACAAAAAATGTTTCAATTAACTCACAAATTTTTATTTAATGCTAAGTAGCTCCTGAGTCTGATCACTTAAGTCATTATTTTTTTTAATAAGCGACAATCAATTGTCATTCACAAGGAAAAGAAACACAAAGAGCAAAAACGCAGAAATCGCAAAAGGAGCATGTCAAGACATTTTCATTGTTGATGAAACTTGAAAACGTGGGATTTACAACGAAATAAATATATGTATGTATGTTTTTTTTTTTTTTTTGTGTCTTTTAAGTTCTTTATTGTAAGTATTCTTAAAAATAAATCGGTTTTTGGCTTTGTGCGAAAATTAATTTAATAGCTTTTTCACTTATTTGTACTAATCCAGCTTTTTAAAACAATAATATCTATTTATTATAAGTATTAAATTTTCTCTGCTGCATTTACTTAACATTTTCACATTTGATACTGGGAATAAATATTTCCAATTAGCCAATTTAATGCAAGTTTTGAGCTTTCACGCCTGCCTTGGGTTTTGCATTAGTGTTAGTGTGAGATATTCACACAGACCAAGAAGTATTCCCACTCAATCAGAAATACAAACTAAAACCCAAACTAAAAATAAGTACAACAACAAAGGTCTCGGTCTTTGTGGGAACTGTTGGGGAAATTCAGCGAACTTTTCCACCAAGTCATTGTTGTCGAACTTGAAGTGGCTCAGCATGCAAAGAGGGAGAAAAGGACAAATAATATGAGATAGAAGTAGAGACAGTGTGAGAAGGAAAGAGAACGAGAGAGGGAGAGTGGGAGAAGGGGGAGAAAGAGAGAGAGAGAGGCGGAAACAATGAGGGAAAGAGAGAGACAGAGGAAGGGAGGAGTCAGAGAAAGATTGACTGTGTCTGAGAGGCAGCCAAGCAGCCGGCTGCTGCAGACAAGTCAAGCCAAAGTGTTGTTTGGATTTCATTATACAATTATCTTGTTACCAGAAATAATGGTGTCGAGTCGGGCAACATGCCAAAAACATTCAATGACGCTGATGCGCCGCCATGTGGGTGTCAGAATGCCACACATGTGTGTGTGTGTCTATAACTGCGTGGCAGCCGGAAGCTGTGCATGGTGGCAAAAGCAGGAAGTCATTAGCCAAAAAAAAAAGAGAAAGGAAAGGAAAGAGCTTCGCAATGGTTGCGCTGGGGTGGACTCTGAATAATACGATAAATAAATGAAAATGTTTGAGTTAAATGAATTAAGTGTGCGATATTCTTGGCTTGTGTGATGGTGAGTGAGTGCCTTTGTTAGAAACACTTTCTGTGTTAGCTGTCAGCGCAAGTGACAGTCCGTTATATATACAGAACTCGAGGATATGTGCTCTTGGTTAAATGAGATTCCAACCGTTGCTAACTCCCTTAGACACATGATACACTTTCTCTTCTTTAATGGCTCTCTTTTTGTGTGGTAGTTAATTACCCAAATATCACTCACTCAATGTGACACAGGCAAAAAGTCATGGGATCAAAAAAACAAAAACTTTGTTGGGCCATTCATACTCGAAGAAGTTGCGCTGGATATTTTTTGCGCCTTCTCATTGCCATTGATTAATCATCAAACAGTTTACTCTATTACAGCAAGTTTCTAGGCTAAGCTTATGTGTGGATGTAAGGGCATGATGAAATTAGCTATATGTATCAAAATAATTAATCAGTAAATAATTAAATGATAAGTAATAAAACCATACGAAAATCTAGGGTTCTTATATATGTTCTTAGTAAACTAAGTATCTGTTACAATTAACCCATTATATTGCACGCTACTGTGGCCCATTAGAATCACTAGCTTGTTTCTGTAGCGGCTAGCTCGTATGTGTGTTTGTTGAAATATGCAGTCCTTGCAACTTAATTCATTTATTTATAAAGAATGGAAGAATGCTTGATTAGATTGCCCAAGTTTATAAATAACTGTGAGCATTCTGACTTTATTATTACTGAAATGTACATATATATTTCGATATATTTTTATTAAGGATTTTATAATTCTAGAGTAATCTTCGGTTGAGCGAGTAAAGATGATGTTAATTTGGATTATGTTGCATAAATGGTTCTATTTAAACCACACAATCATATGCATTTTTAGCTTCCACTTGTAAAGGAACATAGAATACAATTTACGTATTTGTGAGCGACTGTGGGTTTGGGCCATTACATTGGACAATGTTTTGCTTTGCGTATTCATGCACGATTTTATGAACATGCCTGAGATTGCTAAGAATTGAATATATATTCTATTCGGCACACTTTATTTAAATTTTATTTTTATTATGATTTTTATTCTTTCAATTTTGCTTCTTCAGCGAAAAACTTTTCCCTGCTCCCAACGAAAAGAACACTTTGTAGAAAAGACGTAAAAAAGAAAGAAAAATAAAATGTAGATAAATGAGAATTTGTGAATTTGTGCCATTATTTAAATGCGTTGTAATAACTTAAATGTTGACATATTGTCAGGCTGCCGCGCAGCAAACGGCAACTTTTACTTGAGCTGAAGTTTCTTTGATTTTTTGTTTTTGTTCTTTAATTTGTTTGTTGTTGATTATTGTTATTGGGTCGCTGCGTAAATTTAATGAATTTTAATGAAAACTTATGTGCGCATAACAGCTGTTGACAAGCCTCGGCGCGTCTCACTTTGCAATTGTCGCTCTTTGTCAATTCAAACTTTGGAAGCCATTGTGAGAATTCTTTGTAGGACTAAAAAGAAGTGAAAGTAATATTTCGCAATTTCGTTGAATGCTTTGTTTTTATTATTTTGTGTTTGAAGTTTCTGATATTTAGTAGGAGATGTTTGTGTTAGCGTTGATCCAGCTGAGGTAGGCGGTCACACGGGTGAAGGCAGCTGGATAGCCCAGCTGGCAGCCAGCAGCAGCACCAAAGGAAGTCACACCAACCAGGACCTTGCTAGCCTCGAGCACCAATGGGCCGCCAGAGTCACCGCTGCAGGTGGACTTGCCACCGGGTGTGGCGATACAGATGTTGGATGAGGTGACAATGCTGGTGCCGTAGGTGGCGGCGCACTTTGTGTTGGAAATGACGGTGGCTGCGACGTACTGCAGGTTGGTGGCAACAGCGTTGGAAGAATCGCTGGTTAGACCCCAGCCAGAAGCGATAACAGTGGAACCCTCATAGGTAGAGTACGAGCTGGCAATGGCGGGTAGCTTGACGACTTGAATCCTGCTGGAGAAGGCAACAGCGGGGATCTTGATCAGGGAGATATCGTTCTTCAGGGTCTTGCTGTTCCAGCCGGAGTGAATGATGACGTTGGACTTGGGAACGGTGTGGCTAACCTCGGGGGAAGTGCGCACAGTAGCGCCCAGATAGACAGTCGCAGACTGAATGCTAAAAGCATTATCAAAAATGAGCAATTGCATCCAATATTTAACTTCTATGAATATTTACCCTTCGGTACAGTGAGCAGCGGTCAGTACCCAGGTGTTTCCAATCAGAGAGCCACCACACCAGGAGGAGGAGATAGGAGAAATTTTGAGGGATAGACCCACCTGGTATGGGAATTGGCCAACGCTGGCCTGCTGGCCATTGGTGATGCGGCCCTCAATGTTGTCCAGAACTGGCATCACACGGAAGCGATGAACCAGCTCGCTTTCGGGGAAAGCGGACGCGGCCACGGCCAAAGCAAGAATAATCAGAAACTTCATGTTGTTTAGTTAGTTAAAACACAACTGCCATTTATCCGCCAATTGGCACCCTTTTATAGTAGCCCATCATATTGTTGGCCAAAGCTAGGTGTTGCTCCAGGTGTTTAGATAAGATATGTGCTCACTACGGCAAACGTCACGTCTGCTCGCAGCCAATCCCAAGTCGAAGTATTCTAGTCTTATCAAAACGCAGGCATAAGAAAATTATTGATCAGATTTTAGCCGATTTGACTTCAATTAAAATTACTATTACAAACCATTCGGATTTGTTGTAATCCAAATAAATTGAATAAGTAGTATTCGTTTATCAACTTAAACATATTCAGCCATTTGAGAGTGCTCACTGTAAATTGCAACGATGTGAATTAAATGGTCTTAGATCTGATTCCCATTTATCTTATCGTTCGACCGTATCAGTTTCAATGCTAAGCTGACTGTTCAGTTGGCTGTGTAAAGTTAAGCTCTTAAGATTGATCATAAATATTTTAGTAGATCTTTGATTTTAAGTCTTTTTGAATTTTTCGCTCTTTAAATGCCGATGATTATTTAAGGCAATGAAAATATTGATTCTTTTTATTTTTATTATGTACCGCCTATGTAATATTTATTTTCCAAAAAGTGATTATATTATTGAATTCGAATTTAGCTTACGTTTGGGCACTCTCATTATCATATGGTGTGATGAACGTAAATTTATATATTAGGAGAAAGCATCGTGATGTGATCTTAATTTAAGATAAGATACTTCTGACGTCTGGCAGCGAATGGAGTTTCATTATTCTACCGCTATGCTCAGTCATTCACTTGATTCGCACGACGCATTAATTGGTATCAAAGTACTCAATGTCAATAATTAATATATATATTTATACCCAAACAGCACCTCTAAGCTGACCGCAAGAGTTGTTTGGTTATTTGCGCTTATCATCACTCGCCCCGGGATCGCTCACGCTGCGGTTTGGGCGTTTCTCAAGGGAAATGTTGCAATTGAAGGGGCTTTGACTCCACAGAGATGAGTGGAGAACTGTAGTTAAATGAAAAAGCAAAACTCCCAACTAAAATACCGTCTAAAAATTAAAAGCAATTTATAAGTGATTGACTATAAGATACCCTGCAAGTCGCAAAGAGCCAAATGATAGTCATGCACAAAAAAAATTGTCTGAGTGTGGTAAAATCTTTTTAAAATAAAACAGTTAGAAGGATAAAGGCCTTATACTAGTATAAATATAATACAACTTAAATTTCGAGAATTACAAATTTAGCTGTATCCATCAGAGTTGTTCGAATTGAGTGTGCCTTGTATTTTTGTGTTTCACCATTTTTATGGGCATGTCTTGACAACATTTGGCTGCCATTTGATTGTTGTAATGTTTATTGCTATTTATAGCCGGCAATTTTCATTTGGCAGCAAAGAGCCCTTTTAATGATACCCGAAGGCAACTCAGTCTGGCAAAAAGTAAATGTCATTCTCGCATTCGGCAGTAGGGACTTGATATTGTTGCTACCGTTTCAAACTAATTGGTTTTGTTGTTAGGACATATTGTTAAGCAATTAATGGCTAACAATTGGGCGTTAATTGCGTTTAGTTGACTGTTGACTGCTGGGCTCGAGGTTCTCAGGAGTCTGTCTCCTCCTACTATATACTTTGCAGGTCCGTCTCGCCCAGAATCCATTCCAAATAGGCCGTGATGCGCATGTAGACAGTTGGCGAGCCCTGCTCACAGCCATTGGTGCTGCCGAATGAGGTTACTCCAATCAAATAGCTGACATTGTGCCAACGATAGACCAGCGGACCACCGGAATCGCCCTGGCAGCTGCCACGTCCCTCTCGGCCATCGCTGCAAATGTGACGTTGCACGCTAACTAAGCCAGGCAGAAAATAGCAAATGCATTTCTCTTGCTCTAGCACGGGAACATCCACATAGTGTAGTAGATTGGCCTCTGGGGATTGAAAGTCATTCGTGGCATCCCCCAGAGCACCCCAGCCGGAGCTGCTGACCAGTTGTCCCTGCAGCAGCGATTGTTGCATAAAATCGAGCGCCAGAGGAATGGGCTGCACCTTCGTGCTCGGCGTAGCCGAGTGGGGCAGATGTATTAGGGCCAAATCATGATAGCCCGCAAAGCCTAGATAGCCCGGAAATATATTAAAATTCCATATATGCACCTGAAAAATTTGGGCTGCTCTTGTATCGTCTGCATAGATATTGCTGCCTAAATAAATCTGACCGCTTTCGGCCTCATTCAGGCAATGCGCAGCAGTCAGAACGTAGTTTAGACTAATAAGGGATCCACCACATTGCGTGGCATATCCTTGACGCCGTTGCAACAGCAGTGCTGCTTGATAGGGAAACATTCCCGGCTCGGCCAGTTCGCCACGTGCTATGCGAGGACTTACTTCTAGCTGTTGTTCTTGCAGCTCGTATTTCTTGCATTTGCGCCGCCAGCTCTCGTAGGCCAGCTGCCAGCGTGCAGAGAAGACTTCTTCCGGTTCATCATCATGGTGCTCGGTTGAGATCCACGCCTGCGTAATACTGAATCCAAGCAGACAGAGAAGCAATTTGAGTGTGTAAGGCATTACACTTGACTATGCCGTGCCACTTGACAAGTTTCTTGTTTTTATATACGTACACAAATGGGCCGGCACGTGTCTGGGCCCCTTTGGTTAATTGAATTGGGCGGTATATGCCGATACGAATTACACACAGAAACCAGCAGCTGTTTGGCATTCAATTTTAGCCAGTTTCATGTAATTGCCACACGTTTCAGCGATTATGTTGCTTAGGCCTTCGTCTTTAACTATGCTGCAAAGAGTAGTTAGCTTAAATATACCCTATGGGCAGCAGTTCATTATGCGTGTGCATTTCTACATAAATGTATGTATGTTAATATCACCTCTTAAATATTTCGATATGAAAGTAAAAGTTATTGGATTAGACTGAAGTGGACAATCACACACATATTCTAAATATCCATCTTATCAAATTACTGGGTATAACCATCAGTGCGCAGCTCCCTGCTAAAGTTCTACCGCAGAATTTGTTGTTCCTCCAGCTGCAGTTGTCTTAATTACATTGCGACTCATTTGAGGCAGCTTTCCCAATTACATGCCTTAAACCTTGGCGTGGTGGCGTATTTTGGCAGTATTCATCAATGCTCATGGTTTTTTGTTTATTTAATTGTAATTCATTTACTATATGCATACAAAATTACACAGACGACCTTAATTACTCATTAAGCTTTTTTCTAATACTGATATCAGTTTGTAGTAAGATGAAGACAATCTAACTGAAATATATACCTATGTATATATGAGAATACCACGGCTATGGTATTATGTTTTTAATTGTGGGACTTTTAAGTATATGGGCTGAAGACTGTATTAAAATATTTTTTTATCCGTAAGCTGAATCCACAAGAAAAAACAAAGGTGATCAAAAAATTGTTTTAACTTTAATCTAATGCTGACGGCTTTGGGTGAACTTATTTGCTGTACCGCCCTTTTCAATTTTTATTGGTTTCTTTGTTTTCTTTATTCTTGTGTGCTGCAAAACTTAGCTTGTTGTACTTCTTTGACATGTATTGCCCGCCTCTGTTTTTATGTTTATGCGGAAATCTGCAGAAATTGTGTCAATATCAATAAAATTAGATTAGTATCGACGGCAGCAAACAAGCAAAGTGTGTCAGCCAGTCAACAAATAAACTCACTCTCACACACACAGGCGTATAAGCACGCACGCACAGCTTCATGTGAACCATTCACATCCCCATTGTTACGGGAGGCAGCACTTCCGACCTGCAGCCTGCGTAAACAGAATTGCCTGTGTATGTGTGTGTGTGTGACAAATGCTTAAATGCCTTGAAATTGTTGTAATTTCCCAAAAAGAAAGAAGGGAGGTGACAAGAATACAAGCGAAGAGCTTTTACTCAGTTAAAACATGCGCCACACTTAATCTCAGTTAATTTTCTTAATGGAAAAGTTTTCACGGGTCTGCTCCCGTTTGCTGGTCCTTGCCACATTCAATTTTTTCTCCCCTCCTACACTTTGTGGCATTTGTCGCCCGATACATAGTCTGAGTATACCGAGAAAATAGGCGGCGACTTGAAATTACTTTTCGAGCGCATATCCTTTTTGCCTGGCATTTCGGATAATTTTCATAATGCGAAAATTAGAAAAGTTTCTGGTTAACACATTGTTCGCTATCGGATTTAAATTTTTAGGGCCCAGCAGAGGCTTCTTGGATTTCGTTGTGATTTTTGTTTAAAGCTGTTTTCCTATTGATTTCACATTCAGAACATTTACGTGCTATTATCGCATCGCTTACAAAGCCAAGCGATAGCCCAAAGCGATTCCATTTCCATTACGGATGCTGCTGTTGTTTTCCACGTTTTTCACCATTTTTTTACGGCTTTCCCCTTCGGTCTCATGCTCTCCCGACTCGACGACAATGACGTAATCTTTTATATAAACACAGCCAACACTTTTCACACTGCTGTCCAAGGAGTCGGCGCTTCTACGCTCCGCCACTTCACTTAGCCAACCCACCATTTGTGCTCGAAAGGAATTTAGTACAGGTAACGAATAACGGGTAACGTGTAACGGGGAAGCATCACGTGACGAGTGATTGAGTGCACTTCTGTGTGCGCTTTTTCACTTAAAAATGTGCGATTTCAATCACTAAAAGCAAAGGTACACAACGCTCAAATCGAATCAGCAACGGCTGAGTGATGTTTGCCACCCACAGCAATGCCTGATCCCACCTCTTCATAATGACCAAGCTAGGAACAAAAAAATAAATCACGTTAACCACCAAAGGTGTTTGGCTAAAACAAAAAGTATGAAAGCAAGCAACGAAACATGCAAAAGGAAGTTGGCAATAAATGTTAAAGCGAGCTATGTGCAAAATGTGCGAAAAAACGTGACAGGCCGGACAAGAAATCAAAATCGTGACCGCAACTGGTAGCTAGGTGAGACTAGAAGATGCCCTACGTAATATGGAGGCATTCATTTAATGAATGATGAGCAAAACTTTAAGGTATCCAGATTCTAAATCACTGCTACAGGGTATAAAAAAGCGAAAATGAATATGTATACAGATATGTATATATATAAGAAATGTAGAGTATAAGAAGAAGCTGTTGTTGAACATGCCGGTCATCAGAAAGCGACGCCACTTAACAAATCCCAAGTTGTCGTTGCGTGCCACGTGACTGGAATAGACGAGAGCGTGTTGAGAAACAATAGCATTGCTTTGGCCAGCTGGAATTCGACTGTCCCTGTTCCTTTCTTCCCCTCTCACGCGATAGCCAGAGCTCAGTGGAGCGATGCTTGTGGGTTTTCTGGCGTAGGAGTACACCGGGAAAACGCTTTCACGCACGCTCGCCTTGTAGCGTCGCCTAGTCGACCTGCCGCGCTTAATTTCCGCTTGTAATGGACGCACAATAAATCGTGGACAGCGTTTCCTGTGGCGCGCAATCTCAAACCTTTGGAATCTCCAGCGGTACGCCAATGAAATACATCTATTGTTTGAACCTGTTGTTTTCTTCACACACCTGCGACCTCAACGTGCGCCCAGCTTTTATTCAATTTTCAAAGTTTGAGGAGAGGCACATCGAAAGGCGGTTGGCGGGGTTGAGGTCGGTCTGCCTGTAGGTCTTCAAATGAACTGCGTAATTAGCAGGTTCAACTAATATTGCTCATATAAACTTAAAGTGTAAGATGTAAGATGACATTCAATGTGGTTTTAATGATTTTTTGAATGGGCTTAGCGTCAATCGAGCTTGAAAATCGGCAATGATATGACGTAAATTTTAGCATGAACACCTCAACTCTAATAGGAAATTCTTCTGCCTATTCATAAACTATATTAGTTATTTTCTTATTCTAAACGCAATTGTTAACTACAAGAGAAACTTTTGGCCTAGCATATATCTGGTTTGGTCTTACTTTACTTTTGCTATATCCCTTTGTTCTATGTCTCTCTCTTTTTTGTTCTGTCGCTCTCTCTCTCTCTCTCTCTCTCTCTCTCTCTCTCTCTCTCTGTTTTATGCGCTTTGTCCATATGATACCATATTTTAAAATGGCAAATCCTTTTAACTTGCCACCGCAATGTGCCAATTGCCAGGGCTATTTTTATTGTCGCCTCGTTAGTCAGAGCGTTGAACGGGATAACTATTACCAAATCCTCGACTGTCGCCCGTGCTGAATGTGCGTGTCGCCTAAGCCAAGCGATAAGGTGTGCACATTTGAGAGCCACCTGCCTGTCTTTTACCCCATACATAACCCATACAGTCGGTACGTGCCTTTCTTTATTGCTGTTGATAAGTTGCTATATTGGATTGCTGGCTGTGGGCACCGGACAGGGAACAGGGACACATGGACAGGGTCAAAGGTAAAGCTGTTAATTTATTAGACCGAATGGCAAACAAAATGGCAGAAACACATAAATAAGCGAATGGCTGTGGCTGGCACTTTGGAACATTTTTGCTATTCTTGAAATTGAGCAATGTCGGCTAACACACATGCATACACACATACCTCAACACACGCGCAAACTTGATCCCTGTTACTGTGTCTCTTTAGCGATTTGGCTTTAATGTGTGACTTCGACTTGTGTCTAAGCCGCATATGAATTTCAATGACCAAAATTGCGCGCTAAGCTGCAACTTGTGTGGGTAGCCAGGCGTCATTGTGTGCACACACCTAGAAGTGTGTGTTGTCGTGTATGTGTGTGGGATGGGCAACGACAGAGCAACTGCAATGCATATTCAATAATGTCCTCGCTTTCAACTTTTGTGCAGTGGAAAATCTGCATAACGCCAATGAAAGAGATAGAGCTAGCTGGAAAGAGAGAGATATAGAGTAAGAGAGATAGTTGCAACGTTAGCTGAATACGGATAGCAATACATTTAACAATGCGCCAAAGCCGTGGACTAAAGTTCTTGCCTGCGAACAATAGAAAAACGAATTAAACAAAAAGCCAGCAGTATGTGTCTGTCAGTATGTATGTATGCGTGAGTGTGTTGGCACAGCAACAATAACGAGAGAAAAACAACAACAACAACAGCAACGGCGACATTAGCAACAATGGGCCACGCCAAGAGCAGCTGCAACAATGGCAAACATGAATGTTAGCTTACGACTGCCTGTGTGTGTGCGTGCTTGTGTGTGTGAGTTAGTGAGTGCATGCGTATGTGTATTATTATGCTTCTATTTCGATATGACAATGTCAGCGTGCGTTGTGTGAGGCTGCTAAGACGGCAGCCACTGTTGCTTTAACTGGCTATTGTTTGCAGCTTCAGCCGTAACCACACTCCGTTAACTGCCACGCCCTGCGCTCCTTAGGATCCATCAAGCTGTCGGCGGCTGCTTTTGTAGTTTTGTTGTTGTATCGGCAAATGCATTGCATTAATGCCTCACGCTTTGCCAGAATCTATTGAGTTTGGACCAGGCGTAATATATAGAACAGACGGATTTTACTTCACTTTATGCAGGAATATAGAACAGTAGGCTTTTACCTTACTTTGTGCAGGAATAAAGAACATGCACTTTTTAGATTCTAGCCTCTATAATATAAATTATATGTACATACATATGTATACATATGTACAAGGGCGGCACTCTCATTTGACATGCTGTTTACATTTTTATCAAATTGAGCATTTTTCTGTAGTCTATTGCTTAGTTTCAACGTCTTAGTTTTTTATTTGCAATCTTGAAAGACCCATGAAAGCTGTTCTGATTCCATAGTATTCCCTCGCTGCCATGTCTAAAAGAAGGGCTCACTTCTCGACCGAAAGAGAAAAGGTTTTGTCGCGACTCTATTGTTCCTTGTGCATTGAGCTCCACAGAATTTTTGTTCTGTACTAGTTGATCGAACCAGCTGTTAGGAAAATGTTTGAAGAAACTTTCGAGTGCCATCAAAGTGGAAAGTTAATGCAAAATACGAATGTGAATGAGAATGCAACATTCCAATAGGCGATCCCCCTGCCCGTAGTTATGTCACTCGAAAATGTTGACTTCTCTCCAATAGCATGCAATTTAGGTTGAGCAAACAAGTGAGAGCGTGAGAAGCAGCGCAAGAGCCAACTTAATATTGGCAAACATTGCGCCATAATCAATTGATGGAGATGCGGAATGGATGCGCAGCAGATGTGAGTAGATAGCAGAAGACGTTTAGTTTTTGTCTACTGCATGCGATTGCCCTATGGCGATTGGTCAACATTGCCAATTGTATAAAAAATCGACGAAAACATATTTGTCAGTGACAGAACAGCAATTGAAGTATCAGTAGCAGCAGTTGCAGGGTCAATGTTGATGTTGATTCTGGTCATAGACCCAGCCATAAAATCAGGCAGCCATTGAGCCGTGTGGCCGAATAGCTAATATTGTTACTGCTGCAGCATGCGTACATTAATGAAGGTATATAGGTGTATTTGGTTAGACAAGATTATATGTACATATATACAAGATTATATATATATACATATGTACATATATATATATATATATATATATTTTTTTTTAGTATTTTGTTCTTTTGACTGTTCAACAATTCCCCAGACAATGTTTGCATCCAAACTGTTACTGCCACTTAAGCATATCCTTGCCAAAAAAACTTCCTGTGAACATATACAAAACATGGAAGGAAAGAAGAGGAGGACACCGCTTGGTTGTTGCTTTTTATTGTTTTGCGCTCATGTAATTCATTTTTTGCTCTCTTTTTTGGCATTTTTTTTTTTGTAGTTTTAATGACAGCCTCCGAACCAAGCAGCTCTCGAAATTGTCGCCTTAAACTCAGAAGAGACGTCGCGTCGCCTCAGAGAACGGAACTTTTTTAATGGGCTCGGTAAAAGTTTTTATATTTTTTTTGCTATTCTAAAGTTGGACGCAAAATGTTGGACAGTTCGGTGGTTTTTAACTTAAGAAATGCGTCGGTTCAGTTGCATTATGAGAGTTTTTGGATTGTTTGAAACAGTTTAGGTAGATATGCACTGATTGAGTTTGAAATTCTGAATTTTAAAGAACTTAACTCTTTCTAGATTACAAGAAAATTAAAGCTCTGGAAGCAATAAAGACATATGTATTGCGGTTGCCCAAAATATTTAATTCCATTTCCAGCTTTAGCAGCAATTGACCGTTTAAGCTGAGTAACAAATAGAAAGTTATAAAAAGTTGTCTGTCGCCGCGCTTACCTCGCAGCCATAAAACACTCAACGCGCATACGCCATGTGTTACAGCTAACTAAGGCAAACGAATGAGAAAAAAGCAAGGAGAGCATTTAAGACAGCATCAAAAAGCTCATGCTACAACCAAACATTTTTAATTAGCCTAATGAAAAAGTTCAAATGTAAGGAAAAAAGGGAAAAATCTTGCAATTTTCAGAGCTGTGACAACAAAAGGCGAAGCTGCGGCAAATGGGTAAAACGCAGCGCAAATAGCAGAGCAATAATTTTCGCCATTGTTCGCGCTTAAAGCGGAGAGACAGGATGCTCCACTGTTAAGGAGCTGACAAAGAAATGCAATAAACGTGAGGAGGGAGACTGAGTGAGAGAGAGGAAGAGGCCGGAGATGGAGATGGGGATGGAAATGGAGGGATGCAAAAAAATGTTCGTAAATAATTCAAATATGAGAAGTCTCCTCGTCCTGCTGAAATCCTGGCTACTCGCCAGTCCTATGTCCTTTGGGCATATCAGCAAATAGCGCTCATTACTGAAATGGCGACGGTGCGATTGGAAAATGTTCAATTAAAAATAAACCTTTCCCTGGTCGCTTAAGGACATATATAAACCACTTGCGAATTATGGGTAGCAGCAGACACTGCCTCATAATTGATTTTTGCTGTTGTTATTTCCGACCACTTTGTCTTATTAAATACTTAATGGCGAAGCAGCAGCAACAATAACAACCACTACAAACAACGCAATAGCTTACAAAAAGTCCCCGATAAGTCGCGTTCATGGATATTGAATATTGATTAGTGGGCCAATGGCTCGAGTCTAGCTGAAAATGTGACAGTTATTTAAATGCTTTCTAAGAATTTTACTTATTCAATTCTTTTTTACGCACGCATTCGTGTGTACCCAGCCCGATAATTGCAACAAAGTGCAATTTTTTCATTTGGCAGCAACATGAAAGCAAATCCCAAAAAAGTGGAAAAGTCGACAGCACTTTGACACTAAACAAGTAAAAAAAATAAAATTAAAAAAAAAGCAGCAGCGAACCTAAAGAAATAAAATTGCGCAGAAAGAAATCGCTGTTAGCTCAACAAAAACTTTTCGCTCAGCGCAAAGGATTGGCCGCCAAGTTTTAAGGGTGAACAAATTTCAGACTTCGAGGCTGCAATTAAAAAAGGGATTTCGAGGCTCTGACCGAGGCTTTGATTTTTAGCCGTAACAGAAGTAACCAACAAGTTGGCCTTCTCTGCTTTTCGATTAAAAGTTGAGCAAATTAAAATTGTATAATGACGCTGATTAGGCCAACAAACGATGGTGTCCAAATTGCTCTACACAGCTCGCAGAGGTACGGGACAGTCAGCTAGTATTGTAGCACACTTAAGCACGTGTTATCCAGAAGAAGCTAATAATAATGTGAATTTGAAAGTTCAAAATAGTCAATAATTTCATATCCTGTATAAATATGCTGTTGTCTATAAATGCAAATCCAGAATAATTTAAATTCCATTGGGAACTGCGATAAGCATACACAACGTGGATGTTAAAAATGTATATATATACATATATAAATGCGGACGTTCAGAACATAATTAACCTGTGAAAAATTTATTTTTCCGGTCCGGCTGCTGTGCACAAGAATTGCATAATGAGTAATTGATTATAGCTGTTATTAAAATTAAAAGAATTTCAGCTGCTGTTTTTTTTTTTTTGTATTTGCTTTTTATATATAAATTAAATAACTTTATTTATTTCATTTATGTTAAGTTAGTGCTTTATATACAGATTAAGGGTCGTTTTTGTTTGGTTGTATTTGTGGCAATCTGTTTATCTTAATTTAAAATATGCAATTTTTGCTTAGTACATTTATTTATGCTTAACAATTGAAGCAGCAACAACATTTAACATATCATTTTCAATACATATCTATACATTTTTAATTAATTAATTATTCTTTTTTCTTTATGTGGTAACAGTTTTCACGTTTTGCGCAATGAAAAATTAAATTGGAATTTCTATTTGGTGGGAAGGAACAAGAGAAACTCAAATCAAATGAGGTAAGCATTTGACTTATGATAGAAAAAGTTTAGATAAGTTAGGTTATAGTTGGAGTAGAACATAAAGCGCTTTCCGTATTAACATTTTTGTAATTTTGTATTTTATTTTTCCCTTGGCCAAAAAGATAATCTCAAACTAAACTAGAATTATTTTCACCATTTATCAGCTAGGCGTTTCATTTGCAGTTAGATATAAGTTTTGTATACCTTGTGTGAGTGTATGTTTGTGTGCGTGGCTTTTAATAGAGTATCACATTTATTGGTATCGAAATACATTGGAGATACTCTCTCTCCCTCCATCTCTGTCTCTGTCTCTGACTGAGTCCTATACATATGCCTCTGGTTACTACTGCTCCGTTTCCAGATTCTTGGCGCGCAGATACTTGAGCAGCATTTGCAGCGAATCGTAGGTATCAAAGTCATCCAGATTACGTCGCGAAGAGGACATATTTGTGGGCCTAGGCATAGCCAGGGGAACGGGCAGCAGCTCCGGCATAACAGAGTGATGGGTTATCAGAGCCTTTAAGCTAGAGAACTCCTTGCGAAAGCCCTTTAATAATAATCGCTGCTAAGACAACCAGTTTGATTAGATGTGGCATGTCTTACCTTAATCTTATATCCACGTGGCGAGCGCAATATTATATAGTTGGCTATCTTGGGTCCGGGAGGTGAGGGCACGCGTAGTGTCAGCGCATAGCAGTCGGGCTTTGAGCTGCTCTTTCGCACAAGGAATGCGCCTGGATTCTTGCCCTGCAGCACCTCGACTGCGATGTCACGTGAGATACCGGCCTGATACCAACTTGCTGATTTAAGCTCTGTATCTGACTCCTCCTCCTCGTCATTTTGAATTGTGTGCGTGTTGGCCAAGCTGCTGCTGCGCTGAGTGGCTTCTAAACTGACTGCAGCAGCAGCAGCAGCGGCAGCGGCTGCAGCTGAAGCATTATTGAAACGCAGCCGATTGGCGAAGATCTTGGGACTGGAGTTGGCTGTGGGAAGAATATTACAGAACCGATACACAGCCACAGATCAGGGCAGAGCCTGTCCGTATATATCTCTATCTCTCTAGCCTCTCTTACCGCTGCTGGTTTCGCGTAGATATCTCTTCTTCAGATTGAATTCGCTGTTGTCATTGTTGGGATTCACGTTGTCCAGCATGGGAATGGCTGTGAGCGATTGACGGCAGGAGTCGCCAAATTTACTGTCGATATACGAGTCTTCATTGATGTAACCATTCGAGTAGATGGGCTGACTAGCGTCCTCACAACTTAAAGCAGCTGCACTGAGGGGCGTTACGTTTGCCACCAGTGGGCGTGACTCCTCATTGTGGCGCAACAGACCCATGGTCAAGCGCTTAACCTGTGAATAAGGTAGTTGAGAATGGCTTTAAAAGAGATGTTTATACATGAGGCAACAGAATTAACTACAATTTAAACACCTTGTAAGCTGCGAAAGAAGCCGCGTTTGGGGGTGTGCCACAGACAACCAAGACGGAAAAGGGAAAAGGGAAAAGGGAAAAGAGAAAAGAGAAAAAAGCGAAGAGCACACAAGAATTTATTACCAAAACCACAACTAGACAAAAAGCTTTGCAGAAAAACTTTTTTCCGCCTGCACTTAAACAGGAAGAGGATGCTTGGACTAGGAATTACTAGTCTGAGCAGAGTCGTTGCCAAAGAAAAAGGGCTGGACCATAAAAGGCTGTCGCATAAATTGAAGGACAACTGCGAGAAGGAGGCGCGCTGCAGTCGTAGTTGCAGGATGCTTAAATGTAGCCAAGCAACGAGTGCGGCGGATACGGAGGTGGCGTGCTAAGCGGAATTGTGCCGCAGGACTACTAGCAGCAAGAAAGAAGAGGTACAGAAAAGGGCTGTGAGAGAAAGAGTGACAGAGAAAGATACAGTGAGAACAACTGTGGGGGCATAAAGGAAACTGAGAACAGGCGGCGATAATTCAGCTGCACTTGTGCGCGCATGTTGAGATCATGTTAGCAAACGCCTGTTTGTCTGGAGAGTAAATGGAACATTGACTATGGCAAGCGATTTGAAAGAATTGGATAAAAGAGTGGAAAGGCTGCATAAGACAGCAGCAGCAGAATACATAATCCTACACATATTGGGTAAACTTAAAAATTATTTTAGATCAGCATGACCTATACCTGATATGGAATGTTTACCCGCAACCATGACATGCATTGTTAAAGGGAAATATAATTAATGTATTGCTGTATAAAAGTATTGCTGATATTTTTATGTTGCCTTATCCTACTTTATTTCAATGTACAATGTACCAATTCAATGGAGTCTGTTTGGAAATTTCAGGCTATTTTGCTCTGATATATTCTAGAATGAGATTGCTTGTCATATTTTCCTACTTGATTGTAAGAGTATTCAACCCTCGGTATTCTTCACTTATAACTTCTCATTTTGGTTCTGTTTTTTTATATTTCTTTTTGGGGTCAGTGGCTTTGAAAAATCTGTCTGGCTGTATACAACTGCTGCGCCTGAAAGTAGACTACAATTTTGCGTTTGTATGTGTGTGGAATAATTTAAGGCGACATTGACAATGAGACGGCAGTGGCGTTTGTGCAGTTTTCATACGCCGACTGCCTTGAACGCTTACCTGACTACCTGCCTCGGTACCTGGCGGCAATTGTTTGCTCATTGCTGCATAATTTAACGGGCGCGAGCGTCTCAAACTTTTAGGCTGGTTAAGAAAACATTTTTTACATATTTCACAGCGAATTCCACACTGATTTCATTGTACGAAGTATATTATAACACGATTTACACAGTACTCAGTACACGAGTTGATATACTGCTAGCTTTTTGTTTTGCCCACTTACATTTCAAACACGAATATGAAATGTTGCTGCTAAATGTTGGACTTTGATTTGTATTTCCCTCAAAATTTCCCGTTTGCTGGCCATAAAGAAAATGTGAGCCAGACTAATTGGGATGTTGCTAGCTTAATGAACTGGCAGAGTCGGGACATTTGGCATCAGCTGTTGCCAGTAATTTCTCCAGCAACTGAGCTGAGCCGTCCCAAAAGGTGGCACGTGCAGCTGCCGCAACCCAAAACATTTATGCAAATTTAATAAACTGTAACGAGATGAGGGAGAGAGGAGCTGGAAAGAGAGAGAGAGGGAGAGAGAGAGAGAGAAAGAGAGAGAGAGAAGGAGTGTGGTACGCTTAAATCAGGCAACAGATTGAGGGGCCGTGCTGTGTGGCCTGTGATGGGCGGGTCCACAAAATATTATTTATGGCAAGTGTATGATATACAAGTGGGCGTGTCATGCACCGGCCACATGTGGCTCTACCGACTGTCGCTCAATGTCAAGCAGCAAAATAGAGATGGCTCCAACGATATATTCAACTCTCTGCTGCGAGTGTGGAGCAGTTGCTAAACAAACATTTAGCGATAGCGAGTCAACAGCATCGATGCATCAGCGCTAGCAGAAGCAGAAGCAGCAGCAGCAGCAGCATAGGGCAACAAGGATCAGACGTCAGGCAGCGAATCATTTCCGGCAAATACAGAGCGAAACTCTGTGTGTCCTGTTATGCGGGTGAAGTGCATAATGTGCCATCGTCCATTTGTCTTTGCTGCCTTCACCCCGCAATTGGTTGGCCTGGGTTGCCTGGCCGGGCTGCATGTGCAACTTGTCTGCTGCTTTATTTTGCTTATCTGAAATTGAATCAGGCAGCCAAGCAGACGACGAGGACGCCAACTTTGCCATCGGGCACAATTAGGGTCGCTAGAGGCATACTCACTGTGTGTCTGGGTATGTGTGTATCTGTGGGTACGTGTGTGGGCTGCAAAAATTAATTTGCTTATCGCGCTGCAGCCGCTCCCTGCCACAAAATGATGTTATTGACAGCGCACCCAGCACATAACGGCAGGCATATTGTAAAAAAAACTATGCCTAGGGCAGAGCGAGGGAGAAAAGCAATAGCAACATAGCAGAGGCGGTCGCCACGTGGCGTATGCGTGTTATGTTTATAAAAGAAATTGATTTATTGACAAAACAACAGGCGCCCGACTATTGACTAGGGCATGCTCTGTAAAAGTAAGATGTAAGCGATTTAAAAGTTAACAGAATTTAAAAATGCAAAATTTTTTTAAATATAATTCAAATAATTTTATATAATTTAAATAGTTGCATATTACATTATATCATTATATCATTTATATTGATTAATATAAAAAATCAATAGAACATCGCAATATACTCAATTTACAATTGTTGTACAGCATATAAGAAACGAATATGAGAAATGCCAAAGCAAAGTGCTGAACCCTTTTTTGTTTTTGTTTTGCTCTAACATATGTGTCTTCCTCCAGTTTTTTTGTTGGATTGCTTTTTTGGTTGATGTGTTTGACTCAACCGTTTCGCATTTGCTTTTTTTCGGGAAGGTATGCTGACAATATTTATGGCTTGCCATTAGGGCCAACTGATTGGTTTCGGCTTTCGATTTGGGTGCGTTGCAGACTTTCAATGCTTCTGCTTTTTTTTTGTTTTATGTTTTTAGCTTGTTGAAAGTGTGACATGGCCTTGGTATTGAGTTTGTGGCTTTTGAAAGTCGTGCTGTGCTGCACTTTTGCTCAATTTAAGAGCCATTAGCTCAAAACGTAATCATCATAATGCGCCTCCTTAGCAATCGGACCATAAATAAGACAAACACATTACGCATACGCCGCGTGCGCACAGCACATGGAAGCAGACGATGTGGAGTCTTTTCTAAGAGTCTCTCTCATATGAATAAACTCGCACGTACTTATCGCATAGACTATGCTCGACTGCGCACAGCTGCCTCACTATAGCCACGGCGATATGTGTGTGTTGCCTGTCCTATGGTATGAATATTTAAGGCGTCAAATTTATGAAAACAACGTGCCTCAACTCGACTCAAAGTCGAACTTGAAGGCGAAGTCGGCAGCCAACTAAACCAAACTTGTGTAATGCAAAGTTTTTTGGCTTCCCATATTCTCGGGTTGGGCAACGTGACGAAAAAAACATGAAATGACAAAACATTTGATAAACATTGCACATATGGGGCAGATCAAAGTTCTACCTACTCCTTCTCACAAATGTCGACTGACGATGGCTAAGGAATACTCATTGTTCAAGCAGACAATCATAATGCTTATCTTATGTCAGAACAAAGGTGGAATGCTCTATCTCAAAAGTAAAGAACTATATTTTTGCCTTGCCTCTCCGCTACCTTCTACATAACTCTCGTAGAAGCTACTATACCCTAACTAAATATATTTCACCTAGAAGCTAAAGTACGCTGCATCTTACGACAGTGTATACAAATGACAGCAAATGGTCTATGAAACAGCTGAAAGAACGGCCAAGGATGTATGGTTAGCAATACATTTCGAAATGCTTAAAAAGTTACCTCAAATTTTCTTTTTTGCTTGCACAGAAAACTTGTGACAAGTTACACTAAAAGGCAGAGAGCAGAGGGCTTAGCTGCGCTTAGAGCAAGCTTTTGATGTCCTCTCTACATTTATTTCCTTCTTTTTATTTTTGCCAATAATTCATAGAAAGCGTCAAATGCAGCAGAATAAACAGTGAACAAAAAGTCTGGGCAAAATTCATAAATTTTCAAAATATTTGCGCAAAGAAATTGCGCATGAAAAAAAAAAACCAATAAATGGCCGCAGTTGACGATGTTGAAGGCACCCTTATCAAAGTCAAAACACAAACATATCAAATATGCAATGATTGAGGGCGGCAGGACAAAGCAGGCTTGGTTGCTGGGTGGCAGGAATGGTAAGTAGGGTGAGGCTACTGTTAGAGTACTTTGATAAACAAATTTGGGACGAGATGCTAAACCAGGAAAGTGGCCTTTAAGAGAAAAGACTTAGATGATATAGAAAGAAGATTCGTATGGGTCAGTTCAGGCTAACTGGGGTGTAACTTGGTGATACTTGCCTTCACTTTATATTGGGTTTCTAATGGGTTTTACGTACCAGTGGCGGTTTGTCCGTCAGCCGCTTGCAACTGTTGAGCTCGGTGGGTGAGTTATCCTCATCTGAGCTAGGAGTATGCGCTGCCTTTTCGTTATCATTGCAGCTGTCAAATACATGCAAACTAAGTCAAGCGGTATCTTCATTAAAGAGTGTGTGTGTTGGAGGTGTGATTTGTTTTGAGTAGCTTTGCGTTGTTATGAGCATGATTAAGCTTTGGACAGGGCTTGGGCTCGCAGACTATTTTACTCACTTCAGATTTGCCTGGCTGAACAGCTGCAATGGTCGCCGCCTGCCCAGGCTGGCAGGCGATGTGGGAGTGGCGCTGCTTAACGTCGATCGGTCACGAGAGGCGCTCAGATAGTGGTACGAAGTGCGAGTCGTGTGGTGCACCGGTAGCGGTTGCGTCTGTTGCTGCCGACTGTTGCAGGAGGATGAGCGAAATCGAGCGCCAGTTATAACTGCGGCCAAATTGGCGGCAATGCGGTTGTCAAAGCGGTTAAAGTAAGAACCCCCATTTGAATTCGATATCGAATTCGAGTTGGAATTCGTGTTGGAATTCGAGTGGGTATTGTTGTGATTGTCAGCGGTGGGCGATGAATTGTTGCTGCTGCTGGCGCTGCCATTGCTGTTGCTGCTGCCGCTGGCAATTGTTGCCGCTGCGCCGGCTGCTGCTGTTGCTGTTGTTCGTGCTGCCATGGGCAGACAGCTCTTCTCATAATCCAAATTATTGTTGGTTATCATTGTGCGTCGTCGCTTTTGGGCATTAACTTTTGCAGTGTTTTTGAATTATGTGCGCGCATATAAAAAACGCTACGGGCGGCTTTTGTCGCACTGCGTGTGATTCGCGCCGGCAGAAGCAACCAGACACACGCACCAGGATGGCGATGGGGAGGGGATGCACAGTGTGGAGCAGTTGCGGCCGTTATTAAATTCTCTACTAGCCACAGGGGTCGCGCGCTACTTCAGCCTAACTGCAGGCGAGAAGGTCGTGCAGAACGGGGCAGGACGAGTGTCAGGGCAACGACGCAGATTTAAACACAGAATTAATTCAAGCGGAAATTGGCAACGAAAGCAAAAAAAAAAAAAAGAAGAAAAAATAAAGCATGAACAAGCAAAGCAAAATCGAAAGCGTGAAGTATAAACAAAATGTGAAAATGGGGGAGAGCCAGGCGATATAGAAAGCGAGAATGAAAACGCATATGAAAAATGTGTTAGTTTGGGGCAAGCCGCAAAAATGCACATAAATACGGACGGCAAGAGATTGGAATGGGTAGGGGGATTAGGGATCCACAGGGGTTGTTTGGAGGGTTCCGATTGGTCAGGGGTCGCAGCAAAATGACGTCACAAAATGTAAAGCGCATAAATAGCAGGATTTCAATGATGATGATGGTGATGATGATGATTGTTGTTGTTCATTTGTTTGTTGTTGTTAATATGATTTTGTGATTGGTTGTTTGAAGCGAGACAGTATTTGTAGTACATATATTTGTTGTTGTTAGAGGTGTTTGTGGCCGATTTCACAGTTGAAAATTTGTACCAATCAGTTACCAATTTTTTAATTCCGTTTTTAGTTTTTTGTTTGTTTGTTTGAGCCAATTTCGGTTGAATTTTATTGTATTGCAGTCCAAAAGTATTCATGTAAATACAAAGTGAAAGGGGGAGAAAGTGTTTAGAGTTGTTTATATTGCAGTATATATATGAAATCGTATCAATTACGCCAAAAAGAATTTTGGCCCTTTGACTTTTTTTCGTGTGGTATACTTTTAAGGGCGGTTCAGCTAATGCAAGTGAAATGCAAATGTTTGCGCGTGTGTATTTTATACTCACGTTGGCTCGCAGGCATCCAAACTTTTCATTGAACAGTCAGTGGTCCACGTTTGCAGCTGCAATACAAGAGATAGAAAGACATACAAAATAGAGATGCATTAAAATTTAATTAAAAATGGCTTTAAAGCGTAACTAGTGATATATGAGTGTGTGTGTGTGCGTGTATGTGTCTGTGGCAATCATTAGGCGCCCATAATCAACACTTCATTAGGTGTCTAATCAAGCGTACGCCTGGGCAAGAAATAACAACCAGTTCAGCGCAAAGCCAATGCCGCAGATTAAAGGAGCATAGGCAGGAGCCACAGGCACCCAAGGCAGAAGCCACCAACAGTCCGAGAACAGGACGAGAAAGCACACTGAAATCGGGTGCATTCGTGCGACGAAGTAAACAACAAGTTCTGGAAAAAGGACGCAAATAAAACGCACAGATTAAAGGATGCCCGGGTGAAATGTCTTCTTAATTACTTCGCAGTGAACACAACAGAAAAGAGACACAGCATGAGAGAGAGAGAGAGAGAGAGAGTGAGAGAGAGGGCAAGCAAGGGAGAGAAAGAGTGTGTGTGCGCAAGAGTGAAAAAGAGAGGGAGGATTAACTGCAGCGTCGTAATTGAGAAATCGGTGGCCCAGACTGTGAATTGGATTTGAGATTGGGCAGCCAGCGTCTCAGCATGGACCACAGCTCCATGTTGGCAGCGCAGTTTAAGCGGAAGTAATTTAATTAATTGCAAATGAAACGGAAACACGGCGCAGTTCAGCAATCTGATACAGACACATGTGTCCGTGTGTGTATGCATATTGCATGTCAAATCGAAGCATGTTTTGACTTTGGTAACGCACTTGATAGCTTGATAGCTGCTTAAGCGGTATGCGCAAAATATGGATGAAATGAATGGTCGGCTAAATATAGGTAGATAGAGTAAGAGCAAAAGTACAGATACTATGCCGCAATTAAAATTTTTGTGCACGAGCACCGCAAACTATTAGGACTGTGTATAAGCGCATATACACTCACACATTCACATTAATATATATTCGCACACACGGATACACGCAGCCAAACGCATTAAGCACAGCTCATTTGCATTGCGGTTTTAATTGCCAGGCAACCCCTGGAGCGGACTAAAGCTTTCCCTCTCCCAGAGTCTGCTCTTACCACAGCGCACAGAGCGCTCAGGCTACGGCTTACAAGGATAATGAAAACAATTTAACGACTCTCTCGACGATACGGTGGGTCGAAGCAGAAAACGAATGTTTTGTCCGCTGCACGTTGAGCGCTTTAACAAATAGAAACCTTTTCCATTCGCTCCATTTGCCCCTTAATTTTCATTCTTTATTTGGCGTCCAGTTTTGCGTGTCTGCGCACAATATTCGCAGATATATACATATATATATATATATATATATATATATATATATATGTATACATGTATAAATGTGTATATGAATGTATACATATTTTTGACATTTTAATGAAAATATTTAGCGTAACATTTCAAACAGAAAGAGCAGGAAACGTTGATGAATATGCCGCATCCTTTCGCAAGTCTCATATTATTTTAACAGGGGCAGTTGGCAGTATTTTTAATCTCCTGTGATGGGCAGTAATTAAATGCTTGACATGCCTTTGGGTATGAGTCGCTGGCTGAAGTGGATTAGCAGCCGAGCAGCACCGAGCCGAAGAGCGAATTTAAGTTGGGTTTGGGTTAAATTAACGCTGATGTTGGCATCATAATTATGGCATGTAGTTAAGTCGATTCTTGGCCAAGCGCTGTACGTGACAGGATGATAAGTGAAAAAGAGGACTCTCATAGGAAGGAGAAGAGGGAGAGAGGGAGAGGGAGAGAAAGAATGGGAGGTCAAAAGACAAAGAAAAGAATTCAAAATATTAATATTAGTAATTAATATTAATATTAACAAAATATTATTGAATGAAAGCTTCAGAATTTCTACGCACGATAAGAATTCTTCGAAAGTTTTCATAATTATATACATACTTATAAATGATGATAAGTTTCTTCTAGATCTATGCCCGCTAAATGATATATATCATTGTTACCGGTTTTGTATACATATCTCATAAATTCAACAATTATTTACTGCGTTAGCATAATAAGGCAAATGCATAAAAAAGAACTTATTAAGAGACCAAACAACATTTGCGTAATAAAATTAACAATATAAGAAAACAGGGTATAAAAAAAAACAAAAACATACATAAAGCAAACAAAGTGAACAGCTTCAGTTGCTGTTTCGGCTGTTGTTTCAGATACAGCAAACAAATGCAGAGGAAATAAAGAGAGAGAGAGAGTAAGAGGAGGGCGACACAGAGCTGGGCTCCTTCTTTTTGCCACCCGAATTAAAACAAATCAACGTCATATGAGCATTTTCAAGTGATTGCTGCGACCGCGTTTGAAACTTGCGCTGGAAACATAAGCAAGCAATTTAACAGCCACTCACACATACACTCACAGACTCACACTCACTGGCAGCTGCTTGAACAAGCAGTAGGCAGTTGGCAAACAAACGAAGCGTTCAAGCGCGTAAAGCCAGCGCCACAAAAAAGAGCAGAGAACAGCGACAGCGCGGGAAGAGCGACAGAAGAAAAGCGAGCAGGACAGGAGGAACAACAAAAACCAAAGCAAAGTGAGTGCGAGTGTGTGGGTTCGCGCGTGAGCAACTGAACACCAGCGATACCGCAGATTTCGCACACACGTGCTTTAAAATATGCCGCAACTTTTAGTTAATGAAATTTTAATCAAGCCAAACCCGTTTCATACACATTTTGCCGTTGGCTTCCTTTTTAGCATCCATCGGGCAAAGTTTTTAGCCCGTTTTTTATTATTCCTACGTATGCATCTGCGTCTCAGACAGACAATAGCCAGCAGCTTTATTAGCAGTTGCCGACAACGAGGCGTATGCGTAATAATTTATTTACGATGCATTTAATTTATGCCAAGCATTAATCATAGGCCAAGGACAAGGGGTACTCGTCACATAGCTAGCAGTCAGAACAAGACGTGAGCCTAAAAGACAGAAGGACTAAGAAAGAGAGACGGACGGAGAGAGTGACAAAGTAAGACAACTGCATTTATTAACAATTTATGTCATAAGTAAAATTGAAAAACATTAATAATGTCAATGAGCAATAGGGAAAGTCGGTGGCTGGGGCTGCAGTTGGTGGGGCGTGGCAGTTAAAAACGTGAGTGCATGTTGGTGATGCCAACAATTACATAAATTACCAGGAAAGAGCTAGCTATGCTGGTGGAAAGAGAGAGAGAGAGAGAGGCGAATAGAGTGAGAAAGTGACAGCAAGGGTATTTGAGGCACATAAATCGCCGACCGCCCGAAATTAGGCAACAAATTTACATGCAAAACGAGCATGACTCGCAGCTAAATCACCATCAACAACAACTACACTCACAACAACAATGTCAACAAGGTGCCTCCAAAACGACAAACATTATAAAAAGAAGAAGAGGCATGAAAAAGCAAATGCTCGAATATACAATATTAAGAAGCCGCCATGCCGACATGCCGAAGAAAAGGCTACAACGAATGGCTTCAGCTTTAAGTTTTATGGACATGGCAGATGCCCTGCAATACATGTACACAGCGGTGCAAACTACAGAGCTTCATTACTAAAGTAACTGTTATACACTTTCTGTTTCTATAGTCTGTATGCACACCTTGCACTCGGTACACTTTACTGAATTAAGTCTTATATACTTTCGCACTATATGCACATCTCTTATTGCATTTTGTCCTACAGCATTAATAAACCCTCTTATACTCGGTTTCAATTACAGGGTGTTTAAAAAAGAACACTTTTCCTTTTACAAGCGCATTTTCGACTGCGCCTTCTTCTCAGTTATTTAACATGCCGCTGTTGAAGTTAAGCCTTTGGGCCGCAATCCTTGTTCGGGCGCTGGTTGCTGGGTCGTACCATGGTCTGGAATGAATAATGTCCACTACTCACGCCAAATAATTATTTTCGCTTAGTGGCAAACAAAACTGCCAGCTGGCATGCAATTTTGTAGACCATTTGACTAGCTACAGTTGATTTTATAGTAGAGTTTGGGTTCTTATCGTGGAAGCCAAGTTATGGCCGTAGGTGGGGCTGGCTAAATTCTCACACCCGCCAGCTTTTCAGTTCATTATGTGAAGTTTTTGGCTGCAGGGCAAACGGCAGCAGCCCAAAATGCCAACACGTCGAAGGCAAAGGACAGAGGGTGATTTTTTGTTGTTTTTTTTTTTGCTTCTTTTACAGTTCTTTTTCCACCCTCACAGAAAAAAAGGTGTCGAGCAAAATTACGAAAAATTGCGAGCTGTTTTAAATGTTTTAAAAATGCGCATTTGTTATATCGCCCAGCGCAAGCATGAAGCAAAATACAACAACATTTTAAACAAAGATATTTTAATTAGTTTCTTTTTGCTTCACTTACTTTTTCCATTATGCAAACGATTGCTAAGTTGGATGCTTGTCAGTAATAAGCCAAATAATTAATTTTAGCTGGAAAACTGAACGTGAGAGTATACTTATATGAAATAAACAAAAAGCAAATGTTATCACTTTCTCTTTTGCTTGCTTAAAATAAGGATTTGAATGGCAATTTTCAGTTTGTCTGACTTTTATTTCTATGTTTGTCTATATGTGTGTACGGTGATTTATAGAAAGTATTAATATAAATATCTATTAGAGGATATTTTTTTTTTTAACAATTATAAACATCTGTCTTTATATATTTTCCATGATTACAAGCTCTTTATCCTTGACATCCTGTAATTGTAACTCAATTAGGTAAACATTAATGCTGAGCAAGTTTGTGTATTTGAACATGTATATACATGCAGATAATACAGCTCGTCAATGATTCCTCAATTTACGTAAATAATTAATGTTAATTTATCAAAAATCTCTCGTATAACAGCTTTGCACTTTTCTCAATTCACATAACGCAAATATCATTAAATGCACACGCATGAATCTTTGATGCAGTTGAATGCGAAAATCAATTAAACGTAAAATCCAAAAAATACAGAAACACCATCAACAACAACAACAGCTACAATTTAAATAAAAAATATTTATCTTTTGAATTTTTTATTTATTTATTTTTGTATTTTTGCAAGGCAACGCATTTCATCTGAAAGCACATTTTATTAATGCATCGTGGCATTAAAATTAATAATTATTTTAAGCCAGAAAAAAATGTAATCATTCAAGGGGCTGTAATATGGAGCAGAAAGGGTATATATATATGTATATATATATATATATGAATACACCCTCTGAAAATATAATACATTATTTATTTTCTCTTTCACTTCACTTCGCTCAGCAAATATGATTATTTTAGTATTAATTTAGTTGTCTCTTGAAAATATAAATATTTAATAATTAAAAATGGCATAGCTTGTCAAAGCTTTGCTTTAGACTTAGCATTTTGTTCAGCAGTTAAGCTGTAAGCAATGAGCTCAATTGAAAAGAATAGAACCCTCAACAATGCATTTTTGAAGTGAAATTTGATATATTATTTTGTTTTAATTTACATAAACCTACATATATGTAAATTTGCGATTTTCTTTATTAAAACGCTTAACGTTGAAGGTTGTTAGTTAATATTGTAGAGCCGTAGTTCATATGATTAGTGTAGTCGTAACTGTGATATCGAAGTCTTTTACGAAAATAGTTCTTGGCCAGCGTCGTGTGTGCAATTTCCGTTGCGGAAAGTCGTACTAGTAGTAGTTGGACAAGGGAAACAGTTCAACAACTACGCCGGGGTCATTCATCCTGCAAAGTGGCGACACGCCAAAGCGTTCGCCTGCCCAAATGACTAATGGGCCAGGGAAGACAGACAGAGAGCTGAAAAGGGAGCTACCCAAAAAGTGCTGCAAAGGAATAGCCTACTGGCAATATGCAAAATTCGCAATTTGCCATGCCAGACGGCGCAGTGCGCTGACGACGCCAACACAGGACGACATCCTAGGGGCAGTTGTTAGCTGGCTGCTGCTGTTGGTTTCCTGATAGCTCTCTCTCTCTCTCTCTCTCTCTCTTGCTGTCCTTCTTTCGCTACCCTCTTATTCAACGTTTGACTATTTTTATGACCGAATTGCGTTTTATTGCTCAGCTGCTCGATTTGTAGTTGCCCGAATGTGGGACAAGCCGCATTGCTGTGGGCCCACGCTGTGTATGAGCAACGGGTCCAACAGTGTCGTGGACTGCCCGTTCTCTTCTTAGTTGTCAGCTCGTTGGCCTCAATTGCTCGACATTCAAAATTAGTTGACATTTTCTGTTGCCCATTTTCTATTTTTTTCCTATTTTTTGTTCGTTCATCCCTTATCGATTTTGGGGGATTCTTTTGGCGCATAGCAAATCGCTGCCTTAAGCTGGCCAGGCATCTACTTATTCGTGCATTCGATTTATGTGCCAAGGTGTCGAGGTGTGAGGCTTTGGCAAAACGCTTCAATTGATTTTGAACATTTATTGCTTCGGGCAATGTCAGTCGGCTTGGGAGACGCGGCTACTGGAGCCAGACACTAGACCCGAATTCTGTCTGTCCGCAATGCACACACCTCTCGCTCTCTCAAGCTCTGTCGTCTTCATTGAAAAGGTAGTCGCAATATCTTGTTGCTGTCGTCGCATATAAAATAGTTTTACTTTGTGCCCCGTCGTTCAGTACCTGGCAGTCTAAGAAATGTATAGATATTCTTTGCTTCTGTATTGTGGATCTGCTCAACTCATCCTATTGTGTGTGTGTATATTTTTTTTTTCTTTGGCTTAGACAATTTCATGGTACTATAAAATTGCACAAGTTTTGATCAATAGTTTGCATGTTTTGTAAACAGATAATTTAAGCTTTATTTTGTTATTATCAAAAGCTAGAATTTAGTTCGAATTTACATATATTGAAGTTGCTCAACCTCGTAGTTTAGGCTGTTGTTTACCTGCTTGAAAGTGAGAAGTGATAATGCAAACATGAAGAAAAGTCGGTCTGCTTCGAAAAAGTTATCGAAGTTATAAAAATAGGACTATGAAGTTCAAGTGAAAATTTAGCTTAAGTGAAGAAGTAAAGAACGCCTAACACACTTCAGAAGTTTTAATGAGGCTCAGCATGTTTGCTTTAAAGTCTTCACATGATTTTGCATTTGCTCCAACACTTCACAACAGCTGGTTAACAAAGTTCTGTTGTCGTTATTCTGCTGCTGCCGAACCTTACGCACCCGCCCACGTGCCGTCCACAACAATTCCAGTATGTAGGTCAAACTTACCGTATCAAAAACCGTTGCATACCCGCGGGCTGTCAATTTATTTCTCGCGCTTGGCACATTTTCCTCGCTGTTTTCTTTCTGTTAGTGTGTGCGTGTGCATGCATCTGTTTTTTCCTCTTTCTTTTGTTTATGTTGATACTCTGGTCGCCTCTCACACGTGGCTCCAGTCACCACATGGCACCAGCAAACGTTCCACCAGCTGTATAAAGCCCGTCCTTGAAATTTATGCGCTCCACGCAGGCGAGCAAGTTGTATCTCTGCGGGCGCATGGCGTGTAAAGCTCTCATTATGATGCTCAACACACACATTCACACACACACACAGTGAAGAACACTCATTCGAGCAGATAAATGGCCATGCAAAACTAGAACCACTTGCGCCTCGTCCTGGCACTGGGCCAATGGGAAAGGCATTGTTATTCTGTTTCCCTTTTCTGTGTTCTTTTTAGTCAAGTAAATTACGTTCAGTGATAGCGCAGCCACAGATCGGACCGTCTAGATAGTCAAGGGCAAGAACAAAGCCTTGCAAATCTCTCATCAGCTCTTGATATACTTTTTCGTGTGTGTGTAGCTGTTGTTGTCGCTTGTCTATTTGCTTTATTATCAACGTTATCGATTTTGTCATAATCATTTTTTGGCTTGCTCGTGCCTATATCCAGGCATGTCAATCAGCTTAAAAGTGGCTCCTGACCGAGCCTGTCTTTAAAAGCCATCGCCGCAGCTGCTAAATGTTGCGTATACGCTGTGTATACAGTTGCTCTCTCAAATATATTTTAACTCATAACTGGAATCGTCAATTTAATGACAGCTGCCATTGCGCCGCGTACCTCTTCCGGAGTCATAAATTTTTATGATTTTCCATTGGTTGCAGTACACTCGAAGGGGTGGGGGCGTGGGAAAAGTGCGTGGAATACGACTCGATTTATACGCGAATTTAATAGCCCTGCAGATGTGATGCAGAAAATTATTATAGCTAACATATCATAGGGTGCTGGATACGTGTTTCTTCAGACTTTGGACCATTAAAAGTAAATTTAATAAAAAATGGCAACTTTTGGCATGTCAACAAAAAAAGTAGCTAACATATTGACAAACCACCATCAATCACGCTTGACAGGCGCTTGTATGCGGGGGGCAACCACGAAAATTTATCAACAGGACCTGCACACAGAGGACGACAGGTAACAGGCAGCAGCAACAGAAGCAGCAGAAGTAATCTAATCCAATTACTCAACAATGGCAAACAAGCAGTGCGTGGGCATGGCAGCATGCGGGACGCTAATGGACACCATAGAGCCAGCAACAGAAGAAAGCAAAGAGAGGGAAATAGTAGCTGCCTGGCAAAAAGGCTATCACATGTCTAACGTTAAAGTTAAATAACCAAAGGCAATCAGCAGGCATAAATAGTAACATGTTAAAGCCTCAGGCGTATATTCTGGTATGTATTTGCCTTTGCCTCTGCCTCTGCCTCTGCCTCTGTCGTTGTCGCTATCTATGCTTTTTGCTATACATAACTGGCATTTGATCATTAACTGGTAACGGGTGCAAATTCTGTCAGCATCCAAATTGAAATTCATGCGCATTCGATGAATTTTTTGTGTGGTTTGCGCCCATTGTTATCCTGCATCTATATATATGTGCTTGTGGTCGCCTGCAGGACATTTGTATTGACGAAATTATCATTTTTGTTGCCTCAATAAAATGACAAAGCAAACTAATATCGTACAGTCCTTCGCATAAGCTGGCTTAGGCCTGAAATTGAAAATGCTCACCCCTCACGACTTTCCCCTATGGGGGTTGTTTCTAAGCACTGTGGGGGTTTGCTATGCTGATTGGATGTGCCTAACAGCCATGTCGTTGATGAGCTGAACTTCAATGTCTCTGACAGCGCATTCAATAGAAAAAAATTAAAGACATGCTGCTACACAAAAGTATCCTAGCTATCGTAGAGTAACCCTTTTCTGTATATGATCAATCCGTCAAATAACAATTATGTCGCTTCTGTTCAAATATTTGTCATTGACACTCAGAAATCGTTTATGCAAATATGCTTTAGGATATTCATTAGGGAGATCAACATGGACACGCCTTATCTAAGGAATGCCTCACTTCTACGCACACAACACACAGGGAGAGACTAATTTCAATATCAAAACCGCTTTAGGATATACTGCATTAATATTCACTTTTTGACTGGATGACTTAACCGTGCGGGGCGTGGGCGTTTGTTGATAGAGCTACTGCAAAAGGATGCGACAATTTGAGCAGCCGCAATGTCCAGCAGCCCAGAATAAATCCCCGCACACACACACACACAGTTGAACTTCCACACATACACATACACACAGACAAGGGCCAAAGGGTCAATTTGCTGCTCATCAAAAGGCCAAGCGTTTGAGCAGAAAATAGTTGAAAGTCCATGCACAGGCGACAAGTTAATAAGCATTTGTGTTGTGCAGTGAGCATATTTATAAACGCATTAAGTATGCTTCACTTGAGCAAATATTTTAAGCAGGCTTCGTTTAGCTCTTAATAATTTATTTAGTTACTAGCTGCCCCGGCAAACGTTGCTTTGCTTTATCCATTAATTCCTCTACGTCTGTTGACTACGAATCTGCGCGCTTCTCTTCGTTCTTTGCTGGTTTCGCTCATCTCGTGCCTCTTGCCATTTTGATGAACCTAACTGGATGCAGAAGAGCTCCAGGAGATCATTTAGAAAATGCCTGCAGCAAATCCAACAAATCAAAAACCATAAAAATTGGTCCAGCACATATCAAGTTATAAGTGTCGTAACACTTTTACACAACTTTCTTTTATATATATAGATATTTTTTTGTTTTGTTAACAGCCGAGCGAAGTTTGCTGTTAAGTACTGTCCGGTATTTGGCTGAGCTTTAAGTATTTCATTGACTAGTTAGTTAAGATTGTTAGCAGATAAAGCTATTGTACATAACTGTATAACTCCCGATTTATTAGGATAATTTCTTAATGTCTTAGAAAATTCGTAAACATAAAAACGTATCCGAATTGTTCGCAGTGGCGAAGAACTTCAGAAGACACAACGCCTCTGGGCCTTGCACGTTAAGTGTGATGTGGGTGTGTGCGAGCGGCGTGTGGACACCAATTGGCAGCCACAGTGTTGAGTAGTTGTGGTCTGTGTGGGCTGGCGACTGTTAGGCTCGTCAACAATCACTGATAACCAGCTAAAAGGAGAGAGGGTCTGTCAAGCAACAGCTTCTCAGTTGAGTTAAGTTAGAAGTTGGGGACGTATACTTAAGCCTGATTCCTGAATCAATTGTCAGCTGCAGAAAGCAAGTTGGCAGTACTTTTTGGTCCGCATTAACTTATTTAAGCTGAACTGAAGCGCTTAAATAGCATTTAAGCAGCTTTATGACTGCAACGATTTGTAAAACTTAAGCTTGAACTCCCAAGTTATTTATGTAAATTACTTGCAGTGGTTGAGCGGGGGGAGAACTTGAACTTCTTTCATGTTTTCTAATTAAGTTGGTAATTTAAAAGTGTCGAGCGTGTTGGTAAAGCAACTTTCAGTCAGATTTGCTTCAATGCAACTGCTGCTGTTGCAGCTTGTGGCTTACAATTTGGCAGGGTAAAGTTTTCATTTGTTGCAACAGCAGCAACAGACACCCGCAACAAACACTGGGGAAAACGGGAAAGTGGAAAAAATAAAAAATTAAAAAAAAAAAAAAAAAGCGGAACTACTTTGACATTTGCTGTGTGTTGCCATTCGCATTTCCATTTCCATTTAAGTTGGCTGTATTTGAGTTGGTGTTTTGTTTGAGCCAAGTGGAAATTATATAAGTGCCCAGCGCGACGAACCGCATAAAATGCCAAACCAACTAAATAAAACGGCACTCATATAAAAAAAAAAAAGGCCTACAGGTGTGCGCATACAAATTGTCTGTGTGTGTGTGGGAGTGGCGAAGTCAAACTTGGACCTCAAATTAATGCCAATGCATTAGAGAGTATTATGAGAAATTTCACACTGCAGCCAACAATCTGTGGCTGAGATTAAGCGTCAACTGTATTAGAAAAGCAATGCACACCCACACACGCATGCATACAACAAGCACAGCTGCAACAAGAACTGTCTGCAGAACTCTGTGTCAGTTGAGCCAAAAGTTTAGGCCTTTACGGCGAGGCGAGGAGAATAACAAAAACACAACTAGCAACGAGAGTGTAAAATATTTTATAAGGATACTTTAGTTTAATAATAAAGACTGACAGATACTCTACTGATGTGGGATATTCCGGGGGAAGTGTTTGAAAATAATTCCACTTTAAAGGGAAAGTTTCTGAGGACTCATTTTACAGAAAAGAGATTAGGTATATTCACAATATACACATACACAAGATTTCTATACATATACATATATGTGTAAGATATTGTCGATAAGCCCAAGCTAGAGAGTATTTAAAAGGAGATAAAAAATCTGTAGTATACTCTGCAGTGCATGTCTCTTACAGAGGCCACAACAACAATGTGACTTAAATTTGCTGTTACATTCGTTATTTTTTCGAGAGGAGGGCGATAAGAGAAAAAGATGTAGGACACACTACATACATAGTTGGCAACTCAACTGCATTCAAAGTGCATAAGTCAGCTCGTGAGGCAATGTGAGAAACACAAAAAGCTCAAATGGTCCAAAAAGTTGTTTTGTTAGTCCAACGGGCTTTTGGTTTGAGAGGATTAGGCGCAATAAGCCCCACAAACCCTGTGAAGAGTGAAGTTGACTTTTTGGCAGTTGCTCACCAGAAATAAAAGGCAATTTATTTGCTTCTATGCATAACTTTCAAGTAACGAAAAACACTTTAGAGTGAAAACAAAAATAAAACGCTTTGAGCGACTTTAGTAGTAGATGAAATCCCGAGTTTGCACTCGACGTTGTTCGGTTCCCTTCTTGCATTTTATCATATCTCTTCCCATCTCCTCATCTCGCAAGTCGGTTCCATTCTTACATTTTATCTATATTGTCTCTGGCCTCTCTGCTTTTACTGTCTCCATTCGGACTTATATTTTCTCTACTCTATGGACTTTCTCTTTTTCTATCTTTTTCTCCATTAGTCTGTCTCTCGTCCTTAATAGCCTTGAGGTATGCATTAATTACTGCAACCATAAAAAGCGACCAGCCTGGCTAGGACGACGTGAGAATTGCATAGGATCAGCGCAAGGCCCTTAGACCTTTTACTTTGTATAACATTTTGCATTTTACGGCCGTAGAGACTATTGTTTGCGCATATTGCTGTTTCTCTCTCATTGTTTTTCATTGCAATCAACGAAATTTAGCTGCTCCGCTTATATCTCTCAGCAGCGTGCTTTCTTACCTTTCGCTGTTTTTGGAGTTTTTGGTTCTTCTCGTTGCAAGCCTTAATGGAATCGTATTCAATTGGTTGCTTTTTGATTTTCAATCAAGAAATGTAAAAGCTTTATACTGTGTAAAGGAAAATATGAAAATAATGCCAAAAATTCTCAACTCTCTGATTTTTTTAGTGTCTGTTGTTTTTAGCGCTTCACTCATTTTTCACAGTCTTACTGGATCGGCCTTCAATCATTGTCGATTTAAGAATTTATCTGCTACAAATTGACAAACTGATGTTGAAAGATCATTTGTTTTATGACAGCGCTTAGGCAGGCATATGCGTACTGTCAGCCGCATGCACTCCTGTCAGTGCGCGATTTACGCTCTCCCCTGTTCTAGTTATATGACACGCTTTTCAAGCTAAATACAAAAAAGGCCAGACCAGACTTCTTTCTGTTGTCGCATTTATTACATTGTTTGCTGCTGATGCTGTCTCTGCTGTTGCCTTTGCTGCCTTCTCGCACATAGATACACCTCTTTATCAGTGCCCGCGCACAGACACACACACATACAACATAATTGCGCAGCTGCCAAAGAAAAAGTCGTTGCGTACTTTTTGGATACTTTATTTTTATTTCTGACATAACACAAAAATATTCAAAGTGTCTCGCCATATCAACTTTATTATGCGCGCCAAAAAGTTGCAAAATTAAGAGACAACTCCCCTAATAACAGCCGCAACCCCTCTTCAGCGGCCACGCGCCCTGCTGCACCTGCCGCCTCTTCTGCTGCGGTCGCTATTGCAAGCGCCGCTCAACAACGGTTTATATAGAGAAGCAGAGGCTTCTGTGTGTGTGTTCACCTTGTTTATCTCGTTTTGTTTTGTTGCCTCTCTCTTTTGACATTGTGCGAAAGCAGCCGAAAAAAAGTTGATTTTGGCATCTCGTTTTGTTCTGTTTGGTTTGCTTGCAACACGATTTTGTGTGCCTGTTTCTGCCACTCTTTAGAGTGTGTGTGCGTGTGTATGCTCTGGGACTGCTGTGTGCCTGCGCGTGCAGATGTGTGAGTTTGCGTTTGTCTGTTTACAGTGCGTGCTGAGCAGTTTGGCGTCGTCGTTTGCTGCGCGCCTGGTGCGAATTATTTTATGTGTGTGGGTGTAACGCTCACATATACAGCCCGCATACAGCGATGTCTGCATGTGTGCATGTGTATGTGTGTATATGTGTGTGTGCGTGTGTGCGTGTGGGGGCTGCTGAGTATTTGAGTTATCAACATGTTGCCTAACTATGTTGCCAGCGCAGCTTTTGATGTCTGTGTTGCAGATGCCTTACCCATATGACAGAGGGACAGACAGAGAGTTGGCACTTTTAAGCTGCTTAGCAGCGCAGGCTGAGTTTTCATTTTCATTAAAATGCCAGAGGTGAATCCGCAAAGTAAATCCTTTTCGGCTGCCAGCAATTCAGTTTCTGTTGCCACTCGAGCAGTTGAGTGTACTCGGCGAGCAAACAAAGATCAAATCTTATCGACAATCATTTGATGCGCACTTGAGTGTTGCCTCGGCAACAACAACAAGAGCTTGAATGAGAGCAAACATAATGAGCTGTAGTCCCGTCAGGTGGGCAACCGCCTTATCAAACGGTATACTCAGCAAGCGGACTCCTACTCCGACTCCAGCTCCAGGTCGAGCGACATCGTCATGGAAATTCTTCATTAACTCAACTTGGGCGTTTGAGCAAGAGCAAAGAAGTTTATGTTATTATAGAGGAGGTGCAGGTGGCCGAGTGGGTGAGCGTAGCAGCAGCTGTTGTTGTTGCTGTTTCACTTGACGACTGTGAGATAACGGTAAATGAATATGCAGCAATTTGCACGCCCACATAATGAGCGAAGGCGGGGCATAGAATAATAACAACAGCACCGGGCGACGACTAACAAAAGTCGATAAACATAAAGCCAGGCGGAAGGCAAGTAGCGGCAGGGCCCAGATAAGTATGCTACACTTGCCAGCGGCTCAATTCAGTGTGTATGTGTGTGTGTCTGCGCGTGTAAGTTACTGCCTGCATATGTGTATACACATGCGTGTGCTTGTGCTGCAAAAGTAAATTAAAACGATTTTAATTACGGTTGCCAAGACGATGAATGAAAATGTCAACGCTGAGGCAGTCGTTTTAGCAAATCTTTTTAAAGGCGACGCAGCAGGTGGGCGGGTTGAGGCAAAAGCAAATGAAAGAAGAGCAAAAATAAGGCAACATTTAAAAGCAATATCCTTTCGCTCAGCACCAGTAGCTGGAGTACAAATTGTGTAAATCGTTGCATGTGTGCAACCTCTGATTTTTATACGAGATTTTCATTTCTATGCACCTACAAATTTGTGCAGCTGCTGTTTTTGCCGTCGTTGCTGCTGGCTACTCAAATCAAAGTCATGGCCAAGAGTATTAACAGCAACAGCAAGAAACTTGGCAAAAAATGTTAAACGTATCGTAGCTGTGCAAACAGCCGCCATTTTTATACCGTGAACGACAAGCAGAGTCGGTTTAGCCCTGTCCGTCCGTCTGTCCGTATGTTTGAACTCGTCGATCTCAGAAGATATAAGAGCTTGTGACTTAAAATAAAAAAAATATTATTCAGTCTTTGGCATTGATGTACCTTACATCGAGTCTTGTAGCATTTCGGTGTTTATTATAATTTATCCACCATCCCTATATCCACCCCCTTACCCTTAAATTTGTAAAACGCGAATTTCAAATACTAGGGTCTTGTGCTTTATTATTGATATACCAGTTATTGATATACCAGTTCCTCGTAGGTGATTTCGTAGTCGAGCAGTCTCCACTATTTCTTTCTTTCTTATTTGTTATGGAGAGTTTTTTTTTTCACCTTTCTATTTCTATGGCAAACTTTATTCCAGTAGCCATAAACAAAAAATGAAAAAACAGAAACTGTCGCGCGCTGATTAACTTGACACCATTTGTGGAAGGGTTGGCCAAGAGAAGAAGCAGACTGTGCAGCACTTCTTCAGGGGTAATTGGAAGCAAGTCATGCTGGCTTTTCCATGCAGGTGACGACACCTGTCGCCGTTGTCTACATCCCGCGATTCCCCGCAGCCTACTCTTTAGCTGAGGCGGCTGCTGCGGCTTCCAAAAAAACAGGCTGACATTTCCCTTTGCTCAACCACTGACGTTTCCGTTTGACGACAGCTACACACATGGGTTTGCAAGGTAGCTTCTCTAACGACCTTCAGGCCTGCGGTTGACTTCTGTCTACAATATCAGCTGCAAGTTGCACTGCACCCAACTGATTGACAGATGAATGATATCTTCTTCTGAAAAGTGCAAATATTTTAGGCCTAGGGAACTCCAGGGCAAAATAGTTGACATCATCCCTCTAATGCAATTTTATCCGGAAAAATTACTTTTAAGATAGACCTTGAAGCTTTACAGCTTAATTACTTAGAATTATGCATTGTCAGGCCTAAAAATTAGTGAAGTGAGTGCTGCAGCTGGCACTTCCTGCTCCCGTTCGGTAGTCAACTTTCGCCACAACGCCAGCTGTATATAAAGCGAGACACAAATACTTAACTCGCTGACAAACTGTAACAGTTGA
This sequence comes from Drosophila mulleri, assembly GCA_035047565.1. Lineage (NCBI taxonomy): Eukaryota > Metazoa > Arthropoda > Insecta > Diptera > Drosophilidae > Drosophila > Drosophila mulleri. The sequence continues at coordinate 17,006,398 of JAWNPK010000049.1, read as the reverse complement.
CTCAAAACATGTTGACAGCTTAACAACGGAAGGCCCCAAAGTAGCTGATGTAAACTTTAAGCAACAACTGGAACTGTTTTCCTTCGCGCACAAACTGCAAACTTTGCGATGCATTTCGATGCGTTTTAATATGCGGAAAGCGCAGCGCTAAATGTCAACCACAGTGTCAGCCAAGGTGACGACAAACCAGTTGACAGGGGCCACTGGAGGCGAGGCATTAGGTAACGGGGAACAAGGAAATGTTGCAACTGCAGCTGAGTTGGGCATGTTTGCATAATGAGATGTTGCATAAACACAGGTTTTTTATGATTCCTTTGCGATGGCTATGAAGCAAAGTCAAGGTCAGTGAACTTTTTGTGTGGGCAATGAATGAAAACTAAAGTATAACTACAATCAAGTTACTGTTCTAACTTATTAATAAAAGTAAATAATTAATACAAAGAGGATAATAGAGCAGACTAAAACTCGTAATACCTATCATGCTTCTTTTGATGGTGACCTTAGAAAAAATATGCTTCTTAGCAAATAGTCGTTAAATAGATCCATATTTTAGAATAGTGTATGCATACAAAAATTGCATAGAATTTCACAATTATCAAAATTATTTGAGCTATTCAAAGGAAATATGAAAGTGTTATATATCTTATAGGCTTGAGTTACATTTGTTATTGCTTAGCAAAGTCTTTGTCCAAATCACGTACGGCACAAGAGCCACATAAGATTCCTTATAAGAATCCCTAATTAGGCTCTGCTCACAAAGGTTTTCTAGGCACTCCTTTTATTTAATGGAAGGTAAACTAAGTACAAATCGTTGGCATAAATTTACCTGCAATAAACTTCAGATTTTTCGCACTCTCTCACTGTATTATTTTGTTGCCACTTCGTCGGCTTCACTTGCAGGTGTTGAGAGTTAACGGGCCACAAAACGCGACCGTTTTGTTTTGATTTCTTGGCTATCTGGCCAAAGTTTGAGCGTAAAGTTCAATTTCGATTGCGGTTGTGATTGTGATTGGGAAAAGCGAATATATTATATATATATTTCAACACTTGGCGCACCAAATTTTTACGAGCGGCATTTGATTTGGCAACATTTCTTATCGCTGTTATCAGGTGCGGGTTGGCTCACCATAAAATTACTGCTCAGACACATTAAAGGCGAAGCGGTTGTGGTTGTGGCGTGTCCTGTGTGACAATTTGCCAGTGGACAAAGAAAATTGTATTTTCTTGTTAAGCCTTGCCGTTGCTTTATGACACTTTGTCGCGCCAAAGATACGCACGTAGCTTGAAGACACTTTTTAGCAAACGCCGTGTGTTTTGGCCGGGCCAACCGTTCTAGTTGAAAACGCGCAAGGAACTGTCTGCATAAGTTCTACTGTGGTGGCATTTTGGGACTCTCAGGCGAAACTTGGTGTTTACAAACTTGGCATCCACCAGAGCGCATGCGCTGGACGAGACAGCCTTCCAGGCTGGCTGTTGTTTACTTGGCTGTGCAACTGGTGGTTGCCAGCCAACAGGCAGCCAGGACGGACCAACTTGTGTCTTGCTGCTTTGCTGCCTGTGCTGTCCTGTTCCCATGGGCAGCCATATGTGACGGTTTTGACTTTGGCTTTTACCGGAGTCAGGGCCGGTGGCAGTGGCGGCTGACGTTGTCGTGACAACTTGATTTCTTTGTAATTTGGCTCGACCCCAGAGGTTTTCATTGCAAATTGCTTTAAAGTTAATGAAATTGTGATTTCGATTTACAGCTGTTGCCCGCGGTAACCTTTGAACTATTTATTTAAATGGCAGAGCTCCATGCTTGAGCATTTATCTAATTATGACATTGGGCAGTGATTCAGCTACTAAAGTTGAGAGCCAGCTGAATGACATTACAGCAAATCCGCTTAGTGACACAAAGTTGCAGATAAACTCACAGACACAGACACAGATAGAGATACAGATACAGTTACAGTTGGCAGGTACGGATACAGTTCTAGTTCGAGTTTGCATGCGCATTGTTTATGCAAGCGCATTAAGCTGGGACTCAGTTGTCGGCTGTGATATGCAGATGCAAAGACACATAGATACAGATATTTGGCTACTGCGGACGCACCCTCATCTCACCCACAAGGCATTTCTGGACTTTGCCTGTTGCTGCTGCTCCTGTTGCTGCTGCTGCGTGTTGCATGTGGTCTTCTGTTTGGGTGCTTAGTGCATTAATGAGTAGAGCAAAACCGCACGAGGAAACACCATCTTGTGAGCTGTTGTTTGTTGGGTGGGCGGGTAGCACCTTTAAGCCAGCGACAAACTGTAAACAGCTGTACAACAACTGTAACCGTGTAAACCGTAAAAAGGTCAGCCAAGCGCTAAATACGCAACAGATACATAGATGTAAGCTAGCAAAAGGCAGCGGCGGCTTCTGCTTTGATTGCCACACGAACTGCTCATTAAACACAATGCGAGAGAAAGAGAGGTAGACATACCGATGACTGGTGCGCGTGTACCTGCCAGTCATGTGTAGCTCAATGTACATGTAGCCAAACTGATATCGAATCTCATAGCTACATATAGCAACGCGTACGTGTCCACGTATAGAAAGCTAATAAAATCGGGAACTAGATGCTCTTCTGATTTCTGTTGCTGTCTGCTGCAGCATAAGGTACTTTGATATTGTCACGAAATATGTATTACATTGCCTCGAATATGTTTTTGATTTCATATTATGAGCTAGTATTATATACATATGCATATACACCATATATATATATATGTATATACTATATATACATGCATATGCATATATATAGATATATATATATCTTCATCTCCCATTTATCGTTTACAATCTAAGGAGAAATTTAAGATTTCAGCGCTAGAAACTGTCTATGCCAATAATTCAAATATATTATTGTTCAATTATTAGAAAATACTCAATTCAGCTTCCGTTGATTCTGTACCGAAAATACAATAGTATAGATCTACTACTTTATATAGCTTGCAGTAACATTGGCTCTGCTAGAGCATTCAAGCTTTGACTTATCATGGAAAGTCTGTCGCGCGCAATTTTCTTTTTATTTGCAATACATTTTATTGTTTATTTAGCGCATTGTTTAAAGGCGACTTTTTCATTTTATTTTATGTTGTTGTTGCCTGTAGATTGTGCTGCGATTTAATGGCTGTAAATTGAAAATGGATATATATATATATATATATTTTTTTTTTTTTTTGACTGGCGTAAATTGCGAAAAATGTTTTTTGAAAAAGATGTGCGAGAGCAACATCAACAACAGATGAAATGACGAAAATTTAATGGACTCTACGATGGCTGATGGTGACATCCAATTTTTCGTTTTTTATTTTGATGATAAAGAATGGTTTCTTAAAGGTAAAACTGAAACTCATATAATATAACTATATTTACAGACATTCTGTTGAAAGTATACTTTAAATTTAAAATGTCATTCCAACTATATTATATTATTTGAATACTGGGAAAAGCCGTTGCGGGCTGATAAAAGTTTTCCACAGAATTTTGTTAAAGTTCAATAAAATGTAATAAATAAATTTCAAAGAAATGTTTACCAGCGCACTCCCCACTTTCCCATAACAAATTTTTTTGTATCAATCGAAGCGATTTGAAATTCCTTCGTTTCTCAGTTTCAAACGGAAATTTGATTTGTTTTCTGATAAACGGCAATTTATTTTACTTATTTAAGTCGCATGTTTCCTGCTCGCCACCCAAGCGCCTCCCATCGGCCCCTCCCTCAATTCAATTGCCAAATGGATTCGAACTTTTCTTCTCTTTAGTGCCTTTTCGCACGCCCCGCCCCTTGGCTGGTATACGTTCCAATTTGTTGAGCCGCAGATAATTGAATGATTTGAATTTTTATATTGAATTTTTTGGAGCGTTACATGAGCGGCTTTTCATATTTTCCCAATTTTGCCTTCGCCATTTTTCTATTCTGCTCATCTTTTTTTCTTTTTTGTTCTTTTGTATAGGTTTTCTTTTCTATTAAAATGTAAATTGTTAGCGAATTGGAAAATTGCTTATCAATTGGCTGGCATATGCTTTCCGGGATCAAGGGCTGCCTTAATTGAAGTCTAACAGTAGATAGGGGCACAAGTCAACCCCCCTCTCTCCTCTTTGGCCACGAGGCAAGCCTCGACTGCCGTTTAAGCAGCAATGAAACATTTAATGAAGTTTTCGCTAAAGGCAACTTAATTGAGTTGTTTTTTCTTCATGCATATACACATACCAATTAAATTTGGTCTCTACTCAAGCGTAGCAAATTTTTTAACACTGCGCTAAAAATGTATGGGTATTCAAACCCGCATGGGTTGCATATAGGGCGCAATGTGGGGAGTGGCAATATTAGCCAAACTGTGCAGCAGACAGCTGATGCTGGTAAAATGAAATGCCCAGACGAGATGTCTGAGTCTTTCAGTGTCTGTGTGAGCAAGGTAAAACACACTTCGTTATTGCTTCTCGGAAGGCAACTAGAACACATAAAAGAATCTCAAGTGTGATGAGTGCGAGCATTGGGTATTGTTTCGCAATCGAGTTCCAATTGAAAAGCAATACAAATACTCACTGCGGGAGCCACTTCAAAAGCAAAGGCAAAAGCCTGCTGCTCAGTCTATGTAATTAACTGGAATTCACGCCGTCCAGTGTCGGCGACGCAAAGGGCGTTTGCCACCCGCTGACCAGGTATACCGACTCCCTGCCTCTGTCTCTCAGCTATGCCATGTGCGTCGCATAGCTCGACTCCATATGAATTAACTATACACAACACTCTACATATACTCCGCTTATATATGCACTCATATATGCGCAGGCGCGCAGCTTGACACTTTAGAACAGAAAACGTTATGCCAGACACACTGACGAAAACCACATGCTGATTCTTTTCTGGAGTATGAATACTACGCTCATAGCCACAGTCCAAAGCATTTCTAATGCAAAACGTGTGGCGTTATAACGTGAGGGGTGGGGCGTGGCGGCGGCATTCACACGTTCGCATGTGTCTGGCAGCTGTCTTTCAGAAAGAGCAGCAGAAGAGAAGAGCGAAGGGAATTAATAACAAAATATGCGCTTGCTGACAGTAATTGAAGTGTGACATTATTTCAAATATGATTACGAGCTGTTCGACTAGTCTCGAATGCATTGAACGAATCGTCTGTCGTGGAGGCAAATTACAAAACACAGCACCAGCTCAATGTGGTGCAAACTGTAAACGGATGCAGGTCAATTAGACGCCAAAAGCTGTTGATGGATTTGTGGTAATACTCATAAAGGGGCAGAAGCCAAGAATAAAGGCACAAAATCTAGAACCGTAAACCAATGATGGAGGCTTGTGAAATACTACGAAGCAACTCAGTTAGTTCCATTTATGTCAATTACGCTGAAAGAAGTAATGTGCTTCTTATGCCAGAGATATCGTTCATTTTTGGTATTAAAATCAAATCGAGTATATGTATATACGATATTAATAATATTTATATTGCTCAGAAGATATAGTCCTTCTGTCATCTATTTAAATTATATTTACTTCAACTTTTAGTGTGAATTTATCAATTGAAATCGGAAGACATTCGAGTTGAAGCAGTTTCACCTTAACAAACAGCAGACAGCGCAACAGAAAGGGAGAGACAGAGATGAGAGAAAGAGATGGCGCACAAGCAAGCCTGTAAGGGAATCCGATTCAATTCCAGGACGAAGCTCATATCAATAATTCGGAAGTGCGGCGCACATAAAAGTCAAGAACTTAATTTCCAGATGCTGTCATTTTAGGAACAATTTCAGTTTTATGACTTTTCGCTCAAAGTGAGAGAGAGGACTACCAGGAAAACTTTCGATAACCGTGGTCACATCCGACATACACGCAAACACCCACACCCACACATACATACATATGCACATGTTACTTTGTTGACTTTTGTGTAAAGTCGCAGCTTAAAACAAACAAAATGCAACTGAAAATGTATTTGATGCACGTCGATGCTACTGGCTCTGCTGCTCTCGTTGCTGTTTTTGTTTTCAAGTATAGCATTGTTTTTGCAGCGAAAACATAGACACAGTTCCACCTGCACACAGACTCATACACGTGATGTTTGCCATCAGCTGCACCTGTCGACTTGCAGCTTCTGCTTTGGCGGTGCGCTTATCGGACCAAATTCAAAGATCTTTTTGCGGTTGGTTTCTGTTTGTGATGCGCTGTGTGCAACGTGTAAATGGGTATATTGATTGGAAGTTATGTGTATATAGGTGCACTCAACAATTGGGACACTTTTAATGCTCCAAGTACATAGATTTATACATATTCAGATGATTTACTGCTATACCTTTTCTTCTGCAAGTGTTTATTCTTCTACTACTGGATATCTCTGACTAGAATTTTGCTAAAAATATTCTTTAGCTCGGAGCCCAAGTTTTATAAATTTTGTATGGTGGGATGATTACTGGATATTGGGCCTGGGGCCTAAGAGTGAGCTGTCTCTTTAAAGTTAATCCGTTCTAGCTGCAGCCCATACAGGGTACTTGTCGGTCGTCTCACAATGATTTAGACATGTTTTGGTTTGTTTTTAGTTTGGTTTCAGTTGTGTTTGGCCGGGTGTATATTTGTTTATTTGCGTCTCTGTCTGCCCGTGTGTCTGTTTATGCATCTGTCAGAGGCATGCAAGCGGCTGCTGCGTTTACCTATGCACAAGTTGAGCAAATAGAGTCGCTAAGTGCTGTAGCAAGTTGCCAGAGCAACGGGACCTTTACTTTGTATTATCTTGATAACAGCTCAGTTGCAACAGTTGCTGCTGCTGCTGTGGCAATAGTTGCCGCTGTTGCTGTTCCGTCTTCCTATTATTTATTCTGCTGTATAAATGACAAGGCTGTTTTATGCTGCCAATCCTGTGACACGATAAACAAGCTCAACAAACTCACAGTCTGTGCGAGAGAGTGTGTGGAGAGACTGCTTTTGCTAATGCCTGACTGCATGTCTCCACCCCCTTCACTTCTCCTACTTATCTCGCTACTGCTACTGCTGTTGCTATCGCTGTTGCTGTCGCTGCCTTTGGCCTGGCAGCTCTTTTTCCTGTCGCTGTTTTCACATTTATCCTGTTAGTGACACCTTCTTTGTCCCCATGTTTGCCCGTCCATTCGTTCTTTCCCCTGTCGTTTGTCGTTTTTCGTCTGCCGTCTGCCGTCTGCATGTCACTCTTCATTCACACACTCCCCCGCCCCCCACTCTCGTTCTGTTGTCGTCGTCATATGAAATTCAAAGCAACTGCTTGCATGTCTCTTATCCCCAAACACACTCTCTGCTAGCCGCAGCCAATGTGAAAAAACGTGGAAATTGATTTTCTATTTTGCCGTGTGGATTCCGTCTTTTCTCTTCCCCCATCCGTCAGTGATTGTCAGTGGCAGCCACACGTGATTGAGTCCTATCTTTAGTTTTGTCACTTCAACTGCTGGCAGCTACTTTAAATGTCAGCACGCCACTAGCTCCACATTTTCCTCCCCCTCTGCGCCGAACCCATTTGCTGCTCTTGCAAATTTTGTTGGTTTTCTGCTCTTTTTCTCTTTTTTGGTGCTTCTAGGGTGCGTTTCCCATGGTCTTGTCGTTGAAAGGCTTATCCAGCACGCGTGTTAGCTGCATTATGGGAGAAGCTGAAGCGGTTTGCACTTACCCTTTGCCTTGGCGCTTGCCCCTCTGCTCCAGCTGCTCTTTTCGGTTAAGTGCAACACATGTTGGCACTTTGTTGGGATTTCATTGCACAAGTGGCGAATTTAGCGCTTGTTTTAATGTTTTCTTTTTTTTAGCTTGACACGCACCAGCAAAGGGTTCTGGTAGGAAGAATATCTTCAATGTAAGGACGTGCTAGCAGCTGACAGCAGTAGATAAGAAATTGGATTTTTGACTATAGATATTTTATCAAACCATGTCTCATGCCATGCGCTTTGAAGTTTAACTCGTTATCCCTGTTTTCCGCATCACAAAACTTAAATCTCTCTTTCTCTCTCGCTCTCTCTCTCGCTCTCTCTCTCTCTCTTTCTCTAAAATAAACTATCAGATCAAATTATTTAAGAGCCTGAAGCTTCTACGACTTGTAAGTCCCTCCAAATCTCATCCCCTACTACTCCGACATAAACCAGCGAAAGTCACAAAAATGACCAAAATATAACAATTTAGCTTATCCCTCTACCTGGCCAGCTGTAAATGAATTTGTTTACCAAGCATCTTCCATCCTGGAAAAAAATAAACAAAAAGAAAAATCACTTTCAAACAATTTGAACAGAAATATTTGTCTACGCGTCAACAGCGTCTAAAATTGTTTCAGCTTGTAAAAATCAAAAGAACCACAAAGTTTATTTAAGGCAGGCAACAGCTCCTCTCCTTCGTCCGCAACTTCGCCTCGCCCACTCCCCGGATAGAAACGTGAAAATAAAAGTTTTGCCCTAACGCAATTTTTATGCATTCTCCGCGTCGAGGACAATTTCAACATGGGACACATTAGCGCCAGTGTGGAAAGCAGGAAAGCTGAGGCTGGAGAGCTTTGGCGGGAGCGGGCGAGCTAACGACCCACGGCCTAGCCAGGACATTACGCTTTAAATTTATGTGATTAATAAATTTCCATAATTTTGGAGCAGTGGCAAAGCAGAAAGAAAACATTTGCCTGCTAGGCAAATAAGGTTGCCCCGAAACTAGGCACAGCCTTATGACCCCGCAAGGAATCTGAGAAGCATTTCAGATCCGTCAGCAGTATTGCCGCCTGTTTCGGCAATTATTTTGAGTGCGTGCGCTCTGAAAATGAAGCTGAGATTGTCAAAGATGAAAATTAAAGATTGCCGAACCAAATGCTTCTGCACTGTAATTTTCTTATCAGTCTTCCGGTATACCTTATAAACTCTATATTTTTCCGAATTTTGGTATCTCCAGCAGAGCTCAATGCTCCACTCATCCAGATGTTCTTCTTTTTGCCTCTCGCATTAAAATAAATGTGTACGCTTAGATGAAGACTTAACTAAAGGAGAAGGCAGAAGGGCGAGGAGAATTAATAAAAATTAGTTTGCAGGCCATAAAAAATTAGGCCAGCTGAAACTGGGGAAGGGACTATGAGGCGTGGGCATGACTACGACTGTGCGGGAGCAGTCCAACGGGGACCACTCAGCCAAATTTATGACAGTTTGCGCACATCGCATAAATCCTGGCAATTGTGTACGATTTTTAATGCTAGTTAAATCGACTGAAAATGACAGTTTAATGATTGACATGCGCCGCAGTTGCGCTGTGGTTACGACTCAACGGACAGAGAGCCAGAGCAAGAGCCAGAGCCAGAACCAGAAGCAGGCGCTCAATGTGGGTTCTGTGTGGGCTTTGAAAAGGGTAGCGGGGCTCATGACGCGGGCGAACGTTTCAAATGAATGTCAACTGTCTGCTTGAATGCCGAATACACTCGTTAAAGGGGCATCAGCCGGAATAAATACGAGAGTACGGGTTTTGTGGAGCGTAACGCCAGAGAGCACCAGCGACGGGGTTACTCGGGTAGTTGGCCGGCACGCCCACTTGTCAGTCGCACACAGACCCGACAGTAGCAACAGTAGAAGTAGCAAACATTCACATCAACAGCAACATCAACATCAACATCAATGTCAATGCTTATGACAGGCACAGAGGATTAGCGGACCAACCAAACGGAACTGTTTTTGAGTTGGGACTGAGGCAGGGTTGAGGCTATCAGACTGTACTAAATGCATGTGCATGCGAGCTGTACTCGTCTAATCAATCAGCGAACATATTGAGAACAACCAAAAGTGCAATGCTACATCTGATGACCTCCTATTTAATGCGAGCTCGAATAAACTCGAACGTGTTGTCTACAATCAAGACGTCTGCTAAATGTGCATGTGCGTGTGCATGTAAGCTGGACCCATCTTATCAATCAGCAAACATATTGAGAGTGATGGCATTTAAAGATGGTCGACTAGTAAGTTGACCAGCTGACCAGCTGACTGCAAGCGACCTCCCACTGAATGGGGACCACACTTGAGTATATTGTCTTCAATCATGACTGCTGATTCCATTGTGGATAAGTGCTGCATTCCAGTCCAACTTGATGCTCCATTGTCTGCCCGTTCGTTCGTTCATTCGTTCGTTTTTGTCGAGTCTAGCTCTGGCATGAAAATGACAAAAACGCACTTGAGACAAATTGTGAATTTATTTAAGCATCTTTTTCAAGTGCGCTTAAACACAATTTGTTTGCTCAGTCTCGGTCACAATTGCAAAGGGGCCAATTGTGGAGCATTGCTGGGGGCGCATTTGATTCTGATAACTGCTGGATGATGATTAATTACGTACAGTTCAAGTGGCTGACAGAGCGTCCACGAAGTGACGTAGGCGGAGTCACGAAAGCTGATCAACAACTGAGGCGAACTAAGCTGGGCAAATTGGACAGCTCATCAAGGGCCATGGGCAATGATATAATCTTTGATGAATACAAAAAATAGTTGCTACGGTCTCAATTGCAGTCGGCTGCTAAGGACTGTCAGATACTCTGATATGCTGTGAGAGAAGATGCATATAGAATCAACCAAATAAATATTTTATAGAATAGAAAGATAATAAAGCTAAATCAGCTGAGGGTACCTTCTCATTTAGTTTTTCCGCTAGTATAGTCAATATGCTGCCAGCATTTACTGAACAGAGTATTAAGACCGTGAGATAGACATCGCCAAGGTATCATTTTCATTTTTATAACAAGCTCCAGGAAGATTTGGCTTCTATGACAACCTGGCAACAGGGTTGCTGAATCAGTCAACTGAGAAATCAAGCAGACACACACGTGGACAGACGCACGAGTCAGAGACAGAGGGGAGGCATCTATAGACGGTTAAAATAGTGCAATATAGATTGCTTAGGGCAGCACTCAACACAAATTATAATAACAGTAATTACGTGTAGAGCATGCCACGCACAGAGCACAACAGCGGAAAAGGAGAGGGGAAAACTTGCGTACTTCCTACAAATAGAATTAATGGCCCCATAGAATAAAGCAGGAAAGCAACCCCTTCTGCCTAGATATTTTGATACTTGGCCAGCAATTTGGCAATGTTGAGAATCTATACTTAGTTGCATGCCGCTTGTTGCAACTAGTCGCGCGACGCGCTTGATAAATGAGGCCACGTGCCTTATCAGCGAAAGCAAACAAGCAACGGACAGACTTTCGACGTGCTACATAAAAATACAAAGCGCCGCGATCACGTCGAGTGGCCAGAAGCCCCAACTACTAGACCCCTCGTCGCACTGTTCAGTGTGTCCTATGATTATGCAGCCAGGCCAAAGTAGATGTGTGTTGAACACGAAAACCAATTTGTAAAAGACAGAATGCATAGGCAAAGGGTGGGTGGCTCACAATATATAGCTGCGGGGGTGAGGAAATGGGACAGTGGAAAGTCTAGTCGAAATGAGGGGAGAACTGGAGGGGCATATATACTTGAATGCCATAAATGCGTCAGTCGAATTAAATAATACTTAAAATACATGGCTAAAGAGTCGTTGATATGACTAGGAATCAGTCCATAATTGCAGATTTCCTTTGAGAAGTTATGCTAAATATGCTAAATAGCAATAAACTCTGAAAAACTCCATTCAATCCCTACATATTATACATTCGTGCACATATCCTATATCCTGTGCCATATACCCGCTTCTTCCATTGATTTATTACAGGATATCAGCGGTAATAATAATAAATACGATATTGAAAGCAAGTGAAAATACATACATGAGGACGGGAGAAGCAAGTAAATATCTGCCCGACCCTCTGTTGCATGCGCCCTAAGCCACAAAGATCCCAAAGGACTTTGGCAACATGTCGTCAGGGCTTTTAGCTCCGCGGGCTTTTCTTTTCTTTTCATTTCCTTTATTCTCATCCATTTTGCTTTTGGTACCTTTGCACAAATATCTAGCTGCTATCAAGCTTACATCAATTTTTCGTTGCCTTACACATATTTTGGCAATCAGACTATGAGTACTGTGCGCGCGCGTGTCCTAACAGGGTTTTGAATTAATTTAATGCCCGATGCCAATGGGCGCAGATGAGCTATGCGACCGGCGTCACGGCGGCACAACAACTGCGACAACGACAAAACATCATAATTCAAAAGTTTCATTCGAAAACATGACGTTTTCATTTCGGCACGCGTCCGCCCCCGCAGCATAAGGCCTTAGTCCCGGGGTGAAAGCCCCGAGGGTGGGACAAAGGTTTCAGTTTACGGTGTGAAACCTTGCCTCGAGTCTCATTTCTGCTGCGTTTTCATAATGATAATTCCATTTGGGTTTTAAGTGCTGAGAAATTAGGTTTATGTAAAGTTCAATTTGGCAGTTTGCCGAACAACGAGGCAGGACTTCATCTAAATGTTGCCCTATCATGCAAAGGCGCAACTTAGCAATAAGAAGCGTTGAATTGTTATTGCTGTGCGTGTGCATAGATACAGTTTCTGAGTGCGTGTGTGTGTGCTGGCCGGTGTGTGGCCAAGCGCAAAATTGCACAATAATGCAGCAAGGAATTGCTAGTACAGGCCATAAGGGTTGCATGCAACAGACAGACTGTGAAAAGTTCTTGGTGGTTATCTAATAGAACTGATTGATGACTCATGCGGTGGCATATGCCACACGTACACTGTGTGTGGCGTTCGTTTTAAAATGCCCCACAGCTCAGAACGTCAGCTGGCTAATGGAGAGGCTTAGTAGCAGCTGCCAAGAGCTGACAGCTCAAATACACAAAAACTTTTGGTCCTTGGGGAGACAAAAATGAAAGGCCCGGACTAAGCTTTAAATGAAAACCCATTAAAGAACTAAGAAAAAATGTCAGTTCGCCGTCGAAAAAAAAGTGAAGGCATTAAAAATGAATAAAAATCAATTGAATAATTCAAGCTAAATGCTGTTCAATTAATGGCAGACCACAGCGCGTAAGTCTTAGGCACAGCAGGACATGGCCAGCAGCAGCAGCAGGATAACGCCCACAGCTTCGCTCCGAGGCAGCTGAGCCAATGGAGCGGAAGTCAGTGATGCTTAGCTGACGACTTGCTAAGAACGGACAGAATGGACATCAAAACCAATAAATTTTACGACGTGGGAAATTATGAAAAACGTAATTGAAGCGTGCGGCAAGACCCAAAGGCGAACAACAACAAAATCGCCTTGGCCAAGCAACGCGCACAATTCGCTTATTAAGGGAAAAGGAAAAATTATATAAAAGGATCAAAGATGTTGTCTCTAGATTCTACCTGCAGGTGTGGACGTCGCTCTAAATGGGGGGCGTTGGCCGCTAATAGCATTTCTAATTGCTCGCTTTTCCGAGTACCGGGCGGCCGCTTTGATGGCCACACAATAGGTTCTTTTGGCAAAGGACACACACACATATTAATAAGAATTTAACTTATTAAACATTAAATTTAGAAATGATAGAACAACAATGGAGCAAATTATGGAATATATGTAAAAAACTGTTGAACGTTGTTTATAGACTCTCTGATAACTCTTAATTATCCGCGCGGAATAGAATAGATCTAGAAAGTTGGCTCAAAATGATAATTGATGCAGTAGCAGCGGGAGTTGAATTGATATTTTACTTTGTGTATAATATAACAATGTAATATGCAAATGATATACATTTATGTCTTATGTTATGAGCTTCAGGTTTCATGAATTAATATCGTAACGATTCATGAACATCTATGTAAATCAAATTATTTTAGCACATCAAACTTGTTTAATAAATCGAATTTGAAGATTTATGCCTTGGACTCTTCCAATCAATTGGGATTGTCAAACTTTTTGCTAAGGCCACAAATCTTGATTTCCCAAGCACGCAAAAGCACATAAATAGAATTGGAAAGTTTATCGTGGAAAATCGGCAAATAATAAAAGGAACGTCGCGTTTGATTTATGTCAATTGACGCCTTTTGAAGTAGCTGCTACCTCCTAAAGAGAGGAAGAGGACGAGCAAGAGGAGAAGGACAAAACTCCGATGTTGGATCTGTGTGTAAATGTGTCTTTGATGGCGCTTTGTCATCATCAACATTTGTCCTCGTGCCGAGTGCGTAGTCGCCGGCATACTAACATATGATTTATGGGCTAGACTCGACACCCACGCACATTGACTCACACACACACTCACGCTCTCTCATGTGTGTATTTTGCCATTTTTGTGGTCTGCTCGAAAAGCCGCAGCCAAGTTTTGACTTAACTTCTTTTGGCTTTGGCTACTTTTTTGGCTGCCTCTGTCGTTTGCCTAATGACAATTTTTCATGTCGTTTTTCCACACAAATACACATCCACATGCACACGCGCAGTTTCCATTATAACTTGGCTGATGCTTTGATAATAGTCCTAATCATAATTTATATACCAAGTGCTGGCAACGTTTTGTACCCTGTGCCCTTAGCTGAGTTTTATTTGCTGCTTTGATTTATATATTCTTGTTTTGTAGCCAGTTGCGATTCGACCTTGGCCATAAGAACAATGCATGTCTCGAAGTAAGCTTAAACTAGACTTTAATTCCGTATCAAAAAAGCATTGTCGATTTTGCAATTCCCTAAACAATTTTTCTCTTGACATTTGCAACTTTTCAATTTCTGAATTGATTGTAGGGGAAATACACAATTGCATTGCTCTGCCTTGCATAAGACAATTTGATTACGTACCGCTGGCAATTGAGCTGAGAGCCATCAATCAGGTTGCAACTGAGCAGCAATAGATTCCATTCTTTCTTCTTCTACGATTCACCAACTGAAAGTAGGGAAAATGCAACAAAAGATTGTCAATTATTTTGATGGCAATATCAATAAAGTAATTGAGACTGGCGCCGAGCTAAGCAAACAGCCGGCGAAGTGCTCGCTAAAAGGGTTTGGCCAAGGGGTACTCGGTTAGATGCGGGTTTGCAGTTATGCAAATACAGATACAGCTGCAGATACATATAACACATCTATACATCCATCCGAGCTGAGGGTCTGAGTGAGCGACAAGAAAATATTTACATAAGCAACGCTCACATTTAAAAGACATCAACGCGCGCGCAGAAAAAAGGGGTTAAATTGATGCGTTGAATTACCAAAATAAACACAAATACGAAAATACTTTTACCAGCCAGTCAAGCGGTTAAGGGTATGTGGGAGACGTTGCCAGTCGAGGAGGCGGGGCTTAATTGGTCTGCTTTGTATCTGAAAGATACGCCACTGCCACACACACACACTCAACGCAACTCACGACAGAGAAGAGCTCTGACAACTCTGTCGCTCACTGCTTATGACAGCTGTCGGTTAGGCTAAAAGTTTTGTTGTGTTTCCAAAAATAACAATGAATAAAGTGAGGAATGTGGCAGAAGGGGGTGCTCCTGTGAGATATATACCCTGTTCGATTTACGTACATTATTAGCTTAATGCATTGGGAAATGAGTTTGCATGATTTCCGAATACTCTGACTATTAAACTATTATAAAGGCTCTCGATTGTCTCACTAAGGAAGTTGGACGATGCAGTTGACTGCGAGAAAACGAATATACTCTCTATCCTTTATAGCTGAGCTGAGCTCTGCGCTTCCTGAACAATAAGAACGTATATTCCCATTCGGCATTTAGTATAGGGTATATTTATTACATGGCGACTTCATTACACTTCGATTTCAGTTTATGAAATGGAATTTGTATTTTCTTTTAATTTTCTGGCCCTATTGTCGGACTGCCTGCTGACAGCACCGCATTTAAATTGGCCATTGTGCCAGGATATTGAATACGTAGGGACATAAGACACAGGTAGCGACAGAACAGCTGCCGCAGCAAAATTGACTTGGCCCTACTTTGATTCGTTCTGCCTGCTGCACGTTGCGGTTGATAGACGGCATGGCGCGTCCTTTGGCAACGCTTCTCAAGGATACAACGAAATGAAACTCATTATTTCTCGTTTGTTTTCAATTGCAACGTCATTAACTCCATGCTGCACTATGAATTTCAGTGCATTGCCAAAAAATAAAAGTGTCTAGGTCGGGGTCTGGGTCTCGTGCAGGATACTTCATCGTAGACAATGGCTGCTCGTCCAGACAGCCAGGCACTTGGCATTGTTTTCTCATTTCAACTTTCATCTCATCTTTTTCATGCTTCGCATCTCTTTGTGCCACTTTTTGGCATTGTTACCCTACAGGCGCAGCCTTGAAGGAAAAAAACAGCCTTAAATACATATGTATGTATATATTTATATGCATGCTCTATTGAAGGACGTTGCACATTGCTTTCCACTTGAAAATCGCATTAAGCGGATTTTGCAGTTGCCCTGTTTCTCGGCTTTGTTTAGCTTTCTCTCTTCATCTCGTTATCCATCCAGCTTCTTGTTTGCCTTGCTGCCAATGCGATTAGAGGGATGCGGGTGTAGTTGGCTTAAGATATTAGGACTACTACTGTTACAGGGTATTGTATCAGAAGGGGCGTATTCAGAAAGAACTCAACTAAAAGCAGGAAGGCACTCGCCTTGCCTTATTTAACTTTGTCAACTGTCGCTTCGACTCATATGCAAACACAAGTCAAATACTGAAAACTTTAGTTGAAAACTTCTTCATATTACACTAGAGTCCTGTTTTGTGTCGAAGTCGAGCCTTTAATGGCATCTGCCATAATGCCCTTAGAGGCTAACTCAATTTCCGCTGATTACCCTTATGAGAGATAGAGAGAGGACATCAAACAGGACATGTCTAAATTTCATTAATTCCAAACAAATACGGCGCCCATATACAAAATTACTTCCTCTGCAGCTGAGCTCAGGACTAGCCTGTTGTCTATGAAAAATATCAAATTTCTTGAAACATATTCTAATGCAACTCTTGGCTGGCAGCAGCTGGTCGCGCCCTTTGCCCATTAATTCCTAAAACACAAGCCAAATGCCTGTTGAGCTAAAGAATAACGAGCCTCCATGCACATGTCTTCATTTCTGATTACATACATATATATTTGGCAGGCAGACTCGCTGCACCTTGAAAGGTCGCGGCCCACGGTGTGCGACTACATATTCAGCTCATTTTTTTTTGTGATACATATTTTCTGTTTCTACTTTTATGTGCTCAAGTGTGACATTCTCACTTGGCCCTGACACCTAGTAGAGCTGAAGAAGTAGCAAGAGTCGACCTAGAGGCGCATCCTTTTCATGCTCGTTCTCGTTATAAAAGGAGTGTATTAGTTTTGTGTAGTACTTTGCTACACGTCACACTTGAAATATGTACTTCTGTGCATACACATTTAGTTTCTTCGGGCACAGCCGACGTGTTGGTTTTACTTGCTTTTGCTTTGAGAAATCGTCACACATTTGTTGCAGACGCCGAGTGCCGCTCCTGCCTGGCAGCTATTACATATGATTTGTGCGCATGTTTTGTAGTCCATTTATCATTGGGGCTCTTCCTTCAGCGCTCGAAAAAATGGGTCACCAAAGCGTTAAAGTCCTGCATCTTCCTCAAATTCCCCGCTAATGAGCAGCTCGAGTGTGAAAGATGTGTTGTCTACGACAGCATCTCTTATAACACAACACTTCTCATGTCTATAGCATGTGAGATAATGCCCGCAGCTTGTCTTACACACTCATGTATGTATACATATAATAAATAACGACTTCGACTTGTTACTGGCTCATCGTTTATCAACTCAATGATCAGACTCGCTCTCTCTTTCTCTATCTGCACTTATCGCAAAATTCGTCAGGGCCAAACCCTCGAGATTTTTGGCAGCTGTTGGCACTGCAGATCCTTCAGCATCAGCAGCACCTACAGCAGCCAAAAGATGTTATCTCATGTCGGCTATCTAGAAATTTTGATCAACGTGCTTCCGCTCTCTCGGGCTTGCCAAACAGCACACACAAGGGGAAAAATCAACCGCAGTTTCCCTGTTTCCTTTTCCCTGTGCCTGGGGTTTTTCCCGCTACGCGTTTTTCACGTTAGCCATGCTCTGAGGTTTTTTACTAGCTCTCTCAATAGGTTTTCCGCTTTTCATTTAATGAGCATGAAAATGAAATAGAAAAGGTACTTCAACACGCTACCGCGCTCTATCGCACATAGTATAGAAATAAAAAAAAGCCCCTCGTACGCCAATTACGATTTATTTGTGTTTTTTGAAGTAGGAATGTAAATAGATATTAAAAAAAAAAAAAAAAAGAAGTAGATATGGTACACTCCTGTCTACCCCTAAATTGATCCGGCGACGATCTCACCTTCTGCGCGCGTTGTGGTTTTTAAATCGAGTCACACTTCGGTTATCGCTCGCTCACATTTTGTCACGTTTTCTTTTAATGGAGAAGTTATTCCATTTTTCCAGCATTTAAATGTATCATGCATGGGCATTAACCGAAGCCCAAACTCATTTGAAGTCCACGCGGTGTCTGCCTTAAATTAAATAGAAGCACAAAATATTCTGAAAAAATAAAACCCACGAATTCATACTCTTCTGAAGGAAACATAAGATATATTAATTTTAATATGAGTCTTGAAATATAAAATATACTCTGTTTCATACACAAATAAAGGATTAAACTCTCCCTGACCCAACTTATTCTGCCTATATGCTATAAATTGTTGAGAAAGTTGATAAGTGAATGATCATGATTGATCAGTGGTTCGTTTTACAGCTACATATATATATTGGCTCAGCTGAGCGGAATCAACGGAAAGCGGAACAAACAGAATATTAGTGCATAGACTTCAGATTTTTACGTATTTATAGTACCCTCTCTTAGGGTATACACTCAGTTTCAAGCTGCTGCACATCTAATGTTCAATGCGTGTAGTTCGGGTAGTAAGTTGAATAGTTTGCTTCTTCTATTTCTTTTGTTGTTGTTGTTTGTAATTGCCAAGCAGGAAATTAGTTATTCAGTTCTCGAGAGTGTGTCTAATTTATGCATCATGTAATTGTTTGTGCTGCTGGAAAAATCGTTCTTATCGTTTGTTATTGCTGAACAAAAAACGCGTAGCTCGTAGAAATTCGAATAGTTCATTCTTGTTAACTAATGTGGGCTTTTCCTCGATGAAAAAAATAAAATACAAAAAAAACTATTTTATATATTTGATATGTAACATAACGTGTGAGAAATTCAGATGCATCCACAAGTATGGCGGCGAGCACCTCTCTGGGCGCTCCGTTGATCCATTCCACTGCTTTCTCTGCCCTCTTAATTGAAAGCTTGTTTTCGAGTTTGTTGTCTTCAATTGATAAATGACTTATAGATAATAAGAACTTTGATATGAAAGAAATCAACTTGATGGAAACTTTGTTGCAAGGCAATGAGATTTACTAACAGACAAGTTAATACCTTGTTAGATAACTAAAAACAAAGTCTAGAATCCATATCACAAAGTATTTTTATAACATTTTTTCATGGCTTTAGTGGAAAAACCAACAACGTTTGGTTAGACTACTGTAAATAAATCAAACCAAAATGTTTGAAAATCGTTTTCAAAATATATGTACGCCCTTTTATGCATAAACATAAGTCTGGTGGTTCCTGTACACAATCAAAGTGATTTATGATATAAGGAGGTGCATATACAGAGGGAAAATCATTCGAGCATTCGAGCAACATAAACAAAAACCAGCATAGCAATTAAAAATCTGTTGAATCTAGCCGACACACATGAAAGAAAATATCCAAAATATTACTACAGGCTATACACACACATATTTATATATTGCCCATCTATGGCTTATAAGCATGTAAGAAAAGCAGTATTATAAAACTATACGGTTTTACTCCCCCGAAGGCTTTGACAGAAATTAAAGTAAATTTTAATGCTTTCACACGTGATTCTTTAACAATTTATGCGGCGCATATAAAATGAAGGATTTCCAGAAGCAAGAACGAGAAAGAGAGATATATATATAGATCGGACAAGGGGAGGAGAAAAGAAGAGGTGTGCAAGGTAGAGGTAGATGTGAGCAGACCACCCTAACAAATCATTTATAAAAGTAATTGCTGAAGGCACTTGAACCAACTCTTTGGTTAGATAAAAGAAAAATTTAGAAATAACGCCAAACAAAAACACCGCGGGAAATGCTATGAATGAAAATTAAGGAGAAGAAAAACCATAAAGTGAATTGTGTTTTACTTTTTTAGGAGAGTTTGATATAGGGCATGAATGGCATCATTAATTATATAAGAGCTCTATGACAATATAAATCACATATAGGTTTGATCAGCAGAAAATGATTTTATTTTCTTATTTTGGTAATGTAGTAGAGCTCATATAGAGTATATATTCATTAGTATTATACAATTTTGAATACATAGTTACTTGCATAGATAAATAAATTCTAAAAAGAATTTTTGTATATATTTAATCTCAGACTCAATTTCTATACAGTTCTAGAGGGTATTAAATCTTCGTTTTGTTCTCTTCCCCTATATCGATTTCGTGTTTCGTGCACTGCCTGTGGCTAGTTTTATGCATTTCACAACAAACAAATTGTTGTTGAAGAATCGATTTAACTACATTTTTAACACTTGAGGCACCCCCAGCGAGCAGCATAGCTGAGCTATGGGAAAATTAATTTCTAGTATACAGAGAAGAAGCTGAATTAGAAGAATACAACGAATTGTCCCCAGTTGTGCGAAGAGCTCATCTAAACTGATATTTGTTTAAGTTGTTTCAATTTATTATAACATTTATTTGGGCCCATAAATTAAATGGAGAAATCATGAGGAACATGGCCAACAAGACGGCCAGAAAGCAATGTTAGATGATGAAGCCATTAAGGCAAGGGGAGAGCTTGCCAGAGAAGCAATAGAGATGCTATATTCCCCTTAATGCAGTTAGCAGTTCTCCATAAGTGCAAATGGCCATTAAAAATAATTTAGGGTAGTTCGACAAATGGAAAAGCGTTTACAAAATATTGCAAATTACTGCAAATGCTTGAACATTTAGAGGGGGCGGAGCAAACACTGGTCGTGTGTGTGTGTGTGTATGTGCACAGCTGCTTCTATGAATCAAAGATCGCATGCAATACAAATTGCATGCAATTGTGTGAAAAGTAAAAAGCGAAAACGATGAAAAGGCAAAATAAACGACGAAAAATTGGTTAAGGAAAAGCTTTTTATCTAATGAAATTGAATTTGTGGAACATGAAGCGAGGTAAGTGCTTGCCACAAGGGGTTGCAACTTGATTTATGATTGCCACTAGATGTCTCCTGCAAATGCTCTTTTCCCATTGATAGCTGCAATTTATATATTAAGCGTTGCACAAATTCAATTTTGGCAACTGTTGACAAAACCGGAGAAGAGGAAGAGAGCTGAAAATCTTTGTGTATAGCGAATACAACGTTTTCGCCTCTCACTATGGGGGTTGACGAGATTTTGAACATTTGTTAAAGCGACTTATTAATGTCATAATCTAATTATAAGCTGAGATTTAGCTCTGGGATTTTCCCTAAATGGGCGTTAGCTTCTATTAAATTCCCATTGTTCTGCAGAGAGTAAAAAATGTCTAGAGGGTGCACAAAGTCAAACAAAATAATATTTTCGACTGTTTTATATAAACTTCCCCTCAGTCTGCAATATAATAAAATAAAATTATTTGCTGGTAACAGCTGAAGGTTGCGATATAATGGATTAATAATAATCTAAGGGGGTTAGAAGAGAGAACAGGCATATCTAAAAAGCTTAAAATGAAATATTATTGGAGCAATTGATTGGGATAAAAGCAGATACAAATTAAATGACCAGAAAAGAGAGGAACTGTATGATTTTACATGTGATCAATTTATTGTAAATAAATAAATAAATTTATGAACTGAAACGATTTTATATTATTTAATATATCCACAATAACTCAACAACATATTTGCTGAGTTAATTAGGCAATAATGGCGAGATATCGCTTCTATATTAACAACATGCTGCACCTGCCCCCAGGCTCAAGGCAGGAGGCAACTCAATTAACAATGTGGCAGAGTTCGTAGACAAGCAAAACAAAAATACAAAAAAATCAACGTGCCACAACAAGAAGCTCATAATTTACGGAGGTGCTAATAAGTTGCACAAATAATTTTCAATAAAAAAAAGGAGTGGTGCGGGACTTGCAACAAAATGTGGCAACAGGAAAGTAGAAAAAATTGACTTCAATTAAAGTGGCATAGTTGGCCGTATGAACAGCGAAATGAAAAGCGCATAGCGTGTAGCAAAGGGATAATGATAATAAAGAGGGGCAGGCGGGCGCGGATGCTACAAATGAAACGTTGAAGTTGGCAGACGCTAAACGTAAGAGTCATCAAAAGAGAGGAAGAGAGAGCGAAAGAGAGAGACAGAGAGTGGGAAGGCATCCTGCTGAATGAGGCTGCAAAGTTTTTGTGTTTATTTTATGCGCAGCAAAGTAGAAAAAAAGAAAACTTTGGGAAAAACTAAAAAAAAAAAAAAAAAAAAAAAAGCTGATGCAGTTCTTCCATGTGGGTTGCAGAGGAAATAGATGCGGGACTACAGAAACAACAAGTAGAGCACAAGAAGGACAACAACAAGTGAGTACGTTAAGCAAATTGGCGAAAAGACGAAATGAAATGTGCAGTAGGCAAATGAAGAAGCGAACCGAAATGTGGAGCAAGTAGCAGAGCGAGAGAGTGAGGAAGAGCGAAAGAGTTGTCAGTAAAACCAACAGTAAAGAGGCAGACTGTAAACAGGCGTCAATAGTCGTAGCTTGTACCGAAAATGTAAAAGTCAGAGGCAGTCAGTCGTTTGGTCAAATGAAATGAATGCAAGGCAGACCGAAGCGAACGAACGGACTCGACGCGGTATTCGAAGTTGAATGAGCCGCTGGCTGACGTCTACACTCACCCCACTCTTCGCACCCACTCAACTTGTTGACGAAGTCCGCTCAACTACCCTTCAGTGCGACGTCAGCCCTGCAGTTACTCAGCGCCAGAGTCCGCAGTCGTCAGTCAGCAGTTCGCTGCTCGTAGTGCGGGGTGCGACCCTCGGCACTCATTTCCATTCATTTGCTGCTGCTCACTGCTGACTGCCCGCCCAAAACAAAAGTTGGCCCGTACTTTTTTCAGTGTACATATTCGACGTAGTAAAATTTTTTCTCATTTCGCTTTTTGTTGAGTGGTTTTCCTTCTCGTTCTAACTCTGTGAGTGAGTGCGTTGTATGTGTGTGTGTTTCTTCAGTTCTAGCTGTATGTGCTTGTGTGTGTTCACTCAAAACGGAGACAAAGTGAACTAGCGGTAAATGCTGCGGCAGCGGCAGCGGCAGCCTTGCATGAACCACGCCGGTGACGACGACCATTGACGTCGCCGTCGCCGTCTCCGTCTCCGTCTCTGTCGCCTCCACCATCATCACTGCTTTCGCTGCCCTAGCATGAAATTTGTATCTCTGCCTGCGCTGAGCTACAGCTGCGTTGTTGTTATTGCTGGTTGTTGTTTTGCTTCTGGCTCTGAATCTGCCTCTGCTTCTGCCTCTGTCTCTGCCTCTGCCTCTGCCACTGCCTCTGTCACGCTCTCAGTCGTGCTCATTTTCCGTTGTATTTTTTCGAATGCATTCAGTTGTGGCCCATCATTCC
This sequence comes from Drosophila mulleri, assembly GCA_035047565.1. NCBI lineage: Eukaryota > Metazoa > Arthropoda > Insecta > Diptera > Drosophilidae > Drosophila > Drosophila mulleri. The sequence goes on along the minus strand of JAWNPK010000049.1, from coordinate 16,982,856 downwards.
CTTTGCGCACGTCGCGCTGATCGCTAGCTCTCGCTCCCGTTCGTTGCTCGGCATTCGATTTCGTTTTCGAATTTGGTTCAATTCCGTTTCGGCGCTCGAGTCTCGTTTACACTACGTTATTGAACACTTGAAAGAACGCAATAAGTTTCGCGGTATTACGACCAGACGTGTGTTATCCAAAGCTTTTGCATACAGCGTTCCATATATTGTGAAAAAACAAAAACAGCAAGTACTTGTTTATTTTAAAGTGTAAACAGAAGAGCACGAAAATGGGTCGTTTGTTCCAATACAACCGCTTTGGCGCCACGGACAATGTTAATAAACTCAAAAAGGATACGCAAAAGAAAACGCACGATAAAGCAAAGATGGTAAGTGTTGGCGGAGAGGAAGAGAAATCAATGTAACACTAAGAATCAATATAACAAAGAAATGGAATTAGAAATAATTTTAAAGTACATATACGGTCAATATAGCAATAATTTTGTTATATTTAAGGAATAATCTTTAAGCATTTACATATGTATATCTCATAGAAAAGTTTCATCTAAATATATGTTAGAGTGTCCAATTTACCCCAGGAGAGGTTAGAAGCACTGACACCATTCAGATGATATATACGATTATATGTTCCTGAATATACACACAAATACGTACGAACTCTACTGATAGCCAAATAACACCTACAAAACCTATTTTCAGCGATATCAAGCTTTTCATATGCAAAGTAATAGACTCCACAAATTCCACCCACAACAGACACGCACTCAGATGAGTAATCTCTTCACAAATCCCACGTACCAAAAAAACAACACGAACTCAGAGCCCCACACATGTTGGAGCTGCAGGGAGGCAGGGCGAGAAGGGAACGACAGAGGAGAACTGCAACGAGAGTTCAAAAACACGAACGACAACAATTAAAATGATTTAGTGTCAGAGATAGACGACATAATAATCCCGACTGTCGGCGTAAATCAGACACAAAACACTAAATCACATATAATCAAATAAATATGATTTGCATAAAAACAGATTTATACCGAGAGCTAATCAAACATTGACCGTAGATAAGGAGAGCGAAACTAACTGAAAGATAATGGACTCGCTGACTGAATCGTAAAGATAATGATTGATTGAACTAAATGCATTTAGGGCATATTTGTAAACATGTGTTATTTGTGTTTGGACTTCATGTATGTGATCTCCGAGATAAGCGCTAACTGGGCTTTATCGGCCTAAGAAGGCGACGTCTGGCTGAGCCCCCAACCCCAAACACTATATATATTTGTATAGCGGGGAAGAGATATGCCTATATTGAGCGCCTACGTTAACGAAAGCGATGCCACAGCTGATTAGGGAAATGCCTTAATTAAGCTGCAGGCTCAACTACCTGTATTCTATAGACTATAGACAACAAACGAGTGGGAGAATGAGAGAACAAGGCGATCTTAAATCTTGAAGAAAGAGAAAGATCGAAAAGAGAGTGAGAGACAAAGTGAGAGAGAACAATACCAAATATAAAATTCTATAATTCCGCGACTTCATGTCTTATCTCTTTTCCTAGTTTGTAATTTTAAGCCCAATGACAGTTTGCGTTTTGGCTTCTGCCTTTTCTGCTTTTGGCTATGCATTTATCATCACAATTTCCATCAGCGTTTCCATCAGCATTGTTTTCCGCTGTTCGCCGTCATTTTTCACGGGAATTGACACCCGTCTCTGGTTGACGGCATTTTATCTTCTGCTTTTGTGGTCTCTCCTCTTTAGATGTTTTATTTTTTTTTCTTTTCATTTATGATCTATGAAAATATTTGTGTACTAGGTGTTATTTGAGCTACTCCCAAAGGATTGTCGCACAGCTTCTATGGGTGTGTTTGTTGTGTTTATACTTCCGCTGCTGTTGCTGGTACCATCATCAGAAAAGTATTTAACAAAATATGTTCCTCCAATTTCGCTTAGAGATGCGCAAATTTGTATGAGGAGAAGAAACATTGTACGATCTGTTCCTCTTCTCAGTCTTCTGCCACTCGAACCAAACTATTATACATATGTATATATGCCAAACTCTGTAACTTATTCGAACTCCTTGAGACCTGATTTTCGTATATAGGCACGCCTATGCGACATAAATCGTTCGACACCTTGGGCTTTCTGTTTGCCACATGCCCCGAACTGTGGCGGCGCGCCGCGGCGTCGCACAGTAGGGCCTCTGCCGGCAGAGCGTGGCAAAAATAAGTAAAGTCATAATCACCGATTTCGGATTTTTTGATGCCATTCGATTGGAAATTAACCATAAGGACAGATTCCAAAAGATTTTTGAAAATATGTGAATTTTAAGGGTAGTTATGACCCCTCAAAGTTGGGCAAATTTGCAAACTGAACCAAAACATCGAAATTTTGTAAAAAATTTTGCACTTTGCGACCGAACTGAGGCAAATATAATGTACGGATTGTTGATTTCTTGGTATCGTTGGAAAGATTGGTTTATTCCCAACAAACTAAAAGAAAAATGATGTCATTCTGTTTATTAGTTTACGAGATACATTCATTCTAGGTAACGTCCAAATTTTGCCCTTTTTTTTACCTAAAGTGGATTAAATATATTCGATTGCCGGCGATTTCCGAACTTCGCTTTATATACACATGTTAAGAAATATATAATCTACCAGATTCATAAAAAATTGGCTGCTAGAATTTGCAACTTTGTTTTTTTTTAGCAAAAAACTAACCCGAAATCGGCATAAAAACGCACAAAATGTACTAAAAAAGGTCAAATTTGCATGCAGCTGTATGCAGTAGGTAGAAATGCCGACGGCAAAACATTTGTTGAATGGGGTTGGGTTTTTATAAATTGTTGTAAAAGTGTCCGTTGCTGTCCCTTTTTGTTTCTACCTAATGTAAAATATTGTCAACAAACACGTGTTATTGGTCCCTTTTTGTTTCTACCTAATGTCAATGAACACTTGTTATTGAAAAATAGTATATGATGAGGTCAAGGAGTTAAGAAAAGATTAAATTAAAAGTTAAAAAAATATTACCGAATTTTTAATAAATTATTCTAAAACTAGTCATATTTCAGAAATATAAGAAATTAAAAATTATTTTCAATCAAAAAGTTCACTTTTTCATACAGATATATGTAATTTTTGACTATAATCACATTTTTCATTTTTGAGGTAAAACTGTGAAGCCACCTGTTAACGCAGCACCTTGTGGTTAGATTCATTTTAAAGATTAAAGAATTCTCTGTCAAATGCTTTTTAAATTTTTGAAATATCTTGCTTGGTTCAAAAGTTATGATTTTTGCAACGCAAAATGAGCAAAGGCCCCACTGTGCGTCGCATCCGTTATCAGAGACAGAACGCGCCGAAAATGCCATACAAAGGCATTTATTGGCAAGATAGAGGCACGCTGGGGAGAGAGGAAGATAGAGAGAGTAATAGAGATGTCTACCATTTCTGTTTACAGTCGCTGACAAACGTTTTCAATTAGTTTTCTACGAGTTTTTCACTTGAAGCAAAAAAAGAAAGGCGACGCACATCGCACACGAACGATAAGGCAACAAACTGCAGACAAAGTGCATACAGACACACACACCCAAATACACTTGAAGCAAAACTAATAAAGTTGTCAAGCAAATGTTAGCAACTGAAAAGCAACCCAAAAGTCAAACATATGTCGCCTCGCCAAGTGCTGCGTCCATATTGCCATAGATTAAAATCTAAAACAATTAAGCGAATGAGAAATTTTATTTTGTCTGCTTTTTTTAAATTCTTTCCACTTCTGCTTTGTTGGTTTTCTTTTTGCTGGTGAATATGAAATTCGCCAGCTAAAACGGCAAATGAAATTGACAAACGGACAAAACGAGGAGACTGTAAGTGCAGCTAATAGGGTTGGGATCACGTGTATACCCTATACACATTAGCAGAGCAGGGTAAAATGGAGGATTCTCATTTCGGGAATTGCTCGAGGCAACTGAAAATATATATAGTAGATTATAGTCATATTTTACTTGTAGATCGAAAATCTTTCAATCGGGCATGTATAGTGTATTAGATGATTGTTTTATAACATTCAATCAGCTTCATCTGCTCCTAGCTGATGGGTATCTACTAGTACAGCATCGCTTTATAAGGCGCTCTTTCACTTTGTTTTCATTTGCGGGCGCCTTTATTCTGCGCCGCCCTAAGTGGCAGCCAACTATAAAGGCAATGCCCATAATGTTCTATGGTCTGTTTCTAAATTTAAATCAAACGATTAGCAGCAAATGTGTCGGCATTTTGGATCATCCAAGGGCAATGATTAATGCATGTCTATATATATATTTGATAAATATAATTTTCCAAAATTATGCTCGATGTGCATTTGAATTTTGATTTCTTAGCGGGCGGCTGCTTGGGAAAGTTGAGATTAATTGCGTTGCATTTAAGTGCAGTTTAATTTACAATTTCCATAAGGCGAAGAGCAAGTGAAGTGCAGGCAGGCAAGCATGCCAGCCAGCCCAACACTCGTTAAGATTTATGGGCAAGTGCAACTGCAGCAGCAGCAGCAGCAGCAACAGCAACAAGAAAAGCAGAAAATGTGGCAGCAAGTGAGGCAGCTTTGGCTTTGGCTTTGACTGCAAATTGATGAGCATAATTAAATGGCTGGCGACGGCGCATTGCATGCATTGTTGTTATTTATGCTCCATATTGCCCCAAACACCCTCCCTTCATTTTGTGTGCCAGCCCCACCAAGACTTGCAAATGCCCCAACGTCGTTGTCGTTTCTCTTCTTCTTTTTTTTTTTTTTTTTTTTTTTTTTGAGTAAACAACTATTTCACTTATTTTCATGCCGTCTGCCCGTTTGCATTGTTATTTTTACGCTCGACTCAATAAAAATTTTCGCCATTGTTGTTGTTGGTGGTGGTGATTGCCATATGCCACGCCAGGGAAATGTAATGCAAATATGCAAGAAAAAAATATATATAAAAAAATGAGGCAGCTTTCAACTCCCTCCTAATCAGTGAATCGACCGCATGGTCAGGCTAGCAAATAGTTTACGCTTTGCGCTGCTTTCTCGTCTAGCCGTCAACGTCACAACAAAGGCAACAACAACGACGATGAACTTGCAACATGCAGCGACAACAGGCAACATCATCGTTATCACAACTCGTCATGTGGCTTTGAGCCGCGTCCGTTGAGCTGTTTGTGTTTCATATGGCTTCCACAAGGATTTTGTATGCATTAGATGCATTAGGGGCAGAAAGTAAAACGAAAAAAGGCAATAGAGAGTCGAGTTGGCCATTGGAAGACGAGTTCCAAATACACTAACAAGAGCTATTTGAAGTTGTTGATGTATCATAGCATATAATTGATGGAATACAAATAACTTATATATATATACATATATCGTCGTTGAATAACTGAATAACTTGAATAACTTGTTATAAAAGTAAATATGGAAGCTTTTTCCATTTATTCCAACCCATTAACACACATTCAACTAGAAATCGCGAGTATCCCTTGTAAGAGCATATGGAAACTAAAAGCAAATAGCTCTCAACAAACTAGACTAGACGCCGCGCCGTTTAAAACTTCTCGAATAACGACAACAATTGTTTCAACTGCAACTGCGACTGCAACATCACAGCAGTGCTGTATATCAAAAATGCATCTATTAAATTCTGTATATCGAATGTTCTTTTTTGTTTTTTTGTGTATTTTGACTTACACCCAAACAATTATATGGCGACGAGCTAACAAGTTCAATGCACCAGAGGCATCCACATCTGCATATCTTTTCCATCTGCCACTCGAGAGAATCATCTGCTCTGGCAGCACAAATATTCCCATGCCTGCTGCCCACATCATAAAAAACGCCCATAAAATACAATTAAAATACCCAAATAAGAAAAACAAAACACGAAAAATAATTTCAACAATTTTAATTTGCATTTAATAAACTCATCAAAAATGTGTTTTTTAAATTCCCATAAAAAAGAGAGAATAGAGGAAAACAGCTCAATTCGTTTAATATGACCCCATTTTTTACACCTATAAAAATCCAGAAATGAAATAAAATGCGCGGAACGTGTTGAACTGGCTATAAAGAACGCACAATGCCACATGCCACATGCCACATGTGTCCAAACAAAGGATTTTTGACCGAATGTGACGCTAATTGCAGCCACAGATAAAGCGCGCCAAGGCGCAAGAGGCAGCATATCAAAACTAACCCAGCCGAAAAGAACGAAAACTATAAACTATAAACATTTTACAACGAATTTAGTGGAAAAAAAAATGTAAAAATCATTTTACGATATTTGGGGCACGTTTATGTATGTACTGAAGGTATACTTCCCCCCTGAAGCTGAAAAAACCGAGTTCATAAATTTTCAAATGCGCCGCGGGGCAGACAGACAAACGAACAGAAGTGTTCCAAAATGTCATAAACTAGACGCAGCTCCATGTATATCGCTTGCTCTGACATTTTGAAAGCCCCCAACACAAACCCATACACATACAGGCACGTGTGTGTGTACATTGTCCAACTGTCAAATTAGCCTCGCATCACACGAAACGAAATGCCATTCAAATATTCTAATAGCCAAGTTTGTTGCATATTACTAATTTACAGCTGTATCTAAAACATTGCTGACATGCCACAGATACAAAGGAAACGAACACAAAAAATAAAAAAATACATGTGCAAGCCGGTGAGTGATGCATGACTAGGAGTTACTCTGTGATTCGACATTGGCCAGAATTACGGAATTTATGAAAATTAATCTGTATTTTCATCTCTACATCAAAGTTAGTGAATCTAACACAACGAATGTTTCAGACAATCCGAAATGGCAGAAAATATTAATTATTAGTCGTGAAATGTTTTCCAGACAGACGGAGTATACCAAATCTATTCGACTGTGGCTCTCTTTCGTATAGCTTAGTTAGAATTGTATTCGCGGTCATTATAAATTTCGCTATTGATTGGCCTTTCGTGTGGGATTTGTCCGCAAGGAGGGTTGTTTCTTCTGCCTATTATGTTTAACAAACATTTTGTTGAGACACTCCAACAGCTGTTGATTTCCAGCATGTATATTTTGGGCATATGTCAGAGTATGGTAACTCTTGAGGCGCAACAAAAGGCAACATTTCAATAAAATCATCAGCCAAGAAGAGCGCAACTCATGCACTTCAACTAATTTCTTGAGCTGCGCCTGCAGCTCCTTATCTCTGTCTGGAGTGAGGTCTAAATGCACAATAAATGGAAAACTAACAACTGTTCATGGATAGGTAGACACGGGATGGATCTATTGTTATTGTTGTTATTCGTGTTGTCAGCTGGCCTTAAAGGTAGTGGTGAGCACCTTTTCATCTACCTGTGCAGCACAATTTGATTAGAAAAATATGCTAACACCTCGCGTTGGCCAAACAATGCCATGCTTCATCATCAATTAGAGTTACCTTTCCACAGGGCAGGATCAAGGCAGCTCTTTTATTAAAGCAAGAGCGTCCCAAAAAAGAAACACCTTTTGGCTACTACTGTAAGCCAGCTCTTTGTTCTCTTTCCTCATCATCTTCGCTTTGCTCCATTAACATTTTCTAATTCTTGACGTTGCGCCTCTGGCATAAATTAAAAATCATGTATTTGAATATTTTTTGGAGGCATTAAACGCCTTCTTTTTCCGCTTCGGTTTCCAGTTTTCGGTTTTCATTGTTGTGTTTGATTTAAGCCGATAAATGGGTAGAAAGAACTTTAACGCTTCTTACATGCCGCAGCTTTCAACAGATTTATTTATTTGCTTTTATCCATGGTACCCTGGGCCAGGGCAAGTCCAACAAGGCATACAATTAATGTTGCATGCAGCACAGCAACAACCGAGCAGCCAGCGATTCAATCGTGCATGCAAATTGATGCCGGAAATTTAAACATTGCATTTCCTCATAGGGAAAGCCCGCAGTCGCCAAAGGTGCTGTAATGCTGGCTACCAATCGGTAGTCTGTCTACTTTTCAATCCAATTCAATTTGGCTTAATGCATAAATTCACTTTTTCTATGCACACACGTAAGGGTATATGACAGCTACCTGAAAACAGGATTTGTTCTCGATTGAATGCTCATTATTTTGCCATTTTATAATACACACTCAAGTGTGTGTGAGTGAGTGCGTGCGTGCTGAAGTGTCACTGTATGTAGGCTCTTTATGAATCTCCCTCTCACTTGTCTCTCTCTCGCTCACATACTCGAACGCACTTTTGGCGTATTTATTGAATACTTTTGCTGAGGTGACTGAATCGAATCGAATAATTTGAATTGTTTGCCAAGTGTTAAAAAGGGGTGTATCCAGCTGCGCTTATATGAGTGTGCGTGTGGGTAGAACTGATGTTGAGTACACTCGCACACACTCTCACACTTCGCAGCACAACAACAATCACCAATTATCCTAGGTAGCTGACAGATTTTAGCTGCTTGTAAGTTGAGCAGAGCTACTCAAACTATAAGCTCTCAAAGCCAAAGCAAATAATAATCAATTTTTATAATGGAGTAATAACACTTGAAAGACTCAGAACCCCTTAAACATATGCACGTAAATAAATATATATATGCACGTATATATATATATATATATATATATATATATATATATATATTTAATAAAATACAAATAATGAATACAAGGCAGGAAAATTGTAGGACAATGGAGAAACCGAAACAAGCGCATTACAAGGATCAGTGAAAGGGACCCAGAGAGCGAGGCATTAGCACAGACTCTCGAGCGGCACTGAACAATGGAGAACAAAGCGTTGAGTGTGAAATAAAATGTGCACATAATATGTGTTATCAGAGCACAACAAAAAGGAAAGGACAGAAGAAACCTTTTTATAAAATGACTCTACCATAAACAGGAGTTCTTGTGAAATAGGAGCTAGGTCATTTTACTTTGGTTTACGCAAGAGAGGTTGCATTGAGCACAATGACCGACTTGACCAAAACTAATCACATACTTTTGCTCTTCTCCTTCTCTTCCGCAGTTACGCAATGCCATCAATTGTCCTGGCTACGCGGATATTTATGGCACAAATGCAAGCAAGAATCTGGACTTGGCTTTCAAGAAGGGCCAGCAATGGAGCAACAAGCTGCAGCCAGCTGTCGCAACAGTCACAGCTGAGGAGCCCGCACAGAGTCGAACGCACAAGGTCTACGACAGCATGAAAAACTTTTTGCAGCGAAAACTTTTCGCGCAACCCTCGCGTGTGCAATGCGAGGAGCCAACTAGCGACTATGATGAGGTATGTAAAGACTGAGAAAATAGCTCAAGGAATGTTTAAGCCAATCCATATTGATATTCTCTTTCAGCAGGACCTTCTCGACTCCTCGTACCAAGCAGATGCAGAGACAGACGAGGAGGCGGAGCTGCTGGCAATTTGTAGCTGCAGTTCCAGTCCGAGCAGCACACCTAAGCGTATTAACAAATCGCCGCAAAAGTCGCTGCTGTCGCTCAACTGTTGGCAGAGCAGTCAGCCCAGCGACTCCAGCGGTACTGAAGAGATAACGCCCGAAGACCAGGTTGAATCAGATGCAGGTATCTCCGATTGCTGTCAGCTGCTCAATGAGAACATCAGCAGCGCCAGCAGACGACGTAGCACCCCACGTAAACGTGCCACGCCTCGCTTTAGCACGCACAGCAACAACACGGATGATGATGAGGATGCCGACGAGGAGCCAGAGCTACTGCAGTGTGCTTGGTATCAGCCGCGAATTACACTGAAAGCGGCGCAAGAGCATCTGCGGTCGGCTACGCCCGGCTGCTTCTTACTGCGTCGCAGCACCCCACGCAGCTTCGAGCTCTGCCTGCGTCTCGAGCACAAAGTCAAGTGCTATGCGGTGCAGTGCAGCAGGAGTGAGATGTACAGTCTGAAAGGTGCACGAAAGCAGTTCAGCACGCTGAAGGCGCTGATCACGCATCATTCAGTAATGGCTGAGCAGCTGCCTCTTACATTAGACATGCCCAGAGAACGGGATCTAGAGAAGACCTCGGCGACACGCTATGCTGATGACTTTGAACCGCTGGAATCACTGCAACTCCTGGGCATACTGAAGAGCTTGCAGGCCAAGAGCTACGAGGCATAGTTTTTAGATTAGACGTGTACAAAATAAGCGTATTTTATCGAGCTGCAAAGGGAACGATAGGTGAAAAATTAATGCTAAGTTATACACAATTATATATATTGTAGTCCTTGTGATATAGTTTACTACAAATTTGACCAGGTTTTTAGCTTTTAAGATCCTGTGTAACTTAAAACCAATCAAAACCAATTGTCTATATTCTTAGGTCTTTCTATTGTGAAGTAAATTATACGAGCTATCGAATAAAAATATTGAACAATGTAATTGCAACCCCCAACGCCTTTTCTGTTAGCATCCTGCCAGCCACGCCTTATCGCTTCATTGTGCCTTATGTCTGCATCCTGAAGGGTGAGCCATGCCTGTGCTTCACTTACATGTGATTAGAGCTTCAAGTGCCTCTCATTAATTTTTCAATTGCAGTTCAGAGCGCTTCTCACCTTAATACATCCGGCAACATGTTGCTAACAAGGAAAACCGCATGTTGCACAGCATGGTCAGCAACATTTAGACAGAAAATTAAAGAGAGAAAGGGAGGGAAGAAGGAAATAGAATTATATAGAGACGAAATAGTGAAATAGAAACAAAAGTAAAGAGAGCGATAAAAATAAAAATAGGACATCATCTCTCTGTTTTTTTTTTAAATTTGATTAACAGAATTTCTTTACTTGGCATTAATACTCAAAAATCAACGGTTAAAAATATGCTCCATACAAAATATAGTTGCATAACTTAGGGAGGCTCATAGCACTTTTTTTATATGCATAAATTTAATCGAGCTAGAGATGAATTTCGTAAAAAGGATTTACTTTTTTGGCCATAACTAGGCTATATCCTTGAGGATCTGGCAAGGACTTATATTTTTGGGCAAGTGACTAACAGCGCTAACGATTGGCATTCAAAAAATTTCAAGATTCGATAAAAAATATCACCTCAAATTTTACAAGGGGTATGGTCGAAAAATGACCCAAGTCCACCTTATCTCAGCCATTTGAAGGACTACCAGGATGTCCTCTACACCAAACAAAGTCCTAATCTTCCTTAAAAAGAATTAGCAATCAGAATCATAAAAATCCTTCGGGGAGCAGAGAAATAAGGACTTTTGTCCCAGTAAAAAACAGCTTATAACTCAGCCGTATCCTTGTGTATCCTGACAAGTAGGGTGTTAAAATGATCGGTGCCACCAAGACTATCAACTGGCCAAAGGACATTGAAATCCACCCATCGCCTTGCGAGATATTGGCGATTTTGTGTGTTTTTAGTGATATCCCTGATTTCCCAGGCCGCCCTGAGACGAAAACTGCCAAGTGCTAGATTCTTAGATGACCCCACAATGTTTTGATGGAGATCAATAGAGTTTCTCGTCCTGTTTTCGTTGCACCATGCAGCTTCGTCCTGCGCAAGGATATAGTCGAGTTAGAGCAATTTTTTCCAGGAATATTTACCCCCCGGGAGTATGCAATGAAATTATATTTTTCGCAGATCCGCAGACAGACTGCAAACGGATAAATTTTTATTTCCAACGCATTTTTTTTTTCGAAGAAAACAAACAGGTAGACAATTTTTCAAAATTTGTTCTATTTCAACACAAAATTATAAATGATTATAAATTAATTATATACACACATTTATATATATATTTATTATTATATACCAAAAATATTAACTTATTTACATTGTCCATTTATTTTGTTGATATGTTTGGAGTTCTCAAAGACACGTCCGCCATAAAACGTTATTTGTATAAATTTTGCTCATTTTCAAGTGTATTAAATTGCTGCGCTTAAAAGTATGCTACGCTATTCTAAAATACGCAATTTCCATTCTGCCGCAAAATCTGCAATGTTTTTTGCTGCTGAATTTTTTGTTTTCTTTATTTGTTTATTGAAAGTCATACGAGGTATTCCAGTAACCCCTTTGTGAGCTTATTAGCTGAAAGTAAATGCAAAGAGCAAGTGTCAATTGAAAACAATTATTGCACACAGAAAAAAATTAATTAATACAAATAATAACGACAAAGGGTTAAGAAAAAAATATATATTACTAGTCAAATATCGTTAAAAAAAAAGAAGATGAATATACATATGACGAAAATTTATTTTATTACATATAAGGAATATACATACACAATCACAATCTAGTTACCAATTGCATTTGTATTTTTCTGCCTCAAAATGTCCAACTTAAAACTATATTTGCTCAAAAATACAAAATTTTTGTTGGCTCACTATTTCGTAGGGACATCGTTAGTTAGCCTCTCTTTCACTTTGCGGTTACGACTTTCTGCTTCCGGTAGCTAACAATGCAATGAACAACGTTAAAAAATTCGTATTTCTACTGTATCTCAACGGTTTATGGGTAAGTCGCGTTCACTCAAACTACACAATATTCGTAATTTGTTTCTGTTATCCATTAGAGTCTGTCCCATGGAAATAATGGTACTACACTTACGAGAGAGGATGACATAACAGTTTGCCAATATATTGATGATAGAGGCCAATTTGAAAATTTTGAGCCTGTCAAAGAAAAAGATACCAAAATTAAAACCGATGTCTACTTTGGAGCCCTTGAAACACCACATTCAAGTGGTAATATTCATAGCAGTTTCCCCTCGTCTCTCTTACTATCTCTTATTGTGCAGAAACTAGAGTTATGCTATCGAACGCTACTTTAAGTCTTCATTAAATATTTAATTTAAGTTAAGTGTCAGATTGAAAACGTTTTAAATGAATTGAATAAAATGAGAGACATCCAACTTGCTTATGAACTCGTCTCCCAAAGAAACTCCAATATGTTTATTTTCTTTTCAAAGCTTTTGCTTTTAAATTAAATTCACATCCTAAGCATATGTAAGCTGTGCATGTGACTCCTACTGCAAGTAATCTCCCTTTTTTATACATTTTCACACATTTTCATTTTCATTTACCGCTTACTAATTGTGAAATGAAGCACATTTTAATTGCAACGCAAATTATGAGTTGAGGCTGAAGTATCCTTTTTATACGTACGTAAATATATAACTACAAGCGCAAATGGCTTCTGAACAAGTTAAGGACAATTAGGAGCTATATTAATAGCTTTTTAATTGGCCAAATTATGAAACTAAGTATTTAATTGAGTTCAGCTTTCTTGCAAAATATAAAACATTAAACAGAAATTGATAGGAAAATCTGCCATAGAGCATTTAAGTATTGAGCCGGTTTACTTTAGGGATTTTGTTTGAAAAATTGTTCCGTGGCTTCTGTTCACATGTCCACTGCACAGTTTCCCAATGCATGTGAAGCCTGTGCTCGATTTTTGACTAATTAGAAAAACTATTTTTGTAATGGAATGCACTCCAAAAACTCCAACAAAGAGAGAGAGGGAGAGAGTTGTTGGGCCAAAATCAATAAATACGACCAGTCGAATGCGACGATGACCAGCAGTCAGACATGCCGCAACAAAAAGGACGATAGGTGGATAGATTCACCTGTAGCTGCCAGGACAAAGCAGATTGTAGCAGCAAAAGCAACAGCAGGGAGCACCAAACGTATGAATGACGTGTGCAATGCTGTTGCCAGGATTACCTGCTGTTTATATGCGATTTGTTTGCCAACCAGGATGGGAGAATGGGGGGGAACAGCAACGACAGCAGCAGCAGCAACTCCTGCTGCTGGTTGCCATGGTGGCCGACGCTGGCTTTGTGTGTGCCCGATTGCGAATTGCAATTGGCATTGCATAAATGTTGTGCCTTTTAATTAGCACGCACTTCACATCCAACATCTCGATTATCTGCTGTGCATAATTAGAAGCATAAGCCGCAAACGCGTTTTGTGTTTGAATGCGCTTAAAGCTACCACGCATTGCGAAATGCTAAGAGCTCGGAGGTGTGAGTGAAAGAGAGAGTAAAGGGAATGAAAATGATGCTCTGCTGCTGTACTCGAGTGTCCAACGAGGCGTGTAGTATGATGACGTATAACACGCGCCAAGAAAGTGCCAGAGGAGTTGAGTGTAATGTGGCAAGTGGCGAGAAAATTGTGTCAGCACTCGTCGCAGCACCACCAGCAGCAATACCCGCTGCCGACTTATTAAGCTGATCAACAGCGCACGCAACGGACTCACTTACCCTTGGGCAACGTACTTTAACCCCAGCACAAACGACAGCGTCTGAGGGTACGCAACAAGGAGCACAATCTACGCTCGATTGTTTTCATTCCTATATATACATTTATAAATGTATATATGTATATGAATATATATAGAATCAGTTGGCATTTAGCCAGCATACATATTAAATGCAGCGCATCCTTAACAACAAAAAGCCGCCTCCTGCCCAACTAGGTCACCGGCAGAATGGAAGGAAGTCGGCAACAGTTGCGACTGGCTGAATGAGCAACTAAAATGAAATTGATGAAAGTCAGTTAAATGCAGCGAGGATTCTGTAAGCCTTAGCTGGCAGCCTGAGCGGCTTAAAGGCTTCATTTATTTCAAGCATCAACCGCATTAATATGATCCAATTATATCGAGCAAAATACATATATCAGCAAATAGTATTTCATTTTCGCACAGCGAATCGAATTGAAAGTGGACCGAATTTGATTTACAATTGAATATGTATATAGTTTCAGATGTAATACTATGTGGCATGTGGAATTCATATTATTAAGCTTACCTTACTCGCATCTTCTTTTAAAAGCAATAACAGAATCTTAACTCTACAATATCATGCCGTTTATTGATTATGATTTAATGTGGTATAGAAAATATCAATCCTGTCTCATTATTATTATTTCAGATAGAGACTCAATTGATTCATATGTTGCCTGAATGCCTTTCCCTATCTCCACTCTCTTCTCACACTTTTTTCTTTTTAAATAAGAGACTCAAAATTTGCCTGTATCGAAAAGGGATACTTTTCGATTCATATTAATTATCCGTTTCCTCAGCTCAGCAAAAGAGTAAAACGAATCCAAACAGACGAATAAATCAAAACCGGGTCTCATATGTGCCTGGGCTGGGCTGCATTCCCTTAAAACTTGTAGCTTTTAATGCCGTTAATTAATCGATATACTCCCCACACTCTCAGAAGCTTACTCAAAATGGCCAACGAACTCATAGTCAGACAAGCAATTAGAAAAACGTTGCAACAGCCGTCAAGTTGTGGCCCCAAACAGAGGCGGCAACAATGCCAGCCCGACTGTCCCCACGGGCAAGCCCAACGACAACAACAAAAACTGAAGCAGCAGAAAGAGCAGCCGCCACATGCCCAGCAGCCGCCCGCATCACTCATATGATTTACAGTTTCCCATAGAGGGAGCGACGTCTCTCAAAGGCCTTTGGCAAAAGTTAAGAAATGAAATTTCAAGAAAATTGCACAAACAACAGGAAGCCGACAAACGGCACCCGGACCGAAGCCGAGAGTGAGAAAATATTGTAAAACTCTGGGCTATACAGTAAATACACACGATACATATCGACACGAGACGGAGGGCGGATAAAGAAAAGCGAAGAAAACAACAAACGGAATGCGAACAGTAGAAAAGTCGTTATCTTAATTACTTTTATAGCTTCGATTTCGAGGGGGCACAACAAACACAACAAGAGCAACTACAAAGTACGTGCGTCAAAGCCAAAAAAAAAAAAAGCATCGAGCTGCTGCTGCTGCTAGTCAAGTTTAGCTTTAAGCTAAGACTTTAAAGCTTACCCACAAGTATTAAGTACTCATAATTAGTGTAACACGCATGTTGTGAACGACATATTCATGGAATAATATGAGCTTTTTAATTCTTTTGATTCCCTATTATTATCTTATGCTTATATCTGCACCTACATCTCTTATCTCCGCTTCTCTTCAATTCTCCATACTTCACATTTTCAATGCAAGCGTACCGCCCCTACTTTTGCCATATACCTTTCGCCATCGGATGCTGTCTCATTAGGCAGAAGGCTATGCCATAGAAAAGCTGTGCAAATTTATGCACTTCATTATGACACATTTTGTCGGCTTTCATCTAGGCATATAGAAGGAGTGATGAATGAGTGAATGAGCCGGTGCGCGGAGGCGAGGCACGCGTGTTTGCTCAGTTGACACACACCCACTTAATGAAGTGGCGCAGTCATATCAAATCCCCCACTGAGTATCGTGCTATTCGGGTTAGTGGATCTCGTCCTTGAGCTCGCTCTCCTTATAGAAATTTAATGAGCTGCCAGATAAATAATACATGTGGCGCAGTTAATTTCACACAGTTGAAGCCTTTAAACTAGCACTTAATTAACATTACGTATACCAAAACTGAGCCCGTGTCGGTGTCGGTGGCGGTGCCGTTGCCGTTATCGTTACCGTTGCCGTAGCCGGTCCCGGTGCTAGAGTTTTTCAAAGCAGCAAATCAATTTGCCCAGATGCCCGGAAGCCTCGGAACGGATATGAAAGACGACTGCCTGTGGCAATCCGCAGCCATGACATGGCTTTTGAAACATAATAAACACCAACAAAAATAACAACAACAGGAGCGACAGCAGCGACAGCAACGACAAGGAAAACAGCAGCAGCAACAGCAAACAATATTCAGCTGAACAACAATAACAACTGCGAGGCTTTTCGTAGTTGGAAATTATTTTGACATTTGGCTGTAGCCGCAAAAATATATTTGTGATTATATTCGGGGGTATACCAAAAGTGCTAAGGATGCCAACATCAATGTGCTGTTGACAACTTGAAAGTAGCACCGGAAAGCACTCTAACAAGGTGGGCGTGGCTGCTGAGGCAGTGGGGGACGAACGGACGGGCTCTCGTCTGTTGGCATGACACTTTGCTCATTGAAGTGCGGCAAAGTTTTCGCTTGTTAATATTGAGACGCGCATTATTTATGCCAAACTTTTTAGCAACACTTTGCGATTGATGGGCGTAGCTGGCGTGTGCGTAACTCAGTGTCCGGGTTACTCTGGCTCGAGCAACTTTTAACGAGTTGCCGACTACAAACTGCAAATGTTTGCACCTAGTCACAAGCACTTTTTGCGCTCACTTTTGCATCAAATGCAAGGCAGGAAAGTTGCAAGCTGCTTAACTCGTTGCAAGCACACAAAATAGAAGTTGCTCGCAACTTGACAATCATACGCAACGTTGCGCCTGCAAGGAGTTGCCTTTCCACTTGAGGATGTACTTGATGCGTCTTTAAACTCGACTCGAGGTTCTGCTCCTGCTAGTTGGAGATGCCGAGCAGAGGGCGAAAGAATTTCATGATTACCACATGAGAAATGTTGAAAATTTCATTAGTTGGCTGCGTTGTTACTCCACACAACTGGACAACTCTAGAATTGGGCAACGAAGTAGCTCACCCCAAACCAAAATCAAGATAATTTTCGCTTGTTGCTGGCGAAGATTGCAAAAGCGCTATCGAACAACTTTGTAATAAAGTGTTAACTATAACATTTTTCATATGCTAATGAAAAAGAGAGAGAGAGAGAGAGAGAGAAAGGCACGGGAAGAAATATAAATATATTCATTAAGAATATGTATTGTAATATCAAATGTAAGTATATGTATCTAATTACTGATCTACTGTTGATAAACTATAAATATATTTTGTTTTCATTATCAAATATGTATATCCCTACAATTATAATATAATGGTATCGGTTCTCATACATCATTTCGTACATTATGCTTCATTCCATATCAGCTTCTCGCATATTCACACATTTAGAGCCCTTAATTAATATGGCTGCAAACATCATCAGGGGAGCTATGTAAGCATCATCTACATGGGAGCAACTATGCATAATTTTTTCCAGCTCAGCTTCAGCTAGTTTCACCAACAAGTGGTAAGCACGTAGAACAGCAACAACAACAACAACAAAACAGGAGAAACCGCACAGAAATTCATAAAAACGTTTAAAAACACGCAAAAAGTGAAATACCTACCCCTACCGGCGTCTCTATCCGCACCCAATTCTCCACATAGACACCAAACTGACCAAGGAAGACCCAACATGAAATTCCCAGACAAGCAGGAGCACAGGGCGCAGAGGACCTGCACAGCAGTCATAATGAGAGAACTGGGGCTGGCGCTATATATAGCTCGGTCTCGTATTTGTGGTGCTGGTCAGCAGCAAACATTGCAATTTCATTTAATAACAAAATATTTGGACAACCCCAACACTGGGCAGGAGACGAGAGGCAAACAGACCCAGTTAGAAGTTCAGCAAGGCTAGTCCAAAGAGACCAGCGATGGTAGAGAATGGCAGAAGGCAAATTATTACGTCTTTATGCAGAAATTATTTATGATTGCATTGTCTAGACTTCATGGCGGGCACAATGCACCGGAATTCCGCGACGCCACAGAGGGAGACTGAAACTGAAGCCGAAACTCAACAATGTTTTGTCGGATAATTTATGTGCTGATTGCTCATACGCCACGTGTGTCAGGAGTCGCTTAAAGACGATTAAATGCCGCTTAGCATGGGATCAGGACAAACTTTGCCAGAGCTGCCGTCAGATGCATATGCGGATTTATTTGGGGTTTACTTTTATCCAATAGGTGTTAAGTTGCTTATTTCAATGTAAAATTTTTTTAATCCATAAAGCTGCTAGGTCGGCCAAGAGGAATTCACAATAAAAACTAAAAGTTTGCTCTTTACAGTAGAACTCCATTCAATTTACCATACTCTAGTGCTGGCTTATTCATTGCTGATTGGGGATTATCCAATAAATGAAGCATGATACCAACTGTTTACAGTCAATCTGTCATTATTTACACCTACCAATGCTACAGCTTTAAGCTCGACCTCAACTCAGAGTGAGTGATTGAAAAAAAGGCTGTAAATTGCATTCACAGAATTTAATTAACGTCGCATTGAATTTTAATCAAGTTCATTCAACGGCGACAACGACAACGTGACATTATTTGCATGCGAAATTAACCTGTGACACGCGGTAGAGAGCCGAGGAAGGGCAGGCGGATTTGGGCGCTAGGTGGCGGTCGCGGTCGACAGGTGGCGTCCTTTGACAAACATGACACGATACGTTGTAAAAAACATAGATGTACATAAGAGTATGCATGTACATATACATATGTGAGTATGGGATGATTCACTAACGAATTGAATGTCAATGGCGATATTAGTCAAATATAAGGAACAGTAAACACCATGCAGCAATACTGCATGATATGTCCATAAATGTATAGTAATAAAATGCTTTCTTTTTTTTTGCAACTCAGAACAGTCTACAGAGTATGTTCTAGTCAAATATACTCCACTAAGGTACGCTCACTTGGCTCAAATTTTATTTGGTTTGTCATTATATCAATAGGTTAAAAATTAATGGGAAAGAGCGAGCTGCAATCAAAGAGGGATAGAGTGAGAGAGACTGAGAGAGAGAGAGGAAGAGAAAGAGAAGCAAGTAGCGGAATTGATAGGAAAATCTTTAGGGAAATGGAAAATGGCAAATCTGTGATCCAGCCACACACGATTGTTAAGTTTAAACTTTAAAATGCAAATTTCGTATGCGAACAAATCAAACCTATCCGTAGCATTCATTTAGCAAGCAATTCAATTGCAGAAATTGCAAATTTTGCCAGCATACTCCATGCCTTCCTCTATCTCTTTCCCTCGCTCTCTCTTGTTGGCAATTTGTAGTTTTGCAACAATTACAGCAAAATATGCAAACAAATTTGCAACAATTCAGCAGAGAGAACATGTTCCATGTTTCTGTTGGGTCCTTTGCCGTTGTACTCCCTTCGCTTCTGACAATGCCACAGTGGAGGTTGGCTCCAATTTCGGTTGATTATTGCACGCTGCTCCGCTCGGCCTGGCTGGCCTTTAATTGAAATATGATTTTGCGACTAACAATGATTGAAAGTGTACATGCGGAGCAGATGTCAGGAGCAAGCAAAATTCGATTCTCAATTTCAGCAATGTGCAATTTCTAGGTGCAGGTGCCAGCAGCCACAACACGCTGAAGGCTCTGGGTCGAGCCACTTGGCTGGCTCCACTTTATTCATACGGTATGTCAGGCACATAGAGCTCAAACAAAAACTGTCATGTTTCATGGTCGAATCTCTGAAGCCCAACCGAAAAGTCACAAACTTTTCGGGCATCACCCAGCATGCGATATGCAAATCATGCCGAGGCGTCGAAATATGCAAATTTCAGCTATGCAGAGCGATAGAGAAAGAGAAACCCGACAGCCAATCATTTTCACCACCTGCATTGCTGGAAAGCACATACATTTTACTTTTCCAAAAGGCCAAATCACTTGAACCCCAAATTGAAATAAACTGAGCACGAACATTTCGTGTTGCTACGAGAATGGTTATGGGCTATGCCCCTAACTGTATTTCGATGACAATTCAATTAAGTTGTAGCGCTTAGATTAAGCTTGTGTTTGCGTCAATGTGGAGGTAGTTGGCTCAATGGAATACAAATTTATCATACTTACTACACTTAATATACTATACAGATTGTTACCTGATAAAACACGGCTATGACAAAGCACATCAGGAGCTAACTAAAACCTCCGCTATCTTGGCCGTATATTGATGACAATATTGACCATATTGATGACAATTATATTTGTCATTTGCTCCATTCCCTCATATTAATTCTTCTCTTTAGCCATTCCCATACAGTAGTGACTGGCGGGTCAGTCTAAGGCCAGACAAATAACCTCCATCATTTAGCACAGATTCGCAAACCCCTTTCAAGTGCCACTCAGAACCATCTCAACGCTCCACGCGTCGTACGCCTCTGCCCCCTCTGGCGCAGCTCGCAGGGCCAACATCGTTGCATTAACAGCCGCCCATGTGGGGTGGGCGTGTCAATGACTCTGCTCGCTGCAGTTACCCCATCCGAACGTTTACGATGTGCAGCCATTTGACTCCTTTCGTCTCTCGTCTCTCTCTCTCTCTCTCTCTCTCTCTGCTCGCCCGAGGCAGCCAAAATGCACTTTTCGGGCCAGAACTAATTTTATGACCACAGAACTTAGTATGCGTCTGTTTTAATGGTCGATCCAAGAAGTGATTCCTCTTAACTCATAATTGCCCGCATAGTCAAGCAACGTCTGCGCCATTATGACAATTGGCATTGCACCAATATAAGAGCAGCCAGAGCTGCTTAAATAGCAAAGGCAAAGGGAGCTGTGCCAGCTGCCCTCAGTCCAACAAAGACATTCAAAAAGTTGGCAGCTTTTGGCGCTGCGTGGCCTGAACGCGAGAACAATTAAACGACAATCCATTTAATGGCAAGAGACAGATAGAGACAGGAACAGGGACAGGGACAGAGACAGGGACAGAATCACTCAGACAGAGGAAGAGACGGAGAGAGAGATTGGACATTTTAGAGATTCGTCGACTTAATGGCGAAATTATTGTCACTTTGAAGTCGGCGCCATTAAATGAGTTTGAAAAGCCACAGCGTTAATTTTATGACTAAAGGAAGAAGAGCTTTATGCGGCAGTATGATATATGTACATACAATATATATGTATATCTCTATATTGTGATTTATTTCAACGCGTTGCTGAATACCCAAGGGCTCCCATACAAAAGCAACCCCATATAAAATTCTGTTAAAAATAGCTGCAACAAAAATAATTGACCCAAAACACTGCGCAGCATAGAGTTGGCCGCATATACATATATGCATATGTCTAAATCGAAATAGTTAATATTTAACAAAGCAGAAAAATATTAAAAGCTTGTGTACAATATATTATTAGACCATTTTTAAAAACATTTTTTGTTGCATAGTATTTTTTATTGACTGTTTGCTCGACTGTTCTTTTCTATAATAATTCAGCTTTAATTATTATTTCTATTTATGATCCCCTTTTAGCATTTGACTTTATCGTTTCATTACACTCAGTTTAATTTCTATTGGAAAAAGTCCAAATTATTTAATAATTATTTAAG
The DNA here is from genome assembly GCA_035047565.1 of Drosophila mulleri. NCBI lineage: Eukaryota > Metazoa > Arthropoda > Insecta > Diptera > Drosophilidae > Drosophila > Drosophila mulleri. Next base: position 16,960,865 of record JAWNPK010000049.1, on the reverse strand, counting down.
CGGCTTTTAAACCGAGCCTGGGCAGCCTTTAATTGCATTCCGTGCACGAAAAACTCAATTAGTTATTTTAATTATATTCTGGTTTTTGTCTGTTTACCATTTACTAGCTAATAAACCTGCAGAGGAAGCTGGGTTTAAATACAATTATTACAAATTTAATTTCCATTTAATTAAGTGAACAAATCAAAGCTTAAATCAGGAATTAAAAAAAGGTTTTTTTTTTTTAATTGAGTTTGGAATCTCAGTTATTGGTCAGACAGAGCCTTAATATTTTCAACTAAATTTGATACAGAGTATTCAATTGGGCCTCTCAGCTTCTACTCAATCTCCTATAACGAGCCTTCGTACTAAGCGTCAACTAACACATCCACAATAGACCCACAGACAACGACACTTTACCTCTTTAGCATACATTAAATCTTTTCTATTATATCATATACCTGACATAATACACTGATTTAAACATAATACAAGGAAACAAGCGGAAAATAAGGGTCGCCAACGAATATAAAAGACTGCTAACAAACCCTAGAGCCCAGATACAGAAACTGCACGCACAGATATAAAACACACACACACACATAGAGAGAGAGAGACAGCAAATATACACATATGTTGTACACCGTAGTCGGGAAAAGCGTTTTTAATTTGCGTATTTTAGTCACGTTCAGGTAAATCTCAATTGAATCGAATGTGACACCGGATGTGAAAATTGTGCACATTTTCCAAGCATTTAACAGCGCAGCGAGAAAGTAACTGAGCTATGTGGAAAGCGTAGTTGTTATTGTTGTAGAGGCTGTTGCTGTTGTTGCTGTTGTCAGCAACGCGACTCTCGACTGTAATTGTTGCTGCTGGAAAGCAAAGCACGAGACACAAACAAAGATCGCATCACTAAACATGCTGCAAATGTACGTAAGGCATAGGAAAACACGTCGTCGCATGTATCGAGAGGATATACACTATTCCTAGCAGCAGCAGCAGCAGCAGCAGCAGCGGCAACAGCTCCTGCCGACAACATCGACAGCGACAACGTAACGTGTAAACAAAACCGTTTAGAGAGTGTCCAACATTTTCTCCATTTCCTCTGATGACGGCTACTTTGGGCCTTGTCCGGCAGATATGTGGACTCTTACCGTTGTGTGCTGTACCTGTTTACCTTTATTGTCGAATACCCTATGGACATTGGGTGGTGTGTGAAGGACTGTATGCGTACTGCTGAGATGTTTTGACAGTGGTCTATAGTAAGGGTGTTTTCTAGCAGAGCAAAGCCTAAATCGTTTATGAAATATCCAATCAATTATTACTCTGTATTATTAAAGCTGTTGCCCCATCTTGCCATTCGATATCAAAGCTGACTCTTAACATAGATTCTTGAACTGGGTATCTGTTAGTCAGAAGCATTTTCCTTTTCATTTCGAGCACTCAATACAGGTCCAGGTCCCGACGTATTTTTGTGTAGAAACATTCAGCAGTGAGCTAAGCAGGCAATTTCTGTTGCGTAGTGCACAATTGCTGCTGAACGTTTGCTGTTGAACCAGGCTAGGTGGCAAGTGCCAGCAGGATATCAACATATTCCTTTGAACTCGAAGCGTTAACAAATATTGACACATCGGATTAGCAGGCATTCGAATGTTCGTTTCAATTGTTAGCACACAGCTCTAAATGGCTTCCATGCTCTTGGCTTGTACCAGAGCCAAGTTATACTTTTAGGCTCTGCTCATCCATCAAATTGTCGCTGCAGCTGTTCAACACGTAATTACATTTTTATTTATTGAATTTTCATGCATGCATGGACCAAGCAGCAACATGCGACAGCAGCAACAGCAACAGCAACTTACAATTTTGTCGGTCCAAAAATTGTTTAGCGACAAATTGTCACAGGCGCTGACGTGACTGCCTCATGTTGTCTGACTGACTCACTGACTGACTGACTGACTGACTGACTGACTGACTGACTGACTGACTGACTGACTGACGAGTTGTTCTGATGCGTTGCTGTTGCGGCTGCTGCTGCTGCCACAAAATATTCCACAAAGTCAACAGCAACGACAGCAGCAGCAAAATGAGGTCAACCATGAAAATTGCACCAGCGGCAGCAATTTCTCATTTTGAGTTTAGCAGCCAACAAAATCCTCCAAAAAAAAAAAAAAGAAAAAGAATAACACACACACACAAACAGAAAGAGTTCAAAACAAGTAAGAAAGCTCTAGTCGAGACTGCTCGACTACGAGATACCCTGAACCCTCCGAGCAACAGCCATTTCAATAAGTTTTAGTGTCATTCAGCTTAAACAAACACACACACACACGCAAACATATACATAGACACCCATAGGCACGCACGCATTAACAGGCATGGGCTGCAGTGTGGGCTTACTATGGGAACTTAATTGTTCAATAACTTTTTTTGTGGACGTACGTTCTTCATGAAACTTTCAGAATGTGGTTTTATCATTACTATGCGTATATTTGCCAAAGCTCAAGTCTCTAGTATGTGAAATACGCCTTTTACAGAGATGAGGGTAAGGGGGTGGATATAGGGGTGGGGGGTGAATTATAACAAAAACCGAAATTCTATCACGTGCAGTCGAGTCTACATTTAAAATTTGGAGACTTTAGCTCTAAAGGTGTAGGAGATATAATTTTATAACTGGTTTTCGATAAGGTTTTTGATCGATAAAAAAATAACGGGATGAGTTATCGATTTTTAGTGATAAACTCGATATGCGCGCGCTATATACGAGCATTTTAAAAAAAAGTTGAAGTCTCTAGCTTCTATATCTTCAGAAATCGACGCGTTCATACATACGGACAGACGGACAGACGGACAGACGGACAGACGGACATGGCTAAATCGATTCAGTTTGTCGCCCTGATCAAGAATATATATACTTTGTGGGGTCTGCCACGCCTCCTTCTCCCTGTTACATACTTTTAACAAAACCATTATACCCTGATTTCCCATTTTCAATGGGTTCAGGGTATAAAAAGAAAGAAAGAAGGAATTTTGCGATGCGCTCCACTGGCAACAGCGACAAAATTTTTCTGTTGTTGTTGCAGCTTGTTGCTGCGGTCGATCGGTTGCTGTTGTTGCCTGTTGTTGCTGTTGCTGCTGTCGCTGCTGCTGCTGCTGCTGCTGGTGTCATGTCGTTCATCAGCGTAACAATTTTTATTGCTTGCCGACCGCAACATTGTTGTCAATAAAATTTTAATTCGCATTGCCAACTTTATTTTGTACTTTGTATTTCGTTTGTCCAGCCTTTTAGTTGCCGCGACATTTCGGCAACAGCGATAATGCATTGTCTCTCAAGAGTCGCAAAAATTTCAATTTCTTAATATTGATACAAATAACTATTTTTTGTAAAACAGGATTCTATTATATATGTATATATCCTCTTTTGATGAGTAAATACATATATATATTAATATTCGATTCTATCCTATCTCTATGAGCAGCATTTATCAAATAGTTTTGATTGACTTGCCATGTGCTCTCAGCTCGATTATATTTCGATTATAGCGCACTTAAATGTCGCAAAAGTCGAACTCCTCTGGCCATGTATTTTTGCATGCCTTCGCTTTGGACAGCTCTTCCGCCAAATTGATTTATAGCGTTCGAACATGTAGCAGACTGCCCAAAAATAAAAAAGTAACAAAAATATATGGGAAGCCGCATAAAATGAAGACAACCAAAGCATTTTTCCCTTTTTTTCTTGAAGCACGTACCCCAATTATAAATGCAGCTAATTGCGCAAGCAAATGTTGCATGAAAGCGTTGCAAATTTTTAATAACATGGCAAATAAATGTTGTGCTAAATTGTCAACATTAAGTTGAGAGCACCAGCAGCAGCAGCAGATGCTGTGGCAGCAACACTTGACAGCATAGCAACCACAGCAACATGAGCCCGCACTGCGGACAAAAAAATATTCAGAGATTCTATGAGCGCACATTTATCATGCGGCAATACGGCGACATGTTGCATGCTACAATTCCTGCTGGCTACCGTTTTCCAAGCAGCACGCTTTTGACCTGAGCCGGCGCAGTGCGCGTGCCACAGCCCCCAACAGCCGCAGCAACAGCAACAGCCACAGCAGCAACACCAACCAGCAACAGCAAACAATGGCAACACGAATTGTAAGACAGCGTTGCCAAATGTTGAACTTGCAGCTTGATCTTTTGATCGCATCGCCTGGCCAGACCAACCCAGGACCAAGAGTGTTAACTAAACCTTTTGCCTGCCCCATCCGTTCCTCCTCCCATCCGCCTTGCGATGATTAATTGAAATTTCACTTTTTTCGCGCTGCGCCTCTCAATTTTAAACTTAATGCGCTCGCACTTTAATTGATACTTTCCAAATGAAGCGCACGCCTCAAGAGCATGTTGCAAGTGCCATTTAGGGGCGCATTTGTTGTCGCTCTTAGGCGGCAATGCAACACGCCCCTTTCTCCATTCGCCGTTATGCCACACAACAGCAACAGTAACAGAACAGCAACAGCAACACAGCAAGCAATTAGCCGCTGGCCCAAAAATATGTTGCACCCTCTGGGTGCCTCCTAATGACTCACCATGTGCCACAGAATGCCAATTACACATGCTAATTGCGCCACAAAAGCCACTTGAGGCAGAAACTCAACTTTGCTTTGATTGCAAGTCTTCAGTGATTTTTCAACTCTGTCAAAACTGGGTTCATTAGCAAGGAATCATTAATTTTTAGCAAATGGCTTTTGACACACGTGTTATGACAAATGGATTCGAAGATGAATGTGTCAAAAATGAGCAGGTGGGAAAATACAGATATGGAGAGCAACCTTCAAAAGATTTATGCAACATGGAAGACTTGTCTGAGATATATTAAACATATTATACTTATCCTATCGATTTTAATCTTTAAAGATGATTCTTCCACCAGAAGCTTACCAACAAAAACTCTCTAAAATTAATTAATTCTGATCAAGATACAATTGAAAAATAATTACCACAACAACAATGGTGTTCAGCTTATTTAGCAACAGCAACACAATAACATATTTCTATTCCACATTCTTCAACTCTCTTGTTCTTTCTCTCTCCCTTTCTTTCTAGATCAAATCTCTCGTTCTAGTTGTGCTGTGACAGCTGGCAACATTTGCCTCCGACAACATTCCAGTTGTTGTTTGTGGGGCAAGCGCGAGCAACTCGATGATGTTGCCATGTTGCTCGCTGCTGCTGGCGTCGACGCGGCGACAAAAAACACGCTGCCAACTTATGCGGCGCACAGCAACGAGTTGCACGTGGATGTCAGCAAACAGAAGCATCTGCAACAACAGCAGCTCGCAACGTGTGGCACGCAGAACCGCGTGGCAACAGCAGTAACAACAACAACGCTTCGTAGCAAGTTCGGCTTCTGTGTGCACTTCGTGAGTGTGCTTGAGCTGAAGATGTTGCTGCTGCTGCTGCTGCTGCTGCCGCTGATAATGTTGCAGCTGGGAAATGTGGCCAGCAAAAAGGTTTTTGGACGAATTGCATTGGGGCCAGCTCTCAGTTGCTTTGCTGCTTATCAGGCAGCGCTTTAGCGTCTTGTCATAAATTATGAGCAATGTTGTAGTTTGCCTTTGTGCAGCATACACACCCACACACCCACACACACACACACAACATACACACACACACACCCAGAAAGCACTCACATCACATCACATCCCGATTTGGATTCACGCGTGGTCGCCTCTATAACTCATCCCTCATCCGAGTCACGCCGTCTGCGGTCGCCGACATGTTACGCTTGCCTGCTCGAGTTCAGCTAACAGCGGGTAGACTTAACTAAAACCGCCTTTCATTTCCTGCTACCCACTGCACTACCACCATCACCAGGATGCCCCACTTCACCCACCCAGCCAGCTGCATTGAAAATCATTTTAAAATGCAGCCACGCACGCAAAAAATGAGCTCGTTTGAAATCCAAACATTTTAGCAGCCTTCTAGCCGTCACATATTGGCCCCCACCACGCCCTCTCTCTCTCTCTCTCTCTCTCTCTCACCCTCTCTAGTTCTCCGTGTACCTATCCTGCCCATCTCGTAGAGTTCCTGCTATTTATTCATTGGTGCGTGTTGCCAAATGCCAAACATTTTTAGATGCGACTGCGAACGATGCTTGTAAAGACTTTGGAGTTGTGCAAAAGTGGAAAAAGATTTGCTGTCGCAGCTGTTGAAGTTGCGTTGTTGTTGTTGTTGCTGTTGTCGTTGTTGCCAGTTGTTGCTGCAATTTGGCATTTGCCAGAGAATTAACAGGGCGCTCTCTGACTTGACAGCTCGCAGAGTGGGCCACTTCGGCGGCAACATGGCTCAGAGTATGTGACACCAGCATTTTTAATGCACTTTTAATTAATTATTGGCGCTAACCAAAAACTTGGCAGAGTGCTAGACTAGATGAACATTTGTCACCAAATGAGTTGGCCACATTTAACACTAGTTTTCAGTTACAGCACAGATAACGAGAGCTCACTTAAGAGTAAGCCGTAAATTGGATTTTCGGTTCAATCTGAATTGCTGAAATAAGAGCAAAAACGGACTCTTTACGTGATCATTCGTCAACTAAAACTCTTCATTTCTGATGGGTATAAAATATCACCTATAAAAGCCTGTACAGCTCAAATTGAAGCTATCTATTAATTAAAGGGCATATGAACATTTAAGCAGCAAGGGAAATTATCAATTAAAAGCTTTTAGGCTTAGACCAACAAGTGCTACATACAATTTATGAATCTGCCGTTTGATATCGTAAAATAACTTGTTATCATTAGAGAAGATAACGCGCGGTAACTGACGTGGACTCTGATTGGCTGCTGTGGATGCTGGAATACCCAGTTTGCCATGCTATGGCTCGCTATGGGATCCTCACACACACATACTCACACGCACACAGACAGCAGACGAAGAGACTAACACAAATACAAAACACTCGCGAACAACAGTGAGCGACGGTATTACTTACGTTCCACAAACAATGTCCATGTGAATGGAAAGAAACTGGTTGTCAGTTGCACAGTGATTCAGCAGCAAATGAGACGAACTGAAATCACACAAATATTAAATTTGCTTATACTACACAGAAGACATAGTCACGTCCAACGTATTGTTTAAAATAAATTATTAATTAATTATTATTATTACATATAAATAAGATAAAAGAATAGATTATGTTAATAGTAAATGACAAAAGAATAATAATGAGAACTATTATCATAATAAAGAGATAAAACTGAAAGTAATTCAAATACGAATCATTATAATAGTAACAATATAAGTCATATTTATGATAAAATCCCTTTAACTGCAACTCTAAACCACAGTGCGACGTCGACGTCAGCTGCTGTTGCTGTTGCTGTTGCTGTTGCTGCTGCTACTATGACAGCGAGCAGCCGAACAGCCGATGCCTGCCTCTGCCTGGCTGTGTGGCTGCTTGGCTGCTTGGCTGGCTGACTGCCTGGCCTATTGAAATTTATGTGGCCGCTTTTAGTCGTTTACGCTTAGCCAGCGGAAGCGAACGTCGCAATCGCAGTCGCAACTCGAAGAGTGGAAATCGAAATCGGAGTCGGAGTCGGAGTCGGTTAAAGCCGTGTATTGGGTGTGTGCGTGTGCGAGTGTATGGGTTCATCATCTTTGTTATGGAGTGCACAGATGTGCTTAGATCTGGCTGCAACTGCAAGGCCTGCGAAGTTTGTCTCGTAATGCATAGCAATTGAAAGTAAATCTAAGCAAGAGTGCTACAACTCAGAATAAATCAGTATCTATAAATAAAAAGAAATGCAATTATATCGCTGAAAACATATCTGAAAGCTAGCATAACTGAAACTAATTAATATTGGGAATTTACATTACGGCGCTCTGTCGGCGGTCTCTTGGCAAACCTGTTGCCGCAGCTGTTGACACTTTCGAAACGGATATAGCAGAGTTATAAAGCGCATTCCTTTATAAAAGGTTGGTATGCTATGCAGCAAATGCATAACTAATTAATTAAAACATTTACTGTAATCATCTAATCGCGAGCGCTTGGCCAAACAACAATCCGTTTAATTGAATGAAGCTGCATGCGACTAACTAACTATGTAAATCTTGTTGAGGAAGTCAAGGAAAGAACGGCAAAAAATGCAAAAATAAATAAAAAGACTCTTTAGTGTCTGTTACACTTTGCTGCCCGAGTGCGGACGCAGGGGAATAACAAGTTTTTTTGAATACGCTGGTGAAGCGTGAGAAAATTCACAGCGCATTAATTAGCAATGAAATCATTTTAAGTTAATCGACTATGCGGGCAAGCTAAGATACTATACAATATTTAGCAGCCTTCCCAGACTTCCCACCTGCTTCCTGATTCGTACCAAACTCAGGTGATTTTCGTGTGTGTGCTTGTGGCCCCTGATTGGCATTGGATAGCAGAGAAACAAAAAACTAATTGCCTGAAAATTAAAAACGTGTCAGCTGACACGCTATTGGCTCCTTTTGCAGCAGCAACAACAACAGCAAGAGCGGCAGCTGCAACAGTTGCAGCAGCAACTATTGCCGCTCTCTGACTCCGAAAGCAGCAGAAAAAAGTGTACTTGGAACTTGAATTGCTTCATAATTAGAAGCATTTGCATGCAAACTATTATTTTTCTGTATGCAAAATACTTAAATTAGCAATTTGCTTACTAAAAATATGTTCCGCATACTTTATAATTTAATTTAAGGCTTTCTCAAAAAGAGAGAAAAATACTTTCTTCAACGCTTATCCAAAAATGACATGGGCGATTTCAACTTCACTTTAAAATATTATTTCCTCCCTGCACGCACTTCAATGTGAGTCAATGCCTTCTTATTGCTTCCAAATAAAATGGGAAATGTTCAGATACATACAAGGCAGAGGAGCATAAACTTTAGTTGGGCAACGCGTGTAGCTCGGCACAGCATGGGCTGCAGACTTTCAGGGCAGTCAAAGCAATTCGTACAGGCTCATTAAGGTTTTAATTTACAAGTTCAAGCGGAGATTTAAGCGATGCGATTTATACGCGTCCAACGAGAGGCAATAATCAATGGTAACAGCAACAGCAACAGCTCGCAGGGCTGCTGGCAGCAACAGTAACATGCGCCAATATCCACCTACACAGTCCGAGAAACAAAGCCGAGACTTTTAGGCCTGGCCATGAGCAACGACAACAACTACAACAAACATGACAGCAACACCAACGACAACGACTACGACGATGATGACGCTGACGCTGGCGACGACTAAGATTTGTGCAAATGGGCCGACGTTAATGCTTTTGCGACACGAGCAACATGTGAGCGATGGGGACTAGTGGAGGTGCTTAGGTAGTGCAGAGGTGTAAGACAATAAAAAGGTAAATACACCATTGATTAAACACACCTTAACAGGGCTCAATGATTGCCTCGGCATGTCTGTGTGGCCAACTGATTGCAGCTGCCGCTGACCTCAGACCACACCAGCAATACCAGCAGCAGCAGCAGCGACAATAGCAACAGCAACACTCTCTTTACACACCTGCAACAGCTGCCAATTACACATAGAACGTCTAGGACGCACGTGCATGTGATTTGCGGAGACCAAAAAACCGTTCTAATTTCTCAACTGTCAGTGGCATAGAGGTAAATGCAACACACACACTCACACACACACAGATGGTAACAAAAGGCCGCACCGAACTCGTTAGCTTTGCTGCCTTGGATGTTGCAATTATGTAGCGCGCGTTTACAAAAGAAGGTCGTCATCGTTGCTGCAGTTGCTCTTGTTGCGGCTCATGTCTTCATTTTGGGCTTTTTGCTACACATGTTGCTGGTGTGCGCAAGCAGCAACAGCAGCAACAATGCTTTTTATTTGTTTGTGTTGCCAACACTTTTGGCCTTTGGCGTTCAAGCTAACCCCACCGCGTTTGTTCAGCTCATTGCCTTTATTAAGCGACGACCAAGCCAAGCCAAAGTCACATACTGAATGCACCAGCAGCACCAGCAACAGCAGCACCAGCAGCACCAACAGCACCAGCAGCAGCAATTGCAATAACAACAACAGCAGAGTGTGGCTTGTGCGATTTTTTAATAGTTTTTTGGCTGCAAACAAGTTTTTTCACTTTTGCTGGTACTTTGAGCCACTCTAGTGTTGACGTCCCTGCTAGTTGCCAGCTCTCTGCTATTTTTTTTTTTTTTTCTAATTTGCACCGCTTTAATTTTGCCTTTTTATTTGCAACACTTGTCGTTTAAATGCAGCAGCCGAGCAAACTGTGGCCAATAAATTAAATGCAATACAAACAAAACAAAAAAAAAAAAAAAAACAAATTCAAGAATTTTTTATAACAAGACGAAACTTGAATACACTACAATGGAAAGGGATTTTAAAAGGGAGTTAGCTACGATTTATGTAGGTTAACTTGAGATCATCTTGATAAGGCAAATAGAAATAACAAAAATATTGGAGGAATGTATTATCATAAATAAGTATTAAAGTGCATTAAGTAGAAATACGAAATTATACTTTGCACATATATGTTCAGATCGTCTTAGATATCTCTCAAACAGAGTCCATAAGGAAATGCACTCTAGCTCATTGTTAGGATATTTATATAAAGGTAGAACCCTAGTGGAGCTTCGACTCTTGCTTGCAAAATTATCTATGTGGCCGGCAGTTCTCAGTTCTGAGTCCGTTTTGTGGCACGACGCAATCGCAGCAAATGGCATTTTTATTGATATTTCGGTCGGTTCGGTTTGGCTGGCAGCTTTATGTTGAAATATGCGCCGCCACCTGTTGATTTTGTTTGCAGATTGGGCCCCAGGCCGGAGCCAGCCACTTGGCTTCTTGCAGGCTAGGAAGCTCGAATGGGGACCTCGTGATTTGCAGCACAAATTAAAAGCGAGGGCGATGCATATAAATAGCAATTTGGACAGACGAATTAAACCAAATGACTTCAACTACACAGACAGCGCTGTAAACTTGTCGTGTCACAGAAATGAGCTGAAGTTATGTCAACAGCGTGACTACGAGGGGTGCTTTAGTGTGTGTGTGCGATATATAGACACGAGTTGGGCATGAGAAACTCATGGCAAGTAGAGCATTTAAGAAAGTTTATTGGGGGCTAGGCCTTTTCAGGTTTCCTTGATATTAGCTAATTCAATTTGTAAGTATTTACAACTCGATGTAAGTAATATAGTTAGAAGAAAAAACATATTGTATATTATCATTGTTGTTCTCGTTCCTAGTTCTATTTTCCACATAATCAGTCTTCAAGTGATTTCTCCATTAATTTCCAACTGCTCCAATTCGAAGTTTTTTCTTTATATCTTTCTCAAACATTTCAACAGTTGTTAAGATCGTTCACAGAATGTGTCGATAAGCTGTAAATTAAACATAAAACTTAAGGCTCTTTCCTTAAAACTTTAACAACTCAATTGAATGCAACCCTCCGACATATATTTTGTTGCGTTTCTTATCAACTTTATCGGACGTCAGCGGCCAATTAGGTGCTCCCTCGAGATAAGAGGAACAACTGCATTTTGGAGGCACCCTCCGAGCATCTATACTGCCATCGTGAGCTATAGACTGGCACGTTGACAGACAGAAGGACGGATAGATAAGTCAAAGGCTGATAAGCAGCAAATTTGACAGGCATAAAGCAAACTCACCCGACAGCCAGGTAGAAAATATGTCAAAATGAGCACAGAAAATCGACGAATGTGGGGGAACCGAAAGACGACAAAAACAATCGCAGGTAGAAAGTAAAACCTGTTTAAGCTGAACTTTTATTGTATTTCGTTGGTAATTAAAAGAGAACGAAAGACTACAACTGTCGTTCGATGACTCGCAGCTACATACATATAACCTGATCCAAATAACATCGAATTGACTTATTTATGAGCCAAATACATTTAAATATTAACACAATATTTAGGGAGGGGTTGGGACGCGCCTTTAATGAAATGCTAACGATATGCATTAGGGAATCGAAAAAGACACGCTCACAAAGTCAAACGGTTTTCACAACAGAGGACAATTATGTAAATGCTGGAAAATTGTTTTGGCCATTCGCACGGCTTTCCTAGCAATTTACCAAATCAATTCCAGCTCCCAAAATAAAACAGTCCAAGGAGAGAGGTGGCAGGTGGCAGGCGGAAGGCAATAGCCAGCAGGCAGCACCAGAGCAACAGAGGCAAAGCTTATAATAATAATTGAATACATTGACGCCCGCCGGCAATATTTGACGATTTTTGCAATTGAATTGAGAAACCTGCAGCAGAGGCAGCATCAGAGGCAGCAACTGCAACATCAGCAGCCATGGCGTCTGATTCTAAGGCAGATGCGGAGGCGTGTCGAACAAAAAATGGCCAAATGGAAATGGGATACATAATCAAATGCTGTGTACCGCAGTCGCTGTTATTATTGTGGTGGCTGCAGCTCTTGTTGTTGCCGTTGTTGCTTTTAATATGAGACCGTGAGTTGTTGCCTTTGGCGGGGGACTGAGCGCGGCAGAGCCTAGCCAAAAGGCATAGGCAACAAAAGAAGCCCATGAAAAATTGTGTGTAATTCGGTTATTCGTGTTGATTGCATCTAAACGGTGCCAAAAATAAACGAAAAGGAATAAGCGCTTCGCAGTCTTTGCACAGTACATTTCAAACCCAATATTTGCTTATTTCAAATACTTTTTTGTACAAAAGCCAGGTTCAATTAGAGTTCACCTCAGTCGGAACAGCCATTGTTACATCTACTCGTTGAAGTAGAGCTGAAGCAAGCTGGTCTTCCATTTCTGTTTTTTGTTACTCAGTCTTCAGTTTAATCAGTCCTATAATATGCTAACGAACCTGCCACACTTTGAATTATCTGTCTTGAACGACGACCACACAGCAAAGTGATTATGGTTCCTCTTGCCTAACTGGCTCTCCCCTCTCGCTCCCCTCTCTCTCTACACCCTATCTTCCTCTCTGCACTCGTCGTCAGCTTATTTATGCACATGCAACTGTAGCTCTTCATCAAAATAATGTAATTATCCAAATTGTTTTCTTTGAAATTTGTTTACATCATTTTTCCACTGTGCTGCAATATGCTAAAATGCCAGCATGCAATGCGAAACGGTTCCCGTTAAGAGGCCACTTGAAGTTGCTGAAGTTGCACTCACTGCCAGGCGAAAAGGGGGCTTGTGGATTGTAGGACGCCGGAACAGAATGAATTACTGAGGGGAGCTGTGCAGCAGTCCCAAACCCCAGAACCGCGAGCAGCTTTGCCGCTTCCAAAACAACGCACAAGAGCTTCATATACAGCCACAGCTACAGCTTCAATTTCATTCCACATCCAGCAGCAGCAACGACAACAACAACTACGTTGGCTACCAACACATCATCAGCAATAGCAGCATCCCCATTCACATGCGCGTTCGCTTTTGCATCCGCATATCCTCGTGCTCATCCTGGCGCTCCAATACAGCGGCATAATCTTCATTATCATTAAAGCCGAACGCGGCAAGCGACGCTAAACTGTTTAACTCTTTGTATACCCTAGAGGTTTGCTTAAATAAAAAGGGGCATACCCGTTGCAGTCTGAATCGAGCAAATTTGTTGCAATCTCTTATATCAATAATTTCCCATGAATTTTCAAAAAATTCGATAAGTTTCGACATATTTATATCAAGCAATGAGAAAATCTCTTATATTACAAAAGCAGATATGTGTATATAATTTATAATCGAATTTCAATATATTGTATCTATACTCTCTCTATTGTATTACGAAGTATCTCTCAATCAATCAACCTTTGTTTTGACAGCATTTACTTGTTTCAGCTTCCGTTCTGATTTTATTCCTGCTGCTGTTTGCGTCTCCCGCTTTTTGCATACTAAACTGCTCGCATGTTCCAGATAGTATAAGTACATATAAGTATGTATATAGCAGCATTATCCAACCCAGCGCGCATTTTAATTGCATTCCACATAATACACACATAGGCACACACACCCTGACGCACACACAGAATTTGCTCTCATTTGTTTTCCATCTCGAGCGTCAATTTCATAATGAAAATATTTTTGGCAAACCAAAAACAAAAATATTCATTTCTTGTTGGCCCTTTCTAAATATTACAAATAATAAATGTAAGAGAATGCGCATTTTCTGCATTTTTTCGCGAGATAATGAAGTTGTTTAGTTTCTACATTTAACTTATATGAATATGACAAACAAACTCATATCTAAGTCAAAAAGCTTGCGAAGCCCTTCTTTGCGGCTCTCATAAACTGAAATAAATGGGACACTGAGAAAATACCAAATACTTTTCCTAAAAAATGTATGCAGACAACAGTCTTAATCATATACTTTTGCCCTTTCTTACAGCTCCCATGTAATTAGATAAGAATATTACTCATGTTTTTCAGAACCTGTTGAAAATCAAAAGGAATCCCAATTTTCCGAACAAGATTCCACCATGTTCTTCATTTCTGTGACAGAGTGAAATACCTAAATTGCTGCTCTCGAGTTAAATGCATTTACGAATAGAGCCGGAAAAGCGCTTAGCTCTCGAGTCTTTGTAGCGCCATTAGAAAGCAGTTTTCCAATTGCCTCCACACTAGACAAGTGCCACACATCAGAAGTCGAGTGCTTGCCTCCGTTTGTACTTGGGATAAGCAGCTAGCTGTGATACGATGCGATTCGATTGAAGATGTGAGTTGCGATCAGTTGGCGGTCTAATTGCTTTGAATTTTGACTACTCGGACAGCTGTCAGAGCATGGCAGACACTTGACGCTAGGATTGGGCTAAGTAGGCGCTTGCTATTGTGGGAATAGCATTGGAATGGCCGGAAAAGGCGAAGAGCCACTAAATTGTCCCGCTGTCAGTGTGGAACGGCATGTCAACAACAATAATAATCGTAATAACCAACAGTTGCGCCATGTTCCGGCAAAAATACACATACTACACATAGTACGAAACTATTAAGGCCATGTGCTCCTGCTCCAGCTGAAGGTGGAACTGCAGCAGGAAGCGCAAGGGGAGGTAAGCGCCGAGCAGGTTCAGCGGGTTGAAGGAGCAACGGCTTGTCATACTGCGCGGTGGGGCAATCAAGGCGCACACAAATCTACTATGCTCCTCTGTCTCTCTCTCTCCCTCTCGCTCTCGCTCTCGCTCTTCCACAACGATTTGATTTGTGAATCGTCGTGTGGGGCGCCCCGTCTGCAGTCGTAATAGTCGTAGTCGTGGCCATCCGCGGATGAACTGGATATTGGCCGCTAAGAATAGAGCTAGTCACAGCAAAGCCAGACAATGCTAGGCAAAGGACTGTCAACTTGCAAGGCAAACAGAGTTGCCAGATTGCTGTTGTTAGGCTTTAGGCTCACAAGTGGCGTGCTTGGTATGCTTATCCGAGATTAAAGTTGCAATATTATACAAAATCTATTTTAACTTTCCCTCTTCTTCTCTGTCTCTCACTCTCTCTTTCTATCCCTCCACTATCGTCATCTGGCTCTTTTTCCTATATATGTACGTGTCTCTCTCTCTCTCTCTCTCTCTCTCTCTCTCTGTATCTCGCACTCTTTGCTGCTTACTCCACATTGGATTTACCACAATCCATCAGCCGTTGCCTTGGCCAACACTTCCTCGAGGCCGAATCATCCGAAATTGCTCCAACTTGATTAGCAATTCCAATTAGAAGTTTTCTCATTTCTGACAGGCATAGCATTCACCATGCCAAAAGTCAAGAGCCGGCAACAATTTCAAACAGAAACGTCATTATCATCACCATGATGATGATCATGTGGCATGCACAATAAAAATAAACAGATCATAAATAATATATGAATTCAATTCATATCCGAAAGGATTTGCGGTTAAGATGCCGACGCTGACACCAACGCCACGCACAAATATGGCAAGAAAACAAGTTCCAGATGAGTACTGGGCACTGGGCACTGAGTAATATAGAAGCACAGAGGACTTGAGCAGGCTGGCGAATCGAGCTCAAGATCGCGTAGATGCGGTGCAAAAGAAAACAAGAAAAACACGTAGCCCACTCTTTCTATCTCGCTCACTCTCCCTCTCTCGCACCACAACTCTAGGTCTATCTCTGTATAGGTGAATGTGTGTGTGTTTGGGTGTGTATTTGTCTCTTTCAACTCACTTTTTCACAATTTCCCGATGCCGGTTGTGAAATTTGCCCAAGCATCGAATGTTTCATGGCCAAGTTAACAGGCGCGCAGAACAGTCAGGCAGGCAAATCGAGTAGTTGGCTAAACCAGCCAGCCGCGGAGAGCGATCTACTAGCCAACAGCCGAGAGACCATCATTAACTCGCATGTTGTTGTTGCTGCTGATGTTTTTGTTGTTGTTGTTGTTGTAGCTGGCTGCATGCAACATGCAACATGCAACAACTGCAATTCAAGTTCAACGAAAGGCAACGAGTTATTGTTTCTAGACAAGATTCTTTCCACTTATTACACAAGTCATCAGCGAGCCAACCGAGCAACGTCATCCACATCGCTGTCATCTTTTGACATCGCTCACAGATCTTTTTCGCTTTTTTTCTCTCTCTCTCTGATCTTTGCCCTCTTAACGGCGGTTCTTGTTGCTACCAAATTCAGACAGGCGTTGCCGCATCATTATCAACCGATTGTACATCTTCTATATACATATACATAAACACACGTATATATATATATATATATATATATATATATATATATATATATATATATATATATATATATATATATATATATATATATATATATATATATATATATATGTATATGTGATCAGCTACCGTATCCTGCTCGCTTGAACACAATTTCATGTACCGGAAAGTGACGCGCACATCAAAAACTTATGTTGAACGCCTCGCCAGCTACTGCTGGCAGCCTTCGGATACACTGCGAGAAAACAACTATATTGTTACAAGCGATCACGGTTCTTGTTGTTACCAAATTCAGTCAGGCGTTGCCGCATCATTATACACGTATATATATATATATATATATATATATATATATATATATATATATATATATATATTATTTCACTGTCTGTCTCTCCGTCTGTCTGCCTAAGAAGAGCTAGGGATGCAGAAGAACTCCAGGAGATCAATTAGAAAATGCCTGCAGCAGCAGAGAATGTTCCCATTGCTCTATCTGGTGCCCTGCTCAAAATTTGAGTGGAAGTCGCCCTATATAAAGGGCAGCAGCTGCGGCCTTTATTCAGTCGTCCAGACCCGGTGGGGTCAGTCGTACGTGCAGAGCAATTTTTTTTTTTTTTTTTTTTAATTTATTTATTTTTTTTGTTTTTTTATTTATTTTTTGTTTGTTTATTTTTTTTTATTTATTTTTTTTTTATTTATTTATTTTTTTTTTTGTATTTTTATTTAAAATTTTTTTTTATTTAAAATTTTTTTTTATTTAAAATTTTTTTTTATTTACAAATTTTTTTTTTATTTACAATTTTTTTTTTTTATTTAAAACTTTTTTTTTAATTTTTTTTTATTTTTTTTATTTATTTTTTTTTTATTTTTTTTTTTTTTATTAAAATTTTTTTTTTTTATTTAAAATTTTTTTTGTTGAAAATTTTGTAATCTTAATTTTTTTTTTTTTTTTTTTTTTGTAAACAAACAACTGCATTTCCCTACACGTACGTCTGACCCCTCCGAGTCTGGACGACTGAATAAATTCCACAGCTGCTTCCCTTTATATAGGGCGACTTCCATTCAAAGCCTGAGGGGCACTCAAATATTGAGCTGGGCGCCAGGTAGAGATCGTTGCAGTCGATCCAATGGGAACATTCTCTACTGCTGCAGGCATTTTCTAAGTGATCTCCTGGAGTTCTTCTGCATCCAGTTAGGTGCATCAAAATTGCAAGAGGCACGAGATGAGCGAAACCAGCAAAGAACGAAGAGAAGCGCGCGTAGTCAACATACGTAGAGGAATTAATGGATAGGGGAAAGCAACGTTTGCCGGGGCAGCTAGTATATATATACATATATATATACTTCAAGTTCAACAAAAATCAACGACTAAGACAATAAATTTAAGCTATGCAGTGACTTGAATACCCATTATCTTATAGCAAAATAATTTACATCACACTCATTTTCTCTCAGTGTTGCCCTGCGCATTTCGAGTGCGAGTGCATCTGCGTCTGCAGCGGCCGCGCCTTTGATGGCACTAATTGTTAATTAATGGAATGCAGTCGGCATGTGGCACGGCCAGCCATGCCCGTGCATCCCTGGCTTTGCCTCGTAAGATTAGCGCCCCAAGGTGAAGCCCCAGTGCCTTTTGGCTAGCTAATTTGATGCACCAGCATATAAATGGAAATTAAAAGCCAGTTTAATATCATTGGAGTCATCAGGAGTCCGAAATTTACCTAATTTGTGATTATGGAAGTTTTAGATTGTAAAGCTAGAAGATTGATTTAAAATACGAAATGTTGATTTAGATAATTGGGGTTCACTATTGAACACTAAAGAGGCCAACAGGAAGCAGAGAATCAGGGGGAAAATTCAGTAATGATAACGTAATTAGAGCAGTCCTAGTATTGCTCATATTTGATCTCTCTTAACTGAATAACTTTTGGTGATAGATATATGTTAAAATCACAATATCAATAATGTAACTTATTTCAAAACTAATAACAAATATTTGATAGCAATAAAAGTCGTTGGCTGCAAAATGTTGAGACATCAACTTGAACAAATTACGTATAATACTTGAAAAGTCTGTGCAGCCCGCTTATAAAGACGTCCGCATAGCATACGTAATTTGTTCAGCGCGAATTGTTTATAGCTCGGTTTCCTTTTCTCCGAAAAAAAGCAACTAAAAGCTGAAAGCTGAAAACTACAAACTTTTCGTGAGATACAAGTCTTGGCTATGTTTCAGCAGCTCGCATCATCTGGTGACAGCAAAAGTAACTTAAGATCCCGCCGCAACCAAGTCATGTGTCTTGCTGCATTTCTCAAGCGCTTCAGTTGCCCCCAAAGGTGCTTATCGATAGCCCCGATGTCAGTGGAGACCGAGAGCGAAGGATGCGACAGTCAACTGACACACCTTAACGTTGCACGCTTGCCGCACTTTGCAAATATCATTCGTTCGCTTATAATACTTCAAGCTTGTCGCAAACCCGAAACAACCGCGAAAGGACCCAACTAAGAGATACCCAGCTTTAAGCTATATATGGCATTAGACTAGAAAATATCATAGAAGGTTGTTTTTGAATAGAAAGTATTTAAGTATAATCGCATTTCACATATGTATGAAAGTAACTTCACGGAACGTTCCCCTTCGAGTTATATTTCATCCAACAAAGTCTTAACCCCCTGGCCATTCGTTCACAATAGTCTACAGAGTATCGGAAGCGAAACGCTGTAACATATTTCATTTTCAGCATCAACGAGGCAAAAGTTTTTCAATCACCCGGAGACGCGTCTCCTCGTGGCCCACCCGCGCCGCCAGCATCCTTTCGCCAGAGTCCCGCAACTCCAGCCACAAAGTGTGTCATCAGACGGCGTTTGTTGCATAACTTTTATTGAACTGTCGCAACTAGGGAGGCTGGAGAGGCAGTGGACTGGCTGCGGAGGTGGGGTCAAGGGGTTGGCGCAGGTGGCAACTGGCAAGTCAAAAGCCGCAGACATTTGTATAAATTATTACAGTCGCATGCATCTCAGGATAATGTGAGTGTGTGTGTGCTTGCGTATGTGTGTGTGTTGACTATTTGGCCTCGCCTCACTTCATTGAACTGCGAAGCGATATGCATTTATGATTGCATGTGACATTTGCATGCAGCACAGGCTCCTCCTCACTCTCTTTGCTTTCCATGCTCTCCTTCTCTTTCTTTCTCTCTCTCTGACTCGCCTTTGAACTTGCGCAACAGCTGACGCTTTTCCCGAGGGCGTGAAAAATGCTTCGCATTTCTTTTAGCAATCGCAGCCAAGTTGTTTCCAGCAGCCCTTTGCTTTGGCATTTGCACGACACAATCATTAAATAGCCATGGCCAAGTGTTGACAGCAACAACAATTGCAACAACACCAACGACAGTAACAACAAATTACAAGCGCACATTGTCAACGTTGCACTTTAGGCGACATAAATTTTATGTACATGGCCAGCGCAAGCTACAGAGGGCAGAAATAAAAAAATTAAAGAAAAACTTGCTTAAGTGGTCTAGTTGAGTGGGCGTGACTCGAAGATACCCTAGTAGATGCGTTTGTAAACAAAGTATATGACATGTTTATCTGTATTAAGTCTATCTCTTGCCCCCTCTTTAATAGAAACAGTCAAGGAACTCAGTGCAGCCACTGCTCTCTGAATACCTATGATATGGTCGATATTTATTTCTACCATATGTATGTATGTCTGTTGTGATGTCTGTAGCCAATTGCATGCTACATCAGTCTGATCGTCTCTCTCGGTTTGCTATTAGCTATCGAACTATTCTCAATATACCCTGGTCGGTACATTAGTAATGGGTAAAGGATTTTATAAAAAGAGGCCCACAGTAGCCATGAGGTGTCAATGTACAATTGCAGCAACAACTGCAACAACAACAATGGCATCAGCAACAACATTTGTTGTTGTTGCTGCTGATATTGTTGTGGCATGCCAAATGCGGAGACGTCGCCAGGCAGCCGCCTGACAATGCTCGTCCTTCGCCCTCGCTCTCTGCTGGGTCCAGCTGCAGCTACAGCAACAGCAACAGCAGCAGTAGAAGCAGCAGAAGCAGCAGCAGCAATTGCTGCACGATGTACCGATTTGGAGAGCCATGGCTGCTGTTATATTGACACACGCGGCGTATGAGTAACGTCTTGGAATGTTGCCGCCGCGTCAATGCTGTCGTGTCCGTCGTCGTCGCATTCCGTAATTACGCAGCATTAGCACAACAAATCGAGCGAACAACATTGCATTTAATTAGTGGCATTGACAGAGTAGGTGCAGGGGCAGCAGTAGCAACACCAGCAGATGCCACAGCTGCAATGCAACTGCCACGCCACTGCAACCGGGAGCAAACATGTCAAGCTGAATTGTTCGCATAATTCATAATTGAATTGAAATCGCGTATTGCGTGAAGGCTACATAAATTTCAACATTGCTCATGCCACTGCCACTCTGACAATGAGATTGATGAATGTTCTTACCAGCTTGATTTGGAATATTAATTGAAATTTAATAATGCTTAAGAGGACGACGAATATTGCGTGTACATAGTATCAAGTGTAGAGGAAAATCTTGTTGGAAATGAAAGCTAATTTAATTAGCTAGAGCATACAGACAGCCTTTTTAAAGCACTTTAAGTTCCAGTCGTTTAAGTAAATAAAATACTAGCCAATTGGAGTTCATAAATTTAAGGGGTTACCATTTGGCTTTACACTTGTTGTAATTGTAGTTGTAGTTGTAGTTGTTGCTGTCTCATTGTTGAGGCCAGTTCTGGGCGCTTTATTCTTGTCGCTGCTCGTCGCTGATGTCAAGCCAAAAGCGCTGCACATTTAAAGTCTCATTGTGGCTATTGTTGCTGTTGGAGCTCTGGCCAGGGCGCGCCTACTTCTTTTATATGTTGCCTACAACATGCCACATGTCGGCACATGAAACTGGGCTGCGGATTGTCACGTAACAGGCAGGCAGTAAGCCAGCCCAGACCGGCAAGCTGGCATCCACACAAACAATCCCGATTCCCACATAGAGCGTGGTCAATGATCGACTGAACCGTTAGTTATCGCCCAAGCAAACTCCGTTGGAAGCACTATGTATTTTATTACAGTGCCGCAGCAGCAGCAGCAGCAGCAGCGGCCACCCAGACGGAAAATCTGAAACCCAAAAGTTCAAAGACTGTTGACATTTTGTGCCGCTGTTGTTGTTGTTATTGTGTATTTTTCCAACACATGCAACAGCCGATTGATTAAAGCGCTTTAAGAGAGTCACATAGGGCACCATGTGTCGAATTGCCGATTGAATTTCAACAAATGCATAAAAGTCAGAAGAAAATATGAAGTCAACGAGAGCTGCAAATAAATAAGAGTATAGCCACTGAGAATAGCTGACTGAGAAATACCCTCTCCCAAAAAGTCAACATACACATATTTGAGCATACGGCAGTTGGAGTAGTTAGTTAGGTGTTTAAAATGCATATACGATTTACAATTCTAAGAGAATTGGCTACTATTATGAAAGGGACCAATCAGGCTCCATGCTCGAAGTGTGTATACCCCTTGCGATGCACTTAAATGGGCAAACGGCACAAAAAAGGAAGCAACAGACAATAAGAAGACAAAAGTGCAGACATGAGACACGAGACACTTTCATATGGCAATCAAGCAGAGACAGCAGTGTCTTCACTCCATCCAAAAATATATTTCCAAGCGATTTAACAATGAATTTCGTAACAAAATCTCTATGGAAAATAGAAATAAAAGTGCCCGCCAAAGACAAAACATGGACGGGAACAGACAGACACAGGGACAACAGGCAGCCCAGACCGTCTTTATAGAGTTTGCTTGACAGCAGCTCTCACATAATATCAATTTCAATAAACTAACAAGCAAATGTATGTGTGCTTATGTGTGTGCGTGTGTCTGTGCACTGAGGATGTGGCGGCACTCATAACATTGTGGAAGTTGAAGCTGGAACAAACAGCATATAAAGGTAAATTTCAATTTGATCAAATGACGCGCTGAAAGCAGTGAAAGACAATAAAAATAAGCCAAGTTGGGATTAAGTTACCAACAAACAGAAACAGAGATGAAGAAGAAAGTGAAAAATATAAGAACGCCGAGTTTATAAGAAACTAACAGAATTAGAGAAAAGAGACCAATATTAGCTTGAACTGTGTGTTTCTCATCAATCAGTTAGACCTTCAGTCAGTCAGTCATTCAGCCAATCAATTCATAAAACAATCTGATAAATGAAGGACGCCGTAGCATTGAGCCTTGGACATAGATGTAGGCTATTCGTATGAAAATCTCTTCGGAGCGACCTGATGAAATTAAATGACCTAAAGATATTATTCTCATCAAGAAACAAAAACAAGGGCGACTAAAGAGAGTTCTCTTAGCGCAAAAAGAAAATTTGATTGAACTGAACTAAAAGTTGATTTGAGAAAGCAAAACTCTTCTGAATGGCTTTGTCTAAGTGTATGTACATTTTGAACAGAGCAGCAAAAGACGCACAAAAGCGTGCTATGAAATTTGTCATTTGGAAATTTAGTTGCTGTTGTTATTGTTGCTGTCGCAAGACATAGAGAACATTTTGATGCATTTCGTGTATGACAAGTTTAATGAACATGTTGGGCGTGTCCGCTGCAGCAAGACAACAGTAATATGAAATAAGCCAGTTGCCAGCTGTTGTTTGTTATTGTTGTTGCTGGAATTGTTGCTGTTGTCACTGCTGACATTCTGCAACTTGTGCAAAAGCAACTTTTACATCAAGTGCCAAAATGTCAGCACATTTGTGTCCCACTGTCTTCGTCTTCGTCGGCGTTAGTTAAATTAATGCGCAGACAACATGACGTATACTTGTTAAGTGCAGAACAGCAGCAGCAGCAGCAGCAAGGAGAAACCAGCGTCATTCGCATTTGCATAGCTTAAACTCAACTTGACTTGCAGCATTCTTTAATGCAAGCTGGAGTGCTCCGCTTTTCTTCAATTTTCATCATTAACGTAGCTTATACAATTAGTTTATAAAAATGATATGCGAACATTCAAAGAACTGCACTTCAGCTTTTTGTAAACAATGCTTTTCTTTGCGATTTTCATGAATGCAGCTTCTCCTATCTTGAGTGCTGTATGAATAGGTAGCTTTGACAACAATTTGTGGGGGAAATTTAAGTCGAGTACTCTAAGCTCAACTAGCTTCGGGTCCTTTACAACTTCTACTTCTACTTTTGGCAAATGTTGTTTTGTAACCCAAAGCCAGCAGCATTTTGTGCCTTTCCATTGTTGCTGCTCTAAATGTAGTCGAACACAAAGTGTGGCAAGAATATAGACTATGGCACAATAAGCAGCTGGCGGGTATACCACAGCCTTAACCCAATTTGCAACAGCTACGCCAAAAGAGCAAAGAAGGCGCTACGCCAGCTTTAAAATTAATATGCTGAAAATCTGGAAACGATTTGCAACTAATAGGGAAGGGCTTAAAATTGCATTAAAACTTTTACAAACTG
Organism: Drosophila mulleri; assembly: GCA_035047565.1. Taxonomy (NCBI): domain Eukaryota; kingdom Metazoa; phylum Arthropoda; class Insecta; order Diptera; family Drosophilidae; genus Drosophila; species Drosophila mulleri. The sequence goes on along the minus strand of JAWNPK010000049.1, from coordinate 16,936,739 downwards.
TAAACATGTGCGTGTGTGTGTATGCTTGAGTGTGTCTGGGCGTGTGTGTGTGAAAATTCAATAAGCTGAAAGTTGTGGGCAAACAAGTTTTGCAGCCTTTAAGCCCACACAACTTGAGTGACTCTTAAAGCAAAAGTTTAATAAGGCAACAAACACCACCAAAAGGCGCCAAATACATCTGAGAGAGAAAGCGATAGATAGAAAGAAATACTCAAGCATGGAGCAAGTCAAGAAATCATAAGCATTATCACAAGCCCAAAGTGACCAATGCGGTGCCAACTTTTAGTTTTTGGGCCAGATAAGTTTTCTTTTTAACAAGCTTTCAACTCTTTCGCTCTTAACTCTTGCGCAGATGCTGTAGCTGGACACCCACGGCCATGCAGGATATACGACTACGTCTGGAACCGCAACACAATACAGCAGCGTTCACCAACTCCCCAGCAGAAGCAGCATCTTCGGCCGCAACACTGGCCAATGCGGAGGCACCGCTTATTGAGACTGGCGAAACGAAAGGTTCTGCGGAAGGCTCGCAGCTAGTTCAGTTGCTACCTGAGCTAAGTTTCAGGTAAATCACAGCCGCGCTGAAGTATGCCACAGCCAGTAAAGCTTCTCTTACAGCACACCCACAGCGAGCAGCACAGCTCATTATTATCAACATCAACATCAACATCAACATCAACATCAGCCTCACTCCCACCAGCATCCTCATCAGCATTCGCATTCCCATTCCCATTCACATTCGCATCCTGTGCAGCCACGTGCCACGCCCCGCCATCAGGTGGAGCAGCTGCAGCTGCTGCACAGCCATCACACAGCGCACAGCCAACACAATGGCCAAGAGCTGGGCGAACAGCAGATGCCACGTTCACCCAGCTCCGAGGAGGACAATTCCCCAACTGAAATGAATAATTGTCGTCGTTTGGTTGATAAACCGCCTCTGGTGAGTATGCTCTCGATTTTTACATGACGTTGCAGGGTAACAGCTGCAATAGAAACTCTATTTTCAATGATGCTTAAATTTGATTATTAGCCCAATGACTCAGGAGTAGAAACGATTGATACACATATTATGTCATGAAGAATCTAACTAACTCAATATTAAAGTTTTGCCTTGTACGCTCTTGTCCTTGCAATCATGTCCTTTTTGCATGATTTGCATTAGTCCTGGCCGAATGAATAAATCTGCTAAAATTGATTTATTTTCTTGGTTTACTTAGCAGAAATCAATTCAGTTTGAATGCCAATGCGGCTGCCAAGCGAAATAAAATGGCAAAGAGTGAGCACAAAGTGTTGCATACTTTCAGGAGTCGTCAAATATAGCCAACGCTTTGGCAAAGGCACAAATAATTGCGAAATGAATAACGTTCAGGAAATATTATTAAAATGCTTATCAAAGACCAAGCCATTCATTGTTCAGTAATCAATATATCTGAATGCATCAATCAATCAATCCATAGACAGCAACCCTGTCTCTTCTTCTAGTGCCAACTCTACTTGGCTTCACTGTACACCAGTTCAATTCACATTCAATCGACTTTAAACCTAAAAAATAATTTGTAATAAAGGCTTTAGCTGGTAGACAAATTGGCAGCACTCGAAAATCAAATGCAATTTAGTAAAGCACTTGCAACAGCTTGGAACGATGGCATACTCGAAAAATGTTTGCCACTAAACAAGACCCAAAAGCGTTCATTAAATTAATTTGCAAAAATGCAAATATCCAGCTAACGGCACTTTGGCACGCGCCGCCAGCAATTCCAGCAGCAACAACAACTGGAAGGCTGAAGTGCAACGCGCCATTTTCTGCTGCATTCCCTCATCCACACACGCTCGCCGAGGGAGTGCAGGTGGGAGTGAGATGGCAAGTGTGTGAGTGTGTGTGAGTGTGTGGGAAATGAACAAGTTGCAGCAGGCATGCCAGGCGAATGGCAGCCAAATGCCGTTAACTTAGTGACTTTATGACACATAAATCGCTGCAACAATGCCAACAAAATCCTGGCGCTGCCATTACGTGTCCTGCTTTCTACACACACACCTACATACAGCTATATATCTTTAGGCCTACAGCTGACAGCTGCAGCTGCATCGAGGTAAAAGTTTTCTGCCAACTAAGCGAGAGACAAAGGGCGCAGAGTCACTGGGGAGATAGACAAAAGGTGGAGAGAAAGGACCAAATCAAATGCCGGCACAAACAACTTGGAATGCACTCCCTGAGAGTGCTCCACTTGAAAATACCCTGTAAGCAAACATAGACAGGTGTATTGGGCAAATGCGACTTGAAAGTTTTAGCTGAGCATGCCTTAGCCTTAGCGCGAGCACCCACTAGTTACAGGGTATTGCAAAGCTGTACTTTGCCAAACGCTTTCAACTTGGGACACGCCCCCAGTCCAATTGTTCCATTGTTCCCATTATGCCTACCTTTTCTGCCTGCGCTCTGCAGCATCTTCGGCCTATCCTGCTCTTCTCCACTTGTTTTCATCTCTGCTCGTTGTCGATTCTCCCACTGCATTGCATTTTTTATATTTACGCCTTTTTCTAGCAGTTGTCACCCGGATTTGTCGAGCATCGCCTGCCGACTGCCACTTGGGCGCATTGTCTTGTTGAGGATTTTGCATATTGCGAGAGTCTTTTCCAATGTCATTAGCATAATGGGGCCATTAGGTTGCCACCCCACCCTCTCCCACCTACCCCCTGACACTGATTGCATGCTCAACGATAAAGCAGCTCTGACTGCCAATTCAATTAGCTGCAATTGCGAAACGATGCTCGGCAGGATTGCAGCAAGCTACTCTTAAAGCCGAAACGAGGGCATTCTATCTTAGTATGAAATCTTTTATCTTCAAGTAGCTTTAACAAAGTCTAGTGCTTGATGACTATGGGAGAGCCTGCAGGGTTCCTTCTGCGACTGCAAGTGCGACAAGTAGCAATGCTGTAGGAGGGGAAAAAGCAAGATCAGAAAATCCACACCAAGAACTCACTTTGGGAGTTCTACATTAATCAGAAAATATTTACTTCCTATATAAACAAAAAAATACATATCTACATAGTCAACTTCGACATTAACTGTATAATGTTGCTATTCATGAGTCTGATAGAGTGGACTTAGTTCTGCTTGGAGCTCATTGAGCTAAATGCCACATCAAAAGCGAATTTCGGTGGCTACATAAAATCAACATAATTATTGCAAATTAGGTAAATAACTTATAAGAAATGAGTAGTGGGTGGCTAAGGGGGAGGGGAAATGGCGGAACTGGGAAGCAGCCAGTCAACACTTGAGCGGAGCTGTTTACTAATTGGAAACGCTTTGAATGCCGCCCCACAAGCAGGCAAAACTTTTGCTTTAACTCATTTCAAAGTAATTTACCGCAGCCCCAAAAACCAAAGCAACTTCCAGTTGGGGGTCGGCAGCTTGGCGTGAGGTGACTTCAGTGGTCGAGAGGGGGTGTGGCATGTGGGGTGTAGGGGAGTAGTGACGACATAGTTAGCATTTTATTGGTAACCAAAAATGTAACACATCAATTTTGAGGGCGTTTGCCTGCCAAGATACCCTGTAGACAGAGAGAGCGTCAAAATGGGGGGTATCTAGCAAAATGCTGAACATGTCATACCCTCTAATGGGTGCACATATTATATTATTAAAAAATCAATGCTAGCAGAATTAGCAAACCAAAAATAGCAACAACAAACAAAGCTCCAAATTTAATTTACCCATATCAATTTTGGTGCATATGGATCCCAAAAGTTGAAGAATCAGTGTTATAAATTCTAGCTTATCGCCCGAGGCAAACTATTTCACAGAGCATTTAATGACACTTTGTCGTAGTCCTCGTCGACTAAAGTTATTTTCTTGTTAGCTGGCTTTGTGGCCAGACTCAGCGAAGTGAATTGCAATTATTGCGTGGCGTTGGGTTGGGTCGAAAAGTTTTCTCGTTGTTGCCCAAATTGACAGCCAACACGAAGCGAAATCCCAGTCATGCAAAACTATCGAAGAACTCTGTCCCGATCTACTTTCAGGTGAAACGCCTCACCATGGGCATTGGACTGTTGCGTGGCACCGAGGACAGCCGCCCCCTGGTCCACAACACATGCTCCTCCTCCCTGAACTCGGGCTCATCGCAGACCATATCGGATGGCTATGTGAACGAGGCCATCTGCGAGCCGGATAAGTATGTGGCTAGCAAATTCGGCGACTCCTGTCGCCAGTCACTGACGGCGCTGGAAACGGCCACACAGCGCTTACAGTCTGAGCTACCCAACAGCAAAAAATATTTGAGGGAAACATGCAGCGGTAGGTATTGCAATAATTCTGATTAGCGGTGTCTCCTGATCCCGACAGTTGATATTGATAACATAACATATAACATATTTCTTCTATATTTCCCCGGAATCAGCCAACTCCAGTCCGAAGCTGTTTGCTGCGAGTTCCCCTTTGCGCCTTGACAACCTCAGCCTGGCCGAGCAGCAGGAGCTTAAGGGCGCCGCCTGGTATCAGGCGGGCATACCCAGGGAGATATCACTGGAGGTGCTATCCCGCCAGAGCCCAGGCGCCTTCCTAGTGCGCCAGAGCAGCACCAAGCCGGGCTGCTTTGCATTATCCCTGCGTGTGCCACCACCCGCGCCGCGCGTGGCACACTACTTGATACTGCGAACACAGCGCGGCTATAAGATCAAGGTGGGTCAACAATCGAGTCGGCTGCAGTCGCCAATCATGCAGCCCACAGATGAGACAATAGCAAACCCTCAAATCGTAGCCGCTCCCATCTTAACACATAGAAATGCAATAGCTCTCACCCGAGCTGCAGCCGAGCAAATGCCTCGTAAAGTAAACGGGCAGTAGCTGTAAATATTTTTGTCTAACGATTCTCTTTCTCTCTCTCTCTTTCAACAGGGCTTCACCAAGGAGTTTAGTTCGTTGCGGGCATTGATCACACATCATTCGGTAATGCCGGAGCTTTTGCCAGTACCACTCACCCTGCCACGCCCTCCGCATATACGCGCCCACGCACAAACCTATGGTCACGGTGGTGGAAACGGAAATAGCGGCGGAGGGGACTTTGAGATGTACGGATCACTGAATGATTTCCGCAAAATGATGGCCGATTTGAATGTGTGACGTAGTAGCAGGCATAAGGCAAGCGGGAATAGCTAAATAATTAAGTAATTATTGTCACATTGATTGAATTAAGCTGGGAATCGAGAGTCCGGCGGTGCTGCTGTCTGGACAAGATAACAAACTGTTTAATTTGCCTAATTGGCTGTGCTGATGGTTGACTTAGCGACCAAAAACACAAAAAAATAAAATAAAATAAAATAAAAGAGAGAGAGAGAGAGAGAGAGAGAGAGAGAGAGGTGAGAGAGAGAGGGAATTAGCAAAAAACCACAAAATATGCAACATGAATTGTCTATGAAGATAAAAATCCCATCAATACGCATTGTCTTTATAAGGGCGTTGTCTTTATAAGGGTACCCGCGGTTGCTGTAAAGTTTTCTTTTATTTATACTAAATCCTCAGATGTTCATATTGTATAAAATTATACGATATATATCTTGAAGTGTAGTAGTTTATGAGGTATAAGAGTATAGATTGAACAAGTTATTCAAAGCTCTTCGAATTTACTTTACTAAACATATACACATATGTATGCGCATTCTCCATGCTATAGAAATATATGCTATATAATTTAAATATCTGTCCAATCCAGTCTATCTGAATATTAAGATTGATTTGCCTACACAAAACACAACACAAGCATTTTTCTTCGTATACAGTTTGAGAATTACTGTTCAATGCTAACCGTTGTACAGTTTGCGAACTCGCTACCGAAAGGTTTTCCATTTCTTGACTCAGTTTTCCTTTCGACTCAATTTAATTGCTTTTAAATTGAAATTCTGTTTTCGTTTCGTGCAGTCTGTTATACCTACTATTAGGAGCTTAATACTTGTTTTCATTCTGTTGAATTTTGAGGCACTTTTTAAGGCAGCTGCACCTGTTGCTACAAACAAAATTCTGAAAACGTTTGCAAATTGGATTAAATGTTAATGTAGTTTGTATTATTTTTCGAAATGCCTTTGCATAATGCTTCCACCAGCAGCAACTATTTATTTAGTAAAAACAAAATAAGAAAAATGAGAAAAAATCTTCTAGTTTTAGCAAAATCATTAGAAATATTTGATATAACTAATATAAATAACAAAAATTATATCTAAATGTATGTGGTGTAATATTAATGAACTAAGTAGCTAGGTTTATACAATAAATGATGAATATGATTGTTTGCTATATGCTATTTGTAATTTGTGTAATAAATAATATAAAACATTGTGAAGAATTTTTATTTTTATTATTAAGTTAACAAGTTTTCAAATTTGCCACCAATTATGTCTAAAAACAGCTGCTTAACGAGATATACACCAGAGTAACAGCTGCTGATTCCCCCCTATCGATAACAAGTGTGTCACTATCGATGACAACTATCGCATGCTTAACTTTGCAAATTCAGAAATATCTGTTAAAATAACAACAATGTTAACCTTAACAGAACAAAACTAACCACTGAACGAATCGGCCGCAAGAGCTACTCGTTCGTTGCAAATTGTTTAAATAAAAATCTTAAAAACACAAGCAGCGAGACGATTGCGCTCAGTGGAACGCCGGCTGCTCGAAGAGAGAGTTCCATATTAGCGGACGAAAATCAAAAAGTGTACCGCGTGCAACCTAAGGCTGCCCAGCGTATAAAACAACAAAAATAAAAAGTAAATGTTTAATAAACGCACTTGAAAAAAAAAGTGAGATATGTGATTGAAAAATTAAAGAGTTCTAAAGTGTTGAGTGAGATTAACTGTGAACAGGAAATTTGTCTGTCTTTTTTGCCACATGTATTTTTATCGTATTTGTGTACTTTATCGATTACGTCGGCGCGCTCAACATAAAATGAGAGAGAAGATGAAATGGTCGAGAAGATGAATGTGTGTGGCGAAACGGGTGTTTGGTCTCTTTTTTTTTGCCAGGGCGGAGGTGGTGGGACAACATAAACCATACAAAACACATACATACATATACAAGCGGCACATATGCACGCGCTTATGTACATATGCATGCGTGCATGTTTATATGTGAAAACCTCAGCGGCAAAAAAAATTTCACTAGAAATTTTGAAAGCGTTGGGCCGCGAAAAAAACCGGATATGATACTCTAAAGCTAAGCTTTCAAACGAAATGAAATGAAAAAAATTACCTGAGTGTAACCGTGTGAGTGTATGTGTCTGTGGTGAGTGTGCGTTGTGCCTATGTATGTGAGCTTGTGTGCGTAGACGAATTGTCGCGTGTCTGGCATGCAATTAGCATTCAAATACGCGCATGCATATGTATACATACATATATGTATGTAGTCATATACCCATATGTATGTATGTTTTCCATGTTATTTAGTTTATTTTTCCTTCCCGGCACCTGCCAACAGCGCCGTTCGTATATTATATACATATGTATGTATATTTCGCGTTTCGTTTGTTACACATGTTTTTTTCGACTGAAAGATATAGAGAATGAGTGAATTAGACGAACGCAGCCGCCAGGTTGTCGCGTGCCTTACCTCAATGTGCCCCTCCTATACTTCCATTCCTTCTCATGCCACTTAGCTCCTACTACTTTTAACATTAATACGACAATTGCATAGTGGTGACTGGCAGAGGTGTGATATGCGGAAGACAAAACAGAAGAAGATGGTGAAGAAGAAGCATCAGCAGCCGCCATTCATGAATGGATTGCATTTGCGCGCGCTTATGTATGTGAGAGCGGCAGGCGCGCTCTCTTGCTCTCGCCCTCTCTGTCGCACTCGATATGTGTTTATGCAAAATCAATGGACCCAACTGGAAGGTCACTCTCGGCAAACTAAAAAAAACTTATGCGTTCTTTCTATTTGTCAAATGCGGGTCAACATTTAATATTACAAAATAACAACAAAAACACACTCAAATTTTTAAAAATTAAATAAAAAAAATAATAAATGAAAAATCAAATAGTGCATGCGTGTGATTTTTTATAAGCACTTGTAGTCTCTGTAATCAATATACCATCTTGCTTTTTCTCTGTAGAAACCCGCCAACACTCACACACACAAAGCCCCACTTATACACACAGTCTATCCCGTACTCAGGCAGCACACACCAGCAACACAATGATCAACATGGACATCAGCGTAACGCCCAACTATTCGTATATCTTTGATTTCGAGAACGATTTCATACACCAGCGCACACGCAAATGGATGCTGGAGAACTGGACATGGGTCTTCTACTACTGCGGCATTTATATGCTCGTAATATTTGGGGGTCAGCATTTTATGCAAAATCGACCAAGGTAAGTGGATGTACATATATGTGTGTTCTATGCCACATGTCTATATAAATATTTTATATTGAATATTTTAGTGTGCGTTATAGCAGGTAAAACCTTTAAAGAAAATTCTTCCTGTACTTAATTCTGTGCATATTTAATACCTTTCATAATCTCTCAAGTTTTTTTACAAAGTATTCGCTATAACTGATTGTATTTCTCTTCAATATCTTTCATGTAGTCGACAGTTTGTGGCTGTTCATTGGCAGAGCTTTCACTGTAGCCTATTTAGTCTGTTTGAATTTCGCATGCGTTGCATAATTTATCATTTCGCTCGCTTTTCAACTCTCTGTCTCTCTATCGCCCTCTCTTGCTCTTTTATGGTTAACTGCTTTTGACATTGGGCCAGCAGTCTGTCCTAGACACATATGTCCGAAAGTCTATCGGAAACCATGAACCCTCTCTAGCAGCGTTTCTCTCTTGCTTTTCTCACAAAAGAAAAACGATTTGCGGCGCGTGCCATGTGCCTAATTTTCTTATTGGATCGCCCCACGCCCTGCTGTTTCTCAGTTTGTCCAATTAGATTTAACGTTCGTGAAATTCAGAAGACATTTCTAATGTCAATATTTTTGTCTACTTCTTTCCAATATGTAGTTTTGGGGACAAGCAAAATTTTGTTGTCTACAGAAAGCTTTAGAATATGGATTTGCTTCTTATCTGTGACACATAAACAAACTACCTAAAGCGAACAAATGTCAACTGTGGCAACTTTAATATGAGCATTAATTAACATATTACTATTTCTGGGCTTAACTACGAAAACTTATTAGCTTATGGAACCAACTCAACACATTATTCAGAATATAACGTAATATCATATTGAAGAGCCATTAAGCCTAATATCAACTAATTCAAGTACAATTAAATTCTAATTAAAGTTACCTTTATATGCATATATAGCTAAATGTGTGTATACACATACTTAAGCGTAATTATAATGTAGTACCTCCCGACTGGCTTGCCATGTAAAGTGTTCGAAATTTCGAATTTCCACCTGCGCCCGTGTTAATGTACGTAAATTATAGGCCGCAACACATGAAGTGTTACGTCCAGATAGGGTCACGTTTTTTAACCAAAACAAACCTTGCTTAACTAATTCCTACATAAACTAAACCCAATGACAAAACAAATTTTCATTGTCAATTTGACCTGAAAAAATTGTTGCAATTTTCCAAATTTTTCAAAGTGCAATTGCAATAGTAATTGCGACTGTGACTTCGACTGCGATTATATAATTTGGACTGTCGAATCGTCTATTGTCGTTAAGTATCTGAATTGGCAATTGACATGCCAACCCACTAAGGGCGCACGCTACATAGCCAGTCAGCGACTATTTCGGAGTAAGGATTACTCAAAACAAACGGTCCAAATGTAAACACGGAAACTTTTACTGCGAAATGTAGATGTCTGTACTGCAAGCAGTTTCCGGAAATCAGCTGAAAAACTTAAAACAGTTCTAATAATTTCAATGTTAGTAGAGTTTATTGGTTTTGTGCTACGTCCGTTTTGAAATTGATACATGTAAAATTCTTGCTAATTATGTTTAATTATGTTATGGACATTCTACTGCGATATCTCAGGTGCATTGTACGAAATTATTAACATTAATTCCACTGTATTTTAGTTATTTTTGTTTGCCGTCCATTTCTTAAAAGTAGTTAGATGATAGAGGAGTTTGATTGCAATTTAAGCGCTTGACAGGCCCTATGAACCAGGCACTTTTGATTTCAAAAACTGAAAGACAAATGTGAAAAGTTTTCAATAGTTTCGTTTGTTGGCGACAGACAGCTGCAATTCCGTTTGGCCCTCAATAAATTCGATTTCTTATCGCAAACGTTGTGACTCTTGCGATCGAGACATTCATTTCAAGGCGACGTCGGCAAATATAACTGGTCGATTCTCTTACTAAATTGTTGCCATGTTTTGAATGGCATCTGATGTCTTGTTATATAACGAGCATAAAGCATGTCCCACGCTTGAAACATAAGGTCCCTCTCTCTCTCTCTCTCTCTCTCTCTCTCAATCAATCTCATTGAGATTAACCAACCTGATGATTTCGCCCAGGGCTTGGCTCTTGCATACGCCTAGATTTGAAATATTTATATATGTATGTATGCATGTTTACATACAGTTATATATGTATATATATATATATGTATATATATGTAAAGCAAACCAAATAGGGAATATATATATATTCCCTATTTGGTTTGCTTTACACTTGAAATCTTGTTTCAATATTTACCCACCTTGGACTTGGAACAGAAAGGTGCAAATGGAATAGGTTGCCGCGGTGTTCAGCACGGATCGGCGATCTGCGTCAGTCAAATGGGCTTTACACAAAAATAATACAAAATGCATTGAACACGCCTAATAAATCGCTCTGAGATCATCTTTCGATATTTATTTTTATCTGCCAACTTTAAACAACGATCTTTGGAACGCCCTTATAAACTGTAAGCTCTCCGCGCTCTGTGAATTCTATTGAAATTAACTGAATATATAATATATGTATAATATGTATATGTGAATATATATACTATATATATTCTTATATACGTTCATGTGGGTATGTTATCAGTCCATGTTCGCGGCATGTGGAACGCGCTCTTATCAAACGAATTCAGCACAAATGTTGGGGCAAGAGAAACCGAATAATGAGAGCCCGAACAAGCCGCTTGTCGTAATTGTTTATGATATCATTTACCATGATTCACGTTGGGGTCCAACTATATAGTAATTCGATCACACACACAAAAACGGTAAATGGTACAGTGAGTGCGCGTTTCTTGAAATGAGAATCACTGGGAAAGGCCTGTTTACTCAACATTTTGCTTTAGGCATCTCTACTTTTAGATATAGTTTGTAGAGTTGTATTGGTTCGATTCCACTATCGGCTCATGCTACAACAAATTGACTTCTCTTTAAATTTATACAAATCGAACGATTTATAAATAAATATTACATCAAATATAACTGATATATTTCTTAAACTTGTTCTCTTTATCGTGTACTCACTGTATTTTTACATATATCTGGCACAGTTGTTTTCCACTTGGAGCCTCAATTCAAAGTCATTTAAATGTGGCCCAACTTTTTACCCAAATGTGACTGTAGCTCACACGACTGTTCAAATCAGATACACACGCACGCAAACACATCTATGCACATACATATATATATATATACAAACAAATTCCACCTGCTCCCTCGACGACTCTGAGAAACATGTCACAAGTGGGCGTGTCTCTGGCTGTTTAGACACAAATGGCGCAGAGGGGCGCAGGACATTCAATTACCACAAGGCAACATTGCTGCATGCTTACACTAGCCAACAGAGATGGCAAATTTTATATAAACAAAAAACAAAAGGCTAAACAAAGCAAACACATTATAATTAAGAGGAATAACAAAAATCTGAAGTGTGCAAATATTTTGTTGCTCAGTGTAGGTCGGCCTCGCCGCGTGTTATTGCGAGTGATGTTCGTATATAAAATGATGGGCTACATAATCTACAGCATATACGGTCTGGCTCTGTGTGTGTGGGCGCAAAACGTCACATACTGTGAGAGATGGAGAGAGAGAGAGAGGGGAGAGATATGACATAGTGAAGCCAAAGTTCTAGGTTTATAGCCATATAGGGTAGAAGTATTAGGCACATGTCATGCGGGTAATACTTAGCCAGGTTTGTCAACAAATATTTGGCATTAGTTTTTAACTCTACCAATTCTAGTCGAAAAACAATGAGTTGCTTTATTACAACGTAAGCTTTAACTCAAGAGAAGAGAGGCTATTATTGGGCTGGCCATTTTGTTGAATTATCACTGTGAAACGTTAATCTAAGTAAATTGCTTAGGAATTTCCTAGAATGACGTTTTCGCTAGGCAAAAAAAATGGAAATGCTTAATTATACAGACTAGCGGCGGATTCCTGACCTTTGAATATCATGTAGAATTAAATAGTTAAATTTTAATTTTAATTATTAATTGCCTTCAGAGAAATGCTGAGGAAATGTGAGGAAACTACTGTAAACCAATGAAATTTAGTTTATTTTCGTGCCAGCCCACATAAAAACCAAACAATATTATAGTTGTGTGTGTGAAAATTACAGATCAGTACGCACGCCCGTCCTATAAATACTCCCATACACTCCCATACATACACTCACGTTAACCCTACCTAAACATAAAAACATACCCACATATAAAATGTCCCTTTATGTGGTGCCAGCACGCAAGTAGCCAAATTTCCTTCGCCGATGCCGAGGAAATTATATTTAAAATATTCATAATTGCTGTATATGACATGACGTGTCGAGTGGGCGTGACGGTTCAGTAATTACCAAAGCATTTGCAATTACATGCGGCAACAGCCACACAATAACAGTTATTTATGCACATATACATACATTGACAGATGGAAACATATGTATATTAGGTTTTCATTGAGCGCAAGCAACGATCAATTCAGATGACATGTGTAAAAGTGAAATTTAAAGGTTGCCAGCAAGAAATTAACCGTTAGCTGTGACAAGTCTCAAGGTAGTTAGGTAGGTAGTAGAAGATAGTATGCGAGAGAGAGAGAGAGATCATGTTACTAAAGTGTGTCATTTAAATATTTACGAAAGCCTACGTAACAACAACAGCCAGCAATGTAATCAAAGCAGAAATTCAATTCTGCTTGTCCGCGGCTGCATCAAAAGCTCAGCTCGCTCAGCTCTTTCTCTCTCTCTGCTCTCTCACGTGCAGCAGCATCTGTGTTGGTCATGCCACACTTTCGCTTTTACTTTTGACATCGATTCGTGTTGTTTACCTTTGTGATTACCACAGCTGCACCTGCTCGCATTGCTGCCATTCTTCAAAAATTTGCGCATTGTTGACCTTTAAAATATAAAGAGAGAGAGAGAGAGCGATTCCCTCGTTCTCTCCGATACACTCCCATGTTGCGTTAAAGAGCGTATAATATTGGGTATTTGAGAACTTTAAAATAAGATAGGGACTTTCGCTGGCGATAAAAAAGTCACATACTGTTGTTTAATCTTAAACTCTAAATCAACCTTTTGGCAATGCTTATCAAATGTATCCATTTAAAGATATAATTAAGGTCTACTTCAAATCTCTGACCCTGTGAAGATTACGCAATTCCAGCATTCATATTGGTCAAGAGGTCAACTATTAAAGACGAGCATAATAATTATGCATGAACAAATTAAAAAAAAAAAAAATCAGTTGACAGTAACTAAAACAGGGAAACCACAAAAAAAGAAACAAATGTTGCAATGCAAAATCAACAACATCGAAATGTTGGCCAAATTAAAATGAGAGAAACACAAAAATTGAATTGCCGTCAACTGCTGTGCGACAGTGTTGCGAATTTGTGGCCCAAAAGGCAAAACGAAAACAGCAACAACAACAGAAACTGCAAATCAGCCATAAAGAGCATATATGTATGTATGTATGTACATGCATATTTTTATACACCTAAATTATATGTATAGTATACACACTTACACACACACGCACACGCCTACATAGCTGAATATGTATCAGCATGTCTGCAGAAATAAAGTCCGAAAAAGCAAACAATAGTCGACTGGAACAAGCATTTGATTACGTTTGCTTCATTACAAGTCGTCATGTCGGCTGCTCTCTTTTAGCCTCTCTCTCCGTCTCTGTGTATGTGTGTGAGTGTATACACGGTAACACTCTCTCTTTGTTTACAGCTGCTTGTGCAGCTTGCATAATTCCTAAAAAGTCCAGTGCATTGCAAAATCTGGTTTCGCTCATTGTCAAGGAGGGGCGGAAGAGAGAGAGAGAGCAGCGAACGCTTTGCTAACTGCCTTCCCTCTCGCTCGCTTACTACACACACACACACACACACAAACGCAACCACTGCCAGCTGCTTATGCAATTTTCGCAAAGTGAAAACTGACATTGGAATTTGGGTAGTCACTCCTTCTCTCCTCCGCCGACAAGGCAAGCATCATCAATCGGGCAGATCGCTACACCCAAAATGCGAGCACAGCAAACCGGACACAAAGTAGGCGCCGGTTCGCCACACTGTGCATCTGAACACGGGGACGACCTGTGCCCTATCAAAAATTGAGCTTCCAAGGGGCCTTGCAGCCCCTTCTGCCGAGAAGCCAAGCTGCCAAGCGATTAGCAAGGCCTATTGGTTTTCCTTACTCATTATGTTTTGGCACGATTCGCATGTGGCGGCCGCAGCGAGAGTGATGGACGGCCGACCACAACCGTTTGGGAATTATAAGGGTAGTAAAAGTGTTGAAATTCCCAACAGCGACGTCGTTGAGAGAAGTTGCCTTTGCTTGATTCGTTTAAATAACACGAATTAAATTTGCTTATATTTTTGTTTTCTGCTTTTTACTGAATTGTTCAGAATCTAGATTTAGCATCGTTGTAAATTAATAGAGCAGCGAGCAGCCGCATCAGTAGCAACAACACGCAGCTTAATTATCCATTGTCTCGGAGTGTTTCTTATCTGTGACAATTTAGTGCTATGATACACACGAATTATATAGAGGCCACTGCCTGGCATGCAAATCTCTCAATTTGTCTTATTTTATGTTTTTTCCTGGTTTATAATAAATGCAAATCTTGATTGGTTTTAACTACAGAGTCCAGTACCTAAATTCCTAAACAAAATGCAATAATTATATCATTAATGCCCATTAATTAGAGTTTATCAGCTTGAAAACTTTGGACTCGAACTTTAAAAATAGTTTGAACACATGTGCAAATGAAAGCTTGTAGAGCTCTTAAAAAGTGTACTTTATATGCTGCAGATATCAGTACTTGTCGTATATTAAGTAACTAAAAATCCGTAGAAAAAGAGTTTAGAATTATTATTATTGAAATGTATAGCTTAAGTTTGACTAGTTTTTTAAAGTAGTATAACTGCTTGATAAGTCAACAGAATTTGTTATAAGTAAAAATTACGTATAATGAAAAGAACACGCCATATGCTGTCGAGCTCCTCTGCCTTCACTGTTTCGATAAAAGTCTATCACTATTGATTTATTTATTTATTTATTTTTTTTTTTTAATTTGACTGAGTAACACGAACGATAAGATTTGAGGCAGAAGTGTACAAAAATACACAGTTATTTCAGTGGACTTTAAATTGCATTAGACATTGGATGCAAATAGTATTGATAGATTAGCTAGCTGACTAAGTATGATTGCTAGTACTTTTTACTATGTATAAACATGTATAGGTTTTTTCTTTTGACCGGCCTTTGGCTCAGACCCGGCACGCTCTTTAGTCATGCTCTGTTCATGCTGTGTTTTACGGGCGACTCAACAATAAACACATCGCTTTAAAAGCCATATATATATATATATAAATGGTATGTATGTACATATATATAAGTACATATGTACATATATAAACCAGTTTAACGCACATTAAACCTGCGAAACGTGCACGGAGCACGGATGAAAAAATTGCATTAATTATAATCAAAAGTAAATTATTTAATTTGTGAATTTTTTATCACATGCTTTAGCTATATACTGTATAAATATGAGCAAGAAGTGGGGAGATTATAAAAATATATGGATCAACTTGCTAAGTAAGCTTCATGGTGTGTTTAGCTTTAAGAACTAATAGTGACTTACATACTTCCGGACTTAAGCATTTCTGTCAGAAATAATTAATAATAATCTAATATCTATACAACTTGAGATCACTTATGTGTAACTGAGTAGTAAAGAGCTGTAGCTCATAATATCTAATCACTGATCAATCAGAACACTTACGATCGACAGTGAATGATCAGCAAATGCTTGTATACGATCAAGCTTATCTGGTCAGTTCGCAGCTGTATAATATTTAGCCTTTAGTCGACATGCACACGATCTGAATCTCGCGATCGCAGCTTAAGCAGTTATGTATGGTAATCAGTTAATGTTTTTTTCTTTTTTCTTTTTTTTTTTTTTTTTTTGATCATCACTGTACGAAGCTGAACACCATGTCCTTCTTGAAGGTTATATATACTACATAACCTTATATATTAAATAAGAAAAAAAAAAATCGTAAATGACGTGCCGATCGCACGATTTATTTAGATTTTTTTGTTTGTTGATTCACAAATGCTGGGAGATCTGATAATTAAAATCAAAATGCTTTGAC
This sequence comes from Drosophila mulleri, assembly GCA_035047565.1. NCBI lineage: Eukaryota > Metazoa > Arthropoda > Insecta > Diptera > Drosophilidae > Drosophila > Drosophila mulleri. Next base: position 16,920,194 of record JAWNPK010000049.1, on the reverse strand, counting down.
TTCACGGTAACCTTTAACGATTAGCCAGATAACACAAATGTATATATGTGTACATGTGTGTTATGTACTTATATGCATGTACATACATATGTATGTATGTTTCACAGGTGGGGGCCCATGCCCCCATGATTGTAACGCGTGTCGCGTAAATTAAGTTTGATCTTTAGGCCAACTAAATACCTAAATGATAAACACTTCATGAAGTGAATGACAAATAGTTACTGCATAGATTGATGTTGCTATTGTTATTTGCTCCCGCTGCCACAGCCTCGCCCTATTAACTATTAACTGACTTAACTGAAAATAAACTTTAAAGTTTGTTGATCTTTGCTTATTGCAATGCAATATTTGATCAGTCAAAGTCACATAGACAAATTATGACGAGTGATAGATAGAGTTGACGTAAATGTGCTATTTCAAGAATATTAGTAGTTTTTTTTTTATTAAAACTCAATCTTGATTTAACCTATCCCATTCTCTCGATCTCTTTTCTCTTTCAGATTTCAGCTGCGTGGCCCACTCATCATATGGAACACCCTGCTAGCCATGTTCAGCATAATGGGTGCTGCACGCACTGCACCGGAGCTGTTGCACGTTCTACGGCATTATGGACTATTCCATTCGGTCTGTGTGCCTAGGTAATGTACATATATACTCTTTTTGCAAGCTCAACAGAAATATCATATATGTCTCTATCTCTCTCTCTCTCCCTCTCGCTCTCTTTGTACCACTCTGATGCAGTTACATTGAGCAAGACCGTGTGTGCGGCTTCTGGACCTGGTTATTTGTGCTGAGCAAACTGCCAGAATTGGGCGATACGATATTCATCGTATTGCGAAAACAGCCATTGATCTTCCTGCACTGGTATCACCACATCACAGTGCTGATCTACTCGTGGTTCAGCTACACCGAATACACTAGTTCCGCCCGCTGGTTCATTGTGATGAACTACTGTGTGCACTCAGTGATGTACAGCTACTATGCGCTCAAGGCGGCTCGCTTCAATCCCCCACGCTTCATCTCAATGATCATCACGTCGCTGCAGCTGACACAAATGATCATCGGCTGTGCGATCAATGTGTGGGCGAATGGATTCCTGAAGACGCATGGCACGCAATCGTGCAATATATCGCAGCGCAACATCAATCTATCGATTGCCATGTACTTCAGTTACTTTGTGCTATTCGCACGCTTCTTCTACAAAGCCTACCTGTCGCCCGGTGGTCACAAGAGTCGCCGCATGGCCGCCTCGCTGGTGGCACAGAATACGGCCAAATTGTCGAGCCCCATTTCCCCAGCTGATGCGAACGTCATGTCTAGCAAATATGTTGGCGAGGATGCACAGGCTGCCTATATGCGCAAGGCGAAGGCCCAGTAGAGCCTAACTTTAATGTAGCACGCGCCCCTCTTCCTCTGGAAAAAAGGCTAAGGACATTTAATTTACACATTAGCGGGATGTAAAAGTTGTTTTTTTAGTTTTAACCCAGGCAAAACTCAACACACACACAGATACTGGCGCACATACGAGGGGCGTTTGATCAACTATAATTATAAGCTTAGAGTTTTACCAGGAAAAACTGGCACACCCATCTATATATATTTATTTATATATACAATATATATATATAAAATGTCATGTACATAATGAAATTGAAAATTTAAAGCCAAGTCGAGTCAGTTAGGTGATTTTTGTAAAAAGTTAGCTATGGAATGGATGAACTTTTGCCAGCCCATAAAGTCAGCTATATATGTATATATGTAGATGATATATTTATATTTATATATATACATATATACTATATCTGTATAATCAGCCCCGAGCCGTGTGCTGTCTAAGCCTAAAGTTCGAAATACTTCGAGTATAGTTTTCCAATTTGTTTTCTCGCTGTAAGAAAAAGAGAAATAAATAATATTTAACATTTGTGTTTAATAGATTCTTAAACGATGTTCAGATCCTACAAATATCTATCTATATATTCAACTAATCACATACATATATATATATATATATATATATATTCGTATATAACTCTGTTTGTGTTAGCTGTTTTGTTCTAATCGAGATTCTGGGCAGAGAACTCGAAAATCAATGAGAAAATGTCATGTTTTAGGTTAGTTTTCTAATTGCGCAAATTGTTAAAAGAAAGGAAGTTGAAAATAAGAAGAATATATAAACTAAATTCAATAACTAACTTTTGATAGAAAAAAAATATTTAAAAAACTATTACGAAAAAAAAAAGAAAACGTGGCAGGGGCATGCATTTAGTTTCGATTTTATAATTTTTGAAGAAATTTGAAAATGATCAAAAAGTTTCCAATGGCAAAGAAGAAGAAAAAGAATGTAACAAAGAAAAACAAGGCAAATGCTTAAATTATATATTTATATTTATAAGTAAAAAAAAAAAAGAAAACAACAAGCAAAAAGTCCTACTTGAAAAGTTAATTTAGTATAAATGTATCAGACAACAAAAGATAAGTAGATAAAAAAGAGAAAGAAAGGAAGAGAAAGTTAAAGTAATACGGATGCTCATGCGTTCCTGAGACAGACATAAAAAAAACTTAAAAAAAAATACAAAACTAAAAAAAACAAATGGAATTTTTGTCGGGTAAAAATTTAATAACGAACAAAAAGGAAGAAGCTTAGAAAACGGATAAATAAAACGTAACAAAAGGAAAAGGAAATAACAGGTGTTTCATTCTATATCTATGTTTCAGTTTATATAGTCTGCCAATTATATGCATAACAGCAGAAAGGCTTATCCATGGCATTGTCCAGCAAATACATCAGTTACATGGTAAGGTATAATAACAACACAACAGGTATAAATGGCACTCCAATCTGAAACAGATGCATGAAATCTAGTGTGCCAGTTGGATAAAAATAGACTAAAATTTAGGACAAAATGCGGGAATATTCGGTTTACCGGGAAAAAAACGGATATGAAAAAAATTAAAATTTTCCAATATATTTAACAAGTTATTATCATAATATTAATACCAAACATAAGATGGCACACAATATGTACACCCAGCAATAGACTCATTTACTGACCTGTTTATTTCCCGACCTAAGTATTTCTTACAGGGGTTTCCAAGTATTTACTCTAAATTTCTTTCCTCCAAGTATTCGCTTTGAGTATTTCCTCCAATTCTTTAATGCATAGCTGAACGATCATTGAATATTTTCACAACCTTCAGTTCACTTTATTGCACTGCACGACGGACCCCCAGGCCTGGGCGACTGAAAGCCTGACTCAGAAATGCAGCAGCTGCTGCCCCTTATATAGTGCGACTTTCACTCAATCACACTGAGCCAGGTAGGAGTCGTTGCAGTCGAGCATTAAGTGACCGATGGGGAAACTCTGCTGCTGCAAACATTCTAGCTTCGTTTTGCATAGTTATAAATAGATATAAACAACTTGAATGATCTGTAGTTCTCATTTGTCCCTTGCTTTTATTAGGCAGCCAGGGAGACAAACACACGGACAGATATACGAGTATAGGCAAACAACACGCATAGTTAAATCGGATTACCTGTTTACTCAAGAATATACATATATGTATGTATGTTTGATAAGGCTGAATGTTGATACGCTAAATAGCTTATGCACATTGATATTTATTGTTAATATATTACATAGGCAGCAGTTTCTTCTGTACTATAGTATTAGAGCTCCTGCATTGTCTACCTCAATTTCTGTTATTGATTCAATTGATTTATTACCAATAGGCTTGATCACTTTTAAATAAGATAGATATATAAATTTAAGAAAATATAAGTAAGAGTGAAAAATATATGTAATGTATGTATGTAATTGTAAAAATTAAAGTTGATCTAGGCTCAAGGCTAATTCTTGAGCCTCACCTATACCCGATTAACTGTAACTCAGTTAAAAGCAAACTGTCTAAGGGGGAAAACATTTATTTTCTGGAAAAATGTTTTACTACTACAATTATGTATACATATATATTATATAATTTTTCGACCTTTTATGCCCTGAACCCATTGAAAATGGGACATCAGGGTATAATGGTTTTTCTTTATCGATAAAGTGCTATTCTCCAAAAATGTTTCGATAATTAAAATATCATTAAAATTTTGTAATACTAGACTAGAAAATGTTTTGCTAAAATACTGTGTATTTTGCAAGAGTTCCAAGTAAACGCACATTTGAAGTCCCTAGAACCTAGACATTATTATTAATATTATTAGTAATATGTGATAGATTACAAAAAGGATCCGTCTAAGCTCTAGAGTATTACACATATACTACGGAATATACATATGTATGTAAGTAGTTTATGATGCATGCATATTAGTATATATAGTATTGTTATGTGAAAAACAACCGAAGCCGAAAGGAATGTCTTTTTGGCGTCAATATTTTTTGTTCGAGTGTATAATTCAATGCTTCATCTTTTTAATGCATATAAACAGTATTCATTATAAATAAAAAACAATAAATTATAATAGTGTCAAAGAATGCCGAAAGTGAGCAAACTAAACACACACAAAAAAAACATAACCACAACTTTTTTCGAGCCATTTGCGACTTATTTTAATAAATTTCTTGTAGTTATTTTTTTTTTTTTCATTTTAGTTTAGGTTATAATTTGTTGTTGCGTTTCGCATTGTCCCGTGAGCTATGCGTATTTCTGGATTTTTTTTCTTTTTACCAATAATTGAATTACAATGTTTGAATTTTAATCACCAAATTGTAAATTGATTAAAAATGAAAAATGTTGGCAAAGAATTAGTTTCGAATGTTGCTTGTGTGGTTGGCGCTCATGGCTGTTTGATTGGATAGGTTGTTGATGCTTTTATTGTTTAGATAGCTTTTGATGGTGTCTTAACTCGTTCTTTCTCCTCGTGTTTCTGCTGCTGTTGTTGTTGATGAACAGCCTCCCGATATTTGCTTCATTTGCGTCGACTGCACACAGTGCTCCAGCCTCCAGAGTCCAATTGTGGTGGTTGCCTCGGATGTTTGTTGCTGGTATTGTTGCTGCTGCTTTTGTTGATGTTGTTAGTAGTGGAAGCAACGTGTATAGTAGACGCAGCAGCATCATCTCACTTTTTACCGGGAGGCGCTATTGGTTGGCCGCGCTCCTTGCCACGTAATTTTATGCCAAGCACCCGCTCCATTTTACCAAGTATCAAGTTGTTCGGAATTCCACGTCCAGCTTCATAGTCCGTAACCACCTGCTGCTTTTCGCAGATTTTCTAGATCATATATGAGAATATAAATTAGTTTTCATTTTTAAATTTCTCTAAATTCATCTTTACCGTGGCCAAGTCCTTCTGGCTCATACCCTTGCCTTGGCGTCCTTGCTGAATTATTTTGCCAACATCTAACGGTATCTTGTCATGCCGCAATTCTTCAGTCTCACGATCCAGCTTGGCAGTGTTCTTAGTAGTCACATGCTGCTTATTGGTGCCAGCACCATCTAAGTAGAAAGTATAAACGTGTTCTAATTATTCCGATCAATAACTGTGAAGACGCCTTCTGAGCCAAGATCTTATCCAACTACATTTGAAAGATGTGTAAGAACTGATTCACCCAAATTACCAGCTGACCCATTGATCTATATAAGCTGAAAAAATCCAATTGAAGAAACACACTTTCTTACTAAACCAATCAGTAACTAAGAGCATTACGGTGAAGAAATGCTATTAAGCAACCTTTGAACATTTTGAATCAAAAATACGTTTCATATATGATGAGAAACTAACTCATGAACTGAACCAGCAGAATCAACTTTTTAAATGGGTATGAAGACAGATTAAGACTCGAAGATGTGCAAAAACTAATAAGAGAAGAGCATAAGCATAGATTCAAATAGTCAATGGAGCAAAAAATAATAATTATATAAAAAGTCTGCTCTCAATTTTTAAATTTATAACTTACTCCACATTCACTCAATACCTATTGAGCAGGAAAGCAGCTCGCTTTTCGTCATTTGCAAATGTACTTCGACTGCAGGTTAGCACAAGGCCGGCTATCATATAATTGAGGAGTCGCAAAGCTTTTAAAACATTGTAAAATGTAAAAGTATTGCGAAATTGTACATACACATATATGTATGCATGTGCATCTATGTATATCCACACACACACATACCTAGCAAGCCACTTTTGAGCCGCAAAAACAACAACAATAAATGCCACGCAAATCTCATAGAATATTGCAGCAGCAACTGCACCTCCCACCAACCACCCCTACCCAAAACAAAATAAAAAGACGTTGCAGGCTGCCGCCGTCAAAGGCTTCCTTTTGCTACTCGAGCAGCGCCTTGCTTTTTTTACTTACATTTTTGCTGCGTATCAACGGCAACACCTTGACGGCGTGCCTGATTAACAGCTGATTCGGTCTTCAGTTGGCTAGACTTTGGGGCCTTTTTCCTTAAAACAGTTACCGTATCCCAGTCCGACATCTTTTTATTTTTGTATGGCGTAAATATGAAATAAACGTTGAACGTGTATCAAAAAACGTGCGGCACATTCATATGAATGACAAACAACTTACTGTTGACTGCTTTGTTATTAATGCTTTGCTTAATATGAATATATATAGTGACTATTTTGTAATTAAAACTAAAAATTCCAGAACTATCTATATATGTATGTGAAATATCTGCACGGTGTGACTCGAGGAGTCGTATGGTTGTTTGTGAACAGAACTAGTTCGATAGCTCTCACGTGAAGTGGTTAGTGGCTGAACGCAATTATTCTACTCACTTGATGTTGGCTGCGCGCAATACGGAGCGAGCCCTCAGTTGGCTTTGCGCACCATCGTCAACTTGTGTTATTTGCTCGTTAGTAGAGTGCGGTCACTCTAGCCGCAGTCGTCTTGAAAATTTTACTTAAGTCTGTCGGGTGCGCTGTGTCGTGCGGGTGGTTAATTTTTCTGTGCGTGTGTGTGTGTGTGTGAGTGTAATTGGAAAAATGCAAAGATATACATAGATAACTTCAAAGCTGCACTTACACACAGCTACAAAGGAAAAAGCAACGAAGAGCAATTTCAATTTATGGTTCTGTAAATGCAAAATATGTGAGACGCAGACGCAGCAGCAGTGCGAAAGACGTAAGACGGGCAGACAAAGTGCATTTTAGGGCGTGTTTGTAAGCCCTAGCCAGACCCCCTCCACTTCAGCTACCCCCTGAAAGCACTGGTGCACTCAACAAATGAAACAATACAAAAAAATTCCAAAATTTTTATTGTTCCCTCACACACATAGAAGAAGTTGAAGGATAATAATCTGATTGGTAATTTCGCAACATCCTTGAATTTTGTCTACTCTCAATTTGCAAATTGGAGTAGCAATACGAGTGCGTGTGCGTGTGTGTGTTAGTGTATGGAGAGCGCATCTCGTGAAAGAAAGAAAAGAGACGACGACGCACGAAAGAAAATGTGTAGAGCAGCAAATTAAAATAAAGCAAGTGCAAATGCGATAAAAAAAAATTATATATATATAAGAAGAAGAAAAATTTATTGCAGCGCAGCTAAAACGAAATCGTGGAAAAAAATATAGAAGAAAATAAATAATAGTGCATTTGGGGTGCATGTGATTGGAAGGATGGGCGCACAGCAGGGCAAAGAGCGCGGCTCCAATTCGAGCGGTGGAGGCGGAGGCGGTACTGTTAGCTGTATTGGTGTCGGTACTAGCAGCAGTCCCGTTGCATCCGGTTCTCCACATTGCATCAGTGGCGGCAACAGCGGTGCATCCGTTGGCGGTCTGAGCTCCAACTCCACTTTACGCAATTCTCGCATGAAATCACACCAATCTTCAGGACATGGCAGCATCAATTCGAGTGGTTCCTCGGCGCATCGCAGCGGTGGCGGAGGAGGTGGCGGCGGCTCGAGTGCGAACCACAAGGATAATCGCTGCAATCCCAGCGTCGGCTTAAATATATTTACCGAACACAATGGTAAGTAACATTATGACAGTTTATATGTGGATGCATGTGTGTTGCATACAAATAAACCAACACATACACATACGTGTATTGTACACATGCATCATTACATACATACAAGTGCACTTACAGTGTGTATACACTAAATATACATAGCCTTCGACAGCTCTCTCTCTCTCTCTCTCTCTCTCTCTCTCTCTCTTTCTCTCTCTCTGTCTCTCTGTTGCAATCATTCTAAAGCATACTCTCATCCATTCTCTATTTCTCTGTCTCTCTCTGCCGTTCGCCTGCTCCTTCTGCACTCTGTGGGCGCCGCTCTCTCCAATTGAGCCAATTTTATACCATTCATTGCTTCCGTTTTATTCAAAGAGCGGAATGTGCGCTCTTGTTGCTGTTGTTGTCATAACTGCTGTTGCCGGCATTGGCTATAGTTTTACTTAGTGTTCTTGTAGTTATTGGTGCTGCTGCGGCTCGCTTTTGTTTACAAGCGTAAACAGAATTTCGAGGCACGCGTCGAAGAAATGAGACGAATTTGAAATTATTTTGGAGGGCGGTTTCGACTGCTGCTGCTATTTCTGCTCCTTTTATATGTCCCCCCACACTCACACCGACACCCTTCTGCCGCTCAGCAGTGGTTGGAAGAGCAGCAGCAGCAGCAGACACCACCCCACCCACCCCGACATAGAAACTAGTCGACAGGCATTTCCTGCGCTTTCCTTACTCACGCATTTTATTTGCCATCCTTCCTCCTTATTTGATTTTCCTTATTCCGTTGTTTGCTTTGGCAAGTTGTAACATTTCCCTTTCTCTCTCTCTTTCTCTCTCTCTCCCTGCTCTCTCTCACCCCCTCTCTCTGTATATACCTCTTTTAATAGCTTTTTATGTTCCTGTTGCTGTCCTACCACAATAGTTGGGATTGGGGCGCTGTATATGTTGAGTTAATTATCGAGCCAATCATCGAGCCATTGACGTTCATACCTCATAAGGAAATGCTAGAACCCTGCAAATGCAAGATATTTGAGTAATATTTTATTAACACCTTTTTCCAATTAGATAAGGTATATTCATTGTTCGAATAGGATAAGTCTACATCTCCCAGCTAATAATTAACAAATTCAATTGGATAACAGCGACTGATATTTAAAATAGCTAAAATTAAAAAATTCTTTCCTTCGATTATTTGCTTCGTTGGTTATTGTTGCGCAGCAATTTGTTTGCAATTATAATTATTTATAGGATCAAATCGTTTTATGACGAGCATTCTGAGCAAACACTCTTTAGCTGATAAGCGATCCGCTTAATTTGTTGTGTGACCGCATTGAGTCACAGATTGCAATTTTCCTATAGGCAGCTCAGTATGCAGTTAGCAAAAGAAAAAATAAGAAACCTTTGTCCGGGATTTATCAAGTAAAAATTAAGACCATATATATGGAGTTTATCTGGTAACGTATTGGAGCTACAAGTTTGATAAAACCCTCAAGAATTTATGTTTGTATATCAATAAATGAAATACTAACCACAACGCTTGCTCGCAAATTAGAACTTATATAAATATATGTGAGTATGTATGTATTCATTTTTATGTGGCATCGAATAACCAACAGCGCAAATAAAAATAAAACAAGACACGTTTCGCGCTATTTATCAGTAGGCAACTTTTTGTTCGACTTCTACGTGAGCTGCATACTTGCCTTTGTAGCTTAAAGTTCAGCGCCGTACAGAAAACTAACCTACGTTTTCCCACACGAAAAAACGAATCAAGTAAATTGCAATCGAATGCTAAAATGCACATAGAAGATGCAATATTTGATGTTGTTATTGTTGTTGTAATTACAAAATTACATTGTAAAATTGTGTGTGTCTGGTAGACAGATTACAAGGCAGCAACCGCAGTCGCGACCAGGTCGAATGCGACAGACCGAGTGGCAGCCGCGAATTTAAAATGAAATCACACACAAAGATACACACAGAGGGAGAGAGAGACCAAGCGTAAGAGAGCGAGAAAAACTGCTATAATTCACAATAGGGCACATTGGAACTGAAGGCCGAGAGCCCTGATTTCTTATATAACATGTTTTTTGTTATTATTATTATTTTTTTTATCCTCCGTATCGAGTGGAATGAAATCGTTAGGATAATAAGTTTCTTATGTTGCTAAATATCTCACAAAATTACACATTTCGTCACAGTGTGAGATAGTTGTAGGCGTTGCCTTTGCACATTGAGAGCAATTCGACTAAAGTAAGAGCCGAGTTTTACGAGACACTGTAATTAGATACATTTTAGAGGCGATAGAGCAGAAAGAGACAAATGAGGAGATATACAAATGGATATTGAATTTTAGATACCGCTGGGAAAGAAACGACGACTACCGCTGCTGCTTCAGTGGAGTCGTCAATTGCAAATAGTTGAGCGTTGGGTGTGGGAAACAGCTATGCGGGAAATGGAGAAGAACGCAAAGGGAGCAGAATGGCAATAAAGAGAAAGAGAAGGTGGATGAGGAGGAGGGGGAGAAGTAGGAGGCGTCGCTGTCTTTTCTTCGCTTTTGGCGACGCGTCGCCGTGCCTCAAAATAGCCTCGAAGTGAGTTGCAAAACTCCTTGAGTGTGCAAAGTGTTTGTCACTCTGCCTCTCTCAGTCTATCTCTCCCTGTCGCCCTCTTTCTCTTTAGTAATGTGAGTAGCCTGGTCGGACGAAGGCAGGCGGGAGGAGGCGTCAATGGCCGTTGGACTGGACTCGGTTTTTGCTGTTTACTTGCAACATGCAAGCGGCAAATTATGAGACGGGGCAAATGAACTTTTCACATGGCTAATGGACGCCACACGCACAGCCACTAGATGATGATATCTGTATGTATGTGTGTTGTGGACACACGGCAAACAGGTGACGCGTGTGTAGTTGGCTTTGCAGTTTTCCCACTCGTTTACAATTATGCTAATATATATAAATATAATTCTGTTTGTTAGTTATTTTTATAAAAAAAACGGCAAAGAAAACATCTATCATTTAGGTGCGGCCTTAGGATGTTAAGGAATTATAATATAATATTATATACAAGAAAAATTAAATGTTTTTTTGAAGTAAATATCAAGTTTTTACAAGAACTGAATTATAGCTACTGTAAATGTAACATAGAACACAATGTGATCTTAAGACCATCATTAACAACAAATCAACAAAATTGCACAACTTTCAATAATTAACTCCTGATTTAACAGTGTTAAGCAGATAACAGTGCCTTAACATACAATTAACTGAAGTGCCGCGTTGCAGGCGTTACGTCTTCTCCTTCTTTTTCTGACTTTCTTATACATATGTATTTGTTTTTGCCTTTGCAATCGATGCATTTATTCTATTCTTAGCCGCTTCGTATCTCCGGCTTCTTCTTCCTCTTTTTGTTTCTTTTATAATTTTCTTTACTTTTCCTTCGACTTCGTCGTTGCCGTTGCCTGGCATTTCCTGGCATTTTCCAGTTCCACCAAAGTGCCACTCATCGTCATTATTATTGTTTTTGTTGCTGTTGCTGTTGTTGTTACTGTTGCATGTCGTTTCGTTGCTTTTTGGGGCCAAAGGGCTGTTTTCGATCAAGCTCGTAAATCCTTTCGTGCCTCGCTTTGCGTGCATTGCAATGCACTTTGATGTTATTTTTAGAGCCCAATGCCAGTCCCAGTCCGTCCCTATTTTCTGTTCATTGTATATTCACTGTTCTATGCTGCCCTACAATCCAATAAGAACATAAATCCAATAACAGCCAGCTGTGCGTAAGAAGTCTAATTAGTATATGAAACATATGTAAGAATATTAATAAGTTGTCATTGCCTGCTCTTACTTACTGCTCTCCAATCGAAAGTGTTCCAATTGGAAATTTCAATTGAGGTATAAATTAATGTTTGCAAAGCCGAAAATGGACATGCATCTACATAATATCAATCACTAGCTCTATTTAGCCTTCTGTTAAGTGTTCTACTGTTTGATCTTCCATAAAAAAGGTAGAGAAGTATATAGAAAATATTTAGTTTTCACAGCAATATCATAAGTTTTTAACTTTATTTTGTTGTTGTTTTTTTCGGGATTTAAAACTTGTATTTTTGCATTCTCAGTGGAGCGTACCACACGCCCACCACAGCAAATCAAAAGCCGGCCCCTCCCTGTACCCCATTTTGGGGGCAGATTTTCATTTTATGCAGTTCCCTTCGAGCGATGCGCCTCATTGAAAATTGTTTGCATAAATTAGCTGACGAAAAGAAGAGAATAGAGAAGAAAAGCAAGAAAAATAAAATGGAATGAGGCAGCCAATGGAATAGTCAAACAACATTTGTAAACAGCCCAAATATCCAAAGAGAACTGAATATTTGTTTAGCAATAGCAGCTCAGGGGGACAATATAAGGGGCAACACGGTGGGGTGTCGGGGTTTGGAATGCGTCAACTAATTATAAGCGCATGAAATGCTTCACTATATATATTTAACATACCCAGTTGTTGTGATTATGTTTGAGGTCATAAATTTTGACGCCAGTTGATTGATTGACGGAACGGAGAGCCACAATAAACAAATACACTCAGCGAAAAATACGTACAAATAAACGAAAGACTTGCTAAAAAGAATAATACATTTCTTTGCATTAGAGAATTTGTATGTTCAGTAATCTAACTGGATTCACTGTCGACAGATTAATAAATGTTATTCGCTCAGTGTATTTACGTATAAATATATCGTTTTCATGTTTATTGAGAGGGTAGATCTGAACGAATTAAACACAATATATATTTATTTGGTATACATATATGCTATATATACAGTGTATACATATATAGCCATTTGTGTGGGGCATAGAGAGAAGCGCACCTCGTCACACCCCCGCCTCCCCTTTGCTTCAAACTTCCTGCACTCTTGTGCAATTGATGTGTTTATTAGGTTTAAGCAGTCTTCAGTGATCCAGTGTTTGGACGTTAACAAGTCCACAAGGTCGCGCACATTGAGCATGTGCAAAAATCAACAGCCAACTGTTTTTTGTTGTTTATTATCATGCATATATGCTATATCTTGTCTGCGTGTATACACATACAGATATACTTGCGCACATATATATTGACATATACACTTTATGTACATACTTCGAGTGCAAATTAAGCATAAACAATCTGCAAATCGTTTCAAATGCTACAGAAACAGAATCAGAGAATCGCTTTCGCGGCAATCCAACCAGAACCAGGCAAACCTGTTCGACCACGAGCTGCACTTGTGCCGTGAAGGCTTACCTCTCTCTCTCTCTCTCTCTCTCTCTCTCTCTCTCTCTCTCTCTCTTTTCTGCTCTTATCTCTTGGCGAACTGCATTTTGCTGCAGCCGCAGCAAATCCATCAATGAGCGCAGAAACTGACTGCAGCACGAATCACGTTCGTCATTGTAACTGTAATTGAGAAAAGAGAATTTAGAGAATTGAGAACCGAGCTTACTCGCTTCCCAGCCTCAGCGCCCGCCATTATGCCTAGAAAACAGATAATTTGTGAAGAAATAACGGGGAAACAACTCAAATTTGAATGATATATAGATGGTGTAAGTATAGTTCATATAAGCCCAGAATTAAGCCTCAGAGCTAATTTTGGTAATAAGACTTGACGACTTCATAAATCGTAACAAATAAAATGTTCGACTGTAGCGAAAGTACTTTACACCGTAATTGAAAAGATCAATAACAGCATAATTAGCAATTGACTTTATTGGACCAACAAAAGCCTAGCATAAGAAAGTTTAAAACTTGCAAAAATTTCACTCAGTTTCACCGCAAAATACACAAAAATAACATTCTTTGAGCCAAAAATAGCTTCAAATTATATGCGAAAAAATAAACAAAATAAAATCGAATTAAGAAAATTGGCAAGTATTTTTGATGTAAAAGCGAGCTCCAAAGAAAAAGCATAACAAATGCGCCCAGAAATGACGGAAACCTGTTCCCCCCATACACACATAATTCACCGTCTGCCGAAAGTATGCACACGCACACATATCGAGCCAGGGAACGACACGCTCCCCCTCTCTCTCTCTCTTCCTCTAACTATCTGTCAACGTTGCCAGCTGACCGGCGTCCGGTGGTCAGTGAACCATCGTTAGTTGGTGTGAAAACCAGTGTTGCCAGCTTAGCCGACTTCAGGCTATAAGTAGTCTGTTGATAATATATCTTTTGAAGACCTAGTCCCTTATATATTTTTGAGCAGCGTAATGAGTTAATCCAATTTAACTATGCGTGTTGCATTGTTTGTCTCCCTGTCTGTCCAGGTACGCCAGGGACGATGAGGAACTACAGAAGATCATTTAAGTAGTATTCATTTGGTATTTATACTTGAGTAAAACGAAGTTAGAGTGCCTGTCGTAGCAGAGAGTGTTCCCATTGGTCAGTTAAAGCTCGACCCCTACCTGTTCGGGCATTTGAGCACCCTATATAAAGGGCATCAGCTGCAGCATTTCTTCAGTCGCCCAGGCCTGGTGGGGGTCAGTTGTTCAGTGCAGTAAAGTGAAGTGAAGTGTGTAGAAATATTCAATGATCGTTCAGCTAAGCATTAAAGACTTTAAACAAATCTTGGAGGAAATGCTTAAAGCAAGTACTTGGAGACTTAAAGGGAAATCCTAAAGTAAAAGACTTAGAGGAAACGCGTTCAGGAAAGATTTAGAGAAAGTGCTTGTTGAGGATTGAGTCTTCCCTTGATATCTTCAATGTTTCACGCTCTTTATGACCAAATTTAAATACCCAACCTTAGAGTATATCGAATTAAACAACTACAAAACAGATACCAAAAGCACCAAAAGCAGCGGCAATCAATTTCAACTTTATAAGCAACTGTCTGTGCTGTAGCTGCTATTTATACATATAATCGTATATTTGTGTACCCTAATATAAACGCATATTTATAATGTAATGTAATATTCACTTTTCACAAAACCAATATATATTATATTATATTTTTTTATACGACATAATGAAGAGATGACAATAATAATAATGATTGTAATAATGAAAATGAATGTGCAAATTTTGCTAATGATTATAGTGCTATTATGATGAATATAATTGGTATAGGTATCTGGTAGTCATGCACTCCCATCAAGCGAGCTCTGGCGCGTGTATATATATACACATGTATATATATATATATTTATTTATTTATTTCTTTCTTTCTTCTTTCCTTAAATAATTAATGTGAAATTTAATTCATTTAATTTCTACCTAATGGCCGAACTGGTAGCTTTGTCCGTGGAAATGAATTTTGGAGTTGTCGCCACTTTCAGTTTTTTCTCCTTTTGTTTCTGCGTTTTATGATATTTTTGCCCGGCCTTTCAGAACTTTGACTTGGATGTGTTATGTGTGCGTCTGTGTGGCTTTTATTTTACATTTATTTTTTTGGTTGCGCGACGTCTGTCAATTTTTACGCCGTCTGGCCATATTTAAACGACATCCACATCCGCCTTGTCGCACGGTCTTTGCTCGCTGTATCTTTCTTCTACTTATCCGTAGCTGGCTGGCTATTGCACTTCTTTCCCCAGAACTCAACGCTGAGTCACCAAAGACTTGATATAAAGTATCTTTGAAATACTTATAGATGGTCACATATATACATATATCAATATACATATATAAATATGTACATATACTTAGTTTGTATGCTGTATTCCTATTTTGCTATATATATATTTTATAGAGGTAGTTACGAGGCTTTGAGCAGCCAGCAGTACCAGGAAAAATCTCAAGGAAATTAAAGAATATTTAATCGATATACATACACATCTATTTTATAGAGCTTGAAAAATAAGCTCGAAAAGAAGGTTAAAGTCAACAAGAAATGGGATTAGAAAATACCCCGAACGCCATGCTGAGGAATATAGACTGAAAGGTTTGTAGTGCTTCAGATTTATGAGATTGCTGAGTTCAGTCGGGTTACAAGAAGGAGGCTGCTAAGCAGCAATATATTCAATTAAGAGAATCTGAATGTGGTAATTCCCATGGCCTCAGAGTATAAATAAGTTGGTTATATATGAAAAGTTAAAATAAACTGTGTGGAAATAATATCAACATTCATTTTCACATTGTGTAAAAAATAAACAGAATTCTCTAAATATTTGCAATTTAATATTCTGGTGCAACCCCAAAAAATTTACTGTAACTGCTTTATTTTCACCCTAAACTCAATATTTTTGCTGCTTTTGTTACATTTCATAATTGACGTAAATTATTTGCCCTTCAACTCCATAATAGCTCAATAAGTATCAATTTGGACAAAAACTCTTTGAGTTGGGTCGCCTGTCACAGAAATCGAAAGTTCAGAAACATAATTGCCCGCGTGAATTTACAACATTTTCTAGTGCTTTTGAAGTTTACATTTCGAGATCAAAGTTTGGTATACAACGCCATGAACACATACACACGCCCAGCAAGCAATTTTAATCTATGTACTCATATCATATTTTCAAAGAGTGAAATAAAATTAGATTATCCCTGTCTTTTAAGGACTTTCAGACGAAATGGCTTATATATATACAGAGAGAGAGAGAGAGAGAGTCCATTAAGTATAATTATATAGGCTTTTTTTTCATATTTTATGGTTGTGTCATTGGCAATGGCGGCGCTTGCCCATTTTTATTCAGTTTTGTTTTTACAAATTTTTATATAATCGACCGAGAGAAAATCCGTTAGCTGGAAAAACTCTATGTACTAAAATATAAACAAAAACCGGAATTAAACAAGTTCCGCTTCGTCGCATCTAACGTCCACTTATAAAGCTAATGCGCTTCATGACAGACATCGCAGCCATAATTATATGAGCTAACCAGCATTTTGATTAGAATGACGCACATTAATAAAGCTCTACTGTGCTTTAACTTCACTTTAAAGTCTATACTCCCAAAACTCAAAGAGGAAGTCTGCATACACACACATATTTATGAGTCTCTCTTATATAATGTTGAATTTTATATACATAATTTTTTTCGTGCAATTACGCACTTTGCAATTCTCCCTCTCCCCTCGTATTCTGATTCGAAATTATTATTCATTTTCATGGCAAATGATTTTATGGCTATTTACTCTGCTCTTTCGCTTTAGCGCTTTTCGGCATTCAGCATCAGTCGAGCGTGGCGAAAAGAAAAGCTTCGAAGCGATCTTCATTTGGAAATCGAAACAACTTTTGATTTCAACGAGTGCAAAATGGATTGAACGACTGACTGATTGACGATCAATAGGTCTACTATAAAATGAAATGAAATCTGTCCAAGGAGAAAGTTAGCATATTTTTGTTGTTTTCACACATTTTGCACCTGCTAAAAAGTTGAACGAACCTTTTAAAACTATTAAAACAGAAAACTGATCTTGTCTGCAGAGTAAATGGTTAATATGAAATATTCTGATAGTAAAAGACAAATTTAGATCGTAGACGTTAATGGCCTTGATCTGATAAGAAATGCTATCAGCTGGCCTCTTGGCTTCATTTCAGCTTTCCATTTGCATAAATATGATAAATTATCTTGTAAGAGATTCACAAAGAAAAGAGCCACAAGTCGTCTTTATCTCATCCACCCACACACACTCCTCACTTGCCATGAAACTGACCTCAAAAAAGCAAAGCACAGACAACTATTCACAATAGCTATATAACAGTCACAACAATTGAAGCCCAAAGAGAAGAACCCACGGATTTGTTGTTTTGTTATCTTTTCCCATACTTTGAATGAGGAACCGAAGCTATTGTCATAATAGTATATCTATACATACTTTCCTCTACATCTGGTTTTTGTTTTTTGTTCCTTTTCTACAGACGACGGGCCGTATGAGTCTTTCCTTCATATTTGCTTATCTTTAAAAATTTTATGGTCAAACGCTTTTTATCGCTTCTTAAATTTATTATCTGTAAAATGCGCCCACGCGAATTTAGATCCGAATGAGAATTTCAGCTGTGAATGAGTGAATGTGAATGTTTAATTCATGACAGAACAATAACAACAACCACAACAGCCAAATGAAAATATGAATAAGTACAAAGAAAAATTGCTGAAAAATACTTGACAAATGCCACGCACTCGATGCCTGCATAAACAATAAGTTATAAAAAGTGTAAACAAACCAAGCGATGGGAGTGAACATAGACAAAAGAAAAGCAAGAAAAACGAGAATAGCGAAGCACAGACAACAAAAATGTGAGTATCAGGAGGCTTGAACATGGAAAACAATGCACAGTGGGACCAGCGTACTGAGAAAATTTCATACATTAATTGAAATTGAATAACTTTTTCGTATTTACATGTGTTTTAAACCCTTGTCCCACTGTGATGACTCATTGAAATGCTGTTTGCTTGACCAACGCGTCGTATACGTGTTGTCCTCGCTCTTTCTCTCTCTCTCTCTCTCTCACACACACACATATTTTGTAGCAGTGCTGCTTCTGTGAATCAGCCTGGCAGACAATAACAAAAAATTATTATCAAATAGCAAAAACAATACATATATGCATGCCAATGTTTCATTTATACATTTTTGTTTTTATTCGCTTGACGACCGACGCGTCCGCCGCGACGTCAGCCAAGTCAACAATTAAAATCCCATTTCATTCACAACACACAAATGCTCGGCCAGTGGACGGTGGCCGACAGGCGGGCACGTGATGTGAGTGCAGGCTTTATGAGTCTGATGTCTGTCTAGGGGATAAGCACGTTTTCCTTCCTTACGATTACCTTGACCGCACACCTGGATGGGAGCCAAAAGCATATTTAAAAGGCTATCAAAACAAATGTATATACCCGACAAACAAAATGATTGCTGATATTAATATAAATATAGATATGTATAGGCAAACGCTTGGGCTAGAAAAAATGGGCAGATGGAAAGCGAGGTGAAAATGTATATGATGATCTGAATAAAGATATGATATTGTTATAAGAGGGGGAAGAGAATGAAAAATGCAGAGAGTGGGAAAAATTGAGCTGAAAATAGAGGTAAACACAGAAAGCGAGATGGAGACATATGTATATAGAACGGACAAAATGTTCATAGATATTTATTAGCAGGAAATATACAAGTGGTGAACGATATACACTTAAACCAAATTATAAATTAAGAACATTTGGTGCATTTTGTGCACTCATTCCAGCACTCATAGTAACCCAAGCACGTGCCCTTATATAAATATATACATTATAAGCAGTAAAGGCAGATGAAGTGACCTTTTACCTTATATAGCTATCATATGCAATGGCTTTTAGGTCACAGCAGCTGGGTGCATACTGAGGTGACCTTTAAAATCACTTTCGAATAGTTGGTATGAATAGGCGCACGTGACGTCATTTGACCCTCCTCTTTCTGCCTTTCTCCCTAGCTAACACCTTATACATCGACCTCCCCCTGTCCCCTGTCCCCTGTCCCTTTATTTTATTGTGTATTCAATGGCTTCTGCACACAAAAGCCGAGTGCATAAAAGTGTAATTAGGAGCATTTGTTGATGTTCTGCTCTGCTATACTGGGAAGCTGCCTTCTCAATGCCAACAATTGCCAGGATCTTGGGCAAGGACACGCTGCTATAGATGTTGCCAAGTAACCGAACCACGACCACCTTGTGTCCCATGCAATCGGTAGAGGAAACAATTTCTTCGATACGATTTCTAGTACCAGCCTCCAGTTGGCAGCTGCCTTCTCATCTGCACCCTCTATCGCTACATGGCATTCAATTAATTTGCACTCTCATCTATATATATATATATATATATATATATATATAATGAGGGTTTCTGTTGGCGTTTGCCTTGTGAATTTTTGTCTTGGGGTAAAGTTTTTCCATTATTGATTTATTTTGTGACTGACTCTTTAAATATATGTATTCATTGCACACACTTGATTTTCATCTGCTGCTCTGCACAACATATGGCACTCTCTTAGTCTGCCCGTGTGTATGTGTGTGTATATAGAGGAGGCGTGGCAGCGCTTGACGTTGCGCCTGCAGCGCTGCGTCACAAAGCAACAGAAATGAAACGCATATTTCACTTTAAGGACACGGCAACGAGACCAGGACTAGCCTTGAGTGGAATCCTTACAAAAGTGGTAAAAATTTGCCAGCGACTTCAGTCGAGTCACAGTACTCACTGCCAAGGGTGGATTTTTCGCCAAGTGCGGGCACACAGACAGACTGCGCGCCCTCCACCCTAACCCATTCCCACGTCTCGATGCTCTACTCGAGGCAGAGGGACATCGCCTCATTCAAATGTTTTCCTTTGTTTCTGCCATCTTCTTTCTCTCTCCCTCTCTCTCTTCTTTATATTTCGCATTTACTTTACGTTTTTATTTTAACAGCATTTCAGTTGATTCGTATTCATTTTCTCTCTTTTTGCCATTAGCTTTAGTTTTTCGCACTTTGTTGGTTTTCTGTTTGGCCTCCAGGTGAGGTACTTACCTTTGCATATATGTATGTATATGCATATACAAATTGAGTTCCTTTACATTCTCGACATTATGTCCGAGTGTCAGTTACTTAGCATGCAATGTCCAATTGAAAAATGTACTTGGAATCGCAAGTAGCCCCCGGGCAACCATTATGTGAAATTGTCATGATTCTCTCCCTAGATAACCATATGGCATTGGCCTTACATAAGGACGAATATATTACGTAGTTGTGCTGAATGCTAACTGTGCCTGAGAGTGTATCTTTTACAATGTGTGAAGCTTGAAGTTGAACAGTAAAGTTAATTAAACAAACTTGGATTGCGACTAGTCACTTAATTAAATCCACGTCAATGGCATTGGCCTTACGCAGAAATCAGAGCAAATTATATTTTGCAATCCTTCCTCCACACAACAAAACGGAAGCCAAAGAAATGACTAATTAAATGTAAACCGTAAAAGTTGATTACTGTTGACTGTGTTGGCCCTTACTGAACTTAACTGGCCATAAGGGGCTGCCTGACAACCTGGCTCAAGGCGAAAATCGGAATGAAATCGGACAAGCGAAGCAGAAACCAGACGGAACGAGAACGTGAACAGAACGAGAGTCCAGCAAAAAGTCAGAAACAGAGACAGAGCCAAAGCCAAAGCCAAAGCCAAAGCCAAAGCAGGGCACGACACAAAAGCCCTTGAGCAGTGCGTTAAAAATGAGGGCGGGGCACGAAGAGATGTGCATTAACAAAAAGAAAAGTTTCAGCTGGAAACTGAAAACTGAAAACTAAAGCAAAACTATAACGAGAAACGTGCACAAATGCAAAAGCTACAAATGAGCTAAGGGCCACAGACAAACACAAATACAAATACGAACACCAATACGAATGAACGATGCAAAAGTGAATGAATGAAAAGCGAGCTGTGAAGCGGCTAATGAATGAACGAATGACAATGTGACTAATGGCCCAACGGACGCTCTTGAGTGAATTATTGAATGAAAGAGACATTTCGTTCAAATAAATCGGACACCAAAGGCGAAAGAGGCGCGGAAGAGCTAGATGCTAGACTGTAATAAATGGCAAATGCATCAATTTTACTGCGAGTTAGCGTGGCATCAGTTAAGAGTTATTTAATATTGTCTAAAAATAAATTTTTATAATACGAGACTGAAACTTAAGTCGTTTGCATTTGTATTGTATGGGGAACTTACCGTATCTACTATATTCATTTCTACTATTTACATATATTCAATTCACTTTGATGCATCCCTTCATCTTATCTCAAGCCAATATCGCTGAGCTACTCTAATTAGTTTGAGCATTGTTCTTTGTCACTGTCGCAGCTTAAGGGCCATTGAATCTAGTTCTAAGATAATATATATAGTGTCCAGCAAGTACTTACAGCCGCTTAACTATTGAAATACGCGGCTGTCAGCCTAGATTTGGAGCATGTCTATGGCCTCCACTCAACGTTAGATGGCGCTGCACTTGCATATTGTTGCTTACGAGAGCAAAAGCTGATATCAGATTAGCCACAGCCCCTAAGGGAAGCAACTCTCATCAGCCTCTCTAACTGTGATTAACTGTGCGTCATTTCACAAAATCTGAGTGTAAGTCGTAACTCTCTCTATGCTCCAATTCCAGCTAATGACTTGCATTCGTTTCTAGTCGCAAGTCTTTGGAGCTGCCGCATCTGTGCGACGTTGTCTTTGGATGGAGGCAACTCTGCTGGAGAGTTCGTTGGCCTCAATTCATGTTGGCAACACACTTTAAATCGCATTTGACGAGGGTGAAGCAACTATTTTGTCAAAAGTCTACAGAAGGAGGATGAGAGGGGCGACGGTGGGGGACGTTGTCGCGTAATATCTCCAGTGGTTGAGCTTTAAAAATTGCTTGCGCATCCGTCAAATACTTTTCGTATGCTCCATTCAAGATTACAGCATTTAACATTGTTGTTGCTTGTTTGTTTGTTGTTTGCTGTTGTTGTTAGCAGCAGCATGTTTGTGGCCGAGGCTCTAATTGGCCTTCAGCTGTTGCCTTTGGCTCTAACTTTCTGCAAGAACTCTTTATGTACACTAAGCATTCTTTACTGTCTTTTTTATGCTTAGCCGCTTTAATGTCATTCTAACTGTAAATAGATTTATATATATATAGATTCATATATATATATGTATATGTTTCAACTTTTATTTTCGGGCAGACCTTCACAAATATCATCCAAACCATTGTACAAAGTCCATTGAAAAGTAGAAAAAAAAACATAAATTAAAATAGTTTTAAATTAAGCTTTGCTTCTTTCGTTTGAACGCCTTTGTTCACTGAACTACGAGCTTCATTCTCATTCTCTCTCTATTTTCTACAGGTACCAAGCACAGATCTTTTCGCGGCCATCCCGGCAAATATCACATGAATTTAGGTAACAACAAATTTAAACGTAGTGTCATTGTAAATAATTATAGAATGAATCTGATTGAAATTTTATGTATAATGCATGATTTGATATTTTGATCTTTATAAAATGGGATTTGCTACATTCTTAGAGACATCAAATTGGGATATATGAAAGGCTCATATTTGCATACTTTCCGATTTAATGGCCACAGATCGAAATAATTCATAAAATACCGAAATAACCTGGATAGTTTACAATACATACCTTACTATAGATAAAGATCATCTATAAATGAAGACCTTTTTGATAAAAAATTACTATTATAGGTTAATGCAAGACATACAAGTTCTTTGACTCAGGTTTTAAAACCTTTGCATATTCTGTTTAAGACTAGCAATATTTTAGATTCTGCAATTACCTCAATTTCAAGTTCCTAGAATATTTTGCTCTTAAGAAAAATCTCCTCTGAGTCAACTTATTCTGGCTGTGCGTTGATTATGCATAAATATATATAAATAAGAGACCCGATTCCATTATAGTGCGCGTGACTCAGGAGAGCCTATTCGAAACGTACACTTATATGAACGTATGTATGTTTATCTAAATATGTTGCTTTGATTAAACATATGGTCATAGAGAGAGAGAGAAAGAGTGGGAGAAAAAGAGAGAGTGGGGCACAGGTTTAAATTGAATGCATTGTCCAGACTCGTCGCTCAGCCGCTCTTCGATGCGCTCTGATTTAGCAGACCACCGGGCTAAGCCCCGTTTCCCGTGCCTTCTACAGAGGTCTCTAAGCTTCCGCTCTCTGGCATACGTAGATATGGCCCGTCTACCTATTGCTATTAATATTTCCTGCCTCGCGCGCATAAATTAACAATTGAAGGAAAGACAACGCGCTGACTGGAAACAGGCAGGGTACCGAGAGAATTGGGAACCCATCTCAAATATTTTTATTCTGCTTTATTATTTAGGTTTTATGGGTCTCGGAGTCAGAGTCGTAGCGCACCCACATTCGAGACTAATTTGAAGCGGCTTTCGAGTGTGGGGAAAATATGTGTGGAAATGGGGAAAACCAGTTGCTTACTTGAGCAGGCAGGTAGAGGGGGAGAAATAAGCCAAACACTCACCCAGAATCTGAGTGCCAGCGGAAGTGGCTGCTTAATAAAAAAAAAAAAAAAACTAAAATGAAAATGAAAATGAAAACAAACCGTTGTGAAATTCTCAATTATTTCATTGTGTGATGCTGTCAAATGGTTTATAGATCATGGTGCGGATAAACTAGAGTTGAAATACTCTAAAGCACTTGAGTTACCTTAGATATAAAGCTTTCGAGCTGAAATATTCTGTTGTTTCATGATCTCTATGGGGTATCAAGGGTATACGAATACACTCATATGCTATTAGACATAACTAAAGATAAGTAATATGTATGTATATATAGTTCATTTGCATCGAAACATCAACCCGACAGATACAGATATAGATCCATATAGAAACACAGATGCAGATACATATACAACTGCACAAACAGATACATAGCTATGCAATCTGATGGAAATTCTCCCACAATAAAAGTGACGTCGAGTGGGACGGTTATTTGTGCCGTTTGTTCCTGTTGGCAGCAATGTTTTGGTGTAATTTTGTATGCCGTTCTATGCATAATTTATTTTTTCAATGAAAGAGAGTTAAAGGCATCCAATCTCTCGCCCATCTCGAGGTAATGCCGGCATTCCTGTGTGTGTGAAAAACGGGTTTGCCTTGCGAGCCAGCTAGCAGCGAGCTCTAGCAAGCGAGCTGCAATCACATTGTTTCGTGACCAGGCAGATTGATTAAACGTTCACTCACCTTCTATTCTCTCTCCCTCTCTTTCTCTTTGTCATGTTGCAGAGGCGCTGCTCCAATCGCGTCCATTGCCACACATTCCAGCCAGCACAGCCGCTGCTCTGTTAGCAGATGCCGCTGAGCTGCAGAGCCAGGACTCGCCAGTGCTCGCTTCACTAGGTGGAGTGCACAGCTCAGCAACGTCTGTGTTCGAGTCGGCTCATCGCTGGACTTCCAAGGAGAATCTGTTGGCGCCTGGACCCGAAGAGGATGATCCTCAACTGTTTGTAGCGCTGTATGACTTCCAAGCGGGCGGCGAGAATCAGCTGAGCCTGAAGAAAGGGGAGCAGGTGCGCATTCTCAGCTACAACAAGTCCGGCGAGTGGTGCGAAGCTCACTCCGATTCCGGGAACGTGGGCTGGGTGCCATCCAACTATGTGACGCCTCTCAACTCACTCGAGAAGCACTCTTGGTACCACGGACCCATTTCACGAAACGCGGCTGAGTACTTGCTCAGTTCAGGAATTAATGGGAGCTTCTTGGTTCGCGAGAGCGAAAGTTCACCTGGACAGCGGAGCATTAGTTTAAGGTATGCGTTACATCTGCTTAGTGCTCACTTCAGAACAACTAATCTCGATTAATATTCTATTAGATATGAGGGCCGCGTCTACCACTACCGCATCTCTGAAGATCCGGATGGCAAAGTATTTGTCACTCAGGAGGCCAAATTCAACACCCTCGCCGAGTTAGTGCATCATCATAGCGTGCCACATGAGGGGCACGGCTTGATAACACCACTGCTCTATCCAGCACCCAAGCAGAACAAACCTACAGTCTTTCCACTGAGTCCCGAGCCAGATGAATGGGAAATTTGTCGCACAGACATCATGATGAAGCACAAACTGGGCGGTGGCCAATATGGCGAGGTATACGAGGCGGTGTGGAAACGCTATGGCAACACAGTGGCCGTTAAAACGCTCAAGGAGGATACGATGGCGCTAAAAGATTTCCTCGAAGAGGCAGCCATCATGAAGGAGATGAAACATCCAAATCTCGTACAGCTAATCGGTGGGAAACTGGCAACCCAAGCAGCCTTTGCTCATCTACAACTCAGACTCATTTGATCTCTTTCCTTCCAGGTGTCTGCACTCGCGAGCCGCCCTTCTACATCATCACAGAGTTCATGTCGCATGGCAATCTCCTGGACTTCTTGCGCTCTGCAGGCAGGGAGACCTTGGATGCGGTAGCCCTGCTCTATATGGCCACCCAAATAGCATCTGGCATGAGCTATCTAGAATCCCGCAACTATATTCATCGGGATTTGGCAGCTCGCAACTGCCTGGTGGGCGACAACAAACTCGTTAAGGTAGCCGACTTTGGGCTAGCGCGCCTAATGCGCGATGATACGTATACGGCGCATGCGGGCGCTAAGTTTCCCATCAAGTGGACCGCCCCAGAGGGATTGGCGTACAATAAGTTTAGCACCAAGTCGGATGTGTGGGCCTTTGGTGTGCTGCTATGGGAGATAGCGACTTACGGCATGTCGCCATACCCGGGCATTGATCTCACCGATGTGTACCACAAGCTGGAGAAGGGCTATCGTATGGAGCGGCCGCCGGGCTGTCCGCCGGAGGTGTACGATCTAATGCGCCAGTGCTGGCAGTGGGATGCAACGGATCGGCCCACATTCAAGAGCATACACCATGCGCTGGAGCACATGTTTCAGGTGGGTGACGGTGACGGTGATGTCGAATTCGAGGTGTGGGATGATGATGATGATGACCTCGATGATATCGATGATAATTACGATGGCGACAATGACGACAATGATGACGACAATGGCATTGAGCTTTGATTTCAATTGGCGTCTGCATCACCATCGTCGCTCATGGAATGCCAGCGAAACCAATGTGATAGTCTCGCAATCATCAGTAGTGATAATCGCAATAATGATCCACGTGCTGCACGTCTCTCCTTCTTCGCTCCGCAGGAATCGTCCATCACCGAAGCGGTAGAGAAACAGCTCAACGCCACAGCGACAGCCAGTGGCGGCACAGGCTCCAACTCCGGTTCCATTTCCACAGCAGCGGCAGGTGTAGCGCCCCCAACAGCGACGGCCAGTGCATCCTCCTCAGCGTCTGCCTCACTCAGTTTGACGCCACAAATGGTCAAGAAAAGTCTGGCCAATGTTGATCAACAGCAGCAGCAGCAACTGGCCAGCACACCCATGTCAGGTGAATCATTGTTGTCCACGAGTAAATCGAACTCAGACTGATTTCATATCACACTCTCACACAGAAACTGGCTCCACATCCACCAAGCTGAGCACCTTCTCTAGCCAAGGCAAGGGCAATGTGCAAATGCGTCGCACCACCAACAAACAGGGCAAACAGGCGCCAGCACCCCCAAAGCGTACCAGGTAAGCGCAAGCAGCCCTTGGGCTTCAAATATTATAAAAAGCTTTCTTTCATGGTATCTCTCTTTATCTAGCTTGCTCTCCAGCAGCCGGGACTCCACATATCGCGAGGAGGATGCACGCAATTTGATCGATGAGCTCAATACGAATGGTAGTAGTAGAAACTTCCACTCCAACAACATTTTAAGCCAGACCCTATGTAGAAATTTTAAAACCCAAATTCCAACCCAGACACAAATACGTACACAACAACAACAACAGCAACAACAACAACAGAAAGAACAATTACTACAATCACCTATACTACTACAACAACAACAACAACAACAAACATATTCAATTAAAAAATCATCCTCCTGCAGTAGTTTCCTTTACGACATCCTATTTCGAGGTATTTGTCAGTGGAGTAAGAATTCCTATTTACAATTTATGTTACGTTTTAATTGGTTTGTGTTGCACAAGAAACAAACATTTATTTTTCCTCTTTGTATTATGTATTATACTTTCTATTTTTCCGTCATGACTGCCAATTCATTGCGACAAACTATTTAAAATAGGACACAGTTATTTTAAATGGTTTTCATAATGAGTTTTTTTTTTGTTTTTCATTTTAATATTTTGATATAATAATTTAATTGTTTCTTTAGTTTAAAATATTTACAACCGCAATCTTTGTCTATATGAATCGAATATAATATTTATTATTTGCTTAAATATGTTTTAAACTCAACTTATTTTTCACAATATTCTATTCAATTCCGTCCGTCCGTTAGAGATACTCTACCCATAGCATATACTAACGGAGTCCAGTTTCAAGTTATTTATAAAACATCAATTAGATGCGCTTTAAATTTTATTTCAACTACCTTGGCGATTCCACTGTTAATACATAAAAAAAATATATGTTTCTTTCCTATACTTTTTTTAACTACTATTAATTTACATTTTGGTGTTACATTCTTACTTTTAATTTGCTTTATGTTTAATTCTTTTATCTTTTTACTATTAAGTGGTTTGTGTAGTGCTTTAAAATTTTAATTTGTTTTGATTTGATTTGGCGTTGACAAATATTGAGCCAACAAATGGGTTTGTCGACATGTACACAGGTCTCCGCACTGGCTAATCCAATTCCATATCCCAAGCACGAGCATGTAGTTCGCCTTTAAATTTCGTTTATGTAATAATGATCTTTGTGGTTGCAGGTCTCACGCGTGACATCAATAATTTGACGCAGCGATATGATTCTGAAACGGACCCGGCTGCCGATCCGGATACGGATGCCACTGGCGATAGCATCGAGCAAAGTTTGACTACAGTTACACCGCCTAGCAAGATGCAGCACTCGCTGCATGCAGGTGTCTCGAATCTGACAGGTGGAATTGGTCCTCGATCCTCGCAACAACACAGCTCATTCAAACGTCCGGTGATGGGTAATCGCGGCCTGGAGACACGTCAAAGCAAGCGCACGCAGCACCCGACACCGATCAATGTGACCACCAATGGCAACGCCAGCACACCGGTGCTACCTGCTCACCCCATCACTGTGGGTGCTTTGGAGGTGATGAATGTTAAGCGGGTCGTCAATCGCTATGGCACCTTGCCCAAGGGGGCACGTATAGGTGCTTTCCTGGACAGCCTAGAGGACAGCAGCAGCAGCAATAGCAGTGGCGCCGGAACGGGCTCTGAGGCACCAGTCAATGGACATACCACTCCAGCAGCAGCCACAGCAACTGCAACAGCAGGTCGAGCTTTGCCCGCTGTGCCCGGCTTGCCAACAGCGACTAGCAAGGCGCAACAGGTACCACAACAGATGATTCGAAGCAATTCCTCTGGCGGCGTGACTATGCAGAACAATGCAGCAGCCAGTTTGAATAAGCTCCAGCGACATCGCACCACAACAGACGGAACCATGATGACCTTCTCCTCGTTCCGTGCTGCTGGCAGCAGCAGTTCACCTAAACGTGGTGGCATTACACAGCCGGCATTGGCTAATCTGGAGTTTCCACCACCGCCGTTGGAGGAATTTGAAGCATTGCCGCCACCACCTCCACCGCCAGCGCCAGAGAGCGCCGTCCAGGCCATACAACAGCATTTGCATGCTCAGCACAGCAGCAGCAACGATGTTAGCAATACGGCGCCTAGTGTCGAGGAGGCCAGCTCCCGGTTTGGTGTCTCTCTCCGCAAACGTGAGCCCTCCACGGATTCGTGTAGTTCGCTGGGCACACCACCCGAGGCGTCAGTATCAGCAGCAACAGCAGCAACCGAAGAGAAGGGTCTAAATCTCAAAGAGAAACTCATCACAGAAATCAAATCAGCCGGCAAGCCATCCGATCCCTCTACAGGCTATACAAATGGCGGTGCTCCAGTCGTTGTTGATCCTGTTGCCCAATTGGTTACCGAGCTTGCCGAGAGCATGAATCTGCCAAAGCCCTCAAAACTGACTAATGGCAATTGCAACACCAACACCAACCCCACCACCAATACCAACACCAACACTAACACCAACAACAGCAACACCAGCAGCCTCAGCAGCAACAACAACAACTTCAAGGCACAGCTGAAGAAAGTGGAGCCAAAAAAATTGAATACGCCCATTACAAAGGCTGAGCAGCCCACAAACATAATAGACTTCAAGGCGCATCTACGCAAAGTGGACAAAGTGGAGCAGCAACAATCGCCAAATGCCAATTGCAATACAGCGCGTAGGGATGAAACCAAAAAGTTTAGTGCCGCAAATCAAAAGACTGAAATCAAAATCGATGTTAGCAACTCCAATGCGGATGCGGATGGAGGCGACGCGGGCACAGACGGGGGCAAGCGACGCAGCACAGGTAGTATTAATAGCTTAAAAAAACTTTGGGAGCAGCCTAGTGGCGACTATGCCAGCACCACAATCCCACAGACCATGGCAACAAGCAATGGTGGCGGCGCCAGCACCCAGTTGTCGCCCAAATATGGCTTCAAAGCAATACAGCAGCCATTGGGTAATCTTACGGGGAATAGCAAAGTGTTTGGTAATAAGCCGCCGCCAGCGGCACCGCCACCACCGCCCCCTATTAGCAGCACTCCAAGCACCAGAGCACAGCCCAAGCCAACAGTAGCTGCCACAACCAAATTAGCAACCACAGCAATAAAAACATCTCTTTCAACGCAACTCTTCACAGATGCCGAGGGCAGCAGCAGCAATGACGAGCAGCAGCAGACGACAGGTGATCAGGCGGAGCTGATGACGCAGTCGCTCTATGGCGATCAGTACAACAATTCCAATGTCAACTCCTCGAATCAGCAGTCTTCTCTACCGAGCAATGCCAACAACAAGCTCAGCACCTCGTCCAGCAATAGTCAGAATAAGCCTGCCGTGCCGCACAAGCCCACCAAGTTGACTATCTATGCCACGCCAATAGCTAAAATCGCTGGGATCGGTGTCGGCGGCGACAACGTCAATTCGACACAAATCTCTAGGGAAAGCATTTTGGAGCTGGTAACATTGCTGGAGGGCTCACTGAAGCACCCAGTGAATGCAATCTCTGCGTCGCAGTGGCTGCAGCTCAGCGATAAGTTAAATATTCTCCAGAACTCATGCGTGGTCTTTGCGGAGAACGAGTCGATGCCACCGCATTCGAAGTTCCATTTTCGCGAGCTGGTAACCCGAGTGGAGACGCAGTCGCAGCATCTGCGTACTGCTGGCAGTAAAAATGTGCAGGATAATGAGCGATTGGTTGGCGAGGTGGGTCAGTCGCTCAAACAGATCTCGAATGCACTGCATAGGTAAATGATAAGAACGGGGATGGACGCACAGCGGAGCGGTGTTGCGCCAGTTGACAACAACGGCGCCGGTATATGGCTGGATGCCGAAGGCAACTTTATCAAGCGCAAGCAGCAGCCCCACTGAGAAAATGTACATATAAATATGTATCCATACCCATATACATATGTATGTATTAGCCGCTCACATTGCTCCCACCATCCCCCTCACCCACTTCCAGCGAAGGTGGACGACAAAAGACAACGAACTGGAAACGGATTAAACGATAGCATAACTACAACTTGAAAGCCCAGCGATGAAGCTCAGCAACAGACAAACAGCAACATAACAAAAAAAAAAAAAAAAAAAACTATAATTAATTATTTACTATATATATATATATATACTATATAGTTGTTGGTAGCATGTAATACCAACTGCAGTAGTATTTAATAGTCGTAGCGATTATACATACATCTAGTCATATATCTGATGCATCTGCTTATATCCAGAGATAAACAGAGAGAGAGAGAGTGGGCTTCGAAACTGAGTTGCAAAGCAAATTTTTCTATATAAAGCATTGCTCGTATTAATGACGTCTTCTATTATTTTCTTTGATTACAATTGTGAATAATATTTAAACATTACACATTATTCACATTACTCTTTTGGTTTTTCGCCACTTCTTTTCAAGTAAGCTTAAGCTTTGTTCTAATTAATAATAAAGTGCATATAGAGAAGGTTTATAATGACAACTTCTTGTTGATCAATATAAATATTTATAAATTAGTAATTACATTGCACACATATATTTATATATATGCTAGTCGATAAAAGTGTTTTTAGTATCCCTGTACAAGATATACAATATATATTATTTTATGTCATGCGATGTCCGTTCTAAGCAGGAAAACTCAATCTACGACGTTTAGAATTTTCTTCGTGTGTTTAGTACTCGTAATAACTACATAAATATATTGATCTATATATACTACTTGGCATAAATAGTAGCAAAGCCCAAAGATATTATTAACGACTTCTCAATAGAAACAAATTTTTTTTAAATATAAATATTTATATATTTATATTTAAAAATTTTTTTTATATATTTGTTAGTTGCGAAAGACTAAAATTTATTATTATTACGTTGAACAATGCAAGGTAAAAATAAATATAAACTGGTGGCAAACGCTTTTTAAACACATACTTATACACAAAAACAAATTGTAATTATTATCTGATATTTTATGGATTTTAAACTACTTTTATACGTAAAAATACACACATGCAAACACAATTACACGAATGAAAAAAAAAAAAAACATAAATATTCATTTCATATGCATAGCAACATTAGGGCGGGTCATATAACAAAACCTTTTTCCAAACAAAATATCTCCCCCTAAATAACAGACAAAGACAATGTGCATTCAAAACATATATTTATATATAAATATAAATACTATATTTCTGTAATTTCTATAAAATCTATGCGTTTGAAAGCGCTTAGAGTATATCTATAAATATACATATAAACGGATCAAAAATACTTCAAAGAGAAATAAAATGATATTTAAAATTAAATGCGTTCTACACGTTTAAACTACTCAAGAAAATGAATATGTGGAGCGGTAAGAATTATTATTATTTCGTAAAACAATTTTAGTGCATTCTGTATATACTAAAAATCTTCCATTGATTTATTTCCGACGAAAGCTTAAATTTGAATTTAATGTTATTGGCACTATCGATACCTTGCCGTAATCGATTTGCATTGTATCGATAGATAAGTTTAATTTCGCAGCACCAATTGAGAAGTAAACTAAAATAGTGAAACATAATGTTGCTACTACTACTGCTGCTCAAGTATGTGAATTCCTAATGCCATTCGAACATAAATTTTTACATTTTATAAATTTGTAATTATATTTACACTAAAAAATTTGATCTTTTTTGATTTTACAATTATGATAAGCAACAAATAATGGCATTTCTTTGGGCGGACATGAAATATCGCTCGGTGTTCATAACAGTGCCGCAAATGGTAATGTTACTACCCATGTTATGTTAAATAACATTTCTGTTATGGCATTCGTTCTTTTTTTTCATAAAGAAAAGAAGAAGAGAAAGAGGAAAAAAGACGAAATAATATATAATAATAGAATATTATTTATACTGTGATATATAACCAAGCATTGTTTTGTGTCTGCAAACCGGTAATTAAATAACAAATCAGTAGTAATCCAGAACGACTACCAGTAAGCCAATTGCGATAACAACAACAGCAGCAGCAACAACAAGAGGAAATTCAGCCAGCAGAAGCAGCAACAGCAACCAGCAGCTTTTACAATGCCACTCTTTGGTAAATCACAGAAAACGCCAGCTGAATTGGTCAAGTCGCTAAAGGAGGCGATTAACGCATTGGAATCAGGGGACCGCAAAGTGGAGAAGGCACAAGAGGATGTTAGCAAAAATCTGGTATCGATCAAGAACATGCTGTACGGCAGCAGCGATGCGGAACCGCCAGCGGACTATGTAGTTGCGCAGCTATCGCAGGAGCTGTATAACAGTAACTTACTCTTATTGTTAATTCAGAACTTGCATCGCATTGATTTCGAGGGTAAGAAACATGTGGCGCTCATTTTCAATAATGTACTGCGCCGGCAGATAGGTACCCGCTCGCCCACAGTGGAATACATATGCACGAAGCCAGAAATTCTATTTACATTAATGGCCGGCTATGAGGATGCACATCCGGAGATAGCCCTCAATTCGGGCACAATGCTGCGCGAATGCGCCCGCTATGAGGCGCTGGCAAAGATCATGCTACATTCGGATGAGTTTTTCAAGTTCTTTCGGTACGTGGAAGTGTCAACGTTCGACATCGCATCCGATGCCTTTTCCACGTTCAAAGAGCTGCTGACACGCCACAAGCTCTTGTGTGCCGAATTCCTGGACGCTAACTACGATAAATTCTTCGCTCAG
This sequence comes from Drosophila mulleri, assembly GCA_035047565.1. NCBI lineage: Eukaryota > Metazoa > Arthropoda > Insecta > Diptera > Drosophilidae > Drosophila > Drosophila mulleri. Next base: position 16,886,516 of record JAWNPK010000049.1, on the reverse strand, counting down.
CATTATCAGCGACTGCTGAACTCGGAGAACTATGTGACACGACGCCAGAGTCTGAAGCTGCTCGGTGAACTGCTGCTAGATAGACATAACTTCACCGTGATGACGCGATATATATCAGAACCAGAGAACCTGAAGCTAATGATGAACATGCTTAAGGAGAGATCGCGTAACATACAATTCGAAGCGTTTCATGTCTTCAAAGTGTTTGTCGCGAATCCAAATAAACCGAAGCCGATTTTGGATATCCTGCTGCGCAATCAAACGAAACTGGTCGACTTCTTAACCAGCTTCCATACGGATCGATCCGAGGATGAGCAGTTTAACGACGAGAAGGCTTATCTGATTAAGCAGATAAGGGAGCTGAAACCGCTGCCCGAGGCTTAGTGGGCAGCTATAACGAGAAGTCGAAGTAGAACGAGAACAAGAACATTTTGGCCTTGGCTGTATGGCAGGATGACGATAGCGAAGACGAAAGCAGGAGGACAACAACTGACAACTGACGTAAACATAAATACAGCATGTGTGTGCAGGGCGTGGATTATCCACAACCAAATGCAAATGCATAATCATTTGAAATACACACAAGAGACGAACACAACGACGATGACGATGACCGATGACCGATGACGACAGCACTTGTGAGTAACTAAACAATAATTTAGACAAAGCAAACAAAATGATAACGATAAAGCAGAATACATAAGTAGTAACAACAAGTACACACAATATATTGTATGTAATAGCGTAAAGGAGTAAATGCAGCCGCAGCATATCGCGAATTTAACTAAAAAGGAAAAACAAAACTAAAACACTCTCACACATACACACACACACACACACCAAAATAGACTAACTTAATTTTCTCCCATCACTGAGAATATAATATATTCGCTCCAGCTTCCGTCTAGCTCGCTTTTAAAAATTGTTCAGAGTTTGGTTTGTTGTTGTTCCAGTTCCACTTCCAGTTCGAGATCCTCGTGCGCTTGTAGACGTATATAGACCCTATGTATGTACACCTCTACCTATTTACTGTTACTACTACTTTTCGTAAAAACAGTTTATTATTATTTTTACTTCCTCCTCCTTTGTTGTGAAACTCTTTTGCTATTTAAATAGTTGTATTGAAATTGAAGCGTTTTTGAAACGTTATAACCAGGACAATGAAGATAATATGAGTTTTGACTTACAATTTAGACATTAAACATTTCAAATGTGTGCCGAAATGAACTATTACGGTAACTTATTATTATTAAATATGTATGAAAGAAAACAAAATCAATTGTAATTTCACGTAAAAGCTTCATTCAGAATACTGCATAATAATTATAGCTATAATTAAAAAAACAAACAAAAAAACATTCAAAAAACACTCCACTCCAATACACACACCGACACACTTAACATCCATACGTACATAGTAAAAAGGGAAGTAAAACAACAACATTACGAACAGCGTAATAAATATATGATTATTATAATTTATATTATTCCCAAAATTAAAGATAACAGCCAAAAAATTTCTTGTGTTATTTTGATTGGAAAATACATAGGTAAATAGGAAGGGGGGACAGACGTCGAAGCTACTGCGTCATGTGCTACTTAGGCTGGGCTACACTGCTAGATACTGTTTACTTATCTATATCTATGTTAATAATTTGTGAAAGTTTTAAATATATAAAGGCCAACTCAAATTTAGGATTGTTTATAAAAACTATCGATGTAATATGAATGATTGAATATTTGCATCGCAAGCAAAATTTTATGCAGCCCTGGTCCAGATCAGCTGTCTTCAAATTTCGGCGCCTATTTACTTATATCAGAGTTTAGCCAATTGTGTTTTTTAACATGCATAAGAGATTTCGCAAATTAACAAATCGAGCAAACGCAGAAGCCTTCAGCAGCAGCAGCTCCAACGATTCAAATGTAAATCTGAATAGTAATACATCATTTGTGACTAAGAAATATGTAAGACATAAGCGAGAGGAACCCGTTGCGGTATACGTTTCCGAGACAAGCAGCGATGAAGCAGATCAATTAGGAGAGGATAATCGCAAGTGGCTGCCAAATCTTAAAAAATACAGTAGCGATCCCAATCCTCTTAAAATGATTCAACACAATCGTTACAAGCCATTATCAATTTCCAGCACAGCCAAATCTTCATCACAAACTATGCCAGAAAATATGCTTAATCTTACCAACTGTTCTACTCCATCATCATCAATATCACCAGCAGCATGTCGTGCTGCCTACAATAGCTTTCGGCAAACATTAACAGCAATAGACCGAAACCAAATAACTAAAAATAAATCTATCTTGGATTACACGCCAGTGGCAGAGGAGGCAAATTTGCAAAGAAAGAAAACCTTCGTGTCTTATAAATATATTCATAAGAAGAGAGGAAATCCCCTCGATTTACACATTTCCGACACAAGCAGCGATGAGCTTCGTAAAGATAAATTGGAGGATGAGAATCGCAAGAAGCTACCAAATCTAAAGAGCCACAATAGTAATCCCAAGCTTCTAAGATCAATGCAACGCAATAGGTATCAGCCGTTATCGGTCTCCATCACATCTAAGTCTCAGTCTCATACTAAGCCAACGACGCATGATGCATCCAACTGCTCCACTGAACCACCCGTAGTCTTCTCGCATAGCTTTCGCGACACAATAACTCCATCAAAGCCAAATCAAGAAACTATGAATAAATCACTCTTGGATTTCACGCCAACCACTTCCTTAGGGGCCAATCTGGAGAGGATGGTAGAGAAGCAGCCAACGTCACCAAAACTTATCCAAAAGCAACAGCGTTGCATTAAAGGCGGATATGTAGACGAATTCAAAAGGGTGATGCTGAAGGAGCGCATGGATCGTCGCAGTTTGGCTCAAAATCAGCGTTTGGGCATAAGCTCAGGACAACGCGTGCAAGTGATGCGCCTATCCGAATCCTTTGGGGTTAAAATGGCACAAGTAAAGCCAGAAAATGGGGAACAGGATAAGGTAAAATTTAGCCTTATAATCTCACCCATCATGGCTCCAAATATTAGTGTGGGCGCTACTCTTGAGCTTTACTTTGACTTGAAACCGGAGACAGCATTGAAACTCCCTAATAACGAGCTGGTTTACGTACATCCAAATAAATTAGTTTTATTATAAGTACATACAATTAAAATTATTTAAGAATATTTAAAAATATATTACGACACAATTACGTGCCTCTAACGTCGCTTTTTCTTCTCTAGCTTCCGTATTTTGTGTAGACGACGGGCTGCATTACCGCTGCCTTGCACTGGCTCATCGATGAGGCGTGCCTCTTCCTCAATTGTGTCCTGTGAATCGTTGCCACTCATTAGAACCGCAGCAGATATGCAAACGAATTGAAATATGGCACCCACAAAGAGACCATATCGTACTAGCACGGCAAAGAAGTCTTCTTCTCCATATTTGTCCAGAGTAGTTGCAGTTACGCCAATATTGTCAGCAGACATTTTTCATTTGCAAAATGATGTTTGTGTATGCGGTGCACAGGGTGATTAGTCTATAAAACAGCTGTATTGGTAGGGCTATAAATATAAAAAAAACAAACATTTCCCAAAAACCGCATAATTTAGTAAGCTTAAGAAATCTTGGGGTTTTGTTTATATATGGGAGCTGTGCAAAAATTATGCTGATTTTGTTTATGGTTTTGTGTATGTGATCTACAGGGTGATGAGAGCAAAGAACAGCTGACTTGACTGTCATAAATAGAAAAAGAAGCAAGAATTTTTCTGCGGTTGGGGTTGATGACTTCAATCGATTTTTGCATAATTCGGTTTTATTATTTAAGTATTTAGTAGATATCATAATTATGTTGAGTTTTTGCTTACTAACCGCACTTCGCGCAACCCGTCCGCAATCCCTTAACAGTCCAAATCTACGATTTATTGTCAATAAATCAACTGAATTTACACTTGCCTGCCGCAATTTTTCGAAGGCCTTAAAGGACGTGGAAAGTGGAAGTGCAACTAAAAAGTCACCGAATGGCACGTTTAAGTTGACGTTGTTGGGTGCGTGCATTGGCGCTGTCGCTGGATCTACATATACATTGTACACACGAATATGTGACAAGAATTCGCACAAAGAGCACGAGCGAACGCCGCCGAAAGTCATAGACTATTTCCCAGCGGATGTGCGCATCACAAAGCGGTTCATAAATCCCAATGATACCTCTGGCCTAGACATAGTGCTATTTCAATACCAGACATGTCCCTTCTGTTGTAAAGTACGCGCATATCTCGATTACATGGGTATCTCCTATTCAGTTGTGGAGGTGGATGCGGTCCTTCGACAGGATATCCGATGGTCAGATGTTAAGAAGGTGCCAATGGTATTGATTCGCCAGCAGGATGGCAAATATGTACAGATGACGGACTCCAGCGCCATTATTTCCCTTGTCGCTTCCAGCCTCCACGACAAGCGCATCGACGTGGGTGAGCTTGCGCAGTTTTATCCACAGATTTCCTACTTCGATGATGATGGCAAAAAGCGTCAAGACATATTGAACAAATACTTTCTTATGTACCAGGATCGCACACCCAAAAATATGACCAAAGAAATTGAAGAGTGAGTATTTATTCGCATTTCCCGATGAGTCTATTATCAACAAGATCTTTTTGCAGAGCCGAACGCAAGTGGCGAACCTGGGCAGATAATCATCTAGTACATCTTATATCACCCAATTGTTATCAGACCTTTGACGAGGCACTGGAAACTTTTGAGTGGTTCGCATTAGCCGGAGAATGGGATATCCATTTTCCAAAATGGGAGCGTGACTTGATGGTTTATTGCGGAGCGACAGCAATGTGGGTAATAGCTAAGATATTGAAGCGACGACATCAGCTCACCGATGATGTCCGCTCCCACATGTATGATGCTCTAAACAAGTGGACGGCGGATCTTAAAAAGCAAAATACTAAGTTTATGGGCGGCAAAACACCGGGTCTTGCGGATCTTTCGGTATTTGGCGTGCTTAGCAGCATGGAAGGTTGCCAAACATTCAAGGACTGCTTACAAAATACAAACATTGGTAACAAACCTCTTTAAGCAATATACAAAATTTTTAACAAATTTATTGTATTCCAGGTAAATGGTTTTACGATGTCAAGGAACTCGTACAGCAGAATCGTGGTAAATTGCATAGGGAGCGTATAGTTGGTGTGCCATCATTAGCACAGTAAAAGTGATGTGAAGCAAATACGCCCAAAGAATAAAAATGGTTGAAATAAGAACCACATTTGTTTTTATCAATTCAAATAGAAATATATCGATATAGCTAGAAATGGAACTCACACAGCGTTGCTTTTTAAAAATCGATAAGTCGGGTTGCCTTGCACATCTCTAAGTGTATGAAACGCCGCTAGACGGAAAATTGCAAATCATTTCGGGCTGCTTTTCGTCTTGGAAATTTAATAAAAGCTTTAAAAAATATGAATAGTTTTGGCATAGAACAATTCCCGGATTATAAAGTGCCCGGAGTGCAGCATGTAGATTTTTCTCCCTATGAGTCCAATGGCGGGTGAGTGATCAAAATACATAATTGGTGGAGACGGCAGCAACGTTAAATATATTTTTAATTGGCAGCTCTATTGTCGCCATAGCAGGAGATGACTTTGTGGTTATTGCCGCAGATACTCGTTTGAGCAGTGGGTATAGCATCCACTCTCGTGACCAGAGCAAACTTTTCGAAATGTCACCAAAAACAGTTTTGGGCTCCACTGGCTGCTGGTGCGATACCCTTTCTTTGACGGGTCTGGTTAAAGTACGCATGCAAATGTATGAGCACACTCACATGAAGACAATGACGACTGATGCAGTGGCACAAATGCTTTCCATTGTCATGTATAACCGTCGCTTCTTCCCCTACTATGTGTCCAATATCTTAGCTGGTCTGGACAAGGATGGTAAGGGCGCTGTCTATTCATATGATCCCATTGGCCACTGCGAGCGTGCGACTTATCGTGCCGGTGGCTCTGCTGGAGCCTTGCTGCAGCCAGTGCTAGACAACCAGATCGGTTACAAGAACCAAAACTTGTCCCTTGATCAGCTACCGCCACTTACTAAGGAACGTGCGGTTGCAGTTGCGTCTGATACATTCATATCGGCCGCTGAACGTGATATATATACTGGTGACTCGGTGCTCATAAATATCATTACTGCGGATGGCATTGAGAAACATGAGCTTCAATTGCGCAAGGATTAAGAACACTAAGATCAAGGATAACAAGATAAAAACGGCATTCACATATTACGTTCGACTTAAATTTGTTGTAACTCTATAAATAAAACAAGTCTACAATAGCACCCGTGCTAAATATGCTTGCACAAAAACAAAAATTAAATATGATCATAGGTATATGAACCAAATCTTCGTTTAACAGGGTATACCGTTCAGTACAGCGTGTTCCACAGTTTTTTATTTTGCAGGAATTAAGATCGCATTTTATTTTAATGGTCGATATCACAACCTGTGTTGTCTTCGAATGTACGAACTTCAATCAGAGAAATGTAAACTGCACTTTTTGTTTGTTTTTTGTTTACCTGGCAACCCTAACAAGCAGCTGGAAATTTTGATTCAGATATTTTAGTGTGCGGACGCTGAACCCAATGACCAGCAGCTTGCATATATTTATAGCTTTATCAATTTGACTGCGATTTTCACACATCCTTGCAACTAAGGGTATGCTGGCGTCCATTGTGAAGCCTGGTACATTTCGACACATCATGTGTCGGAACAGTGTATATCCACGCAGTAATGTAACGCGTTTCTCAGTGCCGGACGATTTGGTTTTTTGGGATGTTCCTTATGAATCGTATTGCCCGACCAGCTATACCGCGCCACACATTAATGGCCAGACGTGGGCAGATGAACCCTTGCCATTCGGAGTAAAATGGAATCAAAATGATGGCCTTGTAAATCGCGTCTCATTCCACGGTGAATACAAGATAGAAAATGGTCTGCCACAAAATCTTATTGGCCGGACAGGATTGTGTGGGCGTGGCCTATTAGGACGCTGGGGTCCCAATCATGCGGCCGATCCAATAGTCACGCGCTGGAAACGTGATGAAAACGGTGAGGTTGTGAGTCATGAAAATAGCGGCAAGTAAGTAAAGCTGGAGAAAGGTCGGCAGAGACATTACTAAGCTGTTCTCACACGTTTTATGCAGAAACATACTCCAGATGGTAGCCATACAGCGCTCAGACAATAAAATGTGGGCAATTCCTGGCGGCATGGTTGATCCGGGGGAGAATGTGAGCGTCACACTGAAACGCGAGTTCACCGAAGAGGCGCTCAATTTCGATGATAAAGGCAACATGGTCGAGCAGTTCTTCAAGCAGAGTGGGGAACATGTCTACAACGGCTATGTTGATGACTTTCGCAATACGGACAATGCGTGGATGGAGACAACAGCACTGAATTTCCACGACGACGACGGCAGCAAAGTTGGTCAGCTGCAACTGCAAGCCGGTGACGATGCCACAAATGTACGCTGGATAGATATTAGTGGTGACCTCAAATTACACGCTAACCATGCAGATATCGTAAGAGAGGTCGTTATCATGCGGAATGCGCATTGGTAGGCGACATATAACATAGCGTATTACATGTTTAAATATCGAATTTTGCAGTTATTAATTTGCTAATATAGATTACTTTCATATATATTAACTATTTATAGATTTTTTTTAATTGAAAGCCTTTAATATCATCTTAAAGGCTATCTTTTGTGTATTTATTTCAAACTATTCAATATTTATACATTTACGCGTTCGCGTTTTAACAATTTAAAAAAAAAAGCCTGCATATTTCGCTAGGAAACCATTTTAACATATATAATTTTTTTCGTCGAGTGCATTCATCAAATTCCATTTCGTGCTCCTCGTGGTAACTTAATTAGCTAAAAAATGTAAATAAAACTTCAGTGTCCGTGTGTGTGTGCATATGCTAGTGGATAAATTCGCATTTGTGTGCGTCTAAAGAGATTGAAGGAAGTTATAGGCCTCTGGACTGGAATTGGCCACGTTATTAAATTGGTCCGGATACTGCTCGCGTATTTCCAAAATTAAAGCACGCGAGCTCATTTTGATTTCTCCTTCGGGAATTTGGTTCTTGTATAATACATCTATGGTGATCTTAAGGATCTGCTCGATATATTCGACGATCGCGGGTCGTGCATGCATGTATAGAACACGGAATGCCTTGTGCACCATATCATTCTCCTCCGTATCCTCGCGCAGTGGCAAATGCGAGAGTAAAACAGGCAAAACTTGAGCCAATGGAACAATATTGTGATTGGTCACAATCATACGAGAAACTGCGCCGCAAATATTATCGAGAGCAAGAACATTTGTCTCCGAAGCAATGGCTCCAGAAAGAGCTTGTAAAATCACATGGAAGGATCTAAAAAAAAGGTATTGAACCCAATAACTAAATACATATCTTTAATTATGTAACTCACTCAAAGGACTTCTCTTCGGCGTGCAGAACAAGCTCGCCTAGGCCGAAGTAGCAATTCTGACGAGCTTTTGGATCCGGATCATTTACGCCATCTATAAAAATGGGACACAGCACATCGAAATAGGTGGCTACGCAGACACCCAGCGATTGAAAGGAGTCAGCCAATGCACCATAAACAAAGGTGCGCTGTTCACTCAAATCATTTCTCTTGGCCTTGTTCTGAAAGGTAAGCAATATGTTGAATCAATCATGTTTTACATACATACATTTCTAAATATCTGACGAACCAGTTTGTTGAGGTAGTACTGATAGAGGCGACCAAAGTACATAGAGAATATTTCAGGAGTTAATGCTTTTCCAAAAGAAGGTAAAAGATTACCAGCGTTCTCAATAAGCAGTTCATCAAATTCGCTGTCTTCAGGTTCCTCCTCATCCCCACCACCGGATGGCTCATTGAACTGACAAGCCATTTTATTATTTAGAACATCCTTGATGCAAGCAAATATCATGTCACTGATTTCCTGAGCGGGTACCGCAGCGCTCTTCACCTCAACGAATATATCGCTTAGCATGTCGAGTATATGAATGACGACGCCCTGATCTTCATCTTCACGGATCATATGCGCAAATTTTGGCATAATTATCAGGCAAGCGCGCTTCACACCCTCGGCATCACCCATTTTGTATAGTGACGAGACAAAGGCGGTGATGGCTTCAATGGCGGACTTGCGGATGTTCTCCTGCTGATGCTCAATCACCTTGTAGACATTCTCAAATGATGTCTGTAGATAGGGTGCGAAAGCACTGCCTGTGTTCATAGCAAATTCTTTAAGCGCTAATATAGCCTCCTCCTTTTCAAATACATAATCGTTTTCCACCTGATATCCATCCTCATCATCATCATCTTCATCGTCTGTATTATCCAAATCAATCTCAATATCAGAAGCGGCCGCCTCACCGGTGAACAAACGATCACCACCATTCTCATCATTTATGGGAAGCATATCATCCGTCGATATAACCGATTCAATAAGACGATCAATAATTTTTGGGAACACGGTCGACATACTCTCGTTAACAACGATGGAGAGAGCACCAATCAAGTTGTAAATGGCACGTTTAAAATCTGGATCATTTGGCCCATCATCCAACATCATCAAGCAATAGGCCATTGTATCATTGGCCAGTGGAAGAAAGTTATCCTTGCCTACGACGCGTGTAATCGAGGCCAAAGTATCAATTGCCTCGTTGCGCAATTCTTTCATCTCTTCGGAACATTCCTTGACCAAATAAGTTTTCAGTATTTCCACGATTTTTGGAAAATAAGGCATCAAGTGCTCCTTGGCAGCCAAAGCAGTTGCTGAAATGGCAGACAGTCCCAGCACACGAAGATGAATGGAATTGTTGGTATCCAGTGTATCGAATAGACTGCAAGTATATAATTGCTAAGACATTCACAAGTATAATAGGTTACTCGGTATTACTTACCGACTCATCAATAGCGGCAAATGTGGCACAATGTCCTCCTCTAGATTCTGGCAGTAGTTTTCCAGAGCATAAAACATACGATCCGTGTGCTTCGGTTCGGGATTGCCGCTCTGTAAAATTGTTGGAACAAAATATATGAACAAATAAGCAAGATTATATGGTCTACTTGTGCTATCATAAGTGCTGAGTGAGCATGCTTCAAAATTTGTGCTATCCTTTTTCCCATCCCATCTTTTTCATACCTCATGCTTCTTTAAGTAATGTGAAAGTATTTAATTATTTACCACAGCATCAAATTTAATCTTAAGTTGCAGATACTACACTATATTATTCGTATCCCAAAAAATCCCTTACAGACAAAGCTTTCTCACAAAAAAAAAAAAAAAAAAAAAAAAAAAAAAAAAAAAAACTGACGGACGAAGAATGTAACAGATATAATTTAGAAACTCAGCAAGGGTATATGTATATTAGCGCTGCCGCAGAAAAACTCTTAATACAATAAGTAGTGATGTATAAAAAACAGCTACAAGTTTAGCAGGAAAATAGCACCCTGTATTTGGAAAGAACTGATTTGCGTTTGATTTGCAGTTGATTTATATACATAATGGTATCTTTGCCGGGCACGGCATTCGAGTCGTTGCCACTGCTGGTTTGCTCAGCCTTTTTTGATGCAGCACAAATAAAATAAGATAATTATCATGTAAATAGACATGAAATTGTGGCGTGTAAGTAGTTTACCTTTATCTCAATCACCAACTGCTGCAGAAAGTCAAATAGTACGGGCAGAATCTGTGGTGCAAATCTCGATATCTCCGGCTGCAGATGTTCCGAGAATTGACCCAAAGCGAAGAAACTAGCAATGCGCACAATGGGCGAATTGTCAGCAATGCCGCTCTTAACGATATTCAGCATAACTTCCAAATACTTATTGCAAATGGCTTCCGAACAACCTTCAGCGATAACAGCGATGCAAAGATAGGCAGCACGGCGTCGAAGAGGATCAGGGCTTTGCAATGCCGGCTCAAGCAATCGCAACAATGGAGGAATCAACTTTTCCGGCGACATATTGATGGCCAGCAAATCGAGCGTTTGTGTGGCTGCTGTCACCGGACTGTTACTGCTCTCACCAGTAAACAACTCATCTGTCAAATATAACACTTATTGATACATATATGAGTATATAAATATTTCTTAATCTAATGGATTTTTGCTTACCATCATCCAATTCAGTTTCACAGCACATCATCTCAAATATGACGCCAATAATGGGTTCAAGTAACTTCTGTTTGACAATCGCCTTCTTCTTTATGCGCACCACGCGTCCGATGAATGTAACCACCTGTACGCGTATCGAATCATCGATTTGCTTATTGCTTGCCGTCTCGATGCAGAATTCCATTAGGTGCTTTATATTGTTATTAAGCAGCCTTGGCACATACTCGGCAATGCTATCAATGACATCGAATACAATGCAGAACTCTTGCTCATCGCCCTTTTGGGCAAAGGCAAAGACGGTTTTTGTGATGAGTGGCAGTATTTTGAGAACCGTCTGTTCAGCGCTTGTATGACCGCTTACAAATGGCATCAGATAACTCATGCCCATGGTTATATTAGCCACAGTGGGCGTGGATAGATCACCTTTTGCCTCGGCAGACATAAGAACAGCGGCAAACATTTGACAAATTGAGTCCATATGAGAGACAAATTGATCAGGTGCCGCATCGGTGAGCGTGGCAAATATTGAAGAGCCCAGCTCACTTTCCTTAGGATCATCCACATTGCAACGGCTATAGATGAAATTAAGTAGTTCGCCCAACCACGATTCCTTTTTCTCCTCTTCGTGACGCACTAAGGAGCCAATAAATTGAGCTATGGCATTCTTTACAGATTTTTCCTTTTCGGCAATCAATGCTTGAAGCATGCCAGTCTTAATGCTGCAATATGAAACCATTCGAATCACGATAACCTCATAATGCTGTGTGTTGTCGTTACCTTTCCTTTTGGTCAGCTGGCACCATTTGCCAGTTACGCAGTTTTTGGAGACGCTTATTCAGTAGCACAGCTGCAAATTGTCTCACTTGCGGCTCACGTTGTGAGACAATTATCTGACATAGCGCATTCAAGGTTTCCGGATTTTCGTAAGCCTTACCCAGCTCAATGGTGGCCTGGCAACAAAAATATAATAGATTTCAAGTATTTCCTCAAAATTGTTTAATAGCCACACATATTTATATGTGAGTTTATGAATTTAAGAAGTTACTACATAAGCTAATGGAAATAATAATATCCACTGTAAAATGCCCTATACAATCTATATACATATGTATAATTCGGCCGCCAAACTGAAAACTTATTAATCCTGTCAATTCACAAATTCACAATTTAGTTTAAGCTACTTGTTCACTTAATATATGAACTGACGATATATTTGTTTAATTTGTATATTAATTCAACGTTTATTTTTATATAGCTTAGTTCTTAAACTTAAGCATAATAAGCACAGTACACCAAATCAGCATGCCCCACTTTACTTTTCGAACAGGGTATATAAAAGCATACATACATAATGTATGTGTAGGAATGTGCGTGTATCTGTTTAGTATAAAAATGTGCACATGGTGTGGGCAATTATTGTGCCTATGGAAAGTATTATAAAAAAAAGAAGGAATTTAGTGTTTATTATACAAACGATATCAATTACGCATACCAAATATTTCAAAAGTTAAATTGGGGCATCTGATGACTGGGAAATGGGCGCGTTTTAAGGCGTCGGTAAGCATTTTGCCAATTGAAAGAATTAAAATGCACTTGCCGGTCGCTTACCTGACGTATCCGTTCAGTATCTGTACATAATAATCCAGCAATGATTTCATCTAGTATAACATCCATCTTTAACGTCGTTTAATTTAAATTAATAGGTTTCGAACAGCGATAATCAAAGGAGAACAGCACGCCTTATATATGCCGCAGAAGCACAAACACGAAACCACTTTGGCGATATTGCAAAAATTAAAGACCTGGTAGACCAGGGCAGTAAAGCACACCAACACCACGTTTTAAAATTGGCAGGGATGCAATAATTCAGTTATAGTATAATTTTGTATGTTTTAAGATTTTCACATATAACGAAATTTTTAAATTTGGATATAACATAAAATTTAACCAGCTTGCTTACTTTATAAAATCATATTAAACTTTCAACGTAACATAATTTTTATATAACTTCAGAAATATCGATACGTAAAAAGAATCGCAAAGTGTGCCCAGCTAGCAACATAACAAGGGCGTCGTGAGGCATGAGCACCATTTTGAACGCCAACGTCGCGCGTTTTCTTATTACGATTTATTTTTCTCACTTTTGTATTTTTATAGTCGTGCGTTAAATGGATGAAACTGCTAGGAAACACAGCAACGGCAGTCAAAGAGATAATAATTCTTTAGGCATATTAAGTTTGGATAATCTGAGAGGTAAATGTGTAAAGGACCTGGTGTCTTATCTGTATGCATGATTTCTATATCCTGTATCTTACGTACACATTTATCATTAGTTTTTGGGGACATGTCAAATTTAAGCAAAAGCGGCAGTGCAAATACGACCAGGGAATCATTAAATGTTCACGAGCGACTCAAAGTAAGATCAATAATATATATAATAATCAATGATTAATATCCGTCTTGATTTGTTATAGGCGGGAAGGCTAAAGGCGCTGGAGACTTTGGGAAAGCCACGACCACGCTCTAGTTATGCATTTGAAGAGCACAATAATAACGAAGGAAACAATCACAACCGTAAGAAGAGGCTTTTATTTATAAAACATATAACATCAATATCATTTTGTAGCCGGTAATCGTGTGAGTATTGCATCCAGCCTCCAAAGCAACAACACAAACATTTCCGATCTACTCACTGAGGAAACGATCGACCTAAATTCGAGTGGCTCTGTTCTGATGACAACGCCTGCTCCCACTGGCACAAACATCTTCTTTGAGCCTGCCGAGATAACAGGACGTTCGACATTATGCAAAAGCGGAAAAAATGACTCAAAGCCTGGCATCCAAATCTCTGTGGCTGATATATTAAAATCCTCTTTTGTGGAGAAGGCGCGAGTACAATTCGCCAAGCAACTGGAGAACGTGCCAGTTTCTGAAAGATCGAGCAATAGCACTTTGAGTGATTCGTTTAGTTGCTCTCGCAGTTTGCCACGCACTGCAGATATGAGCAATTCGAGCCTTAATGGTGGTTCGGGTATATCCTTTGGCTCTGCGGATGGTCAGGGATATGACGAAAGCTTTGCTCCAGCTGAAATGATGCAGTCACAGCTAGTGATGGGCGAAATATCATGGGCTCAGGAATTCGCCGTTGTACCAACGGCCACCCTCAGCAAGCAAGCATTGGAAAAGATTGCAGTTGCGACCCCGCCGTCGGAAATTGATAACTTAGTATCCAAGTAAGTTGAATATAGTATTGAAGAAAATTATTTACTTAACAATTGTATTTTGTAGCTCTATAATTGCTGGAGATCCTAATTTTTCTTTGGGCAATTACTTTCAAATGCGCTCCGAAAATTTGTCATTCATCGTGGGTCGCCACAGCCGAGGTTGGGAACCCAAAGTTGAGCAAAATACAACAGTAAGCAGCGCTGGTGTGAAAACACCACAAGTGGAGAATAAAACTTATACAAAGGTCGAAAGCAACGCGAAGCTCGAACGCAATGTAATGAAGAAAATGCAACAGGATAATTTTAATAAGGCTGTGCAGGCGGAAACAAAGAAAAAACCAAGCAATTCGGAGTTATTCAGCTTGTCTGCAATTGATGCAGCTTTACGTAAGCTTGAGAGAAACAGTGATGTGTCTTGTCTAACGAAAATCATATTTTACAGGCAATCTGGACTTGAATTCAGATATATCTGTAGGTGAGGTTGTCAACAGACTACGTAGAAATAGCCATGACTACGAACTTGATGATGAGGATAAAGAGAATACACTGTGCACATCGAGATCCCGATCAAAATTTGCAGATACCATGAGCTTTACAGATTCGCTATTGAATTCAAGTGACTTTCAGCAGTTGCAAAAGAGCTTGACATCAACAACGGAACGACAGCCATTAAGTCCGCTGGCGGACTATATTCCAAGCCAACCTAATATATTAATTACAGCTAGTGAAGATCAAGATGCAGACGTAGATGAATGGCCATCGACGCCAGTAAAGTTGCCGGAACGTCGTGTGCGCCACATAAAATCACCGAATAAACAACGAGGGGTGAGTCCAACAAGCAGCGATGGTGTTAAACCATTGCCCACCTCAGATGAAGATGGGGATGTAGACGAGGATAAGACTCCGATCAACAAAACACGTAATAATACTCTGCCTGTTGTACGAATTCAAAATTCATTCTGTTCCACACGTGTTGATGGCTGCGATGGTGTGCCATCTTCATCCGAATGCGACTTTGGCATCTCTCCAAATCTGGCTCAAAGTGTTTCTGTTTCCAATTTGCAACACGTTTCGCCGTTATCTTCGCCGCGCAGCTGCTTGTCTTCGCCTCTACTAGACAGCACAACAAGCACGGAACGTCATCTTTTAACCGGTACTAGTTTAGCACGCAGAGTTAATACCTCTCCGGCACCCAGCGAGGCTAGCTCCGCAAGTGGATTTAATGCAATGCGAAAAGTGGGCAGTGGTACCCAGCTGAGTGTAGCACCGCGCAGTATGTCGCGTTGTTCCAACTCGAGCGAGTTCAGTCATCGCGATGGCAAATTGCTGCCCTTGAAGGTCACCCATACAAGCCTCTGCTGGGGCAGCACGAAGCTTCGTACAGATGTGCGCAAATCAATGCAAATTAAGAATACAAGTGACAAACGGCTGGTGGTTCGCCTGTGCATTCAAGGTCCTGGCTTTCAGTTGGTCAGCGGTGATAGCAATGCAATCACATTGCAATCCATGGAATGCCGCAGCATTGGCATTAACTTCTGTCCCACGGTCAGCGGCGCAGCCATTGGAGCACTAAAGTTCTATGCTCCGTTCGGTGCCAACAATTGCCAACAGCCAGGCTTGGAAATTCCTCTATTTGGTTATGGAGGTAACGCCGCTATTACTATACAAGGATTACTAAAAGGACCTGTTGGCGCCAGCTTCCTAACCATTGGCAATGTATGCGAGCTGTCTTCGGGTCCACTGATGGCTAGCTTTAAGTTCTACAATAAGGGACCGCTAACAGCCTTTGCAGGCATCACAATCGATTCGACGGTGTTCTTAAAACCACGTTTGAATGCCGCCTTCGAGGTTCGTCCTAGCAAAGTTATACTTCCTCCTCACAGTGAGGCTGTGGTGCAGGTTGTATTCCGACCAAATCGTGACGACATCAAGAACATTATCAAGAAGACGTCGCAAGTACTCACATTGGCTAATATGCGCGTTTTTTGTGGTGATGAACCCAATCGGCAGCGTATGCGAGCATTGGTGCAGCGCATGACGGCCGAACAGCGTGAGCAATTGACCTCATCTATGCTGGACAATATCTTGTGCGATTTTCCAAGTGAACAGCCTATACGTAGCATAGCCATGCTAAATGAGCCTCCAGAATTTATACTTGACCTGGTTACTGTGGTTCGCATTATTGATGTGGCAATAACTTTAAATCGCGACTTTGATGAGTCGGCTGAAACATCACATCTTTGTTTGCCGGATGCCGAGGAGACCATTCTATTTCGCACTGTTTGTGCAGCCAATTCTCCAACGCCCAGCCACATGCTGGATCCCGTTGATGAACTACACGAGGTGGATACGACTTCAGCTATGGGACCGCAATCGCTGGAGCGCAACTGGTCCGTGCAACCTGCGACCATTGAGATTGACTTGTCCAACAGCGGCGGCTTGGACGGAATTAAGCTGTTCATCAAGAACAACTTTAGCTCTCGCCAATATATTGAATTGAATTGCAATGTTCCAGACATTCTGCACATTTCTCCTAGTGAGTGCTATGTGGCGCCTGATGGTGGAGATGTGGAAGTCCTTGTACGACCATTACGAACACCGAGCCGAGAAATACTTAACAGACAAATGCAAGTCGTTGTCGAGGTGTCGATGGAGAGTGAACGTATTAATGTGCCCGTTACTTTTAAAGTCTAAATTTGTATCAATTATTTGTAGTGCAGCTCTCATTTAGCGCCTTGATTTGATATGTGTTAATTTTAGTTATGAGATATATCTGTCTGCCATTTAAATGGACAAGCTTGTTCATGATAAATAAAGAAAATAATTTTGTATTAAACTAGGTAGCGAGTATATATGGCGGACTAATTACATTTCTATATGCATTTATATATGATTCATTTAGGTATAAATATATTGTATTGTTTAAATATGTTTATTTTATCATTCATTAATAAAAATGGCATTTAAGTTTCAATAAGAGCAGTTTTAAAATATTTAAATTGCGTGGAAGTATGCGACATAGGCGCAAAACAGCTGATGCTATGACAGTATATTTGGTATATTTGTCATATTTTAAGCTGGTTACACTAATCGCATTAAGAAAAGCCTATTTAGTTTGGTCAGAGCGATTCAGTTTTTAATATAATAAAAACAAATATAACTAAGACTTATAACAAGATACATATTGAATATTTTCATAAGCTGACATGCCTTCCTATGAATTGGCTTTGGTTCTGCGGCAACTGCCACGGGTTTGTATGCAAATACATAAATAGGTGCACCGGTTATGTAAAGTAAATAAATGTGCGTTTTCTCTTAGCCGGAGTTGATCTCAGTCATCAAGCGAACAGCAGAAGCTATTTTCGATAAAGGCGGTATTATTCGTAAATTCGAAAATCTTGGTTCACGTGCACTGCCTCACAAAGTGAGCGAGCATGGCGTTGTGCACCGAGAAGCAACCCACTTTACGATTACATTCGATTCGGCGCCCACAAAGTTGTCAGACTTAAAGGAAGAATTTGGAAGAGATATTGATATCATACGCAGACATATTTTCAAGGTGGAGGAGACCGAGGAACACAAGTGCACATTGCATGAAGAAATGCTGCCACCCTCTTATCGCAAGGATGTTCAGGAGATAATTGACATAGCAAAGAGAAAACATAAATCCAAATACAACTATAACTCAGGATTAGACTATTATCCCTTCCAAAAGTAGAATCTATAATTATCAAATAAAAGCCGAGTATATTTGATGAATCGCTAAAAACCTTTACAAACATTGCGATGTTTACAATTCTAAACATTAGGAACATGATGAAATATTTAGTTTATCAACTAAGTTCCCAGTGACCGTTTTTATTGGCTTTATGGTACACAATTATCGTTATCAGAAACTGATAAACAGGCATAATCAAATCAGCTATAACTTGTAGACTCCACGAACTTATGTATAGTCGCAGTTCAATACTCGATCGTTGAGGCGGACACAGACATTTCTACAGCAATTAATATGGCACCTCAAATTCGCCCCATTTCTGCCGAGCTACAAGCAGTGGCTAAGGACCGCCTCAACGAGGATCCTGATCGCATTGAAGCAGATCTGGAGGCACTGAAGAGTTGGATAGGACAACAGCCACATTTGAATCCACGCACAGACGATCAATTCCTAGTGGCTTTTCTAAGGGGCTGCAAGTACAGCTTGGAGAAAACTAAATCTAAATTGGATAAATACTACACGTTGCGAACTAAATATCCTGAATTATTTTGTGTAACTGATGTTGACGATCCTATTCTAAGAGAAATTCAGCAATTGGGGTGAGCCGTCTGAAATTTTTCACGAAGGTCAGTTGATATACTATAATCTATTGCTTATAGACCCATAGTCTACCTACCCAATACATTCAACGGAGCACGAATAGGTATATTCAGACTAGGCGTTGCACCAGCTGAAAAATATAAGATAACAGACGTAATGCACGTCGGACAAGTAATGCAAGAAATAGCTCTCATGGAAGATGACGAAGCAATAATTAATGGTATAGTATTTATCATGGATATGAATGGAGCAACAGCATCGCACCTATTCCAAATGACTCCTGGTCTTGCAAAGAAGATGACTGTGTTTAATGAGGAGGCTTTACCCATGCGACCCAAGGCTCAGCATTTTGTGAATACGATTGCTGGGTTTGAAACCATCTTTAATATGTTTAAGCCCATGATGTCCAAAAAACAACAGGAACGGCTCTTCATACATAGCAAGATAGATTCATTATTGGAGCATGTGCCTCTGAAATATCTACCTAAGGAATATGGTGGCGAAAATGGTTCCATACAAGAGAGCATAGTGGAGTGGCAGAAGAAATTTGATCAATACAGAGATTACTTTAAGGAAAATACCAAATTTGGCACCGATGAAAAACTACGTCCTGGTAATCCAATTGATTTTGATGGCCTATACGGTACGGAGGGCTCATTTAGAAAACTAAATGTTGATTAATAACGGATTTGATTTTAATGTTTTAATTGGTAGCTATACAAAATAAGTTTTACTGGTTTTGTACAGCAATAAAAAAGATAAATTTAACGTTTCTTTTTGCGCTTTCTCACAATGGGCTCATTCTGTTTTACTGCGTATAAAATGCAAATCCAGTATATCGATATATATATATCGAATGATGATGTGAGAAAACTGGCACCTTTATTCCATGTGACTTTGACGTATGGAAAAAGCAGCGTTTACGTTTTACTGCACATAACTTTACTGATAACAGTAGTAAATGTACAGCATACTTTTCGGCAGTTTTATTATGTCCCACTCAAATATTATTCCCCTAATAATTCAAGTTAGAGATACATTTCTGGTTTTTAGGTAACAGTGAATACATTGTCGAGTCAATCTACATTAAAGTTATATTTTAAAATAGTCTACACCGTTTCAATTCTCATATCGTTATGTGCGCAATGTTAATAACATTGTGATGTTAATGTTAAAGTCCCTAATCTGTAAGTTAACATTCCTGTGTGTCACGACGTATGTCACATAGACGTATAGAAAAAAGTGTATCACATAACTCTGTCGTAGTTGTATATTTTAATTAATTTAAACGAAAATTTTTTAAATTAGTGTCGTACAACTGGCTAAAAGCAGTTGTGGATGCCAGCAGATACGTTGTAGTTAACGAATTAATCAAAACACAGTGTGTTAAATCGATATCTATATATACATATGTGTGCGTAACGAGTATACGATAATTGTGAGCACGCGTTTTGTAGAGTATTTTGCGTTGCAAAGATGCATTCGCTTAATTGGACATCGCGTCTAATATCTCGAGCATTACGTAGCAGCTTCTCAACGCTACTTGACTCCGCGTCTGGTGCCACAACCAAAGGTGCTGCAAAGATATCGCCAAATCGATCTCGACCACGATTCGTTTCAGTGGTTTGTGGCTTTGCCAAGGACAATCTGCGACACAAATATAAGCCTGGCAAATATGGCGAGGACTCTTGGTTTAAGGCATCCACAGAGTCAGCTGATGTGATGGGCGTCGCCGATGGTGTTGGCGGTTGGCGAAGCTATGGTATCGATCCGGGGGAGTTCTCCTCATTTCTTATGCGTACATGCGAACGGCTGGTTCGCTGCACTCACTTTAATCCGCAACGTCCTGTCAACCTGCTTGCCTACAGCTACTGCGAGCTAATGGAACAAAAGAAACCGATATTGGGCAGCAGTACAGCATGTGTGCTAATTCTGAATCGAGAGACGAGCACGGTGCATACAGCGAATATCGGAGACAGTGGTTTTATGGTGGTGCGAGAAGGCGAGATTGTGCATAAGTCAGAGGAGCAGCAGCACTACTTTAATACGCCCTTCCAGCTGTCCCTGCCCCCGCCTGGTCATGGGCCCAATGTTCTCAGCGACAGCCCCGAATCGGCTGACACCATGAGCTTTCCCGTGCAAGAAGGGGATGTCATATTGATTGCCACTGACGGTGTCTTTGACAATGTGCCCGAGGAACTGATGCTTCAAGTGCTGCGCGACGTTGAGGGTGAACGGGATCCGGTCAAGCTGCAAATGACAGCGAATACCCTGGCACTAATGGCTCGTACCCTCTCCCAAAATAGCGATTTCCTTTCGCCCTTCGCCATCAGCGCTCGTCGCAACAATATTCAAGCGCGTGGCGGGAAGCCAGACGATATAACCGTGGTGCTCGCCACAGTGGCAATGTGAAGCAACTCATTGTTGTCATTGTTGTCCTAATCCCTAGTTCTTAATGTGTAATTAATTGTAGCATGTACTCGTTTAGTTTTTAGGAGTCAGTTTGTTCCGGTAGTTATATCCAGATATATGTTTAAGCTGCATGTTGAGATTGTGAGGACAGACACTCAATTGTTAGTTACCCAACCCATACACACTCACATACACACATACTGAGTAATCGACGCATCCTGGTGAAGCGACCCCAAAAAACAAAAACAAAAATACGAAGTCCAAAGCGCGTAAGCAATGCCTTGAACTATATATATTATTAAATATATATACATTATGTATAAGTAGAAACGCTTTTAAAACGAAAAAAAAGATTATCAGCCGAAATGATCGTTGTCGTCAATGGCAGCGAGTTACGAGAGAGTTCTAATCAATAATAATAAAATGCGACATACATACATACATTACATGCATATAAACAAACAAAATTAATTACGTACGTGCATTCATACATATATACCCCCAATCAATCAAAAGTTGTGGGATGCTATGCTAATATTTGAACTGAGGATTTATCCAGGCAAACTGTCTTACGACGAACTGTTAGTCAAATGTACTCACTGATATTGCGATTTAATAAAAAATATTCATTGAAATAAAAAAAAAAAAACTAGAGACTTTTATTATTTATAATTACTGATGCTACATTCGCAAGCGGTGCAAAGGTCGTTTAAAATTTGTAAAAGCCCTCTTGGATATGCTTTGCATTTGCCATTTCAGTTTGTATGCATATATTTGCAGCTACTGTGGGCAGACGCACCCCACTACAATCGCTAAACGATTCGGTTGATTATACTGCGCAGTCCCGTGCCGCGCCGATAACATGACTGACACGCACATCCCTAACTTCTTGCGCCAGCTGTTGCGCCTAATGCAACGTTAACCAACACTCAACAACGAATCGCACCACAACAAAAGCAGAAAAAAAAAAAAAAACAACGAAGAAGCATTACGAATATTCTTTTTAAGTGCAAATGGAGCCGTAAAATATAGAATAAAAATGAAACTTTACAAGTTGAACACTCACACAAGGGGATGCAATAAGTCGTACGGTAAGTGGAGCGAAGCAAACCAATGACAATAAAAGCTTTCAATGTGCATTTGTGCAGAATCGGACTTGGTGTTGAATCCACAGGATCATCCAACAGCTAAAGTTGGGGATGTTGTAGAAATATATGCACCCGACGATGAGAACGGCACGCACTTGCTGCTGCAGATAACTGAGCTGAATGAACAGAGCAAAACGGGTCGCAATGTGATAAGCATAGAGTCAGGCATAGCGACAGCATTTAAGATGCGCTCCTATTCCAATGTCGTAATGCGTATTGTGAATCCCGCGGACGTCGCCCTCGACTCGATAGAGATTACATTTAAGGAGCAGTATATGGGCCGCTCGGAAATGTGGCGACTAAAAACCTATCTGGTGAGTACTGTCTGTCACTAAACATGAATCCTAAATGAATACAATCATTTATTTCTTGATTGCAGACAAATACCTGTGTGTATGCGAATAAAAAGATTGACTACAATGATATGCAGATACGTTGCCAAGTTTATGAGATGTGGTCGCAGGGCGAGCGAGTGGCCAGTGGCGTTATTACAGACGATACCAAGATTGTTTTTCGCAGCAGCACCTCGATGGTCTATCTATTTCTGCAGATGTCATCGGAAATGTGGGACTTTGATATACATGGCGATTTGTATTTTGAAAAAGCTGTCAATGGCTTTCTCACCGAGCTCTTCCAGAAGTGGAAGAAACTGAGCTGCAACCATGAGGTGACCATTGTGCTTTTCTCTCGCACTTTCTACGCTGCCAAGTCCTTAGATGAGTTTCCTGCGCACATGCGCGATTGCTTGCAGCAAGACTACAAAGGGCGTTACTATGAGGACTTCTATCGGGTGGCCATACAGAACGAGCGCAATGATGATTGGTGCACGGTGTTGGCGCAGTTGCGCAAGCTTTTCACCTCCTACCAGGAGACTGTGCTACGCTATCATGAGCGTCAGAATATGGTTATACCACAAGCCACTAACTCAACTGCCACACAGGGCAACTTTCTTGAAGTGCTTAATATTTCACTGAATACTTTTGAGAAACATTATCTGGATCGCACTTTTGATCGAACGGGTCAGCTGTCTGTTGTGATAACACCTGGTGTTGGCGTTTTCTCTGTGGACCGAGAGCTTACTAACATTACCAAGCAGCGCATCATTGATAATGGCGTTGGCAGCGATCTCGTTTGTGTCGGCGAGCAGCCACTGCACGCTGTGCCGTTGCTCAAGTTCCATAACAAGGATACATCCATAACATCGGCTGATGACTACTCACTGCCTCATTGGATCAACCTAAGCTTCTACTCGACTAACAAAAAGATAGCATATTCGAGTTTCATACCACGCATCAAGCTGCCCATTTTATCGGTTGTGGATGAAGGCGATGTGGAGGAAAATGAGCGCAATTTCCTTAGCTGCAATCAATCGGAGTATATTCACAACTCTCTTTTTGACTATGATGCATACGATGAGCAAATCTTTCAGCCACTGCCAGCGCAGAGCACATGGTCAGATTACTAATAATTTATGTAGTTTCTTGACACATAACTCCTTGTTTCTTTGTAGCTCACTGCAGCGTGTTGTCCGTGCCAAGAAGACATCGGTGCCCAGCTTTGAGACGTACGCATATCGCAACAATGACTGGGAAAATTTAACGCCCACTAAGATACCCAGCTTACGGCGGAAAATGTCCGACCCGGATATACATCATGGCACTTCAGGCATGCTGGCCACGTTGACAGACACCGCTAACAATTTGTCCGAATCTTTAGCCTCAGAGAAAAATGCAAGGCGGGCGATTGTGAGCATTGCTCCAATTGTACGCCCTGGTCGTGCATTAATCAATCCCTTCGATCCATCCCATGTGACCATAAAGTTGACTTCTAATAGACGGCGCTGGACGCATATATTTCCCAAAGGGCCGACGGGCGTGCTTATACAGCAACATCATTATCAAGCGGTGCCTGCCAAAGCCTTGCCTGCTGTCAACTGCAATCGACAGCTGCATCACTGTAATAGCAACAGTAATAATAGCCATCATAATAATAATAATAACGAGCAGGAGTTTAGCTCAGCTGCAACCGAGCATTTTGATGAGCTATCCAATTACTCGCTGTTGAGCCAGACCAGGCCCTTTAGCTCGCAGAGTGAGGAGAAATCTGACGGTAAGTACACTTTAGCATCTATATATACATATTACTAAGTCAGTACTATTCATTGTCCTGTGCAGTTTTCAAGCGTCGCAATACGTCGCTGTTGAATGCCGCACCCGCTGCCAATGTTCCTAACCTGACGGCCACACAGGCCAAATCGTTTCTATGGGGCGCCACAGGCGAGCAGGAATGGACGCCAGCAATTACAACAGGTACGTTTGTTTGACTTATTTATTTTGGCTACTAATTCAACTGTCATGTGGGATTTACTGAAAGATCTTATCGCGCGGGTGGGTAAGCAAGTCCAGCTGTATTCACTTGCAGTTCGAATTGGGCAGCATGTGGAAAATGTTGCTGCTGTTGCAGCTGGCTACTAATGGAACGCGATTGGGCCTGTTCTTAGATCGCGTTGGGCGTGCCAATCATCTACAATGTCTCTGCCTCGTGCATAGCTCGGATGGAACAAGCCCAGAATTTTTGGATGCACTGCAACTCGATCTGCATTTGGAAAACAACTATTTCAATGCGCTGCCCCAAATCATCTCAACAGAGCTTTCGGACTGGCAATACAGCAGTCTGATAGATCATCAAACGGTCTTTGTGATCCTTGCCGTGAATACAACAGATCCGATTATAGATCTGCATGCGGAGCGTGCGCGTGATCGTCGTTTTTGCAAGACTTTATTTCTGCTGCGCCAGGATGAGGGGCCAAAAGCATTGAGAACTTTGTTTGAATACCTATGGCTTAAAGGCTTTCGCTCTGCGTTGGTTATGCTGGGCAGGCAACGTCTCTACCATATGGATCCCTACCCTACTCTACGTGTGTTGCAAGTTAGCTTGACAGAGGACGAGCGCACAATCTTTCCATTAGCTGAACGTTCCGACTTCATGGGATATGCACTGCGCGTGCCTGTTCAGGTCGATGTTCCAGCGACCTTTTGGTATGCACGCAATGATACTGCGTCACGTGAGCTACAGCTAGATGGTGCTGGCGGTACTTTGATACGTGAATTGATGCAACATCTGAACGTGTGCATGGAGATCTATCCACTGATCATCAACGGCTCAAATAATATAAACATGTCCGCTCTGGTTTACCTCGTGGCAGAGTATCAGATCGAACTTAGTCCGCATCAGTTTACGACACTGCAACGATCCAAGAAGGTGGACTACTCTTATCCGTACTCCGTGGTACCACGCTGCTTCATGGTGCCACTCAATGCGCCCTTTCCACGCAGCCTTTACGTGATAAAGCCCTTTCAGCCGGTTGTATGGTTGAGCCTTTTTCTGTTGGTGCCCTTGAAGGTTCTGCTGGGATATTTGGCACGACGTTGTACTTGGCATTGCAACTTGAATTTGTGGTCACTGCTTGGCGTACCGGGCTGCCTAAAGGGTAGCAATGCCTCCACTTACTGGCCATTCCGGCTGCTCATCTGTGTCACCTTGGTCTTCAGTGCCTTCATTATTGTGCAGCTTTATGTGACCAAGCTGACGTCGTTCTTGACTGTCTTACTTACTGCGCATCCACGGATTACGCTCTCGGAGTTCTTGCAGCTGCCCTATCCCATTGTGGTGCTGCCCAGTGATGTGGACTCGATTATCGCATCCTTTGGCAATAATTCGAAGCTACGGCGCAACTTCTATTATATGAATGAAATTGATTTTTATAATACACGCGTGGAGATGAGCGGTGGCTTTATTTATCCTATTAGTACGCTTCGCTGGAAATTCTTGAGCCTGCAGCAAAGATACTTAAAGCAAAAGCGGTTCTGGCTCTCCCCGTTCTGCTATGGCACCTTCCCGAGTCAGTTCCAGCTGCGAATCGGATCTCATTTCAAGGAACCACTGCATCACTTCGAGCTCCACGTCCAGGAGGCTGGCTTGCAAGACAAATGGCGTACCCTCTACTACAGCCGTGCCAAGCAGTTGGGCTATGTGCGCGACTTTGCCAGCATTGATTATTATGAGCGTTTTCAGAAAGTTCGTCCATTGTCACTAAATATGATTTCATCGATCTTTTATCTATATCTATTTGGGACCTTCGCTAGTCTGGTCGCCTTTACCTTCGAATTTTTTATGTAAATGTAGAAACACTACTACTAACTGCATTTTTATTTTGATTTAAGGCATTTAGAGTAATTCTCAACTAATTAACTTATGTATTTTGGATATATCTTTCATTTCTTAACACATTTGATACCGACGAAAATTCAACCAATTTGATTATACTTAACCATATACATATATATGTGATTACATATATATATATATATATATATGTACATATATGTGTATATGTATTTGATGGCCTATTCACAAATCCTGCTAATCCACCAACATATAAAAAATAATAAACTCAACGGCAAACAACGACGAAAATTCAAATAAATTAAACAAACCCAATTGGAAAAAAATTAAACATAACCTTAATTATCGACATCCACCATAACTCCGAACCTATCGACATCGACAAATCATGGACGAATCGTAACGGCTCTTTAGAAAATGGCATTGCTCTACATTTTGGGAATGCAACGGGTAAACACATGAAAGCAATTGTCGAAAGCGAACATAAAAATTATGGAACATCACGGTTTGAGGATACGAGCGAGACTGTCGGCAAAGGAAAATTCATCATAGGTTTGGCAATACAAAAAATAATCACAATTTTGTACAAAGCAATGCATCCACACACATCCACAACATGCACACATATATACTTACACACATACCTTCTACACAGTAGTTTCCCTACACACGTAGAATTGTAGCTACCTTTGTATATTTGTGTAGAGTTAGCATATAATCCTGACTGTAGCGCTACGTAGTTAGAACTTATATATTTATGTATGTATGTAGTATATACATATGTGTTTGTTTCGTTCGATCGTAGTCATCGAGAAGAACAATTTGAGAAAAACACTGGATACTATGTACATATTTATAACGAAACACTTCGAAGTCGATCTATGAGTATTCAAAATATCAATAAATGTAAAAATAGACATCTATAAGTATATGTACATATATTCATATGAAGTAAGAATAATTTCTTGATATATTAAAGTAAATTGAAAATTACCGATCAATTTATAACAACTCGTAAGGATAATCAGTCATTATATAAATTTAATTTGATCTACAACTAAAATTAAATTCAGAGAACTTTTTTCAAAAAAGTACAGCTAAAACAACAGAACCCGATCGAAAAATAAATTCATAAAACTTTTAGGTAGCTTGATCCGTGAACATTTAAAAACATTAGCCTGTACATATTTGTATGTATGTAGCATGGGCGTAAATTAGAAAATTTGTTTACCGCAATTCATTGCGCCTCACTTACATATCGCATCCGTAGTTAGTTAAGGTGTAGCGTGTCATTAGTAAACACCCTATAGTACTGACATTTTGCCCACCACCCAACCATCCATAATCCATGCACAATACATTCACACAATTTGAACAAGGTGCTGGACAACTATATTTCACTGAAATACTATATGTACTTCAGCCTGACGCATGTGGCAGGAGCTGCACAAGCTTCTCTTCAATTGTTTCTTTTTTATTATTTGTAGTGACCGCATGCTTCTCAGCCACGCCCACTGATCATTGCACGCACGCACGCACCCGCCTTTTAATTATTGTTGACCAAAAATCCTAAAAACTCGAAATTAATCTATAAAAACATCTGAAGCTGGTTTTAATTTTCGTATACTTGGAGCAACTGGTCTTTTAAATATATAGAGCTTACGCGATTTGAAAATTGTGTAACTACAATATTATAATTATCTATTTATATATATTTTTATATTGTATCTTGTATCGGCGTTGGCTTTTTCTATTTACGTACCTTGAACACTTTTGCTCAACTGCACGCTGCGGCGTTTTCTGCTTGGTTTAGTCGTGTGTTTTTTGTATCACTTTTGCCGCTTTCAGGCGTCGACTGGAAATCTCTATCGATACCCGCCTGTCTTCCCATAACCACGGATTACTTTCCCGATAAGCGGTCGCTGCACAATGACTATGTCATTTCGGATTATACTTTGCTGCCGGATGATGTGAATCTGGATTATGCCAAGAGTCGTGCAGTCTATCGCAAACCTTTGTCCACGGAGGAGGTGTGCAAGGAGATTGTTTCACAGCGTTTGGCGCAGGGCTTTCAGCTGATTGTCGTCGAGGAAAAACAGCCCAGCTCCAACAGCTGCTGCTCGACGAATGGGAGCTGTGCTCCCTCAGCTAATAATCTGGGTTCATCGGCAGTGTTGCCCGTGAAGCCGCCCTGCGAACCGAACAAGGAATACCTCTTATCCATAGGACGTATATTTCACAAGATCTCACTGAGTGGTTCAGTTATTACAGTGACTGGCTATAAGCCCAGGTGAGATTTGCAATAGTTTGTATATATTTTTAATTTTGCAATTTTTCCTCTTCATAGGCATCCATATCCGCCAATTAATGTCGATTATCGCTATCGATTCCATGCACCACAGCATGACACCTATGAAATCTCTGGCGTTAACTTTACCACTGAGAAACTGGAGAACTTTAGCTGGAATCACATGGATTTATACATATGTACGCGAGGCGATGTTGATTATCCGCTAATGGAGGTGAGCATGCTGAGCATTAGACGCCATTTATTTCCTCTCTTTGTCCTTGCAGAGTCTCAAATACTGGCGGTTTCGCATGTATCTGCTGCCGAAGGATACCGTGGTCAATAAGATCGTCAACTGCGGCTGTCAGCGTTGCGACATCTTTACGGATGCTGCTGTGGACAATACCCGCGACCAAATCGAGGACTTTGTACGACTCATCGAGAATGTCAGCAAGTTAAGACGACAAATTTGTCGAAAAGCGCGCGTAAGCTGTCTACGATAATATCTATCTAATCTGCAATTCATCTAGTTTGTTATGATTTAAATTTGGCGGCTATTGTTATCGATCGTTTATCGATTTCTAGTTCCAGTTCCAATCCGTTGCAGCTCTAACACCGTCAGTGTCAACGTCAAACGTTCTATGTTTAGTCACTCACTTTCGTTTATGTTAATTGTGAATGTAACTGTAAATGTAGTGCTACTGCTTAACCAATGTCCAATTGCAGGATAGCCCCACCACCAACAGCTTTACTAAGCGGCGACACAGTACGAGCATTATTTCCAGGCCTCTCAACCAGGTTATCTATCCACTTTACCAATCTAACTGAATATATGTACATACATATGTATATACTTACATATATATTTAACTGTGATTTATTTCTTTTTTCGCGCTGCGCACATTCTGTTTGTTGTTTTGATTTGCGCACGCTTTAATTTTGATCAAGTTTTTCTTAAAAACGATGTCCATTTCATGTTTCTAATTTTATTTAACTTGTCTTCCGTCTCGCCTGTGCCCCGCCCCTTCAATGCCAACCTCTCTGTCTGTGTGTCCTGCGCAACTGCAACACTCTCGTCGTCGCAGGGGCTCACGAACTCGCCGTTTCGTGAGCGCGTCGGCAGCAATCGTTTGCCAGAGAAGAGACCCAGGTTTTTATATCGTATCCAAAAAAAAAAAAAAAAAAATCAAACACATTCACATACACGCACGCACACACTTTACACTTACACTTTGATTGCATCTGTATACATGCATATGTATTACTGCGCTTGCGGAACTAAGCTTAATTGTATTGCCCTGTTGTCCCATTGTCCCTTCGGCATTTGCCTTCCCTGCCTATAAACAATTTGGTGATTGACTTTTGTAGCTCTTCTATGTTGTTTATGCACTTAACTTGTAGTGTATTTTATATTTATATATAGATATTACATAATTAAAAAACTTGTTTGTTTTATTTTTCTTTTTACTATTTAATTTGGTATTTGGCTTTCAGCAGCATGATACACCCACACCTAGAATCACAGAAAAGAATCATAATCTATTAAATTCACCACTGCAAAGGTTTGTGCCAATCGAGCGTATTTATCATACTAGCCTACCCACTGACATCCTGTTCCCAATATACTAAATTCCCCACACTATTTTTATTTGCTACGAGTGGAATAGAGAGAATCAGAGGCACCCACATGCATCATTTATCTTAATTCCAGAGACCCATGATCGGTGTGGTGAATTTTAAATGACAGATTGAGAGTGAGGAAAAGAGCTTAGTACTGCTCAATCCAACTCACCACACCTTTTACTGGGGAAAATTCATTGAATGCACTTGTAGTTCCCACATTCACACACACGCTAAATCGCTGCCTATCCTCCCACAACCAATCCACGGCAAAGGACACTGTATGCTTGCCAATTCTGCAGTTTTACTGATTCTAATTCTTTCTTCGTAGCATCAATGTTCGCCCCAAGGTCGAGCCGAGTCGGATTTCCCGCAATCTGTCCGGCACAGATGCAGCCGCTGGAGCTCCAAATGGAACTGGGCCACGTGACGATCAGGATGATGGGTAAGCAGTCTATTAGAGAAACGATGATATTGTAAAACTAACTGCTTTTTATGTCAGCTTTCCCGTGGATATTAAGTTTAGCCCAAATGCTACGCTGGCCGAGATGTTCGAGGCCATGAAGCATCCGGTTAATGGCGTTGGCTTCTTTACCCAAACTCAATCGTTGCCCTCCTGCACTTTCATATCGTACGATGCACTGATGTGGCTAAGGGCGCGTATAACAAATGGTCGGCATCCTTTAGATATTCTGGAGGCCATGCGCACGTGAGTGGAAAGCTTTAAACCGTTGCTGAATTTGATAAAAATGCGTTTTGCAGAGAGCGCATGATTTGCCACGCCTCTGGCGATTGGAATCAGCCCATTGTGCCAGGTTTTGTCTTTTACTATGTGGTACAGCAAGATAAGAATGCTAAAGGTGACTTGCTCAGATAAACTGAAACTCCTATTGACCTCATAAGCGTTGTTTTCACAGATTATGCCCCACCTCTTAACGACTACAGCGCCTTTGTCAATGAGTGGCTGGAGATTGAACTGCAGGGCTGCAACTTTTTGTGGTACGATGAGCCTTCACCTTCAAATGTTCCCAATTTTTTGCGTGATACTCCAGCTCCTCAATCCTGGACAGCATATTGCAAGAGCAGTGAGCACAAAACTTACACTTTCTATCCTATTCAGATTTTCATTGTATTCAATTTGCTTGCTTTCAGAGCGCGTTTGTCGCAAATCGCATTTGGAGATTGATGTGAATCAGAAGAGCGATCGAATGGAATGGGGTCATGTGAAGCATCACACTGTGATGCAGCCAGGCTTTGCGTTTGAACTGGTCGTGGAGTGGGTGACCTCATCGGGACCTATTGTGTCCGATTTGGTATAGCATACTCAAATATATAAGTCATTTTCATAAATCAAATCATATTAATATACTTTCACAATGACAGATTGCTGGATGGATGCGCAAAGCAATCCAATGTGGCTATCAACTTGTCCCTGTACCTGCTGATCCTATGGCTGAGCCTTTTACAGAAAAATCGGATCCATTGCGTGGTCCCATTTTCATTCCTTTGTGCGTTACCTTTTTGCCAGAGGGCAAATCCCTCTTTGATGGTACGCGTGCATTGCCAACTCTTTGATTGGTAACTCTTTAGCAAATAATTCCAATCTTGTAGAATTTCCTGAGGACAGCCGCTCGGATCGGATGCTCTTCCTGCAGGAAGCTATACTGGCTAGATTTGGTTTTCTGCCCTGTGTTTTGGAGGAGAAATTTAACCAAAAGAAGGACGTAAGTAGCTGAATATATGATATCATATCATAGATAATCATTTCTTTTTACACTTTGCAGCTGCCCAAGGAATATCAGTATGTGCATTGCACTGGGAACATGTTCGCACTAATACGGTATTGATAACACACTCCATATAGATATTATTACCAATAATTTCTTATGTGTGTTTCAGATGCGCCAGCAACAAGTTCCAGGTGGAGTCACCGAGTCGCCAGGAGGCGAATGTTACGCGTTGTGTGTATGGACATACCAATAATACGAACGTGCCCAAGAAGGTGGGCTTTCTTTGGTCCTGGAACCATATGATACCCAACAAAAAGTGGAAAGCCTTGACCATTAACAATTCAGCGGATGGAGAGCTGTTTCAACTGAAAATGCTAAGGGATTTCCGTGATTTTTGCTCGAATGCTGATCAACGTTTAGCCCATTTCTGGTCGCAATCGCAGGAGCTTAAACGCAAATCCCTTAAATTTGAACACAACAATAACAACACCGATGAACCAAAAATTATATAAAGCAAGTATTCCAGGGGAAGCAATATTAAAAATTCTCACGTTAAAAAAAAAGGAAAAGTTAGCGAGTTATTTGGTCTGTTAGGATATTTTCCTTAAGGCCCATTTATTATTTTAAGTTTGAATTGCATTTATTTATCATCATAAACTCAACATAACTTTTGTATGTGTGTAAAAGACAAAGTGCAGCACAGAGATGTTTGCGTTGAACTGGAGTCGTCAATGTCACTTGTCCCCTCATCTGTAAGGGAGCAGAGGCAGGGGGAAGTCGAGTTGTTCTGTTGAAGTTGCTGCTTATATACTATTTTTATTGGGTGTACATGGGGTAAGACAGTAAGGGTAGAGAAGGTTTTTGTGACAGCTTTGGTCGTGTTGTGGTTTGCAGTTGAAGTTGTTTGCTAAATGCTTTGGTATGCGTTACGCACGTTTCGGCCACGCCTAAAGATCGCGCAGATAATTGGTCAGCAATTCGCGATCGCGGTTTAGCCAAGCGGCATTCAGGCGTATGGTCTCTACAGCCTGCGAGACTGTGCGTTCACAGCCAGGTATCTGGTTGGTCCTGAAGTAATCCTCCACTTCGCGTGCCTTCTCCTCGCTGGCAAAGTTCTCGATTAAATATTTGATGAGACGTGTTAGAAGAAAGCCTCCCTACAAGCAGATCAATTCAGTGTTAGCTATTCAAGTAGTAGTTATATAGAGGCTGGTTTATTACCTGATATTGCTCCAGCAGTTGCTTGCTGTTTTCCTTGAAGAACTCCCAGGCCAAGTCGCGACCCTTGGGATTGAGGGCCACAGCGACAATAACAAATACCGAATCCTGGGCACGCACTTCACCCTAAAAGGAATTGCAAGCATTGGCGTTAGAAGAGTACATACACAATACATAGAAATGTAGATCACTTACAGACATAGCAAAATCGATGACACGCCGCAGCAGGTTTACATCGCCAATGCAGCCGAGAGCGCGTGAAATGCGATCCTGTTCCTCGTGCAGATCGGTGGAACGGTACAGTTGCAGCATCTCCTCAAAGATCGCTGTGTCCCCATCTTGCAGCACGGCCTTGTAGCAAGTACTACGCAAATCAGCAGGCAGTAGCTTGGTGCCGTTGACATGGCTACGAAAACGTTTGCGTGCTGTCTCCGAAATGACCGGGCTGCGGAAGGAGACGAGACGAGTGAGAACCAGGCTACGTAGAAGCGTGTCCAAGTGATTCTCATTTTCACGCGGTTCCCAGCCCAAACGGGCAGCCACCGGTTCGTAAAGGCTGCGTCCAAAGATGTTAAAGTCATCCATGAGATCCGTGTGGGAGATCAGAATGTGTAGATTGGCAAGCGAATTGGTAATGGCTGTCCAGACAGTATAGTTCGTTTCATTTCGGTAGCTCCCAACCAATCGGAGCACATCGACGGTGCTGGCCTTGCCAGCCTGCACCATGGCAAACATATCATCGATCAGACCGAGTCTGTCAAGCGGGGGCAGCTGCATACTCTCCACAGCGGGCATTAGTTTTTCCAGCATCTCCTTGGAATAGCGAGTGCGATAGTAACCAACTGTGCCTGGATTGATTTTGATCCAGTCATCTGCACTCACATTATCCAGCACAACTTCCATGGATTCCTTCTCAAGAAGGAAAGTCTTGGCAATCTGATTGGGATTACGCGATGTGGACACCGAAATGGGTATCACCCACAAGTTATTTTTTGCCGGCTGCGAGCCATCAGCTGTAAATTTACTCTGAGTCAAGCGCAGCACACGCTGCGTTTCGCTCTTCTGATTGGACGCAACGGTGACAACGGGAAATCCCTTGTACTTGATCCAGCTAGACATGACAGCGCCCACATTCTTGGAACTGGCCTCCTGCAGAGCCTCCCACAGATCCTCGGTGCAAGTGTTGCTATACTGATGCCTAGTCAAATAAATATTCATTCCCTTGCGGAAATCATCCTCGCCAATGTAATCGTGGAGCATGCGTATGACCGAAGCGCCTTTGTTGTAGCTAATCTCGTCAAAGATCTCATCAATCTCTGAGGGATGACCCACGGGCACCTCAATGGGATGCGAGTTCTTCAACGAATCCAATTCCAAAGCACGGGTATACATGTCCGTGACAAACTGTGTCCAAATGTCGTATTCGGGAAACAGATGATGGACGCAAAGGAACTCCACAAAGGAGGCGTATCCCTCGTTTAACCACAAATGTGTCCACCACTCCATGGTGACCAGATTGCCTGGAATATAGCAGAACATTAGCAATCATTACATATAGACTTTAATCATTCGCTCACCGAACCACTGATGGGCAATCTCATGACCCACAGTGAGAGCAATCGATTGCTTTCGCATCAACGACGTATTCTTCGGATCCACAAGTACGAACGTTTCGCGATAGGTGACCAAACCCCAGTTCTCCATGGCGCCCGCTGAGAAATCCGATATGGCAATCAAATCCATTTTAGGCAGCGGATATGCAATATTGAAATAGCTCTTGTAGTAGGGCAATACTCTGGTGGCCACCTCCAATGCAAACTGTCCTTGCTCCTTCTTTCCAACAGGTGTGAAAACGCGCACAAGCACTCCATCATCCGACTTAGCCTCGACAAAATCATATTCTCCGACAACAACGGCCACCAGGTAAGTGGACATAATGGGTGTGCGGTCAAAGCGCACGCGACGCAAACCGCTGGGCAGAATATCCTCCTTTTTCACCGGCATATTGGAAAGAGCGACACGATCCTTCGGCACTGTTAACGTTATGTCGAAGGTGGCCTTAATGGCCGGCTCATCCCAGCAGGGAAAGCAGCGACGGGCATCAGTTGCCTCGAATTGGGTGACTCCCGCATAGCGCTCCTCGCCAGAAGCCGTGAAGTACTTGCTCCTATAGAAGCCCTTCATCTTATCATTCAATTCCCCGGTGAAGGTCATGTACAGGACGCCGGGTGTGCCCACTGGCAGCTGCTTTTGGAAATCCAATGTAGCCGTCTCCTTCTCCTTGGAGTAGATAATTTGCTGCGCCTTAAGCTTTTCGCAATCATATTGAAATTCTGCTCCCTCGATCGTTATGTCCAGCGCATTGAGGGTAATGCGAGTCGTTGGCTCTATGACCTGCAAAAGATAATAGACATAATAATAATAATCGAAATATAACTGGCATTTTAAATGCTTCGAGGAACTGCAGCGCAAAAAGGGGCAACAAGTCAACGATCGTATATTATATAGACCCATATGTATATACTTAAATATCTATTGAGTGCTGTCATCATTTATCATACTACCAAAAGACAATAGAGGTGTGCTGCACTTACATATATCCTCTACACAAATATTTATTTATTAAAAAACAAAGACGAAGAGCAAAAGATAATACGACACATATAATAATTTTCCATGCGATTCTCATTAGTTTAGATATTAGCATATTCTATAAATTAACAATGTTTGAACGCTCTATTAAGGCGCAAAAGTTTAAGATAATATACTATATCTATATCTATATCTAAAATAAAATCTGATGACTGTTGATAAGGTGAGGAGAAACACATATACATATGTATACATTCACATGGGCAATGACTCTCCAATTGCATGAATTTATGTGTATACCCGGCTCATTTTTATCAAAGGGTAGATAAATATGTATACAAATAAAAATATATATGTATGTACGATACGAATTCCACAACCGACTAGATACCATCCAAAGAAATGCAGATTCACAATAAGCCGTTATTTCAAGGTCACAAATGATGGCGCAGAGTGCATCCCCTATGACAAACTCTTATAAAATTGCCAAGTCTATTTAAAACAATTTAAAACGTTCAGTGATTTGTATGACAATTCATTTTTGTTTTGAATGGGTGCCCGAATTATGCGTGTTTCACTTATTGAGTATCTACTGTATGCTCATTTTTTTCTGCTAGCCCGGTTTCCGGGCCGCTTTAAACTCGTTTTGCCCAATATTTTATTTGTATTTCAGTTGAAACAGCAGCGCCGCTTTGATTTAGAGAAGCATCTTTTTTGGTGTTATTTTTTTTTTTACTATATATAGTGTACTCGACTCACGCTTAAAATTTAAAGCACGAAACCCGTTGCAGCTGCGTCTTCCGATAAACGTAAACATAATATGTGTACCGTTATGAGATCAGCAGAGGCGTCGACAATGTGAACGAACTGGAGAAGGGGACAATGCGGCGTAATGCATACATACATATATGTATGTGAATATAGATAGATAAATATGTATGCATGTTATCTCCACAATAAATGCCTGTCATTGCTGTTGCCAATGCATAACAAAGAAAAATTTCAACGAATTTAGCCTGCATGCAAATTGCAACATAAAGAGTACACACGTATGTAAATGCACACGCATAGACAAGTTGACGCTCGCTTATATGTGTGTGTTTTTGCACACGTCAGAAATGAAATTCACGAGCAAACATACATAAGTGAGAGAGCGAAAAACAAGGTCTCTCGACCTGCATACATACATATGTACATACAAATGTATGCATTTATGATTTGTATTCAAAGTGAAAGCGAAAGTGGCCAGAGGCTGCAAAGTGAGCGAAAACAAACCGAAAAGACGTAACTAAGAAAAATGTAATAAAATGGTACTTACATTGATTTGCACAATTGTCTTGCCCGTAAAACTAAATGCTTTCAGATCGGGCTGTAGCATTAACTCATAATGAGTTGGCACCACGCATGTGGGCAGACGCTGGAATTCGCTCTCATCCGATGGGGCCATATTGTTGTGATTGTCTACCGCTTCCACTTGACGACGTTTGCAACAGCTGTGAATGCCTCGATTGGTATTTATTTGTTGTTGTTGTCCTGCACGCGGATCAAGCAAATCGGCCGATGTTCGAGCAAGTATATCGCGATAACGATTACACAGATCACCCAGCAAGGGTGCGTCAGTGGTTTTTAGTGGAGCGCCCAACGAGACGTCAGAGTAGTCGCGATAGAACTGTTTCTGTACCTTCACAAACTGCTTCGATGAGGTCAAAGTGCTTAGGTGGCAACTCTCTGAACAGAGTAGATACGCAGAATACTTATCAGCGCTATTAAGGCACAGGGTATACAGGCAGAGGCGTGGGCGTAACCAGGGGGCGTTAGTAAAAGCACAAGCGCAGCGACGAAAGCTCAGCTGAGCCAGTTTCCACGCTGCAGTTAAAATGGGTTTAGATGCGGGTGAGCGTGCGGCGGGTAGCGGATTGCACACTGAAACTAGAAGTGAAAGAATACTAACACAAAGGATTATTACTATTATTATAACAGTATTTAACACATCGTGAAATGCGTTTAGTAGCGCTTTTTTTGTTGTGTTTATATTGTTACGGTTGGAAACGAGGTGCGGGCTGGTATGGGATAGAGAGTGAGAGAGAGATGGAAGAAAAAGGAATCGCAGGGTTTGTACAGTAGTTGGCTGTACTATTCTCACCTTCACACAAATGCTGCTCAAAATCGGAATTTGCTTTGGCTAAGTTCAAATTGAGTTTACCAAGTTCTGCAAATATGACGTTTCAATGACCGTTAACGTTAAATTTAATAGAACAGTATATATACATATATATATAAATACATATACATATATATCTAATTTATAACAGAGCACAATTTATATAGAGACTGTATGAAATACTGCAGGCAACTGCTGGCGGCTTCTACTGGTGACGAAAAAAAAAAACAAAAAAAAAACAACAACAAGCTCTGAGTGTGACCCACTTGCGCTTGGTACGTTTAGGAATTGGGCCGCGCACAGCTGATGCGAGTCCGTGTTATGCAGCCCGAACTATTTTGCTTTTATCCAAAAAATGTTTCAATGAAAATCTGTGAGTTTAATTACCGTTTCGGAATTTCCAGGCCTGCTTTGCTGTACGTATACCTCCTTTTAGCACATTTTTGTACATTGCATTTGTTTTTAAATATTAAACGTTATATGTGTGCAGCAATACGAGAGTCCCACTTTCCACTGGTTTACAAACACTGGATCCCCACACACGCTACAACTTTGCTGGACGACATGTTTACTATCGCATGGCGATAGTAATCGATATGTAACATCAATAACTAAATTTAGTTGGTTGCGGCCTGCTGGACGGCATATTTAAGAATGTATGGCGATATTAATCGATTTTTAACGAAATAGTTACCGTTATTATTTTGCTTTCACTTTGCGAACGGAATGTGGATCCGCGTTGACCATATCGAAAAATACCCTGTAATTTCTACATTTTTTTTAGCTTATGCGTCCAAAATTTACCGTTATGCTACTTTTGGCTCCTCCTAAAAACTGACCAAAAATTGAGAGTCTACACCCAGTAGAGGCGTGGAAAATAGGGAAAAATTGAATTTTCTACAGTATTAAAGCTAGAAACTTAAAACATAGCGACTAAATTGCTGATAGCATCCTCTATGAATTTGAATCAAAAGAAAATATATATGTACCGACGTTCTTGCTTGTTTTAAACATCGCAGTTTACAATTATACATTTTTTCAACGATAGGGCAACCCTTTGTAATCAAAAATGTACTAAAAAATATCAAATGCACAATATAAGGCCGCTTAGGGTAGCGGCTGTTCAATTCACTTTAGTAAATTAAAAGTGATTCGGGCTTGTGGTACATCGGGTAACTATTCAAAACCGACGGTGAATTTCTACGTAAAATTAAGTACCGCATGCTTCCCGCTCGACGTTTACTCTAAACTCCCAGCTGCACGTGCAAGAGCGAGTTTACAAGAGGATTAAGCATAATAAAAATATCGTCGTGCATCCATTTCCGATATACATATACCAAAATTTATATAAAATGAAATTGTGTTCATTGCAACAGCTGGGTTTGGCTGTATTGTTTATAGTTTCTAATTTTTGCTCGCCACTAGCTGTCGCATCTCCAATTGGCTGGGGTAAGTGTAATCCTTCAGAGATAATGGTAGCCAAGCTATTACACAATTAAGTAGTGTTCCAGTTTATGTTGGTTAGGAAAGTGCTCTGAAATTTCTGTGGCAACGCTGTCTGTGCACCTGACGGTCTGATCGATTGCAGAAGCATCGTGGTTTGTTAATAGAAATCAATTTGCCATCAATTTGGCATACAATGCGCTTGTTCTATGCTTATGTAATCGCGGGACATTTAAAATAGACATTCTAGACTATTTTCAATTATGAATGTGACCGTCTGTATGTATGTGCGTATATATGTATGTTTGTTTTTGGCCATGTTTAACGGGCTGTACGTGTCATGCGTGCGTGTGTATGCTATGTATCAGCTGATTATGCCATTCTGTTTTCTTCGTTGGGTTCGCAATCGTGTTATCACCTTCTCGATGTTGCTTTATCAATTCAAGTTCAATTATTGGCAATTTCATAATGCACAACGCAAATCAGTTCTAGCGTAGACATATCCTTCTACATAAATATATAGCCATTGCCATTTTCATAATCAATTTGCTATGCGGCTTTCACTCCCGCTCAATAGAGAGAGCGAGAGTGAGCGAGAGAGAGAGAATCCAAGTACATTGCCTGTAGCATTGAAAAAAAAATAGCCTGGACGCCATTTAGAGTTTCTATATTGTCACGTATGCCGCAAAATTTTGATGGTTTTTGCTGACTCTAACGGGTTTTTATTTTCCAATGTTTCAGTCTCTTCTTTCGCACAGCTTCTGTGTGTGTGTTGTTTACTTCTTGCTCTCAGTTTACTTCAACTGCAGAAAAATGCTGACGCCAGCAAAATTCAAACATCGCTTTGATTTAATCGTTTTAATCAAGTGGAATTTAAACCACGCAATCCGAATCGAATTCTGATAAAGTGCCGTACACCTGTCTGTACATATTTGCATACATATGCAATCATGCATGTAAATATACATATGTGTAGGTATGCATGTGAATTTGTGCTTTTATATACATATGCATGTAGCTATGTACATACATATATGTGTTACGGATCCGATAAGTAATCAACTTTCATGCATTCCACGTGCTAGCCTAAACAGCTACTTGTTGTTGCCTGCAATAAATATAAGTTACATTAATTGTATACATTTTCATTAATTAGAATTTCAGATAAACAGGTTACGAAACCGACCAATGCACCTGCACGCAGTACAATGCATTGAATTATGATTTATCGAACCCTTTCCAAAGCCAACGGGCTTTGATTATACATTTGATAAAACCAGATTTTCTCTGTTATATTTACGTATACTGATTTAGAGAAAGTCTCTTCAGACTTATGTTACTCAATTATTCTAAAGAATTTAAATTTTGTAGCTTAAAGTAAATCTCAGCTCGAGGCTAAGACAAAAGGCAAAATATTTTTCATTTTTATGCAGAGTTCATTAGGATTATCTGACATTGACAATAGGTCTATGTCATTGATCTCTGGATTATCGTGTATATATTACAGATTTTGTGAAGCAAATTTAAAAAAATAACATTAAAACAAAAATAGAATAATAATTAATAATGAATTAAGACAGCAAACAAGATGAGAATTCTCAGGTTTCATTGTATAATTTTATATTAAAGGTTTTTTTATTTATTGAACTTACATTTATTTAGCTAATAAGTTATAAACATGTAAATCTATTTAAAAATTCAACATTTTTTCTGCATCGATAAGCCGTTGACCTCAAAGTCCCAAGTGCGAAGGTTAAAATATGCTCAATACCCTCGGACTACAACAGCTCGAAACGTTGAAAAGGTTTGCGAAAAACGTTTTACAATCAACAATTAGAGACTCTGACGTATATATCTAAAAAAAAAAATTAAATTAAGCAAACACATGTGCATATATACCAATGGATACATATGTACATATGTATATATCAGTATATAGACAACATCTAACGATTAGCTATATATAACTATGTATACCCTTGCCAGGGGGTCATTATCAGCTGCTCACGAAAAGTGTAACGAAAGTGCGAAACTTGGCATGGGTCTCATCTTTCCTTTTATGATAATTTGATCGTGCACTTGAAATATGTATGTTTGTCAGCTTCAGTCCATGAAACTAGAAAAACGATATGATTGAAAATTGATCGTCTTATAACAATAATCGATCATATTTCACATTCCGTATATTACTCTTTAAAGACTTGCGCATTTGTGGGAAAGATTGCATCATAGTTTACATAAACGGGACAGGGTATTTAGACTTCGTCTAGGCAAAGTTAATCTATC
Organism: Drosophila mulleri; assembly: GCA_035047565.1. Lineage (NCBI taxonomy): Eukaryota > Metazoa > Arthropoda > Insecta > Diptera > Drosophilidae > Drosophila > Drosophila mulleri. Next base: position 16,844,697 of record JAWNPK010000049.1, on the reverse strand, counting down.
TTTCGCTTTTTGCTATTTATTTTGGTTTTTGTGGAGTCAAAGCGAGCTAGCCACGCGATACTTGGCACGCAACAGTGACCCACAAATGTTGGCGACTTTGGTCAATGGTCAATGGTGATTCAATTATTGACCGCAATACCTCAATCTATCTATCGATAAATCGATCGCTATATCGTCTGTGAAAGTGAAAGCCCATTCGCCGACACCTGTTGTAGCCTTCGCAAACAAACAAACATTTATATATCCATTGCGGAACTTCCGTTATTTTGTTTTATTTTATCTTTGTCAGGTAGTTCTGTAGCCTGTTTCCGCGATGCATGTGTTTACTATATTTGTTTGTCCGGACACTTAATAAAAATGTATTCAATTAAATGCCTAATTAACAGCTGCATGTTGGCCACAAAGTTGGGCCTTTTTTGGGTGTTGAACCGGTGTGACAACAACTTGCTTTGCTTTGTATGGTTTGTTTATAGCACATCTGGATTGCTGGTGATTCTTAAAACTTTGCATTTGCATTGACGTTCTTTCTTTCTACTAAGTCGGGAGTTACGAGTGAAGGTGAAGCAAAGCCACCTATAGCAACCTTTATTTATATTACGTGTTGGCCTGTTGGCCTATGCATATTATTCTTTACTTATGGGAAATTTTCACTTGGGATTTCCATCTGAGCCCTGGGTCGATCGCTCGTTATCTTATCAATCGGACGCGTTCAGTGTGCAACGAAATGTCATGCATCTCATAATTCGACCGTCATTAATTTAATACAGCTATTTTCATCTTAAATATTAAATATATTTAAATATTGTAAATATTGCAGCAAATGAAGCTTATCGATAGAGTCGTCTTTTATACTCCATCGTTATTTGCTAACGTTCACTGTAATTAAGAATACTGTCGCGTAATTGAATGAAATGCGAATCTAAATTCTAAATGTATATGAATAAAATTAATATTGATTGAAATACTATATGCCGCTAAAAGTCAATGTAGAAAGCGACAGCTGAGAGAGAGGGTGTAGTACAAATGTGGCGCTAACCTAATTGAATACGATTGATTGAACTTAATTTTCAATATGCTGCACTCCGTCTCGCCTGCTCCACTTTTATTTATAGAAAGCCAAAGACATTCTCGTTCGATAGTCATCAATGCCGATCGCTAAACGTTTGTAATGCAGCATGTGCAGTTTAGTAGATTCTTCTTGCTCCTGCCCAAGCAGTTCCTTTGATTGAACTAAATGTTCCTTATCCTTATTTCATAACATCCCTTTGACATCGATAGAGCTCTTTTATATGTGGGTAATCGTCAATTAAACTACACGTGCAAAACAGTGTTTTCCTCTTCTGCCAATGGCTGTCCTTATCTTATCGATTATTATCGAGTATTAATTGCCAACTAATGCAGCTTTTTCATTTCTTTTCAGACTTTGCCGTTACGCTACGCGACAAGCTTCTGTTTCTCGACGACAAATTCAAAACAATCTCCTCCGCAGCCCACGAATTCGAGGGGATATCAGCGTTGATTTTCGATGAGGCTGAGGAAGTGATCTACTTTAATGATCAACAGCATCAGAATGGCAGCATATTTTCGCTGCGACGCGATGCTACGGTTGCACCGCACATTGTGGAGCAGGCAGTGCAACGTATAGGCAACGGTTCTGTATCCGGATTAGCTTTCGATCCGCTAAACCGGAATTTGTTCTGGACGGACATGCGACAAAGTCGGATTTATTTTACCAGCATCGACAGATTACACACAGAACCGCCCAAGGTGCTGGTAGATCTGAGCGCCGAAGGTGGACGACCAGATGGTGTGGCTGTGGATATATGTCGCCGCCAGCTGTACTGGACGAACTCGAAGATCAATCATGCTTCCGTAGAACGTATCGGATTGAATGGCACGGGTAGACAAGCGATCATCAAGGAGGACATCGACATGCCACGTGGCATTGTGATCGATCAACAATCGGATCGCATCTTCTGGATCGATGACAAGGTGGGAATATTCTTTGCAATAGAAAGTGCTCGACTAGACGGCAGCGATCGCCAATTAGTGCTCAAGGACAAGCATCAGAGTCCCATACAGCTGGCCATCACCGATGAAACAATCTACTGGACCGACAAGGCGGACAAAGCGGTCTGGAGCTACCCCAAAAATTTAGCAACTAATGTTACGGAGCCAGTGGTAGAGCCAAAAAAGCTAGCCACCTGGAAGGAGGACGTCTATGGCATAGTCGCACGGACTGGCTTTTATCAACATCTTCAAAAGGATGCCCATTGCGCTAGCGTAGTCAAAAAGGTAAAACAGCGTCTGGACAACAGGCTCAACAACAGAACGCAATCAGGAACCGCCGTTGACGATCGCATAAAGGAGTTGGAGCGAGAACATTGCTTGAACGGTGCCAGCTATATGACCAAGGGCAACTTCTGCATCTGCCAGGTGGGCTTCAAGGGTGCGCGTTGTGAGATATCTGAATGTCATAATTATTGCGTGCATGGCACCTGTGAAATCTCCAGCATGGGCTATCCCAAATGCTATTGCCAAACGGATTTCTATGGCGAACGCTGTGAATACTACAAATGCAATAACTACTGCCTGAACGATGGCCAGTGCATCGTGGATAGGGACAGTGAGGAAATGAGCTGCGATTGCCGGGAGAACTTTACGGGCACACGATGCGAGCATAATGAAACGGCACACTGTGGAAGTTATTGTCAGCATTTGAAAGAGCATCCGGATGCATTTGTTCCAGCCCCCTGTGTGGACATGTGAGTAGCTTCAGTGGATATATTGTATATATGCTTATATTGTACTAAATTATCTTAATGTCTCTGACCAGCTGTGAGGAGTTGCGTTTGACCAATGCCACAATTGTCACGGAATACCAATCATCTGCTTTCTGCAGCGATATGCCCAGCTATAGGCAAGGCCCATTGATAATTGTACTCGTTGTTGGTGTCGTCCTCAGTCTCGCTCTGGTGGCCGTCATTGTGCATGGTTTCCGTCTCATCCACAAGCCTAAACGCCCACGCATTAAGAAAACCTTTGTGGTGCGCAAACAGGCCCGTTTGAACTCCACTAGCGATACACCTTTAACCAATCGGCCATTAGCCACAGAGCAATGCGAGATTACGATAGAAAACTGTTGTAATATGAATATTTGTGAAACGGTTTGTCACTTTATAATAATACTACAGTTAAAACTAGTACTAATGTAATCACTCTCTGTAGCCCTGTTTTGATCCTAAGCTTGTGGAGCAACAGTTCTCAGGACGCGATAAAAAGTCGCCCTGCGTTAAGGAGGATAAAAAGATACTGATACACAACATGGAAGATGATCTGCTGAACTAGATAAACATCTCTATCAATAACGTATAACGTCGTGCATGAAACGAACGGTAGGACGGACGGGCGGTATTCGAGCTTGTAAAGCTGCTGTCGCCGCCGCCTCCAACAGAACAGATACCCGGATCGTCGACGTCTTTGCTCAACCAAAGCTCCTACAAAGACCTAGAAAAAGAATTAATACTTAATTTTGAATATGGAAAACGTGTACTTAGAAAACTTTTACAATTAGTCTGGTCTCATTAATTTAATTTTGTGCAAGCCATGTCTTTAGACTTGGCTAAGAACTACAACAATTGTCACTAGAACCACAACAATTGTCAATCATATATTTTCTAAGTTTTTTTTCTATTAGTCTTGAGATCGGTTGAAGGAAATTTTTATTTGAAGACATTCGACAATGAAAAGATGATTTGAAATGAAACTGAAAGATAAGTCCTACGACTGACATTAGCTTTAAATTAATTACACACGCAAAATACACATCCATACATGCATACACACACATATACATATATGCATATTGTACAGATACAAGCGGCTGATTTCATATACATACATATAATTGCCAATTGCACAAAGAGGCATAATGTGATTCATTGAACGGTTAAACTGTTTGTAAATAATAATATTAATACCAGTAATAGTAAAGAAATTTGAATTTGTAACTTTTCGGAAAAAGTTCCTTCTGATTTAACATTGTATATATATACATATGTACGTATACATATGTACATATGTATGCAGCTTTTTATTTTTTGTTTTTGTATTTCTAATATGTCATACATATGCAACTGCCACTTACATAAAAACCGGCACACCTACACACATACAACAAAATACAACTCAACGGATTGCTCGCACCAAGATTGCCTTCGTACTTAAATTAGTGTTTTATTTAAAACAAAGAAGAATAAAATCCCATAAAAAACAACAACAGTAGCAGGAAAAAAAACTGCGATCAATTGCAAACGGGAGTTGTATATATGAGTAAGCTAGATTAGTTTTTATTTATAAGAGACATTGGTTGAATAATAAAAGAAAACGTACCTTTGCAGTTGAAACAACAAGTGAAATCTATTAACTATTAAATTTTAAGTATAAAAAGCAAACTGTATCTTTTCTAGTTTCCACATATGTGTGCACACGCGAGCGTAGTTATTTAGTCATTGTAATGGCAAGATGCTTGTTCTTATTATCTTATTTAAAAACTGATCGGCACGATCACCCGACCAGATTTCATCATTATTTCTTTAACGTACAACATCGATAACAATGAAAACCAAATCAGACCGATTCCTTACACTGTAAAGTTTACAGCACTAAATGTTAACAGGCATCGATAATTTGCACAGAGTGTAGTATCGATGCCACTCAAGTACTTTTCGTCGAATCCATTTTTCTTGACGTCACTCGTTTTCGCCAAATATTAAACTTCAATTTAAATTCTATACATAACTCATTAAATATAATAAAAAAAAGTTTTAATTGTGCACAGTAAGACGATGGTAGGTTTATATTAATTGAAGCAGCAGTTTCGTTATGTATTTTCGTTTGTTTTGTGAAATTTTCATTTGGCGTGGTCGGCGGATGCGGCAGCTGCGATGCGTGCGCTGCAAATTGTTTTTCGAAGTTAATTCATCATTTACATTTACGTGAATTTCCATTAAAGTTGGCTATTTGTTAAACACTAAACGTAGAATTCGGCACAGAACAAGTTTTACTATTAGCAGTCGTATAATTCACTCCGCGTGTGTATCTACACTTGCATATATGTATACATATATACATATATATGTATATGAATATATGCATGTGCGTATATATAGATACATATGTATGCATAGGGATTAAACATTTTGCCCTATACGTATCTACATATTTATATAGTTATAGATCTACATATTTATATATGTAGTTATATACTTATCGATTGACCTTCAATGTTGGTATTTTTAAACTTGCAGGGAAGCAACGACAGAGCCTCCAGATCGCCACGTTCGGATGACCAGCGCGATATCGGTGAAATGCCAGCCACAAAGCGTTCGCGCTCAGACTCGGGTAAGTGTTTCGTCTGGTCGGGGATGCACATAATTGTTATTAAACATATAAGTATATATCAACTGAGTATATATATATATATATTTATGTACGTAAGTTTATCAAAGAGCAAGATAAATATATACATATATATGTAGGTAAATGAAACGCAAGGCAACAAATCAAACAAAAGGAATATATGTATATACAAATAAATATCATTATTATAATTTTTTGTAAACATGTACATTTGCATACACATCTCTACTCTCTCTCTCTCTCTCTCTCTCTCTTTACTACTCTTCGTTGCATTTAAAGGGCCAGCACAGACGTTATTAAATAATCGGTTTTTCTTTTTGTTCTGCTTAAGTAATTGCAGACTTCATAAACGCACGATGATCTCAAGTGAGGTGAGGTGAGAGTCAAGCAAATAACCAATACGAATACCAAACAAATATCGAAACAAAGTCAGTCCAAACCACACGCGCGGTACTCGAAACTAATTGCGATTCAACTCGTGCCCACATAATCCTATCAATATGTGTCGTCATTATGAGAGAGTGCGAAACACAACAAAATATCTCCAAATATACCTAATATATTAATAAACCAACTAATACATAAACAAGCATAGGCATATTGCTTGCCAAATAAAATAATACTTATTTAATGTATTGTAACTAGGGTACAGCCAGAATGTATGCGTGTATGTATAAAAAAAAAAATTGTGAATCTTCGCCGCATCAACACTGAATCGCAATGATCAAAAACTAATCTTAAAAGCATATAACTATTCTCTCTCTCCCTATCTCTCTCTATTTCTTCTATATATATCTGTTCTTTTTTCATTTATTTTGTAAGCATATTTTCTTATGTTTGTTCCGACCAAACGACTTGGTTCTTTTGACTCGCCAATCAAGAATTGACATCGATCAAGAGATGCCCTATATAGAGAGTATTGACAAAACCAACTGCTACTACCCACCAAGATACAACAACAACCGAGTTGCATTTACTTGCTTTTAACAACATTTCTTGCTGATTTCAACTTATATGTCGCGGTTCCTGCACCCTGAGCTGCGTCGTCGTCGTCTTCGCCTTCGTCTTCATACAATGTGCTGCAACAACGCGTTGGACTGATCGATTACTATTCCTGAAATACCGTAGAATATTTAAATATGAACATTGTAGTTGGGCGCGTGACTTGGAATGTCAGAATTGGCACACAAGTCTTGAGTGCTACGGTACCACGCTAGCTAACACACAATTCAATTATTGCTAGATTTTGTAGCAAATTAACAAATCCGACATCTCAGAGTTTAAAAACTTCAATATACATATGTATGTAGTGCTCAAGTGTCTACATAATTACATATTTTATTTCCCAGATCTAAACGATTTTTAATGATGTAGATTTTTATTTAGTTAGCACAAGTAAAACAAAAAAAGAACAGTACATCAAAATATTTACAGTAATATATAAATAGTATCTATATATGACTACACACATATTGAAAAACATACACACATGATTAAGGTACGGCGGAAAAACTTAACCAACTTAAAAACATATTGTTGCTCTTATTATCGTTTCAGCGTCTTGTTTTCTTTTTATTTTTCTCTTTTTTATCACTGAGCAATGTAATGTGTGACCCTTCAAGTCAATATACCACGCCCCCAACTCATGGAAACCGTCTCGAAACGCACATATCTAAGGTCGCTTATAATTTCTATTTTTACAAATACATTTACAGGAATTGTGCACACCGTTAAGTTCAGCTAGCCAACACGAATGACCTGTATATATTAACTGGCTTTGCATTTTGAGTTCAAATATTTGTTTGGGTCTTGGTGGAATTTTTCAGTGTGCACAGCTCTTAGTATTTTCTTCTTTGGTTTCGATTTGTGCGGCGACGATTTGCCGGCTGGATGCCCGTTGGAAGAGTTTTATTATTTAGATTGATATACTCGATATAACTGCATTTATCTCTTAATTACCATTACACACACACAAACACTGTCGTATTTTATTGTATTATTAGCACAGCCTACGTATATCTAAAATTTTTAAACTTTCTAGTCTAATTTATGTTTTAAATTTTACGGGTGCTTTCTTTTTATTCTTGCGTTTTCCAGCCTTTGCGAATGAGAAATCAAATGCCTTGCTATCTGTCAGACACTATCTATTACACAAATCCAACTCGTTTTTTTTTTTTACCAAGCAAAACTAAAAAAAAAAAAATACAAAAAAATTGAAAAAATTGAATTGAGTGATGCAAAAGATAACAAAATACCTGTTAAAACAAAACTATTGAATTTAAACGTAACGAGTAATGCATCGATAGCTTTTAACTGTCATTGTGTTGTAGCCTCTCGATTGAATCTGTGTGACTGAATCATCTGCCGGTCGGCAATTGGCCCGCGTACATGCAGTTCCAGACAGGTCTTCTCCAGAACACACAGTTACATCTATATATACATATATAATAAATATATATGTATGTATGTACAGTTCGCCGGCCAGCAAAAGTTTTTTATAATTAATAATTTTTTTTTCTCTATTTTTTCCTTTTTGTCTTTATCTTTCTTGCAGGCATCGGTTTTTGTTTCGTATCGCTTCAAATTGTTGACTTTAGCAGCTGTTGCTGAAGTTGCACTTTGAATTCGACACAAAACTCACGAAAACAGAAATCAAATCAAACTAAAAAGAAAAGAAAACAAAATTGCTTATACGATCGTTTAACCCTGATCGGTTTACTGAATGAGCCCATTATCCAAACATCATATGAGATGCACTAATCTGTCTTCCCAAATTCTAGGCAAGTCGGCGGATACGAAAATTCCCTACCTTTCGCAGCCATTGTATGACCTGAAACAGACTGGTGATGTTAAATTTGGACCTGGGACACGATCCGCTCTGCTGGGATTGCTGGGAGGTGCTTTGCCCAAGCTGACATCGGAGCAACACGATCTGGTTAGCAAGGCCAAAAAGTATGCCATGGAGCAGAGTATTAAGATGGTGTTGATGAAGCAAACACTCGCGCATCAGCAACAACAATTGGCAACCCAACGCACCCAGGTGCAAAGACAACAAGCTCTTGCTTTGATGTGCAGGTAATTGAAGAAATACCTTTTAGTCATTTAATAACTTTCATGATGCAAAATCTGGAGAATAATTAGCGAATAACTTATTTGCGTGTCCAGTAATTCGCGTTACTGAAGCTGGAGCAACACATCTGGTTAACTGTGCAGCTTAGCTGATAAGATCTGATTTCAAGTGTATCACAAAGCTATGGCGTAGTTCCTTCCGCCTTATATTGATATCCATTTGCTTTCAGAGTCTACGTGGGCAGCATTTCTTTCGAGCTCAAGGAGGACACAATTCGCGCCGCCTTTACGCCCTTTGGGCCCATAAAATCCATTAACATGTCCTGGGATCCCATTACACAAAAGCACAAAGGCTTTGCATTTGTTGAGTATGAAATACCAGAAGGAGCCCAGTTGGCGCTCGAGCAAATGAATGGCGCTCTGATGGGTGGCCGAAATATCAAGGTGGGTCGACCAAGCAATATGCCACAGGCACAACAGGTTATCGATGAGGTACAAGAGGAGGCCAAGAGTTTCAACCGCATCTATGTGGCATCTATACATCCAGATTTGTCGGAGGATGACATCAAGAGTGTATTTGAGGCATTTGGACCTATTCTCTATTGTAAGCTAGCTCAAGGCACATCTGTGCACACGCACAAGGGCTACGGCTTTATCGAGTATGCTAACAAACAGGCCATGGATGAGGCCATTGCCAGCATGAATCTCTTCGATTTGGGCGGCCAGTTGCTGCGGTAAGTTAAAACTAGGTATATAGCTTTAATATGGTTCTAATCTCTTGTAATTCTCTAGTGTTGGTCGATCGATTACGCCGCCAAATGTTTTGTCCTGCCCTGCTACAAATTCAACAATGCCAACGGCTGCAGCTGTTGCTGCCGCAGCTGCTACAGCTAAGATTCAAGCTCTGGATGCCGTCGCTAGCAATGCTGTCCTGGGTTTGGCGCAAAACACACCCGGCTTGGGGATTGCGGCCAAGGTGAATGCCATGCCCGTTGTTAGTGCAGTTACTTCGGCAGCAGCTCTGCATCCAGCACTGGCGGTGCCTACGGCGCCAGCCGCCGCTTTGTTGGCTCCAGGCATGTACCAGACGCCTGGTTTGGGTGGTCCTAGTTTGTTAGGGGTGCCAACTGGCCTGCCCACGCTTCAGAGTGTGGCACCCACATTACCGCCTCCAGCGCTGCTTGCAACGCCGCCATCAGCTGTTGCTTTAGCAGCTGCCGCTGCGGCAGTGCCCGCTGCAGTTTCAGCTGTGCCTCTTGGAATCGTAGAGCCAAGCAACGGAGCGCCAGTTGTTTTGTCAGCTGCCGCCAACAATGCTGCGGCCACTGCAGCAAATCTGTCCGAGAATATCAAGAAGGCACAGGAAAAGCAACAGGAGGAGCTTCAAAAGAAGCTGATGGACGAAGGCGATGTGCAGACGCTTCAGCAGCAGGAGAATATGTCCATCAAGGGGCAAAGTGCACGTCAGCTGGTGATGCAAAGGCTTATGCGGCCACAGGACTCGCGTGTCATCATCTTGCGAAATATGGTAGGGCCCGATGATGTGGACGAGACATTACAGGAGGAGATCCAAGAAGAGTGCAGCAAATTTGGCACCGTCAGTCGTGTTATCATCTTCAACGAAAAGCAAACTGAAAACGAGGACGATGACGAGGCAGAAATTATTGTTAAAATCTTTGTGGAATTCTCAGCGGGTGTCGAAGCTGTGCGTGGCAAGGACGCCCTCCATGGGCGTTTCTTCGGAGGACGTCGAGTGGTGGCCGAGCTATATGATCAGGCGCTTTTCGATCAAGGCGATCTCTCCGGTTAGGAGGGGTAAACTAAAACAGCGATTGTATCTTTAGCCTTAACAGATTCGGACCTTTCAATGGCAGCAATAGCCTTTTTTTTACTTACTCTAGAACTCAAAAGAACATTTATTTATTACTTGGCGAAGAAGGAGATTGTACATTTTTTTGAGCAGTAGCTATCGTTCAATACACAGTATCTATTTTATTAAACAGAAAAAGAAGGGTTTGTAAGTATTATAAACAAATCCCACACAATTGTCGCCAGTTATGTATAAAAATAAGCATAGTGAATGCTTTGCAGTTACATATAGTAACAAAGCATAAAACTAACAAATTGTACATTTTATTAATTTCTGCGCTTATAACTTACAATAAAAACTCTAGTTTCCCATAAAGCAACACATATGCACATTTAATTTGTTTAATGTTTAAATAGTATTTCAAAATTGAAATAGGTAATCGATTTTCCAAATCATCAAGCAATCGAGAATCAATAGAGCCGATACTCTGCTAACTTTAACAGCAGCAGTTGGCGTGCCAAAAGAATATTGTATGTTAGTTAACAGCGCTCAGTGGATTGCGTTAACAGACTTCACACAGCACAGTGACAGAAGAAGCATTGTATGAAAGAAAAATAGAAAATATGATGCCAAAAAGTGAATAATCCAACTGACTCGGCCGTAAAAAAAAAAAAAAACAAATAAATTTGTGTTTGTGTGCGGCGCAGCTAGAATGTTAGCGCGTTCTAAACATTGTGGCGCCTTCAATCAATCGCATTCACAGCCAGTTAAATACATTTTTGACAAAGACATCACAGCAGCAACAGCAGCAACAATCATCGACAACTGGTCGCGACTTGCGTAGCCGTCGCAGAAAAAAGGTACACACAAAAAAAAAGTGAATACGAAAACGAATATAACTTTGCTCCTTTGTTTATGTTGTTAATATTGTGCTAAACTTTTTCGTTCGCGTGTAGTGTGTAAGTGTGTGCGATTTCTGCACCTGCTGCACACAGCTGATATGCTTTACGAGGGGGGCTGTTGATGATGTTGGCCACGAATTTCTCACTGGCCTTGCCTTGATAAGCGCAGATTGACTGTCGCACACGCATTTAGCTTCTAATAGACAATCCCAAACAGTTTTTTGTTGTTTCAGTTAATATTTACATGAGCACGTACACAATTATGCTCATATATGCATATGTAAATATATAGTATACGATTCTGTTTATATTCAACTTGAAGCAACTGCATTTGCTTCTTTCCGTTATTATTGTCACTTGGTTGCGCTTTGGTGTTGCCAGCTCTTTCGTTGTTGTTGACATTCGATGTGCGTCCTGTGCTCCATGTTCATTAGCTTTCCAACACACATGCACACACGCAGAGATACATATATATTTGTATATACATATGTATATACGCATACTGTTGCAAGTAATTGTTTCATCATATTACGTAATTTGTCTTTGGCGGCACCCCTCAAAATAAATTTAAGACATTTTACAATAACGCGTAGCCTGATTTCAGCATTTTTCTTAATTTATAATCAATAGAAATATTCAGATAAGTTGAGAAACATTTTGGATTATGGCTTCAATGTCCACGATCCTGGATTAAGAAATCATTCGATTTTGGCCTCTTACATAGGTAAATCCTCGAAGTACAAAGCAAAGTCTCATAGGATATATTTAAAATGTATGATATAGTAATAATTCTTAAACATTTCACTGGCTGCAAAGATGGGCAAATTGCAATTAAGATAAGACTTCTATCAACCTCTTACTGTCACAAGTTCCGAAACGTTTCATTGGCTGTTCAGCATCCTCATATATGCACATACTATGCAGGACCTGGTAATTGAGATATGTACGTAAATTCTGAAACATCTTACCGGCTGTTCATTTTTTTTTTTTTTTTTTTTTCAATTTAAACAAGATTTGAAATATGACATCATGTTGTCGCTGTAGTTATTGTTTGAATAAATCAATTCGTAAATTCCAGTTTTTCTCCCTCTAAGTATATCTGAAGCGAACGGATTGCCTTGTAATACCGTTCCATTTCCCTATCCCAGTGGCCCGCATCACAGTTACAAAATCAAAGACGCGAGAGCAATCCACAGAGAAATAGCTTCGGATTGACAACATTGACACACAGAGCAGAAGCAGAATAAGAACTAATTGCTTAACATGAGCTGCAAGGTGCGGCTAATGGAGGATGGGTCACTGGACGAGGAGCCGTTAACACTAAAGGAGATCGCTTATCAGAAACTTTGCAACAATCTGGACATAATCAGTGGCTATACGGAAAGCGGTCAACGTACACTGAATGCAGGCATTGTCCTAACAAACGAGATATGCGATGCATTTCTGGAAAATTACCAACGCTTCCATAGACCACTCGACGATAGGGTGATCAATCTATTTAGCGACATCCGTCGCACATCACTGAAGATTGTAAATCTGCGGTATAGCACGCTGACCAGCCAAGGTGGGTATTAGTGATAGAATCTTGATTTACTGGTATAGACTATTTTGCTAACCTCTTGCTCTGTTGATTGCGTTTTAGGTCTGGAGACGCTTATGCGCCACAAACTTTTCGCCTTGTCCATGTGGTACTGCGATAAGATCACAGTGCAATCACATCACCTGCTTGCCCATTATGGGGATAGCTTGCGCTCGTTGGAGCTGGGCATCAGTTCGCATCTGCTGCAGAATGCAGAGCCCAATGAAAAGGAGCCAGTTGACTTTCAATTGACCTGCCCACATTTGCGCCGTCTGGTGCTCAATGGCGTAGTAATGCATCATCGATTGCAGTTTGCCCATTTGCAGGACCTCAGTCACTTGGATCTCACATCCTGCGTGCTGGCGAACTTTAGCTTGGAGGCGCTTGGCATGCTGCCTAACCTGCACACGCTCATTCTATTTAATGTCTGGCCCATTGCCAATCAGTTACATGCGATTTGCTGCTTGCGTCGCCTTACCACTTTGGATATTTCAATATCGAGCTCGGGCAACGGTCATGGCACGTATGATCTGCCCGATCAGACGCTCGTTATGCTCATGGATAATCTGCGTCATTTGACACACTTAGATATCTCGGGCACGAATTTGGCGGGCAATGGCGTGGCCACCAAGGAGTCAACGAGTATGAATACCAAGACAGAGCAACACTTTGGACCCACCGATATACCGGGACTAGCGTCTCGTACTCAGCGCCCGCTACAGTTCCTTGGGCTGTATCATACGGCGCATTGGGCGTGCAAGCGACACGATATACCCGCCCTGGAGGTGGCCGGCGATGCCAATGAACAGCAAATACTCACAGCGGCACGTTACTATCACGACAGACCGGTGCTGCTGACAAGGGTGAGGCCGAGTAGAATTCAATAGTCAGCTGGCCTATATATTAACCGTCCTCTCCTCTATGTTTCTTGTAGGTCCTCAATGATCTGTATCACCTGTTTCGATTTGAGAACTGCAAGGACATACACACAGCGCTGGATGTCGTGCTCTGTGCCATGGACAGGCACCTGAAATTCAAGCACATGCAAATATCGGGCAGGTATGTAGCACAAAGTCCCTAGCAGCCTAAACACACACAGAAACCGAAAGCGTTCTCTACTTTTAACGGTTTAGCCGTTTTAGTTGTTAATCAAATTTTGTTGTGTGTTTTTATGACTTGTTATTAATTACTGAGTATAACTGAATGCTTGAATCTAATCTGAATCTCTTGCTTATAGCGCTACACTCTTCTACATAGTTAAAGGACGCGATCGTTCAAAGTTTGGCACACTGCTGCGCAATCATATTATAAGGACCCTACTCAATGGCATGGAGATGCATCTAACAGATGATACAATGCTGCGCAATGGCTATCTAACGCTGACGCAGTTTCACATGCCGGTCGATGTGGTAGGTCTTTGGGACGTCAGTGGGAGATTAAGCTAGTTTATTAATACTTACCTCTCTTAGCTCTTTGAGTATGAGCGGCTCATTAAGATATTGCTGCATGGTGTGTCCAAAACGGAGCAGGAAGGCTTTGTGCAACGCATTGCCATCTATTTGCTAAACACGCTCGCCTGTCAGGTGGACGGTCGGCAGAAACTATTTCTAGGCGAGCTGGGAGTGGTCAGCGTAAGGCTATATAAATAAACGATATCCATGTAGACTATATATTAATTGTTTAATCTGTTCGCAGACAATGCTGACACTCATCAAGGATCGGTTAACACGCTCAGTTTTTGATGATGTCATGGAGGTGGCGTGGTCGACCATGTGGAATGTAACCGATGAGACTGCTATTAATTGTAAGAGATTTCTGGATGGACGCGGCATGGAGTATTTCCTTAAGTGTTTAAATGTGAGCCATTAGCACCATCGCAACTTAATTCAATTTGAATGCCTATTTTAAATATGTCTTCCTATAGACCTTTCCCGATCGGGACGAGCTTTTAAGAAACATGATGGGTCTGCTGGGCAATGTGGCCGAGGTTAAATGGCTCCGCCCCAAATTGATGACACAGGAGTTCATTGAAGTGTTTGCTCGCCTGCTTGATTCATTGAGCGATGGTATCGAGGTGGGTCAGCTTGCTGGGGGAAGACTAGCCAATGACAATCCTAACCAACTGCGCTTCCAGGTCAGCTACAATGCGGCTGGAGTGCTGGCGCACATTGCATCCGATGGCGCCGATGCGTGGACTATTAAGACGCCAACACGACAACACGTCCTTGAACGCATGGTCGCTGCCATTCAGCGATGGAACATAAAGAGCGAACGGAACATAAACTATCGCAGCTTTGAACCTATTTTGAGTCTGGTCCGCTGCTATGAGACGCCCGAATGCCAGCACTGGGCCGTCTGGGCGCTGGCCAATCTTACACAGGTGAGCGAGGAAGCAACTCTATAGAAAAGTACTTTTGTAAACTCATCGATTAATGCTTTTCAGGTCTACCCGGATAAGTATTGCCAGCTGGTAGAGCAGGAGAATGGCATACAAATCCTAACAGAACTTATCGAGCACGAGAGCCCTTACTGTGAGATCAAGCGCATAGCTCGCCTGGTCATCGAGCAATGCGACATGGGCATGGAGCGCATGGTTGAGGGTTAGATCAGATAGGATGGACTGTCGTCTAGAATTACGAGTTCAAGTTTGTTGTACTGTTTTGTGTGTGTTTGGAGAGGCAACAGCGCAAGTGTTATATCGTTCAGATTCTTCCTCGATTTTTTATGTTTACTTAAACAAGAGAAACAAAAACTAAAAGAAAAGAAAAGAAAAATATTTTTAAAATGTGGGAGTAATTTCGCAACGCGTGTTTAACTGAGAGTTAGATAAAATAAAAATGGAACGCTAAATATATCTATTATAATAAATATTATAGATTATATATACGGTATATAGCTGTATATCATGTTGTAAGCAAACGAGCGATTTTTTTTAAGGCCCTGTCGGAAAAACTGTAAATATTGTTAACGAAAAAAGAAAGAAGGATGGAAAAGGCAAACGATGTAGCTGCATATTAAATAGAAGAACTTTAACTAATTCCATACAACGGAAGTCTTTCGTATATCTAAATATATATATAAATATATATATTTATATATTAGTATTAGAATTTAGCTATTGAATATGTCTGCTCGATTTGTTTTCTTTTTTATTTCTTTTTAGAATTAGAATTAAAAAGGTAGCTTAAGCTGTACGCAACACCGTTTAATTTGTCCGCTTTGTGTTCAAAAATGCAAATGTTTTTCGATTAGTTCCTTTCAACAATAATAATAATGATATCAAATTTTTTCCTGTTTTTTGTTTTTTGCATGTTTAAACTAGAAATTCATATGCTTAAAAGTCTAGGATAATTAAATGTCTATATGTATGTATGTATGCACACATACGTGTGTTTCATTGTACGCATTGGTATAATTTTGTTTGGCTCTGCGAGGATGGTTTGAAAAGTTTTCGCGTGACTAAATTATGCATCTATATATGTACATATATTTAAATTATCCTTCCTAGTCTCATATTAGCATTGCAAACCTTTCAGACAGCCCTCGTTCTTAATTTATGTATATTCTTTTGTTAACATTTTATGGAGTTTCCCTCTGGGATCTACAAAAGCTCTAACGGCTTTCTCCCATACCAACAAACGCACTCACGCTCGTCTGTATGCGTGTCAATAAAGCGTGTGTATGTATGCGTGCGAATTGCAGCAGTCTGCAAGTGTTTCACAGCTTGTCAATTACGTCATAGGGTGGTTCTTGGAGAGCTGAGAGAGTGTGGGTAATAGTTGTTGTTGGTGTTGGTGGGACATGGAATGCCAACGAGTTGAAAAGCGAATAAACGTGTGGCGCATGTGCAGCAAGTGCAAAGTAACCCCACATACACACACACCCATGGACAGTGACAGAGAGAGAGAGAGAGATAGCCGCTGACCCACCAGCAACCCTTCGCCATATGCTGCCTACGCTCTCTTCTGCTCTCAATACAGCCTTTACTGCTGTCAGTTGCAATTTTGCCGCCCGGCCGAGTGTTCGTTTTTGTTTTGTTGTTGCATGGCAAACATTTTAAGCCGCGAAAACAATAATCACGGTATTAAGATGTGATTACAAAAGACAATTTCCTCATTGTGAATTCGCCAATTTACAGTTTGTTTATTGCTTTCCCTCTTCGAAAGGACAACAATTCATAAGTTTATTGAACAAAGTCAACAACAGTGGAAGAAGAGGCGGAAAACAAAAGGCACAACAAAACGTCCGAAACGGATTCTGCGCAGTTCGCATGGCAACGGAAGTGCTCGAAATGTGAGTAAAGCAAAGAGTGGGGCGAAATAACAACAAAGTGAAAATGCAGTCGCCGTGGTTTGCCCATATTGCCGGCCCTCCATGCTGAGTTCAGTTACTTCCGCTAACGCAGATCAATAACCTTGCTAAAAGCAGAACAGCAAAACGGGGGAGTTTAGGTTGCCATGGACAACACTCAAATAACTGTAAACAAAATAAAAAACAAACTGTATTCCGGGCATGAAATAGGCTAAGGTATTGAGTACCGTTTTAGCCTATGATTAAACGGAATATCATTTACTCTGGCCCATTGCAAAGCGTTTAGCAGCAATTCCAAACACGACAAATTGCAGCGAAAGATGTTTGTAGGGCGAAATAAAATTTTTAAAAATCTTGTTATGTTTGCCTGTCTCTGCCGAGGTTCGAACCGTGAACTTGCTTCACCAGCCGCCAGATGTGGAAATTCTACACGCTCAACCAAAGTGACGCCAATCAAACCAGCGGCATTTTAGTACTTGAAATAAACAAATTGCTGGCAGACTGGAAAGCTCGAAGAGGGAAAAAGCTCGCACAGTGCATTTTAGTGTATAATAAATGAATGAATTTCTAATATGTAAAATATAAATTCAAATTTATTATACGGAAATTTTTCAGTTTAATAATTTTTGTGTTTAAGTGTAAAACTTATTTTAATAAAAAAGCTATTAGATAGTAATAATCAGATCTAAAATACCCTAATCTACAGTAAATTATAATCGCAATCACTGCCAAATAACAACAGAAAGGAACATCATACGCCCTTCGTTAACAATCCTGGAGCGCACGACGGACTCTGGCAGAGATGTGGCCCGGCTCCGAGCGAGGCAGCTCGCGAGCCTTGGAGCTGCCCACCAGCCAACAGAACGCGGGCGGTAGTAGTCAGCAGGAGACGCTGGCGGACATTGAGCACATATCGACCATAGCCGGATCATTGGCTTCCATTGGCACATTGTCGCACACACAGATGCGCTATGTGAGTATCCCGTTTCTGATTGACACCAAACAAACTAATTAGGCTTATTAATTTCCTTCTCCTTCTGCAGTGCACAAATGATGCCGGCTATGACACGGAGCACACATCGCTTAACTCCGATTTTGATGAGGCGGAGCTGCGCCGAGAACTGCTGAGAGACGTGAGTTTGCAGCTCGTTTAGTCTATACTCAGAAAATGAGGGGACGTTAAAGTGAAGATCCCATATATTCTGAGACTTGGCTATTCAAGTACATCTCATTTGAATACAAGTTGCTTGACTTTTCCTCCGAGTGTATTTATATTGTATATAGATATGAAAACCTATTTAAATACGATCTTCTTTTCTATCTTTCTTGCCAACAGAAATGGAAACTTTTATTTGATATGGTAAGCAAGCACTAAATATATATATATATACCTATCTATGTATCATCTATATACAATATATATTTAAACTGTCATCTTTCAGTTCGATCCGGAGGGCTTTGGTGAAATATCTGTTAGCGAGTTTTTGGTCGCCCTGAGGTCGCCGGAGTTTGTTTCCCAAGTGCCTATGAATAAGCGTGAGCTGTTGCTGGAGCGTGCGAAGAAAGCCCAACTGCCCGGCGGGCCTGGCTATGTGACGTTCCAGGATTTTGTCAACGTGGTAAGTGCATCCAAATCGAATAATGTGCCTCTTCTGTTGCCATTGCTGTTCCCGTTGCTGTTACTGCTGCACGCATCTCTCTGTCTATCGTGCCGCACGAAACAAACAACGGGATTTGAGTGCAAACACAGGTGCATGTCCCATTTGCTGCTTGTTCCGAAGTGTAGGCTCGTGTCCAAACAGCAGTTGTAGCTATAGCCAGCATTTTTATTACACTTTCGGAATTACTGAGGGGCATATTGGCTGGGGAAAGTATTTCAAATGGAGATTGTAGTTGTTGCTCAAGATAATTTAGTTTGTTTCGTATATTTATTTATTTCATCTGGATAGTTTTAGTAATGTACTCTACCCAATCTTTTCTCTTGTATTTAGAAGTTTAATTATTCCTCAGAGGCTCATCTTCAGTTTAGCTAATGCAGTTTTCAGTTTCGAGCCCCAGAGAAGTCTATACTTCTCTTGCCTCCTCACAAGACCAACATACATATCTTACTGCCACGGCCGTTAATATAGTATTCCGCCATCTATCCAAGCAAACTCAGAACAGTCATTCGTTTCGAATTCGGGATTCGAGACTCTGCCAATACCTTGTGTATCTTTAGCCAGAGTATTATGCGGTCGTTGCTCTGCCGTCGATTCTTCTCTTCTCCTTTTTCTCCTGTTTGCACTGTGGCACATGCAAACAGCCCATTCGCACTCGCCAAATAAATGCAGTGTCGTCCCCTGGCCAGGACACGTTGTTAGGATTTGTGTTTACCTATGGACGTCGCCCGTGGCCAACTGGCAGTTGTTGGCTCTAGCACTGGGATTACGAGCATGCCGATGCCAATGCCAATGCCTATACGAGTTTGTTGTCTTGTGGAAGTCCTTCCTTTTTCAAATGTATCCTGCAAAGGCTTTCACTCTGAGTAGTTACAATATTTCTTTTTACTGTTTGCTGTGGCCATTGACAATTCTATTGCAATTTGATTGATTCTACGCTTGATTGGCGCACACAACCGCACACTCGCACTCACACACACACACACATGCATAATGATTGTCAAGTGTATTTTGGTCTTCGTCTTGCTTTTCAACTGTTTGTCTAAAGAGTCCTCAAAGTCATGAATTAGCTAGGCCCACCACAAAGCCTTTATTTACCCTTGTGTGCGTGTGTGTGCGTAACGGTAATTGTCAATGGCACAGCTCCTTCATCTGCCGCTTGGCCAAAACCCATCATCCGAGCCACACAACAAGCCATTGCTAGCATCCGAATAGGGAATTAGCTCCTGTTAATAGACCGCATTAGACCTACGACTATTTGTATGCCCTTTAAAAGTGGCTAATGGGCATTTGTGCTTGTCTCCTATCCTCAGTGGCCTGTAAACTGGATCGTTGTTATTTATTCAGGAAACTGAAGCATCTTTAGGAAGACTAACCCGAGCGCCTCCTAAATAACTCTATTAATAGCTGGCCACCAATATGAGGTGCGATTCGGCTGGAGGTAGACTTCTGGAGCTCTGTTCTATCTTTGGCATCTCTCAGATCCTGTCGCCGTCGTCAATGGCCATCTCTTATCAGAGCTAAACGATCTTTAGCTGCCTCATAGGCAACATCTTACACAACATTTTTGTACTTAATTATAAATTTCAATGATTGGCCAGGCGGGCGTGCTCGTCGAGGGGTGTCGGACACGAGGCGTCGGGCATGATGCGTTCGACCATATGGACGCTAGGAGCAAGTCCTTGTTTGGGGGCTGCTTGAATTAAAGCAGGAATGCCGCTACCAACCAGCCAGGCAAGCAGCTAGCCAGGAGCTGAGCCATGTGCCATGCATAATGCAAGCGATGCCGATGGGCGATGGGCGATGGCCGATGGCCGACGGCTGATGCCGACATCGATACAATGGAGAGATTGCGATTGCTTGATGATTGCTGAATTTTTAACAAAAGCTCGCACGTGACAAATCCTTTTATGGAAGCGCAGAAGCAACAGCCGGGCATGGAGACGGCGCCGGGTGCAGCCACCGACAGCCACGACGAGGGGCGGCAAACGTGTTGAACGTTATGACAACTGCAGGCACGAGGCTGTCGACTGTCGACTGTCGGTTGTCGGTTGTCGGCTTGCAGCTCGAAGCTCTTAGCTCTTGGCTGTCGATCGACAGTTGTGCATCTGGTCACTCACTCACACACTCGCACACACAGCGGGCGACGCCAGAACCAGTAAGAGCTGCAGCTGAGTCCAGGAATTTAGGCGTGCAAAGCTGTTGATCCATCTCGAAGCAGAGATGCTCTAACCAAGCTGAACTCTTACGACTTTTATAGCAATCCTCAGCATTGCTTAAGTTTCTCTCTTCCATCTCTATCTCCATACTTCTCCTTCTCTCTTTCTATACCTCCCTGTCTATATGTTTCTCTCTCTCTCTCTCGCTTGATCTATCTGACTCTATATTTCTCTGCGTATCTCTATGCATTTTACTCTCTCCCTACCTTTCTCTCTCTCTCTCTCTCACTCACTGATTCTGATAATACTTCAGAGTCTATGGTTCCACTTATGTTTTGATCTATAGTGTGAGTTTCTCTATCCTCATAAGTCGACTTGATGAATGTTTGGCTCGGCTCGTAGCTCAATCTGAAAATGCTTGAATAGGGGGGAGTGCTACCCTTGTGAGGACTTCGAGGGATATAGTCGATGCGGTATATTATATTAAAGTCAGCCGGCCAGCTGCAGTGGGAGTCCTTGAGCTGCTCTCGAGCAGCTCATCAGGCAGTTGCGGCATGATCGTGTGTATATAAAGATTTGCACACTTGCCATTTAGCTGGCTATCGAAAGGTACATGGCTTTTAATTGCAGGCTGATCGGACAACAGCAGAAAAAGAGCAAAAAATCACTGAAGAGAAGCTGTAGCTGTAGCTGTAGCTGAAGGAACGCTGCGTAGAATTCTTGCATTAATCAGAAAGTCAACGGAGCTGCCAAGCATTCGATCATAAACGAAAGCAATTGGCGACGAGCTGCGAGCTGCGAGCTGTGAGCCGAGAGTGGCGAGTGGCGAGTCGTGGTCGAGAGTCGTCTCCATTATCATAATCAGCGGACGCAGTGCGGCGGCGCAGCTGGCAGACGCCAAATGCTGCAAGCTGGAGCCTGGGCACAGCCTGAACCTGTGCCAAGCACGCACCAAGAAATTCCAACGGCTTGTCTTGAATGGGGAATGTCTGGAGACGGCGGAGGCGGAGGCGGAGGCACTGGCCGGCACGGCCAGGGCCACGGCCAGCTGGCGGATCGGGTTTATTGAATAAACATTTCTGCAGGCGCTCCAATGACCAGTCCCCAAGTTGCCCCAATCCCCAATACCCACTTCGGTGGCGTCTGCTCTGCTGATCTTCCAGCGTTGATAAAGCAAAAAGAAAACAAACAGCGAAGGAATCAGATCAGCTGCGTACGTTCATTCGTTTGTTCATATACATATATACAAGGAGATATATATGTCTATATATATATGTATGTAGGTAGGTGCAAAATGCCTTGCGCCTTGGACTCTGGGGATGCGAGTCATCCAGCGCATAGATCGTCTCATGGATGCGGTATTAAATCAATGCCAATCCATAAATGGACCAGACGACGCGTCCCGGTGATGCTTGATGTTGCAGTTGGAATCTCTTTAGCGATTTCATTATTCCACAATTACATCGCAAATCGCAGAACGCTCAAACGGCTGCCTTTGTCCACTTTTCCAGGTAAAAAAGAGGTAACTGCAGCATGAAGGTGTGAATGTGCTAGCTAGCTCAAGCTAGCTTCTTGGAGTTCGATCATATTTCTAGAAGTTAGTCAGAGCATCAGAAGTCCTATGATATGATATATCATGCTGGCCATTATTGTTGTTTGCTTAACTTAGCCAACTTTGAGTTGGCTTAAAGCCAATCGATTGGGGTTATCCATGGCTAAAGACCCGGCGTTCGATTATATAGCTATCTAGCTGTCCAACTATCTATATCCAATCATTGCAGCATGCACAAAAATTGCCAAGTTGCCCAAACTGCATGTTTGGCTTTTTTCTCCTTTGCTGCTGCTGCTGCTGCTGCTCGTTTTGACTTGTGGCCATGCCAAGGACGTGACAATGCTAAGGAGGCGGCGCAGGGGGGGGGGGCTGCCGAGGATGGCCACTGTTGCTGTTGACGATGTTTGGTCAATGGTCAATTTGGCAGCAGTTTATTTTGATTGTTGTGCATCCGGGGCAAGGATAACGACGTGAACACGAATTGGCACAGCCCCAACTGCAACTGTCCCCAAACACACACCAGCACACCAGCACCCACACACACACACACACATACAGAGTATTGGTTGTGCTGCTTCAATATTTTTAGCCATAGTCACGAAATGCGCTGATAACGATTCCTAAAATCCATTTTTTGGCCTGGTTTTTGTGGCTCACTGATGTCCTGCGGCCGAGCACGCGCACTCTACAAATAATCGCTTATGCATTTTTGTTTTCTTCTGTGTGCTTCCTTTATGTTGGGCACGTGAGCGCAGGGGCGTGGCAGCTGCAGGTGTAAATGCTTTAGTGTCTATCTTAAATCATGTTGCTGGCCACATGGCCAGAAGCAAAACCAATTTAAATGCTTTGCTTAGGAGGCGGCAAAGTGGGGCATATGGGCGCTGGGGCAGGCTTTCAGCCTTCCACTTGGGATGGGTTTTATAGTATTTGTCTGGTCCGTGTTTGCTTTAGCAACGTGTGCGCCGCTCATTAGTCACAATTGGTCCGAGTTTCAAAATCAAATTAGCTGACGCACATTGTGCCCAACGCCTGCTGTAATTGCCACAACTAATTATGTTGAATAAATTTTTGGTGGAATGACCTACGCACCTGACATTTATGATGGCACATAAAACCAAGCTCGAATTGTTGCCTTCACCCCAATCCGGCAGCTATAGTTGCTTTTTGGCAGTGGCTGCAGAGGTCAACGAATCGACCCCGCGACGCCGACCCGCGCTTCAAGCTCAGCTGCCTCGCATAATTGTGACACACGGAAGCAAGCACAGAGCGCGCATCATTAACCTGTGTGAAGCATTGTAATAATGAGACATCAAGTGCGCGCCACTTCCTTAGGACACGCGCTGGTCATGTTTACACCTTGTTGCAACAACAGCAACAGCAACAGCAACAGGAACAGCAGCTGCTGTTGCCAGCAGCGCGCGCTGATTGTGCACACAAAACATGAAGCAGGGACAGGGGCTAATGCAGAGGCAGGGGCAGGGGCAGGGGCAGAGGCATTAGCATTAGCATGGGCTGCATTGCCATGTGCAGTCGCTCGGAAAACTCTGTAAAGAATATAAATTTTTGATTGTTAGTCAGTGGCAATCATATCCGATTACTAGCCATACACACACAGCATAGACGCACATATAGTATTTACTATAAGCATGCCAGGCAGTCCGCTTAGCTGGCCCTCGCTCTGCTCCTGCTGCCAGCAGTGCGTGTGTTTGGTGAAATAGATTTTGCCGCACACCGAGAGGGTCGTCTTCATTTCCGATGAGATTTGTAACACGCTGTCAGTTCATAGGACCAACTGTTTCTGCAAAGGAACGAAGTTAGTCCCTCAATTGAAAACATGTTATAATTGTCATCTTATAGATTAAAGCTGAATCTATCCATCTTAGCTATGTGCTACAATATATGTATATGGGGTTCATCTATCAAGATAACAAATTGCAATCGTTAGGCAGGTAATATGGTTTAAACAACATATGTACATATATAACAGCCGGTCTTAATTTAATAATATAAACGTGTCTGCTCTATCTTAACATTACCTTAAAAATTGAATACTGACTATAATCAATCAATAAATAACACTTTCTACTAGTTAACAAAATTATTTATAGTTCTGCTATCATTTTGACTCTATCTTAGCAAGAGTATTTCTAGTTCAATTTCAAAGATATCCGTTTCTGTTGTTCTTGTAAATTTCGATTTACATTTTGCCAATCTTTTTGCAACGAGCTGCCAAACAAAGACGTGGAGTGGCTGACTGACTGGCTGGCTGCCCTGGCCTGGCTTGGTCTGGGCTGGGCTGTCGGGCTGCCTTTGTGCCTTGCGTGTCATTCCATTTCCGCCAGCGTCGCAATCGCAAATCAAACAACGGCGACAGCTGCTCCTTGGCAGCGCTTTGCATATATATGCCGAGATCCTTTGCGTTTCCCTATATATACAAAGGAGGGCAATCTTAATCTATATAGCTTTTGATTTGCGAATATATCGCGCGCTCGCACCGCCCTGTTCCGTTCCGCTCAGCTCCAAGACAAAGGAATGCGGCGTCAAAGGCCAAACGTCGAAGTAGCGCAAATCACAAATGAAGTCTTGACATGCGTGTGCTATATACAAACATACTACTATGTATATATGTGCAGATGTGTGAGCGTTTGTATAGTTGTTGCTTTGCACACACAGGAAACTGCTGAAAGGTGCAAACGAACTTCCGCTCCAAATCAGTTTTCGATTTGTTGTTTAGCTTCAGCTACATCTACAGCTGCCCCGCTCTGTGGGTCTCTTAGCCACGCGCTGCATTTGCACAGTTGTCGCAGCTGAGCAGATGCAAAAGACGCTTGGCCTACATAAGAAGCTCATCGGTGATTGACTCGACTAGGTTTGGCTTGGCTTGGCTTGACTTGGCGAGCACCTAATCAATCATCATCAAGCGTTCGTCCTTTTAATACGGTAGCCAAAACGACTGAAAGGCTGATTACCTAGCAAGTAGCCGACTCCGCTTTTCCTTTTGGCCCTATAATTAAGCAAACCGTAGGGCCAGCAGCAGCAGCCAGGACTCGCAGCGACAGGTCCTGTAAGGCAAATGTGACTTTAATGAGTAAAAATGTGATAATTAGTAGACGCCAAGAGGCCGACAATACAAAGAGCACAAAAAGAAAGAGAGAAATGTGCGTAATTACAGTAAAAACCATTTGTCCGGCAAATTGCTCACTGGGCGGGCGACCCTGCAAGAACAACAACAACGTCTCAAATTAGCTAAAGAAGATTTTACAATAATATAAATGATACAACTGCTGGCATTTTCACCTGCGGCAATCACTCTGGCTTCTGTTCTATATAAACAATGTAAATTGAATTGGTGCGTGCAAAAATATTTTCATTCAATTAAATGAGCCCTCCATTCAAGATGCCTTCAAGTTCTGCCCACTGTGAGTAGCCAACAACAATAAATACCAAAATGTTTGTGCATCAATTAACAGCGAATTAGCATAGAAAACAGGATATAGTTAAAGCTTGAGGTACATCTAGAGTCCTATTAGAAGGCAGGCTGTAAGAATTTAAGATGGGATATTAGTGAAGCTCTTCTCTCTGTTCTTTATATGCATACATTTATTGATTGTTGGACTCCGATCCGGCCACACGTTAGTGGAAATATTGCTTAACTGCTTGGAATAAAAATGTCAACAGACACTGAATGAGGGCGCACATAAAATGCATAATGGAGTGCACAGCTAGCGAAGATGTCCTTTTTTGCGCATAGCTCAGGGCGTAACAAAAAAAAAAAAAAAACAGACACACACATACATGCACGCAGGCAGGCTGGCAGGCGCTGCAACAACGTAATTCAAAGGAATTTTTTCGTAGGTGTTCCACCATCAAGAGAAGCCGCCAACGCTCTGCTGCAGGCCCTTCTACAGCCCTGTTGACCATGTCCTGAGCATTGCGCTCTGCGATCCTTGTTGGGGAGGGGCGGGGCAATGTGTGTGTTAAATGTTTGCGTCAATTTGTCGCTTTATGTTTGTGACCTACAAAAAATGTGAATGAGGCATAAATAGAAATATGCAGTATAACTGTTAAATGCCAGTGGTTTAGTGAGTGTATCCAGCGTTTACCTGGTGTGGCAGCGCTGTGACGTCACGCAGTGCTTGGCCGCTGGGTAATGTCATTATCAGGCTCAGCCGCAAAGGGACGGCAGGACCAGGGCAGTCAGGGCTGTGTCCAGGGCTCGACTGTAATTCGCACACCCCGTTGTGCATGTCACAAAACAAATGATAAACATTTTATTTGTTAGAAATTGCTACAGCTTGGGCAATAGGCCCTATTTCTAGTTGCCGCCATATCTTGTTTGATCTCTCTGTTGTGTTGTGTGTTTTTGGCCAAACCAGATTTATCACAGTTTCACAATGCATTTGGGTGTTCCATTGTCCCTTTGTCAACACAGCTAACAATTTAATACGGAGAAACGACAAATCGGAAGTAAAATTGCCCTATTTGATTTTTTTTTTTTTTTAATATAAGGAAGTGCTAATAAAGAAGAGAAGAGATAATGCGAATGCAACTCTGGGAGGCTGGCGAGTGGGCAACACTGACAAATAAGAAATCAAAGCAAAGTTTGAAATATTAAGCACAGCGCGGCGGTGGACGAAGTTGTTGTTTAAGTATATATACATATATAAATGTATATAGCATATATGTATGTATAAATTGAATGTTTTTGTACACTCGTGTAAATTTTGGCTTAAGTGCAATATTGAGCATTATGTTAGCAAGCTGTGAGAGCCATTGAGTTGGGAATTGTGTCAGTGTCGCAAAACTTAAAGCGCGCCAAGTTATAATTTTATTGCGTAAGTAGACTGTCTATAGCACTAAATAAATGTAAATGACAGTGATGCAGATGCATTAGTTAAGTAATTGTATTTTCCCATTTGACACGAGTCTTCAATGGGAAAAGTATGTATGCCGTTATAATTGTGATTATACGCATTCATAATACATTCATAAGATTTTATGTATGCGTGTGTGTCCGACGTTGCCACCTTGTTGTGAGTGTGTCAGTGTATAAGAGAGGAGTGTACAATTGCTAGTTAATGGGAACCGCAGGCGATTCGTCAATTAAAATAAATTTGATAATTACTAATATTAGGCTGTCGCGGAGCTAACTAGCAGCAAACACTTGTTACCTCCCACGACCCCCACAGCTTTGACCACAACAACCATGTTTGCGGTTACGAGCGGAAGTAAGTATTTTATTTGGCTTCCCTTTTTCCCATTTGGCTGACAAGCTTAATTTGTGGATTGTTTTTGCTTTGCTTGCATACCCTGCAACCGGCTTATTGAAGATGTGAGGTAGTATGTCTTTCGCAGGTGGTTTGCAAAAGGTGATTGTAATTTTTAATTCATTCACTGTATTTTATAAGTATTACTATTCTGAAATTTATTTTACCATGTTTTTTGAACGGTATGAGCTAGTCGAGCTAGTTGCTACTTTTGCGTTTCATAATCGTGAATTTTAATTGCGCGTAGGCTTCATTTGGATTTTCTTGTCTGTGTCTCCGTTTTAATTAAACACAATACACATTTTCCGCTTTTGCAGATTTTCGTGTTTTTTCAGTTTCTGCTTCTGTTTTCTTGCTGTTAGTTTTTATGTGCGCCTTAATTGCTCCGCCCCGTTCGCATCTTTTGTGAACATCTTAATTACATAATAAAAATTATTTCGCTCATGCAATTCCTCTCACTCCCTAACTCTAGTTTGGACTTGTTTTCATAATTTTATGGCTCGTTTAGTTTTGGGGTTAAAATAAATTATTTTTCTTGCTGATTTTGGGCAGCAGATATGATCCAATTGGAACGTGAAGAAATCTAGTGCCTTTACAATGGCTTCTATTTATCCTATAAGATTGCTCAGAGACTGACTCTGATTGACAGCTAACCTTCACATTGTTCTAATTTTTATCTTGACTAACGGTTCGTGTCTACAAATATTAGTTGTTTTCCTGTTGAATTAATATTTATTGGGATATATATACATATATATATTATATAATGCTAGCCTTCAAATGAAAGATTCAAATTGTCTTCGTGTGAATCTCTTTTATATTATTCTTTCCGATATACATATGTACATATATATCTCTCATTATCTGTTTCCAGATGAGCGGCAAGCGATCGCGCAGCTTCAAATGTGCGGTTCATCATCGTGATCGTGAGGTTTGCTCTGAGAACGACTTTCAGCTGGTGCTAAGTGAGCCGCCGCTCTTTAGAAAGATGGTGCATGCGGTGGCCATGGAGGTGCTGCCGGAGGAGCGGGATCGTAAATATTATGCAGATCGCTACACATGCTGCCCGCCGCCCTTTTTCATTATATTGATCACAATCGTAGAGGTGGGTTGATTTGATTCTCCTATTTGAATGTCAATTGAATCGGAGTGAATATTATAATTGATTTATAGCTGGGCTTCTTTGTGTATCACACCTTGGCCACGGGAGAGGCGGCGCCAACGGGTCCCATACCCAGCGATTCCATGTTCATTTATCGTCCCGATAAGCGACACGAGATCTGGCGCTTTATTCTATATATGGTGCTGCATGCTGGCTGGTTCCATTTGGGATTCAACGTGGCCGTTCAGCTGCTCTTCGGCTTGCCCCTGGAGATGGTGCATGGATCGACGCGCATCGCCTGCATATACTGCTCGGGCGTGCTGGCTGGCTCGCTGGGCACCAGCATCTTTGATCCCGAGGTGTTTCTTGTTGGCGCCAGTGGCGGCGTTTATGCACTGCTGGCGGCGCATCTGGCCAATGTGCTCCTTAACTACCATCAGATGCGTTACGGCGTGCTACGTTTGGCGTTTATACTGATTTTCGGTAGGGATAGCTTAGATTTTTCTTCCATGATTTCTTGTAAAATGTACTCTTTCAGCCTCCTTCGACTTTGGCTTTGCCATTTATGCTCGCTATGCTGGCGAGGACCTGCCGCCTGGGCAGCTGGCCGCCAGTCCAGCGGCTGTCTCCTACGTGGCCCATTTGGCTGGCGCAGTGGCAGGCTTGACCATCGGATTGCTTGTGCTGAAGAACTTTGAGCAGAAGCTGCACGAGCAACTGCTCTGGTGGATCGCATTGGGGACCTACACAGCGCTCGTTGTCTTCGCCGTCGCTTTCAACGTGCTAAATGGAGTCACTTTGTTTAATATGCGCGTGGAGAAGATTAGGTTCACCCAAACCTACTATAATGACTTCCAGGTGTAACTGGAAATCGAGCTCAAAATCGATTTTTGTTCAAGTTTTTTGTTATTTGGTTTATCTGTTTTCCAACCGGTCAGTGATTAAGTTTATAGTTTATAAATTCTGTTTTTTTTTTTTCGTGATTTTCTTTCTTTTTTGTAAGTTAATTTACTGCGTGCAATATACGTACAGACATTCCCACATATATGTATTTGTATAGCATATAATATATATAGACAATCGTCCATACGTTATCAAACGCAATTCGTTCCACTTTTCGATTCTTACGTTTGAAAGTACAAATGTTTAAAACGAATCAGTGAGAAAATATCGTTAATTGAAATCGACGAGAAGAAAATGTATATTTACAACAAATTGGAACTGATTAGATGTGTAAAATGCTAAAAACTTGATGCTCAAGGCAAACATGATCTTTTTTTTATAAACTTAAGCAGAATCGAAATGGATATTCAAGTTGAATTCTATAATGTAAGCTGTAAGGAGAATTATGTATAAGTGCTATATTGAAACCGATGTATCCCAACATTTTCCCAGAACTGTCCCACTGCAGGCCTTACATATATACACTGAATGACTTTATTCTCAAGACTACCTCAAAAATTGGTAAAAATTATATAAAGCTAAGATGTGAAATCGGTTTCAAAATTTATACATAATAAATATTCAAACTGCCCTTAGACAAAAAGAACAAAATTGATTACTGCCAGCTTTAGTGAATACAAACAGCACCAACTACACTATTTATAATGTATTTTGTACATTTTGTACATAATTGAAAAAGTAAATAAAATGATCGAAATGAAACTCTTATATTGCGTATTCTATTTTGCCGCAGATGAAAGGGGGTGTGCGATCTGAGCTCAAGCTGTGCTCTTCGTATTTTTTAAGTCTGGCCACACTGCTGGTTTTTGTGACAAATAAAGGGCTTACGCAGCTTTGCGAGCGCTCGTCTCGGTATTTAATTGTGAAATCTGTAATACAAATTAATTCAAATGAATTTTTCGCTCAATAAATGCTAATTAGTGATAGTGCATTTTGTATTTATGTACACATATGTATATGTACAAAAATTGATATACATTCGGGAACAAATGTCTTATTGCGCATTCTCTTTTAACTTCATAATTGTGATGTAGCGTTGCCAGTTAGGCTTAAGCCTTACAAAATTTCCTTTTCGGTGTAGTCACACTATTTTCAGTGACGTCATAACAGAGGGAATACCTTATCGTTAAAAATGAATTTTAATTCGAAAATGCAGTGAAAGCAAACTCGCAATGCCAACAGGATAGATGTCGGAGGTAAGTCGTAATATTTGATATTGTTGGATGTTATCTAGGTATAAATAGTTCCGTACATATGTCATTTGCAAGACACGCAAAGTTTTGAAATTTTCATAGTGCGATAAAAAGAACTTAACATGTATCCATCCTTTCATCCATCCATCTGTATCAGAAGTTTTGTTTGCCTTTTCCTTTGCTTTGCGAGTGAAATGCGAAAAACTGTAGAATTTTCATGACAGTTTCGTGCACGCACCTGCTACAAGGCTACCTGTCAGCTGCCACCTGCTACGCCCCCTCCTCCTTCTGCTCCTTCTCCTCCTTCCAACTGCTGTCAACAAAGCGTCGCAGCTTGGCTTTTTGCTGAAACTCTTTTTTTTTTTTTGCTTTTTTATTCTGCTCTCGTCTTTTTTATGTTTGTGACGGCAACGTCTCACTCACAGCTGCCCCCAACTCCGAGCGCGAACCAGTTTCCATTGACATGCTCCTTCTGCAGTTAACAAATCCCAGCGGACACGAATTTATGTTTGTTTGAGCATATTTCACCGTTAGTCATTCGTCACTCACAAAAACAGCAGCAACAACAAAATCCAATGCTAGTGGCCAAAATGATATAAGCAAATAAACTGTCCTAGAAATAGAGCCACAAAGCAGAAATGGCTGACTCGCGCTGCTTGGACAAAGGATTCAATTGTCGTTGATTAATGTTGGGCGCGTTAATTTGTTGATGTACGCGCCCTGGTTGCCAACGATTATAAATGACGTCAAATGGAACTACAAATCCGTTGGGGAAATACTACAAAAATAAATCTCTTATTCAGGCGTTGGTTCCAAGTTTAGTATTATTTCGTAACGATGCTACGAGTCTAACCAAAAAGGGTCTGAGCATCAGGAGCTGGATCAAATGAACTGAGACACAGATATTGAACTTCAATGCCTGAATCAGCAAATAAATCATTTAATATAAGGAGGAGAGTTAGGAACTTAATGGTGAAGCTAGCAGCTAGATCGAATGAACTAACAATCGGCATTTAATTGAGTTTAGAGTGAATTGTAGAACATGGGATGAGCCAGTAAATAAATCATATCAATATGAAAGAGACCAGAGGAGTTGGAGCTCGAGGCTGAAGCTGGAGCTGAAGCTGAAGCCGAAGCTGAAGTCAAGCCGAGCACTGTCCTTCGCATAGGCAGGGCAGTGCAAACATGTTTGTAAAAAGTACAAGTTAATATTTATGTAATTCAGCAGATACGTGGGAGAAGAAGAAGCACAACAACGAAGACAGAGATCATTACATTGACATATTCATGCACATGCAGTCCAGCCATGTCCAAATGTCCAGCTGTCCGGCAGGAATGCCATCGAAGAGGCGAACAATGCAGCGGTCAGCCGGAGGGAGCGAGGAGGAACGCACTTGATGGCCATGTAAAGTGCGGACTTGTGCGTCCCACGCGAATCAACCTGCATTTGGGCCGTGGCTGGGGCCTTTGTTTCTGCGTTGACAACCATGGCCAGTGCAAAAGTAACTCACAGTTGGAGCTGCAACTGGGGTTGGAGGAGCTCTTTATCTGCGACAGTGGAATACAGCGAATTGCAGACAACTGCAGTCCATGTTCGATGCATGCTTATCAAAAGGTCTCGCGTGTAACTGTCAAAAATATATATTGTAGTAGACCAGAACTCGAAGCCATTTGCAGTTAACTTTATAATAAACTGCTGCAGCTCAGGTGTAGGGCCCGGGCCTGTGCCTGGGCAGGATACCGCCATTTATCTCGCTTGAATATGGAAATTTTTACTGGCATGCCAAGCTCTTTCTATTTCCAAGCATTCTCTTATTTTGGTGCCGCTAAACGCTTCATTAAGTGGTCTGGCACTGTCCTGGCAGCCAGGAGAGTCCTTATGTCCTTATGCTACAATTAATTTCTGCGACCTGAATATGCATAGCGAAAAAACGGAAGTCCTTAGCCCAAGAACCCCCTCCCCCAGCCGTCCAGCCGTCCACTGCAAAAGAAAGGCCTGAAAGAGTCTGGCCGCTTGACCTCGCTGCCAAAGGACATGGGACAATGGACTCCCGGCTCTACTAAGAGTATTTAGGTACAGGCGGCAGCAATGAGTACATAATGAGGCCTGGCCACTGTAACCACAAACAAGGATTTCATTTGTATAGGCTGGGAGCTAAAAAGGAGCTGGCCAGGATAAACAAATTAGCGCTAGGCGCTCTGCCCTCAACCCATTGTCAGGAGGAGAAATCAAAGTGCTGCGGGTCTCATCTAATCTATGGGTCGTCCGAGCCCTCCTCCCGAATAACGTCCACGGGCACCGTCATATTGAATTTCTACACCGGACTGCGTGGGCTTTTAGCTTAATTGCTATTAGAACCTTTGGATCTTTTGCTGACCAAGCCATATGAGCTCATTGGGGCCAGAAACGCGCTGTCAAACACTTGCCACCCCTCCAAACTTCAGCTGGGACTCAATTCTTGTTTTTCATTTGCGCAGGAGGCGCCGCTGGCGACGGCGACAGCGACAGCACCTGTGCGTGCCGCCTGGCAATTTGGGCTGTGGCGTTCCTGTATGCTGGCGCAGACAACAAAGGATTTGCCTCAAGATAGGGGGCGGGGCGCAGAAAAATGCAGTCGCAGACATTTTCATAAGCAAGCCCTGTAAATGGCGCTGCCAAGAGGGTATGATGTGCTTGAGCATTAGAGAAGTTTTGATGTGTTTGTGGATTTACGTTTACCTTTACTTTTTCCTCGTTACAGCTAACGAATCTTTCATTCGTACTCAAAGTATAGAGAGTATCTGCTAGTCGAGCCTCTGCTTATTGCTCTCCCTCTCTCTCTTTCTCCCAGCTATTATCACATGCTGAACTCCCAAGCGTTTGCGTGTTGAGTTGTCCATGTAACGGGGTGTACCGTACACCTCGCCCCGATTGGGTGTGCCGCCTAATTGCCAGGATATGCGACGCCCCACGAGTCAACTGAATGTCAATTCCAACTCCGTTTTCGACTCCGATTGTCGTGCTCAAATCAAGGTAGCCGTACGCTTTAATTTATTGTCGATATTTACGAAAACATTTTGTTTTGCTTACTTCCGAATAAAATGTTTTGAACGATGAACGAAGAGGAAAACGCAGCCCAGGCTGCGCAGGTGGAGCGAGAGCCGCCGCTGATTACGTACACCAATTTCAATGACGAGTCCGAGCTGAAGGCCATACAGAGTCTGATCGACAAGGAGTTGTCG
Organism: Drosophila mulleri; assembly: GCA_035047565.1. NCBI lineage: Eukaryota > Metazoa > Arthropoda > Insecta > Diptera > Drosophilidae > Drosophila > Drosophila mulleri. Next base: position 16,810,489 of record JAWNPK010000049.1, on the reverse strand, counting down.
GAGCCGTACTCCATCTATACGTATCGCTACTTCGTCTACAATTGGCCAGAGCTCTGCATATTCGCTCGGCATGGGGAGCTCTATGTGGGGGTCATCGTGTGCAAGCTGGAGACCTTGGGGTGCATACTCCAGGGGTACATAGCGATGCTGGCCGTGGATCCCGCCTATCGCCTGTTGAAGATTGGCACCACGCTCGTCGCCAAGGCCGTCGAGTCAATGCAGTCAGTCAATGCGGATGAGATCGTCCTGGAGACGGAGCTGACCAACAAGGCGGCGCTGCGTCTGTACGAGAGTCTTGGCTTCATACGCGAGAAGCGCCTGTTGCGCTACTACATGAACGGCGTGGATGCACTGCGTCTCAAGTTATTCTTGCCCTGACGTTAAGCATAGGCAACTAAAAATTCTCGTATTTCTCCCAGTTTTCGATTTAACTTTATTGTTGCGTATTTTCTGTATATATGTATGTAGTTTTTTTGGTCGAAAGATAAGCGAGGTTTCTTTCAAGCCAGCTCTCATTTGCTCTCTCTTTCTTTCGCTGCTGTCAATTAGCGCCCCCTGCAGCGACTCTCTGACTACTCGACTGGCTCTCCGTCCAGGTATAGCCCATCTTAATTGAGTGCAACAAGGATGCCTCACACATAACCTTTGATTACCCTTTGCCCCGACAGCCGCCTCAGTCGCTGCCGCTGCTGCCGCTGCTGCTTCTGATGTTGATGACTGCTGCTGACTGCTACTCATGATGGGATAATTGCCCTTTTCAGGGTCACATCAAATGACTTTTGGGCTAGTGAGTCGTGTTATGTGAGCTACGAGCACTTATGATAAGGATACGCCCGCTAAGAGGTGGTCCTTTGGCAAGCAAACGAATGGGCATTCTGGTTAATTGAGGAAAACACAGAACAGGCTTGCTTTCCTTTGCAAGGGAGTTTTCATTGATTTCTCTTTTAAGTCAATAGACATCGATTAGTGTTAGAACTTTGTCTTTTAGTACTAAAAAGTGTGAAATGAATTTCTCTGACTATGCTCATCGTTTATCTATTTACATGCAAGAGTGAGCCATGTAAGATATACATATATTGAAGAAGTACCCTTCTAGGCGATTCTCAAATTCCATTTATCTCTCTCTCACTCTCCCCCTTTCTTGGCCTTATTGGTATTTTCTTAATAATAATCTACTTTTGCATTCATTTGCTCTTTCAGTGTAAAACGTGATATCCTCCTGCTGCTATAAACACCAATTTGTTGGTAAGTCCATAAAAATAAACATATTTAATTAATGATTTAAGAATTGACTAAATTTACGAATTAAACTGCATCAAAAATGAAATGTGAAGCTTGGTTAAGCCAAATTGGTTCGCTTACAATGAAATGTTTATGCATATCTGCATATTATTATTTTCATTATGTTATATGACTGCATATTAATTAAATATTCCGAAATTATTCAGTCTGCATAATCAAAGTAGCTCCAAATGATTCTCCCAGCCATTCTCGGCCAGCTGGTTAGCATCCATAATCAGGGACACTTGATTGCATCTGGTAATTATAACTGCATTTGCATCGTATCATTGCCAATTATATAATCCAAACACACACACACACACACATATATATATATATATATATAGAGAGAGAGAGAGAGAGCTTTGGGATTTGTGGTCATTGTCATTTTCGGATTGTCGTTTGCGAATCGTCCAAGCAAGCGGCAAATGCCCAGAACAACTTTGGGGGGTGGTCAGGATGATGTAGCTGTCTCTTCATGTGACTTGTGCATCCCCTGCTACAGCCTCCATCATAATACACTGAGAGAAACAATCACGTAAACACGTACATATATACACATACATACACCTATACCCTATTATTATGACTCCATCATAATACACTGAGAGAAACAATCACGTAAACACGTACATATACATACACTTATACCTATACATACACCTATACCCTATTATTCGACTCTGATTTAGATCAATGTTGTTGTATCAAATGAGACCTTTGCCCAAGTCTAGTAACTCGATCTTTCTCTGAGTGCACAAACAGCTGAGATTTATGTGCAGCGGGCGCAGACAGAAGCTGACATCAAATTGAAATTCAGGCAAATGTCAACGGCAGCCGCCAGCCGCCAGCCGCCAGGCACAAGGCGAAGGCTAAGGCGAAACCAGAGCGAGGCGCAGGCGAAGGCGACTCGAGTTGACTTGAGTTAAGCCAAAAATCCACATAAATAACGCGAGCAACGGGCGTCGCGACGGTCATCAGAGTAGAGCCCGCCCCCCGCTGCCGCTCCCGCTCCTGCTCCATCTGTGTGTCCCAGGCAGAAGTCGTTGGGCTTGTTTCTGCGAATGGCAGGTGCAACTCAATCAACGCCGCCAGTCGAGGCGCAACGTTTGCGTCGCGTCGCGTTGCGTTGCGTTGCGTTACGTTGCATCTGGCCGAGTCAGCGGGCAGCTCCAGGTCCAGCTCCAGCTACAACTCCATTGCCCAGTCTCAGCGCCAGCCTCCTGGGCCACCTGCCCCAAAATGCTGGCAACGCAAGGCGCAGCCGTTCTCGCTCTCGAGTGGCTCAACTGAGGAAGCTGCCCGGTGGCTGTGGTCCATCTCAAGTGGGTATCAAAAGATCAACGATCGTCAGAGGGCAAGCCAAGTGGCGATCGAGTGTTTTGCAATAAATAAGGGGAGGCAATATTTTCACAGCTCTAATGCTAACAAATCGAGGCTCAAATTGCGCAAAGGCCAGCAGCAAAGTTGCTTCTTCACTCTGTTTTGCGGTTGTTGCAGTTGCAGAGAGCCTAACGGAAATGCTAGTAGTGCTATCTAGAGCTACTCAGCGTTAGGAAGTGTAAGGATCCTTTTACCTGAAGTCGGATCTATTATTTTAAATGGTTACTTTATGTTTTCTATTTTCGAATATGACAGGTCGCGGGCTCGTAAAATCCATATGAACTAGTTTGCCTGAGAGTTCCATTTGCAGAAACCAGAAACCAGATTCATGGTATTATATCATAGATAACATATAGGATATTTATAATCAAATGCTGTAAAATAAGCTTTCCCAGCCCGAAACGTAAAAATTACTTTAAAATTTCATTATTAATTTAGACATTTATTTTGTTTAAATTTTAGTTTATTGTTTTTTTTTTTCATTTCCATTTTTTCATTGCTATTTTTTTTGACTTGTTTTTTTTTTTTTGACAAACATGTGTACAGTTGTATATATACATATATTTGTATGTATATATGTAGATTTTGGGGGCTGTTACAGTTTGTAATGGGCGTGGTCACAACTATTTACTTTAGCTTAGCTTTTACATGGGGCGGGTTGGGGTTAGATAGGGTTTTTGGACTTTTTTTTGGCTTACGCTTTGCTGAGTTTTACGCTAGATTAACTCTTGATTTGATTTGTGAATATATGTATATATGTGTATATATGTATGTATATATGGTATCTGTCGGTCAACTTGTCAAGATGTAACTAACGTGAATTTGAATTTCAATTTGAATTTGAGTAAGGAAAAAATGCTTGCATTTTGTATTACATTTTACTTTGTTTAATATTTTCTTTGGCTTTCTTTCGTTTTGCATTAATAAATATTGGTGTTTAAATTTTGAAATTGTTTTTATTTTTTTGTATTTTATTATTGTTTGCTGTGGTTTTCTCTTCCTCTTTTTTTTGTGACTAGTGTGCGACTTAATAATATTTACAATTTCAATTTGTTATAGGCTAATTAGGCATAGCTATATATCTAGAGTTTTATTTTGTTTTCAGTATTTAAATAAATTAAATGTTCTATAAATATAAACAAAGAGTTTCTGATGCGAAATTCCTATTAATAAGTTAAGACAGCAGACAAATAAATAAATAAGTGAGCGAAATTATAAACATTTCTTTTATAGGAAATCATAGCGAGCGGCGTTTAGTTATAGTTTTCCCGCTTTAGTGGGGGATCTTTTCGAATTTCTTTCATTTGTTTCTCATTTTTTGTTTGAGGTTGGGGTTTATCTCTTGTTTTTTTCTTTACACGCAAAATAAATTCAGTCTTTGGTTCTATCACAACATTTGTTTACACGTTTCGGCCCGTTCTTTGAGTGTGTTTGTTCTCTCATTTTTGTTTGTTGTTTTGCTTTTCGGTTGTTCTGCGTGAAATGTTGGAAAACGAAACGCGTAACGCTACGCAACGCAACGGAACGGAACGGAAAAGTGAAGCCGAACGAATTTTGAATTTCAGTTTAAAACTAAAATCAAAATTTTACTAACTTTTTTTTTTGTTTTTGTTTTGTTCTTTGTCTATGTCTATGTTTCTCTCCTGGTTATATATTAATATATATATTTTCGATGTATATATACTATATATCTTCTATTTCGCTAACTGCTTAGGACACGCCCAAGTCGTGCAGCAAATGTTGTGTGATCACCTCGCCCTGCTCCTCCATCAGCTGCGCCGTCACAGTGTTGATCAGGTTGAAGGCAATCGCGAAGACGGTGAAGGCACAGTAAACACCCAGTGCCAGCCACCAAATCAACTGCTCGTACTCCCGATGCCCGAAGTTCTTGAGCACCAGGAAACCAATGGTGAGGCCAGCCAGGGCGCCGGTTAGATGCGCTATGTACGAGACCTGGGGACCTTTGGCGAAGGCGGGTGTGGCAGAGCCATCAAAATATTGCGTATACAAAGCATAGCCCAGATCACAAGAGACTGCAAAGAGAGAGGGAGAGAGCAAAGGATATTCTACAGTTAGTAAAAATTTCTCAAGAGAGGGAAAGAGTGAGAAAGAGGCAGATAGAGAGAGAGAGAGAGAGAGAGAGGTCGTTTGGTACTCACCAAAGATGACCACGGAGCCCAGCTGCGTGGATGCGGACTTCATGTGCGCATAGTTGAGCGTGATGTTGGCCAAATGTGCTGCCAGCAGGGCATAGACACCGCCGCTGGCGCCCACCAGGAACACCTCGGAGTCGACGACGCTGGTGCCCAGCGAGCCGGCGAAGACGCCGGCCAAGTAGATGACGCCAATGCGTGCCGTGCCGTGCATCACCTCCAGCGGCACACCGAAGAACAGTTGGATGATGATGTTGAAGCCCAAGTGGAACCAGTTCGCGTGCAGGAACATGTAGCTGAAGAATCGCCAGACTTCAAGGCGGCGATCGGGTCGATAGACGAGCACCGAGTCGCTCGGTATGGGCACCGGCTGGCCGAAGCTCTGGGCGGGCATTGTGTAGCGGTCATAGGCGAAGATTGCAATCTGCAAAAAGGCACCAAAAATAGAAGAGCGAATTAGTTAAAGTTGGAGTTGAAGTTGGAGCTGGAGTTGGAATTCCAATTGGAATTGGGGTTGCTTTGATTTATGTTGTTGTTGTTGCTGTCGCAGCACGCGACGTCGAACTTCGCCTTGTGTCCCACATAGACACACGAACGCGCGCACACACACACACACGCACACAGCCACAGCAAAGCCTAAATAGAAGAGAGAAGTGCTGCCAAGTCCTGGCAACTTTATTTTGGCTTACGCTGTTATATGAGCGCGCGCTCACTCTAACACGCTGTCTCGACAGCAGCCTAGCTCGCTCGCACTTGCTGTGTCTGTTTCTTCGTTTAGTTTTTATGATTGTTCCGTTTGGCTGTTGGTGTGGTTGTTGTTGTTGCAGCTTGTTTACAATCGATTTTGGGGGCGCCAGGCAGGCAGCCAGAGACGTGTCTGTGTGTGAGTGTGTGTGCGCGTATGTGCGTGTGTGTAAGAATGCGCAAAAGAAAGCAGCAAATTTTATCGCTTTTAGTTGGAAGTTGAGAATTTGCAAAGTTCTTCAACGAATTTTTATTGCATTTTGCGGTTCTTTGATTCAATAATAATAATAAATTATCAACTAAGCCAACAACAACAAGAACTATGACCATTATCTGTGAGAGGGTTTCCTACACTTCAAATCGAGTGGACAAACGGAAATGAAATCCAAGAACTTGAACTGTGAACCAGTAGTAGTTCCAACTGTGTGTGAATTCAATAAGGAAATGGAAGTGTTTCCAGAACAGAGTGGAATGGAACACTACGTGGAATGTTGCAATCGAAATATGGAACAACTACCTCCCCCACTCTCTCTTTCTTTACTACTCACCTCAATGACGGAGATCAGCAGAATGAACCATGGCCAATGTTTGCGATGCTCGAATTTGAGCATCATCAGCTCATCAGTTTCCATTGGTGGCATGTGGCATGTTGTAGCTGTGTTAGCTGCTGCTGCTGCTGCTGCTGTTGTGGATGCTGCCGCCGCTGCTGCTGATGTGCATGTTGCTGTTGTTGCTGGCAGCTTGTGCTGCATGTAAATGTGCTCGCCCTGGCGGGTGCAGCAAGTGCTGCTCGCCGTGCTGCAGTCCGTGTCGTAGGAGGAGCAGGCAAAGGAACTGTGCGAGGAGGCAAAGGAGACGGCAGCTGGAATGTCAATGATGGTCGCCGCTGTTGCCGTTGTCGTCGCCGCTGTTTGTGGCGCCTCCAGCTGCTGCTGCTGCTGTTGCCCACCCTCTTCCTCCTCATCCAGCTGCAGCTTCGTGTGGCTTTCTGTGCTGTTTGTTGTGGCTTCCATTTTTTATTTACTTTTTTCCCTCTCTGTTTTATGCGCTTTACAAAAGTCTTTTCTTTGCTTGTTTTTCTTGTTCTTCTGAAAGAAATGAACGGGAATAAAAGTTTATAATTAATTAAGTGTAGCGGACAATAAACAAAAAAATCAATTAAGTACATAAATTATTCATAACACAGAAGCCGAAGTAAAAGAAATTTACAGCAACGACTGCGTCATACGCTGTAAAAACAGGAGTACCGGTGGGGTCGCTTGACTGGGAATTCTATTTTCTATTCCGAATCGATAAAAGTGTAACCGATATGCCCCTTTTGAAATTGATTTACAGAGTATCGGCAACAACAACAATTACACAACTTGAAAATTTCTTTCTGCCAGCGAATTGTTTATTGTCGAGAACTTGGAAACTTGCATTCCTAGCGAACGTAACAGGCTCCCCATTTGTAGACCCCCCGCCCTCGCCCGTCTCCTGCTCGGCCGTCTGCTTCCGCTTGCAGCTACCTCTCCCGCCCCGCCTCCGCCCCCGCTTCGAGTGTCTGTATGTTTGTTTGTATGTGGGTCAGCAGTAACATCTCCGGCCTCAGAGGCCCATAAAATTTGATGGTCTTGCTCTTGCCTGGCCCGCGTCGTCCTCCCACGCCTCCGCCGTTAAGGGCGGGTTGGCAACTAAAATTAGCCAAAGGCGCGCGCGTCGAGAAACTAGTTGAAGGCGACGTCACTTTCTTGTCCGCGCCCCTCTGCCACTCTCCACTCTCCACTCCACAAATGGCACTTCACTTGGGGGTTTGAGTGTGTGGCACACTAAAAGGGAGTTCGGTGTTGAAATCGCTGCATAGAACTAAACTATTTGTACTTACAGTGAGCACCCGTCTAATGAACACTCAGTAAGCATAACAAAGACCTATCAACTCTTTATAAGTAGCTGAATTGCCCGCTCGCTTCAGCGAGTTTCCACTGTAATCTGCTTATAATATTCCAACTTACATAAATGCCTTAAAGTGTGTTGCATATAAGACATAACCAAATGGCTTTTAATATTTGGTTGCAACAACAATAACAACAATGAGAAGGCCATCTGGCTAATGGGCCAGCCAATCAGCTAATAAAACGAAATTGTTGTCAATTTTTTGGTTGAAACAAATTATGTTAATCGCATTCGTTTCAATTACGGACAAACGCTAATGACATTTTTGTGGGTTGCACAAAAGGCAGAAGAAAAAGAGGAAATTAGAAATCAAAACAAATTGAAAATGAAAATGAAATGAAATGAAATGAATCTTGCTTTATTCACATTTGCACGCCTAAATTGACTTATATTCTGCATTGTTGTTGTTGCTTCATTTTTATAAGTCGCTCAACAATAGGCAAAAGAAACAAACTTTTAAATTTAACGGTTGCACAATACACACACACACACACACACACACGCGCACACATACTAAAGCTGAGCTCACTTCCTCTCGCACCCACACAGGCATACACAAACCTTGGTTTGTCTTGAAGTTGCGCTCGCTCACTCGCATATTTTAGTAGTTATTGCAATTATGCTTGTGTGTGTGTGTGGGAGCGAAGCGAAGCTCGCAGCGCACTTCTAACTGTGCATGTTTGTTGTTGTCTTGCTTGGTTGCCTAGCAGCCAGCGGGGGCCGTTATTTGTTGTTTGCCTTTCTGTGTCTCTCTCTGTGTCTGTGTATGTGTGTGGCATTTCAATATGGCACAAAATCGCAGCCGCTACTTATTAATAAGTTAATTAATTAATTTTATTATTTTTTTTTTTTTGTTGATTTTTGCGCAAGCTGCACCAAATAAGCAAACAGCATGAAAAATTCGCAATTGTGGCTGCATCTGCTGCTCGCGTGTTGCACGTTTGCCAATTAACAGCAGACAGCAGACATGAGACATGTTGCGTATGAAATGAAATTAACGCAAACTCGACGCTGGTCAAACGCCAATTGCCGCCGTTGCCGTTGCCGTTGCCATTGCCGCATTGTTTCACATGACCCTTTCGCTGGTTCGCTCTCTCGCTTGCCATGTTTGCATTTTTTTTCGCTACACTTGCACCTTGCTGCCACCCCTAAGCAACAACAACAGCAGCAGCAACAATAAAATAAAAAATGAAACGCGACTTGCAACAACTGTTGAGTTGAACAAACTCATTACGCGTTGTTGCACGCTGCACTTATTTCTGTTTTTTTTTTATCCCTCTCCCTGTCTCACTCACATAGTCTTTCTCCCCCTTTTTTCTTGTCTGCGACAATTTCTATTGCAATTTTTGTCATTAAGGTCAAACTTGGCTGTCTTCTTCTTACCTTTATTTAGTGTATTTGCTATATATTTTTCATAAATATTTGTATATTTATTTTTATTTATTTGGTATCGCCTGTTTATCCAAAATGCGTCAGAAGGAGCGCGCCTTTAATCCAATTGCTGCTTCAGTTAGTTCGAGTATTTTTGTTGTTGTTGAAGTTGTTCACTTTGTTTTTGTTGGTGCTTGAAAATTTTGAACTTTGTTTTAATGCTCATAAAATTCATTTTGAGCGCAGAGCGAAATATTTATTATTGCTTTTCTTTTCTTTCGCACTCGACACACACTTTATGTATTTTATTTGATTTTTCTATCTCGAATTTTTGTATGTTGTTTATCGTTCCGTTAGCCGTTAACTGAATTCGAGTCTCACGCAATTTAATTGAATCTCTATTATCCCTTATTCTTTTTACGATGCTCTCGCATTCGCGTCTCGCACGCAACTAAAGCAGCTCCAAGCAAGTTCGTTCTTTAAATAGCTGGCCGCGCAACTTCTCCCATACGGCTCTATGCAGTTGGGGGTGGGTTGCCATCGAACAAGCAGGTGAGCCCAGAGAGCAAGAGAGAGTGGCACAACACTTCGAACCAAGCCGGTTGCAACCGCTGCACTCGTTTCGAAACTGACTGCAAAAGAGGGTCTTTGTTTCTATATATGTATGTATGTATGTACTTACATTTGGATTTGATAATTTTCTTATACTTGCCCAAAGCTGACCTGAAAAAGAGAAAGAGAGAGAGAGGGAGACTGAGAGAGCGATCGGTTCGAGCTCGCTTCAAACATGTTGCGTGTTGTGTTTTCGTTTTGCTGTCCCGTAGCGAGCGTATGCGTATAAGAGTAGCGACATTCTTGCTGCCTGCAACATGCATGGCCAGCAAATCCGGTCTTTTAAACTTGAATTTCGTGTGTAATACAACAAACGTCCGTCTTAGTGGCATTCCATTGATACCATTCATCCAATGCAAACGTATACAAAATGCATCATTTACCTGAGCAATTCCGTTGCTCTGTTGCTGCTGCCTGGGCTCGATTGATTATGCGTAATGTGCGCTTAGTTAATCGGCTGGCACTCTGTTGAGCAACGCATAACGGTATGATTCATAGCTGTTTTTTGCCACCGTCATTGACTTGATCAGCCGGCCAGTCAGTCAGTCAGGCAGTCAGGCAGCCAGCCAGCTGCAAAGCTCGCTTTGTGATGAAATCTTATGAGTCGTTCAATGTTCTAGGCAGGCTTTGCCAACAAATGACCTTCAGCTTAACTGTCTTTGTTTTAAGGGAGGAGATATGCATACATATATGTACATATGTAGGTATATGTATAGGTGGATGGGTGCATGAGTATTAATTATATCTATACATGTCTATATAAAATTGCTTCATATAATATGAAGAAGAAATGAATACATACATATATACATTTCTTGTCTTTCTTTTAATGGCTAATATATTCAACTAATTTGTTGGGGTAAACCATATAACTGCTATAGAAAGTATGTCTAATCTATAAAAAAAATATATAGTATATATACATGTAAGAGAATAAAAATTACCTTGATCTAAGCATTCTAAATTCCTTCCCTCTCTCTATCTAGATAGATGTATCTATCTATATCTAAGCGATCAAATCGAGAAGGTTTTTAATTTCACACCTTCGCTAAAGAGAAAGGTTTACTTAGATAGATACGAATCGGTAGCGAAAATAAATATTTATACAAATTATTAGAGGTATAGGGTGCCTTGGGCCCTTGATCCGTAGGCAGTTTAAGCCTTCGCCAGAAAACGACACAAAATGTTGCACAAAAGGAGTAGCAGAGTAGCTGACTAGCTGAGTAGCTCAAGCTACGTTGCTACGTTGCAGGATCAGAGGAACGTGCGGTACGTGTTTTGCATGATAAGCCGGGAATTTACACAGATGCTCAATAGATAAGACAACACATCCACACACACACACACACACATGTAGACACACAAATTGAACTGTGTTCTGCTCTCGCAGTGCATGAAAAGTGAAGACGCGTTTTCCAAAACATTCACCAAGTGAGTTTTTCACACACCGCATCACCCGCAACTCTTCTCGACTGAGATTTATGATGACTTTTTAACATGTGCAACAGGTAAGCCCGCACACACATACACATAGTGAGTTCAGTGCGTGTGCGTGATAGAGAGAGAGAGAGAGAGCGAGCGAAAGAGATTGACCATGACCATGACCAAGCACGTCATCGTAAATCCTTTTTTCCCACGTTCTCTCAAAAATCTGGGAGGCACGTCCCGGTCACCTTTTAGCCTCCACACTTCAGGTGAGGCAAGTCGCAAGTTGCAGTCGCAGTCGCAGTCGCAGTCACAGGTACTCATAATTGCCGCCTTGCTGGGCGTGTAGGCGTGTGGGCGTGGCATGGCGAGCTGCTCTCGGGGAATTCCTTGTCGTCTCGTTTTTCCCACTGCCGCAGCAGCATCGGCAGCAACATGTGCGTGCCACATGTGCGATTCAGGAATTTCCGCACAGGAAGATTGCTGCAGGTCCTGCGCTGCGCGTTGTGCGATGTCCTTGCTGCTTCCGTTGCATTGCGGATTTTCATTTGAATTGCTCGACGCGTTTTCGCGACTTCGACTTTTGTATTGCACTTGTCCGAAAGTTCCCACAAACTGTCTGTGACTGTGTGTGTGTGTGTGTGCGTGTGTGTGAGTGTGTTTTTCCCGCATTAGAAGTCATGTGTCCTGCATAAGGATAACTAGTCTATAGCGCTGCCATGCAGAGGCGCGTCTTCTGAGCCAGTTCCCAGAATGTGACGCAGATGCCAGGCGACCCGACCCGGCCAGCATTAATGATTCAGTTGGTGGAACATGAGCCTTTGGCATCAGCAATGCGAAGCTTTAAATACATATACATATATGTATACTTACCTTCTTTTCATGCTCTTACCTTTTAGCCATAATCTGCAAATGGCTCCGTTGAGTTGAGCTGTTCTTTGATCACATCCTTCAGCTAGATGCATGTCCTTGTTGATCTTGGAGTGTTTATGCAGCTAAAATATTTTCAAACTGAATCTGAAAGCCAGTTGATTTCTTTCACTAGAGCAGTGTTTATTTAAGTTATATGTCCGGCTCGCAGCCAATTTGGAATTTGCCTTTCGATTTGCTTTCAGTTGTGATCCTTGCTCCCATTTGTACTCTGCTGCTGACTTAGCCAAAGTCCTTGAATCAACAGAGTGAAACAAAAGGCGTTTGCTCTTTGCTTAAGACGGGCGTTGAATGTCCTGGGAAAACTGCGCCACTGAATGCTCGGCATACGAATGTCCTGCTTAACTGACTGGCCCTGCGTGTGCATGTCCTGTGTGTCCTGCGTATCCGGGTGTCCAGTTGAGCTCGCTCTGGGATTAGGCTGCGCTCAATAATTCCAACAATTACTATTTGAATGCAATGTTTATGTTCAATTATGAATGGATACTGAGGCGGACCACTGCAGGAGCAGGACTCGCCAGGACTCGTCTGCTCGTTGCAGCTCGTTGATTGACATTTTTATTATGCATATTCAACTCGAATTGCTTGCCTTTTTGCCTCTCCCCGCCTCTCCTCTCCTCTCCTCTCCACTCACGCAGACCTTCGCTTTGACAATAACAATAAATTTCCAATTTGTCTTTGGCTTGGCCCATAATGTCCCTTACAAAGGACCTAAATCCAATAGATAAATTTAAGCACTCTTCGTCCGCAGCATCAGCAGCAGACGCTGCGCATCCTGAATAACTAGTTGTGCTGCGGACAGTCTCATTACTTGCCCATTATGCTGCCTGCCCCTTCTCCTCCTATACATATATCTATATCGATATCGCTATCTATATATGTATATAGGCTACATCTCAATCAACTCGTTCAATTCCATTTGCAATTGGCCATCGCGCGTCTGGCTTCTGCAGCTGGCAAATGACAAATTTGCATTTGTTCAGCATTTCCACCCATTTTCCAGCGAGGAAAACGCTTTCAAATGTAAATTTGCTTTGCTGCAGTTTTGTGCATCGAACTAGTTTCAACCGCCTTCAATTTGGTTTGCTGTCTCGGCAAATTTGCTCCTGTTAAACATTTTAGATTCGTCCAGTGCTTTGTTTTTTTTTTTTACATTTTTCATATATGTATGTTTGAAACAAAGTTTGGCCAGAAATTTACTTGTAATTAAGAAATTATTTCAGCTCCAATGCGAATCGGAGCAGCAGCTCGTTCATGTGCGAGCCCAAGTGAGTTTTGTTGAGCAAAATAAGTCGAGCAATGTAAATAAAGATTAGGAGCTTGGCAGAGTGCCTGAATTGTGAAATGTTTAGCCCTGCGTATATATATGCATGTGTATATGAACTGTCGTAACTGGACAAGTCAAAGTAGTTCAAGGAATGTGTTAAGCTTTCGAAAAGAGCGCAGGAGGGGGCCTTAGTGGGGCATGAATGAACCAGGCTTCTATTCCAGACAAACTACCCAACTTTTATAGCATTCGTATGTCTAGTCCAGACGTATTCTTCAAGTCTCTAGCCAGGGACATTCATAAGACAGGTTGCTCAAGTCCTTCTCCTGTGTAGCTGGCAAATAAAATATAATTCCCCAAATACCGCATAGATTAAGTCGAACATATGAAACCTCTTAATTTAGCTGGTGCTCGTGTGGGTCCTCGCCTCAGGGACCCTTTCCGCCCGCAACTCTATAAAATTGATTGAAACAGCTTTAGTTGGCTTTGTTAGCTGTGCCCCTTGGTCCGGGCCCCACTGGCAGCGACAATGTTGTTGGCAGTCGCAAAAAAACATATTAAAAACGCGTTCGCTTGGGCAACCCAGTTATGATGAGCTGCACAATCGACCCGTGAGGGCGACGACGAGAGCGGAGAGGGGAGAGGGGAGAAGGGAATGACTCGTTGCTGGATGCCAGAAGATGCTAGTAAGAGAGCTGGGGGCTATGGGGCTTCGGCACTCGTTGCGCTAATCAGTTAAGGGGCACTTGTCCACTTTGGGATGCTTTGGTTTTAATTACGCGGCGAAAAGTTGGAATCGTGCTCTGCGCTGCACTGCGCCGCTCTCTGGTCAGCAAGCACTCAAAGTGGACCGCATCTGGCCAAGGTTCGTCCGACTGCACCGCCACCTCCGTCACTTGGCTGGTTAAAGTGCTGCCAACACATTAAAACTGCAATTCATGCGCTGCTGCGGCCACACATGGCTGATGCTGGGGGGGATTAGGGAGCCGTGGAAGAGATGAAGCTCAGCAGGAGTTGGCGCACTAATGAACATTTTATTGCAAAAGTTCGGTTTCAACTGTGTGGAGGAGAGTTTTGAAAACTTTTGGTTCATTCTCTCTCTCTCCCTATCTTTGGCATTTTATTGCAGCTCAGCTTTGACTGCACTTGCTACAAACGGAAGCTGTCTGGGCCAATTTGAAATATTGTTATGCCAAGTGAGCGTCCATAACTCAAACTGGCCACCCCAAAAAAGGAAAGACTTACGTACTCCTTAAGCCAAATCCGTGACTGGCTGCACTGTGCACTTGTGTGACTTCCTCTTTGGTTGACCCCCAGCCCTCGGTTGGCTAAATATCACCTTCTACCCCATCACTTTTTGCGGAGCAGACAACTGCCAGACGTTGACGCTTGAAATCCAATACGTGCTCGCTGGGAAAACCCTCCGGTAGACCCCTGCTTGCCTGCTTGCCCGTTTCCGAGGAGTCCCTCAGTCCATTCACTCAGTCAGCTTTGTAATTTACTTTTAATTTGCGCTAACGGCGTGATCCTCGCGACACGCTGACCACGCAAATGGATATCCTGTCTGCTCCTTGTTACCCCCCCCCACACACACACACACAGACACCCATACACACTCGGTCCACCCTTCTGACCCTGCCTTGACCCACCCCCGCTCAGTACGCTAATGAACTGCTGCTTGACTCTCTGTTCGCAGCTATCAAATAATTTTAATTACGGATTTGCGCAAACATTGAAAATTATTCGAAACGAAATTCAAATAGTTTTTCCATATGAAAAGCCTCAGCGAAGTTGTTAGGCGTCGTATCCTTTTTCAGCAGGGCCAGTCGCCAGTTGTTGGTAAATGGGGAAAAGGGTTTTACGTTTCTCATTACGAGTAATTTAATTGGTTTTCATAGCAGTTTTTCTGCATTTCGCTTTAACTGGAAATATTTTCACTCGCCTTTTATTAGTTTTTTAGTTTTTTAATATTATTAATTGAAGTTTTTGAATTCGTTTGTTAGCGGGGAATAAAAAGCGAAATGTGAGTAGCTAGTTTTGTGGACGATAAATTTCAAGCTTGATATATACATGTATTGTGTTAAAAAATCAACTGAACTCAAAGAAAATGTAGAGGGGCATATTCATAGAGGTAACCTAATATAAATGTACGATCTTGGGTCTCTTAGGTATAGCTTTGCTACTAGAAGTCATAGTTTAGTTTTCTATAGGAAAAGTATCTCCCCTTCACAGTTGTCAACTCTTTTCAGCATCCAGCTGCCCATTCCCATTCCCATTCGTTGGTGCACTCGCTTAAGTATCTTTTCACATTTTACGTAAGACGACTTCCCATTACGAGTTTATCCCTTTGAAAGTATATTTTCACTTTTCATGCGATAAATCCTTTAACGAATGCGATTCAGCTGCCTTGCGAGGATTTCGCTCAGCGCGTTCTCCTGCCGGCGACCGTCACATTAATTAACAAACATATTTTTAATGGGCCACCTCGTTGCGTTACCTGCCATAAATATCACATGCACCTGTTGTTGGGCTGTTGGTGAAAAACCCCAGCTACCAGTTACATGATTATCGGGGCACAGACTGGACTCAGCGTCTCCCTCATTCTCGCTTTCTCGCCTGCTCGCTTCCCCTCTCCCTTCCTCTTTGGCTCTCGGCGGCTGCCAATGATGGATTATGCTGTCAATCTTTGGTAAATTGCTCGGCTTAAGGCCGAGAGCTGAGAGCCAAGAGCCTGGCGCATGCTGCCCCATGCCTCGGCGTGGCACGTGCTTGCGGCAGCGACCCACTCGCCGGGCTGCAGCTCCCCCCGCTGTCATCCACTCGGCTCAGAGAGCTCGAGTGAAGCCTCGACAAGTCGTCACTTGAAGCTCCAGCGTTGTTGTCGGCATTCATTACAAGAAGCAGGCGGCTAATTGAAAGCTGCATTCAACAAAAATTGACGGCGGTAAAACGTGAAAACGTGCGGCAAAGCCAGACGGAGAGAGGGAGGGAGAGCTGGGAGGGCGGACAGGTGAAGCTTGGCAGGCAGGTGTGGAGGCTGGCAGCTGGGCCGCGGGCTAAAGTTATGTAAAAGGGGGAGTCGGACCCCCAAAAAAATAAATGCCGAGGCAGCTGTCGATTATTGACACTGCGGCTGGGTTGAAGCACAGCAGGAGCCGGGGTTGGAGCAGGGCCAGGTGGAGGCACGATAAACTGCGCCGCCAGATGCTGCAGACGTCGATGGGCAATTACAACACGCGAGCCCCCCTCGGACAACAGGTTGCAAACCCCAAAAAACGCAACACAGCAGAAGCAAAGCATCGTCGATTCGTTTTCGCTGCAAACCTTTTTTCGGTTTTTGCGCTGAATAACTTCTCCTCCTCTTCTCTCTCCACATTCGTTGTTGTTCTTGTTGCGGTTTATAATGAACCCAAATCGACGCGAGGCTCGAGCGCATCGAACAGTTTCGGCTAAAGTAGCGCCGACTTCCCCCGCCTCCCTCCGCCCCGGGCGGACCTCGGCGGCTCCCTCACGGCCTGACGGGCAGCGCGATAATTGCCGGTAAAACGCCTCGCTTGGCCTTTTAAATGCTGCCTCTCATTTTTTATTCTTCGGTTTTTGTTTTTATGAAATTGTATCAGCATTATGAGAGGAGTGAAAAGGCGGCCTATTCGCTATGCCAACGGGTTTGTGACGTGTCGTGGGGTTAAGCTGGAAGAAGGAGTTGGTAGGGTATATGAATGTGATTTAGCATAGATTATAGACGATTGGAGCTAGTGCACCGTCTTCCTATTAGTATAGCACCCTATTGGCGTTTAGCTCTCTCATGATCTACATACATACATATATGCTAAGTGTATCGGTTGTTCGGCTTCTGTAGGGCTCAACTGTTGCTATTCTTGAATTGTGCTCACTTTACTCAATTTTTTTAGTAAACCATCGACCCATCGACGTTCCGGCTGCCCTTTTTATATTTTTGTTTTTGCTGCAATGAGGCACAAATTGCAGCTGGCGCACGGAAGCGACAGACACGAATCCAGAGTTTAGGCACCGGGCAAACCTGGCAAACCTGGCAAACCGGGTCGGGTAAAGCACGCGCCGCTCGCGACGATCCCGACGCCGGGTCCAAGCCATTGACCGAGTCGTTCTGCTGCTGTGGACAGGCACATAGAGAGTGTCTGTATGTGTGTGCGAGAGTGAGAGAGAGAGAGAGAGGGGCGAGAGAAAGTGTGAGTGAGTGAGAGCAACTCAATCAGGCGGCTGCAGCAATTGTTGCACCTGCCTGCAATTGCAGCGTAACAGGGGCGTACTTGCAGCGGTGGGGGAAGGAGGAACGGGGGTAATTAGTAACAGGCCGCTGCGTCAATCGCGTGCTGATAATTTCCACAAGAGCGCTAATATGCATTTATTTGGCTCTAAAGCGATGCAGCCAAACACACCAAACATATTGAAGGGTTGCCCACCCCAACGCCCTGCCCGCCCTCGGTCTCGCTCTCCCTGCCTCTCGCTCGCCTCTGTCTCAACTCAATTTTGCGTAATAATTCGACAATCGCATTTGCCCATTTATCCATTTTCCCATTTGCCCAAGGCCCGACCCCGACCCCGACCAACACCCGCTGTGCCATTGTCTGCGGAAAATGAGGCTTAGGCTTGGGTTCAGGTTCAGGCTCAGGCTCAGGCTCCGCCAATTCATCGGCTCACGCGCTGCGATTTGTCATGGCCTGACCGTGACACACATTCCCAAAAACCCGGGAATTCTGGCTGGGAACGAGTCACGTTTATGGCTGAGCAACGAGAGACAAATACAAAAAATGGAAATTAATTCGCATTAAATTTGGGCCTCTCTATCTCTTTGCTGGCATTTGTGGCATTGGCTGTCCTGCCAAAGGACACGTTCATGCATAATCTCTCTTCCGCATGTGTTTGTGTGTGTTCTCTCCCCCCTCTCCCTCTCGTTCACTGTGTGTGTGTGCGAACGTGTCATCAACAAATGGAAATTGGCCCGGTTACTTAAAAATTCTCATTCATTGAATATCCTGCGGTGCTGCCACTGCGATGACAAACACAAACACATTTGGACTTGGGTTGTGACAATAACCAACGGAGCTAAATGAAAATTCGGTTACGCTTTTCGCATTGAAGATTTGTTAAATAGACAGACTGTTGGCAGAAGACTGTCAGCAAAACTGTTGAAATCAACTCCATTTGGTATGAATATTTCAAGTCCTCCTGCTAATGCTCTATCCATCTGTTTGTGCATAAGAATGCTCTCTGATATCTTTCTATCTCTCTCTCTCACTTTGTCTCTCTGCCTTCTTCTATCCGTGTTGCTCACTCTTTCTCACCGTTTCTTTCTCTTTCTTCCATCATTCTTTCTTTCTATAGCTGCCTCTACACCAGTTTCTCCCTATATGTTGTACTTTCTCTTTTCGTCACTCCCTTTATCTTTATTCTATCTCTATAGCTTTCGTTTCTCTCCATCTCTCTCAATCAGTATCTTCATCTTCCTTTCTTTTTCATTTTCCTTTCGTATTGCCTTAAGTCTTCTCTTTCTCCAATCCAATCGCAAATATTAATTTATAATAACAAATCATATGTTCATAAAACATCCCTCATTTGGGTGAGGGTCGTCAGAGCCTATTAAACATATGATAATATTCGATTAGTCACTTAATGAAAGACTTCTCTAATGAGTCAGCCTCAATTTGGGAGAATATATATTATGATTGGATTCTGCGCAGCAGTTCCTGGAACTCGTGTGCTCGGCACGCTCCACGATCCTGGCCATATGCTACACCCTACGGAGCGAGGGAGAGCGAAAGAGAGGGAGGAGGCGAGCGGTCAAGCGAGTGTCCAGGACCTCAATCAAGGCAACAAACCGCTCGAACCCCGCACACAGAATAACAACAGCAGAAGCCGCAGAAGAAGAAGAAGCACCAGCAGCAGCAGGAGCAGGAGCAGGAGCAACAGCCGTCAAAACAGCGTCAAAACTAATTTTCATTTTCGTTAGGAAAACAAGAAATTTGGATGCAGACTGAGCAGAGCTGGCATCTGTTGAGAATTCGACCAATACTATTGAATAGGAAAACACTTTTCATTTCGGGAAAAGTGAAAATGCGGCGTGCCGAGCGTGGCGGCAAGTCAGCCAACTGTTGCGGCTAAGGCGATGCAAATCTGACAGCATCATCATTAGAGGAAAGTAAGTGCGTCGTCCTGCTACCGACTCTGACTGACAACTGACAGCGTGCAGGACCCTGCCTCGAGGACTTCTATTTGGCGGGCATCTTTCATAACAAATTGTGATAGGCAGGCTCCTTGGGGCGTCGTCCGCTCGGCTCCCTCTCCGAATGCCACGCGACGTGGCTTGCAACAGCTGCTCGCCTTGCCACAAGTCCACTCCAGCCCAGCCCAGCAGCAGGAGCAACTCTGATCCTGGCCATATGCTGCGACACTCTCCCTCTCTCTCTCTCTCTCTTTCGCTGTCTGTCTGTGCGTCTGCCTCTGTATGGCGCAACATGTGATGGGTGACAGGTCAGAATCTTGGCCTTTTGTGTCAACATTCTGCAATAAAGATGAATTTTTATTAAAGGAAGCAGAGAAAAGAATTTAGATTAGGTGCAGGATAAGCGCACAGGAGGCAGCATAAGGATCTGCTGCTGCTGCTGGCAACAGAAGCAGGCGCAGCAGCAGAAGCTATGCATTGACAATTTCCTTAGGAGGACAACGTGTTTCAATAAGATTCTCCAAGAGTGGGGCAGAAAGACGGACAAGTGGACATAAAGTTGTAGAATAATCGGATTTTGGTTCACGAATTTAAAGAGTGAAGCGCTAGACATTGGAAGGAGATATACATATACTCCTGCAGACAGACAACCCAAGATCGAACATACATATATTTTTAATCATGAACGAGTATTATGCAGTCATTGGCGCCCGATTTATGTTTATATTTAATTGACAACATTCTACTCACAATGATGGTATTAAATTGCAAAAGGTCATTATTATGGTTCAGAGAAAACTTCAAACTGTTACATAATTAATTTAGAAAACTTATTTAAAATTCTACAATTCAGCAATTGAGGTAAATTCCTCGACACAAGCTGGTTTCCATTGTTAACTTTTCTATGCGCCATCAATCGTTGCATATTTGCGGTTTGCTTTTCAATCAATTTTCATTTGCGCCACATCGATTATTATTAGAGAGAGATAGAGAGAGAGAGAGAGCGGGAGAGGGAATCAGTAGGTGGGCTTGGCCATAGTTCGCCCATTTAATTGGCATTTAATTTCGCATAGCCAATGGGCAGCAGATTATGGAAATGCGAGTCCTGATTGCCAAATAGGCAAAAGCCGAAAATTTAATTGTCGGCTTTGGGCGAGCGAGCTGTTCATTCAAAATTAATTCAATTAGGCAGGGTAATGAGGAATGTGTTCGAATGCGCTAAAATGAATTCTAGCTGGCAGTCGTTCGATTTAAGCTGTGCTCGAGTGAGGTCCTTTAAAATTGATCCTCTGTGCGGAGCTTTGGCAGAACTTTATTAATCCAGCTCGCCCTCCTCATATATTTACCGACATTTAATGAGCTGCTGCCGGCCAAATGGACAGCCAAACTCTTGACGCTGATATGAATATATACTGGCATACATATATATATATATATATATATGTATATATATATATACTTACATTTGCTTTCCGGACTTATCGGGAACCCTCTAGGTAAACAGGGAACGACGTGCAAACACTTTTGCAGCGCAGCGCAGTGCAATGCATAAATCTGCAATTACATCGTTTTCCATTTAATCTTAATTTCCACTCTGATTGCCAACTGTCATGTACTTGACCAAGTCCTGCTTGCGTGTCCTGCTGCGTGTCCTGCTGCATGCATTAAATGAGCTTAATGAGCATCTTTGATTATTAAAATTGCGCCTGCTTTATGGCCCAATAATGCATCCTTAATGGACTCTTTAACAATTCATAGACCTGGCACATACTCTCTCTCTCTCTCCCTCTCTCTCTCTCTTTGTTTCACTGTTTTTTCCCTTTCACACAATATCAAGCTCGGGCCCTGCATGCTTGGCAACGCCTTTTCGCATCTGGCTAAATAAACTTATTTAGTTGGTTAACTTAAGCAAACATTGGAGGCCGTCCCCGTCAAGTACACCTACCAAACGAGCTCTATAGCTGGGCGTGGCCGCCCTCACCTCCGCCCCAAACTCATTAGGGGAACACCTACCGAAGGACCTGCCAGGTGGGGCAACTACTAAACGGCCACGCGCATGGCGACTAATTAATGCCGAAAGAAAAACCGCGAGACAAACAAATGAATGAAATGAAATGAATACAGATGGAGAGAAAAACAAAACGAATAGCAGATGCCCTCAGAAATTGGAATATCTGTAAATTCTTTGAAAGGTTTGAGAATAGAGTTGAGAAGAATGACTCCTATGAGATCTGAAATCTATTAGGGAACAGTAAAGAATAACCAATAGCTGAAGTAAATTTGGCTAAAAGATCGATACAATTGTTGTTAGATGAATCACATTGATATATATCTATTGGTTTCTCATATACCCTAACTATGAGTAAGTTGTCAAAGTTGATCAAAAGTAGGATATACCCTCCCGTAAGCAAAGGCACAATGGTGCGAGTGAGCTGAAGCAAAAGCAAATGGACTTTGCAGTTGAAGTTGGTCTTAAGCTGCTGCTGCGGCTGGTGCCGTTCCCTGTAGGTGTTGAGATGAGCTGGACACAAAGGCGGTCAGAGGATCTGCGGCTGGCGAGGCAGCCGAGCCGCCAGAAACAACGAAAGCTGAGCAACTTTTAATTAATAAACGATGACTGCAAACCGCAACAGGCAGCAGCAGCTTGAGCCGCAGACAGACAGACAGACAGACGGAGGAGAACTAGGGGTGTTCATGCTGGAGAGTTCAGATTTTGAGGCGTTCTTCTGTGGCTTTTGGCTAATCGCTGGGATTATTAATTAGGCATTGGCAGTGCGCGAGTTTGGAATGATAAT
Source organism: Drosophila mulleri (assembly GCA_035047565.1). Lineage (NCBI taxonomy): Eukaryota > Metazoa > Arthropoda > Insecta > Diptera > Drosophilidae > Drosophila > Drosophila mulleri. The sequence continues at coordinate 16,788,394 of JAWNPK010000049.1, read as the reverse complement.
TGCGGCTGTCGTTGAATGTGCGGGGAGTTGTTCGTTTTGCTTTCAAATGATTTGATTAGCCAATCAATAATGGGCGCTGTGTCTGCCTGTTGGCCGCAGCCTCCTCCTCCTCCTCCTCCTGCTGCTGCTGCTGCTGGAGCACTGTCCAAACAGGCGGCGGTGAAATGATTTTGTTGTCTCGCCGCGGGCCACAAAGGTGCCAACAACAACAACAACAACAACAACAACAACAGCAACAATTGAGAGCAAGGCGCATTATGGATTTGCTGTGTTATATTCTCCTCCTCAGAGTTTTTTGTTTTCCTGGAGCTCGCGTCTGCGGCTGCTCCTGTGGTGGCTGGCAAAAAACACATAACATTTATTTATGCTTTTTTGTTTTTGGTTTTTGTGCTCGGGATCCTCGCAACCAGATCCAGATCACTTATTATTAATTTTAGTGGTTAAGAAAATGGGAGCGAGTCGTCCATGGGATCGGGCACAGCCGCAGGCAAATGACGCAGATGAGGCATGCAGATGGGCAAAAGGTTGTTGGGCAATCGCCCAGGTACCCATCCACACACATACACGCAGAAACTCACTCACACACACACACCCGCTCTCTTCTGTTTTGGGGCAATTTTAATTAGTTTTGCTCTGAGCCCGCTGCGACGTCTTCTTCTGCCTTAAGTCCAGCTTCTGCTCCTGCTGCTGCTGCTGCTGCTGCTCGAGAGTCAATTTGTGCAGCATATGCGCTACTTGGAATGCGTCTTCTCTGAGAGATTGGCGTAGCTGCGAAGGGGTGGTGGACGAGGAGGAGCAGGAGGCTTGCTGCAATTCGCATTCGCGCACAACTCACTCATTTTCCATTCAGTTTCGGGCAACGCCCACTTTTGGGTACGCTTCGTCCAGTTGTTCATTTTCGGCTTGGGGCCCTTTTAATAGTCCGCCAGTCATTCGGCCCATACTATATGTATGTGTATGTATGTATGTGTGTGTCTATACGCCATATACGCAAATCGATTAAAATTGTGGAGCCGCTGCTAGCCAGCCAGCCAGCCAGCCAGCCAGCTAGCCAGGCAGTCGGCCGGCCGAGCACGGGACACATATTTAAATGCCAAGTGAAAAACTATAGCCAATTACTTTAAATTAGTGTAATTCCCATGGAGCTCGCTCTCGGGCTCTCACTCACTCGCTCGCGCTGCCATCTGGCTGTCCCGCTCTCTTTTGTATTGTTCGACTGTCTGGCAACGTTTATCATTTTAGAACACAATCGAACCGCAGCTTAGCTCATATGTGAATGCTATGCGGTAGGGTAGCGGGCGGGAGGGGGCTTGGTCTGGGCCTGGGATGGAACTTGTTGCCCGCGGGTGTAATTTTAATTTGTGCCCAGTTGTGGACGATGCTCGAAACCAGGACTATCGGCTCAGCTGTTTAGAGACGCGTAATTGGCGCTGCGGCATGCGCCTAAGCTGCACCACAAAAAATGCCAACGCGGGCTACACACAAACACACATGCATACAAATATCTACATAAGGTATGCCCCACGCCATGCTGCATGCCATGTCACAGTGTTTGCCACACGTTGCCAACCCTCTCAAATTGCCAGTATTTAATAACTTTTTGCTAAAAATACCCTGTAAACAACAGCACGAAGACGAAAATGAAAATGCCATTCACAGTAAATTGATTTGGGAAACAATTGAGCTGCATTTGTGAAAAAAGAGTTTATTTCGGTAAAATACATTTCAAAAGCCACTTCTAATTCAGTTTGGATGCCGAACTGTGGTTATAGGAAGGGGCATGAAACAGACATTCACTGTGAATTACTTTGTCTGAAATCTGAAATGCGTTTGTTTGCTTTACAGGGTATTTAGCCGTTGGGGTTGTCGCACTTGCCTTCCATTTGCACATTACTAACTGGTTCAATTCCTTGGAGGTTCTTTCACTTTTCGGGCAACGTCGCACTGTGGGAAAATATGTAGAAGCTGGCAATCAATGTCCAAAACAACGCCGCCGGCCATGACAATCCGGCTCAATTTATGAGCCATGGCCAGTTGTTGTTGGCTGTTGGCCGACTGCTGCTCGGCTGCGGCCTGTTGCCTGCTGTTTGCTCGCCGCAGTTGCAGTTGCAGTTGCATTTGGCGCTGTTGTTTCTCATGGCGTACATAGATCTGTGGCAATAATTGATTTCAATTTATAGAGCTCAGGTGGGCTGGTGCTGCCCGCCGGGTGCAACCGTCAAATAAAATTAGGATTTTATGTAGCTAACAAGCGCGCTTAACAAATTGTTGTGGCTAATCCTGGCTGCAGTGCCAGCCCCCTCCCAAAAAAGAGAACTCCAATGAAAAAGGGAGCAGCCAGGCTCTACCCAAGCGTAGCCAAATTTAAGCAAGAAACTAGCCGTTAAATTGGCCGGCTAAGCTCTGACACTTAAAGCTCACGGCTGAGGCCAAACAACTGCTCTGTTGACCCTTTTGGCTAACCGAATTATGTGGCACTTTTTTTTTTTTGGCTAGTTGTTAATATTCCTAATGCTGGGAAAGCTCACACAGGCCAAGTGCCAAGCTAGCCCCGCTAACATGGCTGGCCAAGCAGTAAAAGCGCTCTCTTAGCCATGTCATATTTCGGATGGGAACTCTGTGGCACCCCGAAAGCAATTAAAACGCGTTTTCGCAATTAAATGACTTTGCTATTTTTGATGTCTTTTGCCCTTTTTTTGTGTACGCTGTAAATAATCGGTGAGAAGAGTATATTGGTTTGAATATGCGGAAGTTGATATAGAAAGAGACAGAGACAGTCTACTATGTAGATATTCACAAGAATAGTTTGCTCCATCCTTTATCTCTGTCTCTCTCCCTCTCTCACTCTTTCTTTATCTACCTCTATATTTATTTCTCTCTCACTCTCTCTATCCTTAATTCTTTCTCACTCTGCCTATCTCTATCTCTCATTTATCTCATACATTTGCCGTCCAGAGTATATTTTAGTCGTGTACACCACTTTGCCCTTTTCTTAGTTGTTTTATGTTAGTTTTGTAGTTCAACAAAAGTTGCTGTCAAAAAAAAAAAAAAAAAAAAAAAAACAAAACAAAATTTGAATCCAAAAAACAAGCTCGCGGGGCAGACGCACAGGCAGAGGGCGAGGCCGAGGCCGAGAGCCGAGAGTCGACTTCTGGTAATTAGACTTCTTGGTGTGCTCGAGTTGCTGCCAGAGCAGGCGGAGGAGTAGAGGGAGAAGAAGGTCGCCACAGTCTTTGGGAAAATGTTTCCAATTAAGAAGAGCTGGGCTAAAATAAATACGAAATTGTAATAACTTTATATATATATGTATATGTATATTTAGTTTGTTTTCATTGCGCAGTGCGGGTGGCAAGAGATGCGTGGCTGCTTTCTGGAGCAGAGCAGAGCCGAGTGAAGTGTAGCTGGAGCTGGAGCTGTAGCCGTAGCTGGAGCTGGGTGTTTCGGCCTTTTGTCACATGGCTCTGACATCGTTCCAGCCAAGTGATGATGACTCTGCACTTTGCTGGAGCTCATCTTTCGTCATTATCATTTCTAGAACGCGCATTGCAGACATTAACATTAACTTTAACTCGAAGCTAAGTTCAGCTGTTGCTGCTGCCGCTGCTGTTGATGCAACTGCGAAGCGTAACGAACACGCTTATAACAACACGAGAGCAACAACAATTGCTAAAAACAACATCCAACATACACAAAGCATAATCATCATTAGCGAAGCCCCCGCCCTCTCCACCAAAAAAAAAAAAAAAAAAACTCATATATGGCATATATTGATAAAGAGAGAACATGCCCTGAGCACCGACTTCAGCTCCAACGCCAGCTCCAGCTCCGGAACGAGTTGCCATATAATCAAATGGCGCACTCGCTTGTTACTGGGACGCCTCGGGAGCGGCAGCCTCCTGCTCGTCATGGTCACAGCTCGGCGCATGCCCAACTGCCACTTGCAGCGCTTGCAACACTTGCCACACACCTGCCAAACCCACTCACACACACACACTAACACTCATTAGCTCAGTCTTAAACAATTCTATCAATGCCTAAGCATACGTAGCAATTGCATAAAACACCTATTAAAGAAGCTGCACGCTTGACTACCCTGGAATTGCCTTCATGTTGCGCCAGTTCCATGGAACGTGGAACATGGAACATGGAACATGAAACATTAACTTGAATGCTTAACTCATTTTTCCTAATTATTTATATCTATGCAATTTGCAAGTTAAGCAGCTTCTAACAGCTGCTGAAACTGTAATTAGGGGTAGTCCTTCACATTCCAACTAATTAACTTGTTCGCAATCGAAACGGTTTTCAAATATTCCTCATGTTATGATGCAAGCATAGGCAAATCTTTAGCAGACAATTAGTCATATAATCATGATAGTCATGACATTTCTAGTAACTGCCCGGTATAACGGTTTCTCCTTTCACTTGGACGCAGTGCTACTGTTAGAGAGAAATGTCAGTTCGATTGTCATTCGTGGAAGTAAATGGAGATGTCAAACTGTGCGATGCTCACAACGGATTAGGCGGATGAGCAAACCCCGATAAGTCGTATTTAATATACCCATGCCGGAGAGAGGGTGCGAGGGAGAGGGAGAGGGAGCTAGTGAGAAATGATGCAAAACGGCGCTAACCCGTAAGATTTACGATGGAAAGTGTGAGAATTTGAGAAGCAAGAACAGTTATAGAAAAGAGCCTATCTAGATGCTTATGAGTAGACCTCTCCCTCTCTATCTCTCTCTTGCCCGCACTGCCGCTCTCCCGCTCGAAGTGAACCGTGAAATATGATCAAAATATTTGTGCTAAGCCACAATTATGAAAGAATAAGAAGAAGAAACCGAAACAGACTCAAATCAAGGCAACTCGCTCAGTAGACAATGGACGCTCGCTCGGACCCTCAGCCAGGTTTTTTGTTACCTGTCTCGCATTTTCTTTTCTTCTTATCTGTGGTCGTTTTTTTTATGACTCTATTTGGAAATTGATTTTATGGGCCGCAGCATTTCGGAAGTGCAGCCACACGAATTACAATAAAACATTTGATTGATGCCCCAGGCCCGGCCGAGCCCCTAAGCTAAGTAGGCCCCTCCTCCCCTCCCGCTCGCTCCAGTTTGTAATTTGGAGAGTTTCGTAAAGTGCAATTTAAAGGAGGCGACAGAAACAGAGAATCAAAGACAAATTGCAGGGGAAAACTAAAAACTGACAGTGCAATTAATTATTTTGTCAGGCTTTCCCCCGTCGCATCTCCCACCCCGAGCCTCACCTCGCTTTGTTGCACCTGAACTGCGAGGCTTGGCAGGTGCCAAGAGACAAGTGAGAAATTAAAACTTTTTGTGCTGCTTTTGCTCTGGCTCTGGCTAAAAAGCCCTAGGGGCGCCGACGACGGGACAGCTCAAAAAATGAAGCGCACAGTTCCCATGCCACGCCCACGCTATTTACGCCCAAGAAGTCGGCTGCTTGGTGTGAAGACTTAATTAAGTATGAATGTGGCAGGGACGCACAAATGAAAATCAACGGGCCAAAGTCGGAAAATTTTCAATTTGACTAACTTGCCACATTCAAGCTTTAAGGCCGTGCCACGCCCACCTTACATTTTTACGTGCCAAACTTGCTGCTGCAGTGGCGTCGTGGTCAGCGCATTCCAAATAGAATTCTGCGGTTGCCGTTTGCGGTGGCCTCTATGTTGCATGCAACAACCCACCAACCCACCGCACAGCTCTCGTTGGGCTGCAGTGGATTCGGTGTGTTGCAATTGTTACCTGTTACCAAATTGTGTTGTCTGGCTACCTGCAATCGATAGATAAGCGCTAAGGACTCTACACATTCCAAATGCATGCGTCATGTTCCAATACCCTGCAGTGCAGTCGTACGTGTGTAAAGGGCGTTTTGCTGTGATAGCTGAATACGTAACAGGTGGAGAATGAAATGGAGTAGAAGGCTGAAGCCATTTCATAGATAGATATGTAATAGATGAAGCGAAGGAGAGACAACTCTACTTTGAGCTCAATAATTGGTCGTGAGGCAGCATTTACTCTCTATATAGCTCACAGGTCATCGGTTGGTTGCTCAGCCCTGCCTTAGGCGCTCTGCTGTTCCATTCCATTCCACTCTTATCAAAGCCGAATATGCATGAGGAACCTTTCAGTGTCTGCTCGCTTTGCAGCTGATCCTCAGCTCGTGGGCGTCTGGTGGACCACCAAAGGCAACTTCTCTCGCCCTGGCTCCCCCCTGCGCATCTCTTTGTTTCTTCTGATTTATGCGTTGCTTATGGACATTTTTCCACGACTTAATTAGTTATTAACCAAACCCAAAAATCCAAAAAGCAAAAACAAACACTCCCTGGCAATGGGCGCGACTTGTGGAGCCTTTGGGCTAGCCCCGGCCTGCGGAGGAGCTGCACAATCGCATGGAATTGAAAACAATTAATGTGTAATTATCACAGCGAAGCTGGCCGAAGGAGCGATGCCAGCGACTTCAATGTGTGTGGGCGTGGCCCGATCGAGTCGTCGAAAACGCCCACAGTGTGGGCGTGGGCGTGGCACAGTCGTGGTTATTTAAAGGCCATACATCATCGTCAAGCAGACGATTGACTCGACGCGACTCAACTCGACACGACCTGACTAGCTGGCCATGCAATTAGCCTCGTTGGTTAGAGTTGGCTTAGAGTGTTGGCCATCTTTCAATGCAGGCGCCGCATCATTTTGTCAGTCAATTTATGCAATTATGTTGTTAGAGCCTCTGAGGCCCTCCGTGTTGCAAGAGCGAAGAGTTGATCAAAGTCCATGCCGCTCAATGTGGCAGACATTGATGGGCAATTAGCAGGAGGCAGAAGCAGGAGCTGGAGAAAGCAGGAATTAGAGGAAGCAGGAACTGAAGCCAGCTGAAGCCGGAGAAAACGTTAGGAAAAAACTCATGAGGAGCAGGAGGCGAGGTAGTCAAATCTGGAGCAGGAGAAAGTTAGAGTAAGCTGGAGGTAGCTGAAGGAACCAAAGGAAATGCAGGAGACTGAAACGAGATTGAGATCGGTCACGTGTCGGTCAGCTGCCTAATCGAGCTAATTATGCAAATGAGCTTAGAGGCAGGATTAGAGCTCGTTAACAATTGAAATTGATGGCGCTGCAAATGTCCTTTAAGTAGCTGAGCTGCACTTCCACTTGGTTCATCCGCTTATCGAGATTTGCATAAAGTTCTCTCTTTATATTATATACTTGATCCGGGCGTGATTCCGGGATAATCCAGACAAACGCATGCGAGGGACAATTAAGCAGCCTCTCGTGCTCTAATTGTTTTCGGTGCTCGAGTCCTTTGCGTGCGCCTCGCCTTAGCTGCTGGGCAAAACATTTTGCTTTGGCAATTACTTCAACCGCAACTGAGCCCTGCTTCTGGCCCTCTCTGAGTGTCCTTTGATGTGCACCGAAACTATCTGACGATTTTATATTCCTCAGAAGAGAGAGAGAGAAAAGTAAAACAATAATTATTTAGTAAGTCTTTAACTCGAAACTAAGGCCGGGGATTAGAGCAGAACTAGACTGTGGGAACCAGTTGATCTACTTAGAGACCTTAATGATTTAAGGAGCTCAACTCGAACGGAGGAATGCAACGAGCTGCTTGATCTAGTCCCATAAGCTGCTCATCTGCATATGAGTAAAGTAGTTCCAACTATTATGCATTGTGTTTGATCTTAAAAGCTAAAGCTAAACAACACAATCAACTACAAATTGTAGCTACAGACTTTTCTCTCTCTTAGACACGCTCAGTCTCAATAAATTGTTATGAAATTCGTATAAATGTCCAAATATTTAGACAATAGCGTAACTGTTCCCATTCAACTAAAGATCGGCTGCAGCTTCTGTTGTTGTTGTGGAGAAGTCGCCTGGCTTATTCCCACAGAGCTTTGGGCAGCTGCATCGATCGGTTGCTTTCAAGAATTCTGTTTGATCAAAAGAAATAACAAACGAATTTTCTTTTTCTATTATTTGTATGATCCGTAAACATGGCCAGAAATGGGGTATATGCTGTTGTGTGGAACAGTATGTAACAGGCAAAGGCAGGGTAATTATGAATTGAGATAGATATACATATGTATGGCTTATAAAGATAGATGTTTGAAATACTATATGAGTCGATCAGCTCTATTCTTATCACTACCTAACTTTCTTTTCATTTTCCCTCTTTGAGCAGGGCATCTCATAGTCTTGCACACTCTAGTATTTGTTGGTTTTAGTGGGGGGGATAGCCTGCCCTGTCGGTCCAGCTTAAGGCGTGAGCCATGACACCTGAAAGCGATCGGCCCAGCGCCCACACGAAATTGAGACATGAGAGCAGAGCCAAATATTCAGCGGAGACACATTCCCAGCTCTCAGTCAAGTGTGTGTGTGTGTGTGTGTTGTGGGTTGTGCGTTATGTTGCACTTGCCGGATTAGTGGCACTTGCAGCAAGTGCTCGTAATGACTTTTGATTTGCAGCCGACGTGGGAACCACATCCAACGATCGATTGACTCGCTCGCTCGCATTTTGTTTGCTTGGTGACATGGGAATTTGGATGGGAGATGACAAAGCTCGGAGAAGTCGGAGCACTTGGACCAGTTGGATCTGTCGTTTGGGCGAACCGCAGCTGATTTGCATATAGAAAATGAAGATTCCAGAGCAGTGATTCGCTTGGTGCATTCGTGCATTAAATTGCTGTCGTCAACCGCAGAGGGCCCCACCCGGAGCTCTCCATATATTGTAGTACATGGAGTAGGCAACCGCAAAAGTCTTTCGGCTGCTTCAAAGTCCCCAGCAGCAACTTTGTTGTCAATCCTCTCTCTCTCTCGCTCGCTCGTCTCACCTGATACTCTCTCTGTCTCACTCTGTATTTGGGAAACATTATGCATGTTAATCCTTTAATCGCAAATGCAGTTTTAGGGCTTCGCTTTAATTTCTGTTCGTTTCTTGACCATATTTTCTGCTAATTTCTTTTGGCTCTTGCAATTCTTTGTGCTCGCACAAAAGACACAATTTATGTGTGCGTGGGCCGCTCGTATAATAATCCCTAAGTGGACATAATCCTTTTGTTTGCCACTGTCCAGCATAATTCCACATTTTCGCCCAGCCTCTTTCAAACAAAGCCAAGACGAGAAAAAACCAAAGAAGATTTTCAAAATTTCTCTCAAAAAAATAGATTTTTAATAACTCTTTTTGTGCGATTTTTGCTGGGAAATGGTAAAAGGAGTCCGTACGGATCACAGAAAACAGAAGCGGAAGGAACAGTAGCGCTTTGTTCCATGGGCGGATATGGATATTTAATACTTTTGTCTACAAATGCGAGTTAAATATTGTCCAAGTCGGCGGGTTTCAAGCGACTTAAGATCGCTTGCGAACCCGATTTCGATGCTTATCGCGAGGGGCTTAACGAGCCCTGCTTACTGCATCGGAGTTCATTTAGATGGAGAGTTTGGGAGTCTGTCTTATCGGTCCATATATGACACCATATGCTCGTGTTTATCACAGAAATCCTGTTAAGAATTCCATTGGCCCGCTTCACACATCTGTTATGGCCAGGTCGACTCTCTGGTCTCTGCCCAGCCCTGATCTGCCCTGCTCCGCGATGCCGTGCCATGCTGGTGGTCTGCAGCACACACGCTTAATAACCGAATAAAAAATGATAACCCGAAAATAAGAAGACATCAAAGAGCAACGCGAACGACTGCAGCCAAATTGAGAGAACAAGACGAGAAGAAAAAGTCGCAGCGATAGCTAACAAGCCACGAAGAATCAGCCTAAAGAGAAAACAACAAGAAAAACAATATCAAGTGAGACCTGTTGCGCATGGGGTGTAGACGGCTGTGGAATACTCTGTAAATGGCTGCTTTATTGAGAGAGTAAGAGAAGGAATAGAGAGGGAGAGGTAGTGAGAGAAAGAGAGAAATAGAGTAAGCATAAGAGATGTGGATAACACAGTAGAGTGAGAGAGTAAGGGAAAGAGATATATATATATATAGGAGCATAGAGAGGAGGAAAGACAGTCCGGGGTCTGTCAAGCAGTCCATCTGCCATCGACTAATATACCCATTTTCCGCAATGAGAACAGTGTATTTATGAAAAGAACGAACAAAGGTCCATAATGATCACTAAGTTGGGGCCTTGTGCCGTGCCGTGCCGTGCCGTGGCGAGCCGCGTGGACCACCGCAGCCGCCTAATTTATTCACAGCATTGCGGAGAGCATTGTCCATGTCCAGGGCGCAGCTAAGCTAAACCCTTATTAATGAGACGCCCAAATGAGCGGGCGGGCGGGGGAGCGAGCGAGCGGCGAGCGGCGAGTGCTGTCAAGTTAGTCAAGTTGGGCAAGTGTCGCACGCAATGCGCCGATTAAGCCCAGTTAGCGTCTGCTCCTCACCTAAGGCGAGGTGCCGACCATGTCCGAGGAACTGGGCTTAAAGTGCGTTGCATTTTATCGCCTTAATGGCAACGACTTCAGAGGCTCCAGCGATTCGAGAGTTGAAGAGGCAGAGCTCGCAGTTCCAGATGCTGTTTCAATTAAGGCTCGGCCTCAGCACGGCTCGACTCGGCTTGGCTTGGCTTGCGTTGGCTCGTAAAGTTGGCCTTATCGGCGAGCTGGTCGCTCGCTTGTCACTCGGCCCCGATTCTGTTGTTTGTGTAAATAAAGACATTAAAAGTGCCGTCATGTTTCGGTTTCGGCCAGGTTGCTTAGACTTGGATTTATTGTGGACCACCGTGGACAGGCTTAACACTTCTCCTCCCATATATAACATATCTCTCTCTTTTTCATTTCACTTGCAATCAATCTTGGTGCCAGCGAGAGGGGGCCGAGGGGGAAGAGGCGCTTGTCAAGCCTGAGAAATGTTTTTGGCCCAGAGTCGAGCTGAGTCCAGTCAGTCATAAACAATCATTAAACACGGAGCTAGTCTGTATGCTTGGCTACCCGGCGCTACACGGCCTGCTGCTGCTTCGGCTGCTGCCGCTGCACTCTCCGGTGGGCGCGAGCGCGCGCATCCACAACAAGTTCCACAGAATCAGCTGCTGTCAAGTGTTGACAACTTCTTGTGGGGTCAGCTGCAGCTGCTAACCGGGAATTTTTCGGGAATTATGTTTTGTTTATTGCGAGGTTTGTGCGATTAAAAATGCGATTGCAATGGAAAGGCCACAGGAAGAGAGGGGGAGAGCCGGCTGTGGGGTGTGTGGGAAAGGAAACTTCAGTCAGTAGTCTCTGGGGCAGCTTAGAGCTGCAGATCCCCAGCAGCATTTAAACCGATTAGCTGCTGGTGGTTTGGGTGCGCAGCCAACTGCACCACTTCCACCAATTTCACTCTACGCCATCTCTCTCCGAGCTCTGAAACTTTTGAGCTTCTTATGCGAGCAAGAATGTGACGAATATGCAAATCAAGTTATCAGAAATATCTCTCAAGTTGAGCCATCTAAAAGTAAGACCTTTAGTGATATTTTCCAGGTGTATTTAAATGTGAGATGTGAATATGGAATTAGAGTTGAAGCGGATTATAAATAGTGTACAAATGTTGATTTATGAATATTAATATGATTATGTGATAATAATATGATTATGTGATTAGCTAAATGCCAGACTTACGCCTCAATCCATAGCTAGTTTAGGCTGATTTTAGATTTGTATCAAAATATGGTGTTAATGCAATATATCATCTCACGTTTCTCTGCTTATCCAATAAGAATTCATTTTTATTTTCTCTAATATCCCAATTAACGTTTCACACAAACAAAAAAGTCAAAACTCGAAAAACACTTAAACAGAAAACTTGAACGTGTCGTAATGCAGTTGGCTTCTAGCTACGAATACCCCTTGAATGGATGTATATACATACATATGTGTATGTATATATCTATATATATTTACGAGAAGCAGACTAAAAATAAAAGCCAACTCGGCTGTCCAGGTTCCAATGTCCAAAGAGCAATGCTTCAAGCTCGCCAAGCCAGCTCTGTATTTCTTTTCATGAATGAATTTTTCAAATCCAATTGCTGCAGAGGGCGGGAGGCGGGCAGGAGAAGGGAGCGGCAGGAGAAGACAGCTGGGGCGGTGGACGGGCAACCTACTCGCGCATGCAAAACACGATTTACTATAAAGGCAAAAGTTGTAGACGGCTAGAAACATTAAATGAGCAGCAGCAGCTGAGGAGGAAGAGGGAGAGAGAGAGCGAGAGACGGGAGATGGCGTGGCAAGGGGAGCAACTGCGTCTGGAGCTCCGAGCTGCAGACATTTGCAGACATTCGTGTGGATCGTTTCATTCATAAAAGGCGCTGGCAATGGCTGTGGCTGTGGCTGTGGCTGTGGCTGCTAAGCTGGGTTGGCGTTTGGCACATGTTGAGGCCGGATGAGTCATCGTCGCCAGAGTCTACGTCTTCGTCGTGTTCGTCTTGGGCTCTGGCTGCAGCACGTGATTGGAGGCAAACACCAACGTGTCTGGCCAAAGTCGAGGTGTGTCAATTAGCAGCCAGTTGTTGTGGCAGTCAGTCGACATTAACTTGGCCAACTTGGCAAGCCGGTCCTAACTAATTGTTAGGAGCAATTGCAGCAAGCCAATGACTCATCGTGCATCCACCGAAGACGTCGTCGACGACGCCTTTGCCAATATTCATGAATTGGAATCAGCCAGGCAGGCACTGAGGCACTCAGGCACTCAGGCAGTCAGTCAGTCAACTGGTTTTCTTTTTTGGCTGACTAGCTTCCTGCTTGGCACCCACATTGGCTTGGCGGCTGGGCTACATGTCCACATCCGTTGCGGCTTCAGTGTTTTGTCATTAAATGCGGAAGAAGGCGTTTCGGCCTGGCAACATTTGTATGCAGCTGCAATTGCCCAAACGCCCTCACTCCGCGCAGGGCCCCAGGTGCTGGCCGGGATTGGGGATTGGGGATTGGCGGCTCGCTTTGTGGCGCCCACCGCTTGCCGCGTGCCGCTTTTGATTAATTATGCAACGCCCCCGCAGGTCTAACATGCTCGTTACTAGATACATAAGGGCAGACATATAGACTTATGGACATCTACACATACATATACATATATATAGTTACTCCTCTGCTCGGACACCTTTGGGCAATAGTTGCTCTACTGTGGCTGCTTCTGTTACCACATTTGACCCACTTAGGACAGCTCGGCTGGACATGCCAAGCTGATTTTCATGTTTGTTGACAATCGACCCATTGCCTTGGTTACAATTATTTCGGTTAATTACCGGAGCTGCTTGTGGGCGTGAAGCAGCTCCAAACCGTCCGAAAATTGTGACAGCTGAGTGAATGTGGCACATGCGGAACAGGTTATCGGGGGGAATACATCAATGTTTTATCGGTAATAAATGTAAGTGAATTCGTATAGAAAGAATGCAGGTTTTGTTTTAATATAGTATACAATCATGCAATCGTATTGCATTTCGCTTCGATTAAGCCTTTTTAATATTGTCACGAAATATATTAGGCATACAAAGCGAGAGGAGGAGCGATGAGAGAGGCAGCTAGAGGAGGGCCATGAAGAGGAAGCTGAATATGATATGAAGCTGTAGAGGGAGCTGTAGAGGAAGAAGTAGCTGAGAAAGATAAGTACTTTGTGGAGCAGAAGAAGATTGAGCTGAGAAGCGATAAAATGAGCTGGGACTCTGAAGATACAATCCCAGCTTTATAAAAGGTACTGCAAGCATTATCTACAAAAGGACTTGAACTTCTAAGGTTTCGCCCATTTATAAGCCATTATATCATTATACCCCATTACTGCGTCCCGAAACTTTTGGCAATTGTTCTACTTGATCTGTCTGCTTACAAGCCTAATCCAAGGGATGTTTCCAAACGACTTAACTAAGCAGCAAGCCACATTTGAAACTAAGCCAAGTTAAGCAATCGAATTGGAAGCAACAAACTTATTTTGTGGCAGTCGTAAAAGCAATTTTGTAAAACAAATTATCTCATTGCGTAGTTCGAGCTGAGAGCCAAAAAGTGTTGTGGGAGGAGTGAGATGGGAGGAGGGAGGTGACGGTATACAAAGGTTAGGGTGAGCCTGGAAGTTAACCCAAAAGCCGCAATTCCACATAACTGGCGCAAAGCGCCTTTGGCCGAGTCCTGGCTGAGCGAAACTTTATCCTTTTCAATCTTAACTTTCGCCATGATTTCTTGCGGTTTTAGCTGCTTGCTGTTTGTGCCCCGCCTCGTTGCAACTAACTAAATTGAATTGAGCAACAATGCAACAAAGTTTGAATTGAATGCCTCGGCTGCCTGCCACATTTGCCATTGTTAATCAAAGTGAAACAGTAACTGAATGAGGCCAAGGACTGGCTAGGGGCTAAGGATACGCCAATCATACAGTAGCTGACCCGCTGGGCAGGTGTGCCCGCTGCCCGCTGTCCTCTGCCCGCTCATGCTGCTTACCATTCGCTGCCATTCGAGTCCTTCTCATCTGCATGCGAGGTCACGTGCGTAAATGTGAGGAGCGCCACATGCAGCTGGCCAAATGGACAACGGCTAATTCCCTGACCGATACAAAAGGACCAAATGCAAAGGTCAGATTTCGAGGCTGAATGCCAGAAACATATCAAATATGGAATTGAATCGACGGCAAAGGACAAAAGGCAAACATTTTGAATATGAATAACAATTGAATGAATGAATGAATGGCTGACTGGCTTGACCATGGCTCGAGTCCAATTACGGCTCGAAGGGGGAGCAGCTGAGTTCTCTTGATCTCGATTGATCTTTCAATCAAGGCAACAGCAACAGCAGCAGCAGCAGCAGCAGCAGCAGCAGGAGTCGGCAGCTGCTGAGCCAATTTTCATGAGCTGGGCGTCAATATTTGTGCCTGCCTTCCAGGAATGCCCGAAACGAAATGTTATCGCCAGCTTTTTATCATCGCGGAATGAGCCGCGTCATCAGCGCAGATTGAAATAATTTGTTGCCAACTTGCCAAGTCATTCGAGTGGTCATGGTCAACGGATCGGCGGATCGACGGTGGCAGCGTCGGCGGTGGTGCTCTGATCTGTGTTCTTAGTGTGGTTCGTGTGGTTCCGGCGATCGCGTGCGATAAGCAACGTCAATATTTGTGTTTGGCTTTTGGGAGGCAGAGGCCGATTATTTGGTCCTTGTTAGCCTCAAACGCGACCTCAACGTAGGCGACTGCTCGGGTGACGGCGACGGCGACGGCGACGGCGGCCTCTCTCTCAGATCTCGCTGCGCTCAGTTCTTTTGAGACGCCCCGACAAGTGGCTCTGCCCAATTTGCGCTCTGTTTGTGTATCATTGCGGAGGAGCAGGGGCTGAGCTATTGAGCTAATTGTTTGTTGTTTCGCTACCTACCTGACTCACTGGCCGAGGCTGTCTGGAGTGACCTGGCCTGTGGGAATAATGGCACTGACCAACGTAATTGGCCCTGTTGCGGGATTGAATTATCACAGGAATACACACGATTTGACAGAGCGGTGGGAACTCCGAAACCGGCTAGAGAAACAAACTATTGACTTAGCAGCTATTTATTGGACGGTTGTTAAACAATATACATATGTATGTATTTTTGCTCAATCTGAAGAGAGAGTCTGCATTGCTGGTAAATCAATAGAAGGGCTCAAGGACCAATATATAAAGACTAGTTATTTTCATGATTAAATCTCGATTTAATGTTTATTTATAAATATATTTACTTGATTGTTTGTGTTCAAAAGCTCACTGGTTCCACTGACTATACAACGCATATGTATATACATAGGACAAATAAAAAATCTGCAGATGAGCGGCCTCTATTCTTCGTATTTGCTCGGCTCAGTCTCTATATGCTCGGCCAGTGAAATTAGGGATTTATCAGGTCAGTGCGCTACAAGCGCTCTAAGGGAACGGACACATGCTCATATGAAGCACCAATGTATACTATTTTTGTCACTCTCTCTTTCTCTATCTATGCTCGCTCTCTCTCTCTCTCTCTCTCTCTATGCACCTTTCGTGGGAAGGGTATTAAAGCGTTGAGGCTCATTAAGAATATTATTTAGGGACGGACACACACTTGCAGTCAGTCCCTGGCTACATGCTACACACATTTGCACAATTTGCTTGTACGATTAATATTTTCGCTCAAAAGCTCACTGGTTCTTTAGTAGTTGTTCACTTGCTTGAAAACTTCACAATCGGCGTTCGCAGTTTGGCGCTATCTGGCAACGCTGTGATAGCACGTGCTGTACTCAAGCAAATTCTTGAAACTAATAATTTTGTATACTTTTGATTATCAATATCTAAAATGAGCAGCAAAGACGATGAAATCGAAGTTGTGGAGTCCACGCAAGCCGATGAAGCTGAGAGCATGGACACATCATGGTAAACATTTAGACTTCTATAAAGTAACGCGCCACATTTTTGTACCATTTTCGCAGTTTCAGCGTCAGCGACTGCAGCAATAAGGAGAATGAGGCACCATTGAATGAAAGTTCCAGTGACGATTTCGTGTCGAGCTCCCGCACTTCTCTGTTAGAGTCGGTTTGCGATGGCAAGCAGTCGAAGCAGGTGAGTAAAACTGGTATAGTTTGCTACATTATAATGCTGACCTCCCGTTTCTTTTAAAGGATATTTGCGAAAGCTGGATAAGGTTATATAGGCATGCACCAGTAGCGGCTCTAGTGAGGTTTATGCAGTTCGTGTTGGAGGCGAGTGGCAGTCAGTATCAAATGCCCAGCGGAAAAGAGCTCCCCTTTAACTATAGTGAGGTCCTCATAGCGGCAACAGCGCGTTTTGGCAATGTAAGAGCTTTGCTAACCTGATTTAACAATCTTTTCCTTATATATATATATATATATATGTACATTTGCAGAAGAGGTTGTCTTATCCGTTGGTCATAAGAACTGGCAAGTGTTTCGCTCGTAATATTGGCCAATTTGTGCAGTGTCTGATGGGTCTCTGTCATAGCGGCGGCCTCCTTTTCGATGATATCTTTTCGAAGAATACAATTGCCTTTCTCCTGGTCTGTGTGGACTCGAAGGTGCGAGCTTTTAGGCACACCTCCACGCTGATTGGTAAGTAGCGTACCCGACAATATTGGACAGCCTATAGAACATTCTTTTTGCTTCCTAGCTCTCAAGATGATGACCACACTGAGCGAGATTATGGGCGTGGAGAACAAGCAACTCAAGGATATGTGGTCGAAGCTCTTTGAGGGTGTCTTCTTGGAGCGCTCCATCGATGTGGTCGACGAGATACGTTATTTGTGCCTCTCCGAGTGCGGCTTGTGGCTGGAGAAGTATCCGCAACGTTATCTGATTGCGGACTATGTGAAGCATCTGTTCCTTGCGCTGCAGGATAACGCTGCTAAGGTGGTTGAATGCTGCTTTGTGTCGCTGCTCAAGCTCTACAAGAATCCGCAGCTGCGCGCTGCTTGCCTTGAGCTGGGCTTCACGTATAGGATGACTCTGCTGGGACTGACGATGAGCGCGGAGAGCGAACTGGGACAGATGGCCGTCGAGCTGCTGGGACTCTTCTATAAGGACAATCCTTTGATGCTCGACGAGTCCATGCTGCAGGTGATTGAGCAACTGGTCTTTGCAGCCCATCGGGGCGTGGCACAGGCAGCCGCGGATGTGGTGCCGTATCGGTTCCAAGAGACGACTTCAAGAGAGGAGGCTATACTGATTCTGGCTAGGTTCTTCATACGGTTCGAGGAGCACGAGCATGCAGCCTACCTAGTTGATGCCTACTATGGACGCAATGATATTGTTCTAGATTGGTCTAAAATGGTCTCTATGCTACTCCTGCCGGAGTCCTTGGATCGCGCCGAATGCTCAGCCATCATTGAGATTCTCACGCGTTCCATCAAGCAGGCCGTAACTGGGGAGATTCCACCTGGCCGCTATACCGAGGACCTGGTGCGTGAGTCCCAGCCGAATGCCAAGAAAAAAGCTACCGCAGCCCTCTTGACCAAATTGCCCAAGCTTTTAAGGCAGTACTGCGATTCGAAACCGGATCTGGCCAATCTGCTAGAGCTGCCGCGGTTTATGTCGTTGCAACATAAACCGTTCGGCGAGCTGCTCGAGCATATCAAGGACATTATGTTCGAGCAGCAGGATAATGCGGTGCTGCAAATGGGCGCTATGACCTTGAAGCATTTGTACAGCCTAAACGTGAGCCATGGCAACCATCGCAAGGAGCTGCTGAACAGTGCTGTGACCAACTACATGATCGCAGCCACAGCCTGGGATCTATCCATTGCGGGCAACTCCCGCGTGCCCATGAAGGAGAATGCTAAACGTCTGCTTGATACGCTTCGGCTGCTGTCCACGCTCTACGCACGCTTCGACCTATACGATTGGCAACTGACCGATAAAGCTCTGGTTAAGCTGCAGAAGGCAGTGGACGATTGGGGCAATAGGAAACAAGATAGCGAATCTTGCCTGTCGTCCGAGTCCATTTCCTTTTATTTGACTACTATATACGTATCTTTCTCCTGGGATCTGATGCGGCTGAAGGAGGCTGCCAAGGCAGGCAAGGATGTGGCGGCAGAGTGTCGCAATCTGCGTCGACGTTTGGACAACTTTCTATCTATTAGCTTTCAGCTGATCGAGCAAGGATCCCTGATCCAAATGGAATGCGATGTAAGTTAAGGGAGTTCGGCTCCTGCTCCTGCTCCTGCCTCTACTCACGCTCCTTCCATTGCAGGCCTTCACCTACGCATGCGACATTTTTGTTCTCTTCTCGGACTCGCTGCGTCGAAGCAACTGCACCCCAATTCGTTCCCTGGAGTGCAAATCAAACATCAACGATTATGAGCTGATCGAAAGCTTCGTGCTGCGCTTTGTCTTTGATGTCGGCGTCGCTGAGCTGCTGCCAGCGGAGATGTTCCCACTCCTGCAGAGCAAGCGGCGTGCCCTGGCCAGCTATTGTAAGCTGGTCTTCAACAATGTGATGCCAGTAATGCGCGCCTGCATTGTGCTACAGTACTACGATAGTGTGAGTGGATATATATGCACTAGTAGTGTAGTAGTGTTGCCTGATTACCCACTAACTCTGTCCGCTTCTCCATTCTAGTTCTATCCGGTCTTTGGCGATATTCTGCGCTCTACGCTGGAGCGCTGCCTGTCCGTGAATCCTACGAATTTCGGCATGACCCTCATGCATACCTGCCTATTGGTCTACAAGCGCGTTCGTCTCGCCTTTCCCGATCCTCAGCTGGCTGCTGCTTCCTCTGACTTTGCTGATCTCCTAAAGTTGGCGAAGCTGCTGGCGGAGATCTTTAATACCAAGCAGCTGGAGGTGCGCTCCGGAGTGCTTGTGCTGCATCGCGCAGGGATTCGGTTTGCTGCGGAGGCCATGTCCGCTGATGCCACGTATCCTCCAAAGGATCTGCTCTATTTGACTGTCATACAGCAGTTTGTGCCTCAGCTGCTCGCTCAGGATATGATGGACGTGCTAAAATCCTTGGAGCTTATCGATCATGGGACTTTGCCTCAGAGCCGGACTAACGACTGGTTGCCACTGCTCACCTATCGCAATGCCCTGGAACTGGCTCTAATGCAGAGCTGTCGACGTAAGTTCATCTAAGGATTGCAATAGCTATGCATATAGTATTCACTTTTTGCGCTTGCAGGGGATGAGCTATATAATCTACCGAGTAATGTGGTGGACTAAATGGACTGATTACGTGGCAATGCGATCGTTCTACCGATAAAAATATACTGACAAAATAACAAAAAACCCTTTGAAGATCTTTAAAGCGATTTCAAGTTCTCCGTTACTTAGCCGCAGACATCGAAATCGCAATTTGAATAGTGAATGAAGAGCGCAGTCAAAGCAGAATTCGATTTCGAATTCGTATTCAATTTGTATAGCGCGATTGCCATTTACAGCTTAATGCGCACATACACATACACATGCATGTGTGCATGTGCGTGTGTGAGCTGGGCTGGGTTACAGGGTGGCCTGGCTGCATTCAAGCAGCAGCCAAGTGAGGGCAGAGCCGCAGCAGCTGCTGCCAAATGTATCGAATTTCCATTGCTCAACAATTTTCAATTTGGACAAATTGACTCGCAGCTTGGCTTGGCGGGACTCAGTGGCAGGGAGAGGACCCCGCTTAGCGCCTGTCAAAGGCTGTGCACGAGCCTAACACGGCCTTTGGCACTCGCTTTAAGGTGTGCGTGTGTAAGTGTGTGTGTGGGTCAAATACATATTTTTGGGCATGTAATCCAAGTGGACTCGCAGGCACTTCTGTTTTTCGGTTTTGGGTAACCGTGTTCCATGTCCATTTCCTTGGCACATGCCAAGTGTCCGGCTGCTGGTGTCGCATTACGCAGCCATTGAGTGAGTACACTGAAGACATTAAAGTTCTGACGTCATAAAACGTCATGCACACAATGTGGATGCAGCGGTCAGCTAACATCAGATTTCGTTCGAAATTCGCTCACAGCTGGTCAATCGGAGTTGCCAGCTCGTTAGCCAGCTCCACAACATCAATCAGAAGGCAGAGTTGCCAGCCTGCTAGGCATCGCCGCATCAAGCAGCAGGCGCGGGCAACAGCTGGGCAGCCAAATTGGAACGGATCTCCGATCTGGCAGGTAGTTGCCCCCACCCTCACACACACACACACATCGCATCGCATCACATCCCATTCGCGTAACGGGCAACCGCTAGAGAGGAGGGAGTCCTTGCTTGCATTTCACGCTCCGCAAACGGGAACAGCCAAAACGGGGCACAGCCAGCGGCACAGATGGGCTGATGCGATTCGAATCAGCGGCAACGGTTGCGGTTTAACGAGATGCGTTGCCGCCTCCAACACACGCGCGCACACACACTCAGGCACTCACACAGACGCCTTCGCTGATGTCTGCTCGCGATAAACGATAAACGCGCCTCGCTACGGCGATTAGTTTCTTGTTCTTGTGTGCTGTTTTTTGGCCAAGTTAAAACGAGAAAGTGTAACTGAACAGTATTTTTTGGGTACGCGCATCTGTTGTGCTGGCATACTTGTATAGGGGCAGCAGCAGCGTTCCCTAAATTTCGCAAGGGCGACACGTGGCACTTGATTCATATCGAATTTCTGGCCACAAATTGTGGTGCACAACTATTTGGGAGTTCACATTTCGAAAAAGGGTTTCCTGGTCTCCTTTTTGTTGGTCGCTGCCAACTGTCAACCCATTTGGCCATATTTATGGGCACTTGCTGGCGGCTACCCCGTTAAGGCAGGGCATCGCAACTGTTATTAACACAAATTTATTGCTCTATTTTAGTTTATTTTTTCAGTTCGGTCGAAAAGTGCAATTGTGGGTACTTGCGCGCGTTAAAAAACGCGAGGAAATCGCTTCCAGAATTGACATGCACTAGGATCACTTATAAGCCAGTCGTTGCCAGCTCGTTTTTTTCCAGTTCGGCCAGTTTCAGCTTATTGGAAAGGCCACAAATACAAATGTATGTACATATGTATATGAATGATAAAAAAGCGTAAGTCCCCTGGGCATTAGTCATTTAATTGTGACAGTTTTTTAAGTAGGCTGCAAAAAAGTCCCCAAAGCACGTCAATTTCCGCGCAATTGGAACAACCTTTGCTGTGATTAATCGCATAAATTATTAATACGCCCAATGTTTGCCCGTGATCAACAATATTTGCGACCTGTCGCTGCGCAATGCGCACTGCAATGTTCCCATGTTTGCATGCGTATGTGCACGTGTGTGTGTGTGTGTGTGTGTATACATGTATTGAGTCGGATTAATCGGCTGGCGCTTCGCTTCAATTGTGTAATCCCATCGCTATTGCTGTTGCCATTGTTGTTGTTGTTGGTGTTGTGTTTGTCAGTCATCGCGGGTTTTCTCTTTGCGTTGTTTGCGCAGCGGGCGGCGCTGCAGTGTGGGTAGTGTGCGTTTCGCAAGTTAAATTGTTTATTGTTCGACATTCATTAATTGCATATGTAAAAAGTGCTAAAAACATTCGTTAGTGCACATGTGAAGTGTGAAAACATGATGTACAAAAGCTGCAAAGCAATAATAAAGCAATAAAGGAAATTAAATGAAAGTTGCATAAGATTTTAGCCGTAGTGTGACCGTAGCAAAAGTCTTGTAAAATACCTATGATACGCATCTCGGTGATTCGAGTGGCGCAAGGATAGCTGGATTTTAAGTAAGTTTTTGAGCAATCAGATGGAATTTCAATAATAAAATTGTATAAAACATTTTGGTAAAATTTTAGATGCTGCTGCATGGCGCTAATAAACTAATACAAAAGATGGCATTGAAAGCTGTGCAAAATATCAATGGAAGGCGCTGTTGTGGATCATAATAAGGTAAGTGAACGCATTTTTATTGACAATTTGAAAGTGCTTAGAATTAATTTTATTAATTAGGTTTTACATATGTAGCTATTTATACTATATGTATGTCCATACACACATTTGTATTTAAACTCATGTTTGCGGCGCGTCTGCTTGCGTGTAAAAACATCAATCGCTCCATTCATCAACATTTCCCTTTTCCCTTTTTGCTGTCGCGGTGTTGTACCTTGACAAGCGTCCTTTTCATTGATAAATGCACAAATTTGTAGATTGTCAATCAGGTTTGTGATCTCTGTTCGTCTGAGTGACAGCAAACATACAGAGTGTGGCAAAGGATCTGTCAAGGACATGCCAGGACATGCCGGCACATGTATTGTCCGCAATCTGTTTGCTGTCCTTGTTATTGTTTCTCTCTCTGTTTCTTTCCACCCTGTCTGTGTGTGTGTGTGCGTGCAAATAAGGCGCGCCGTGTGTTTGGCTCCTGCGCCGGTAGTCCTGCAACTAAATCATTCGCCTGTTTACAAATGTGTCGCCAGCGCGTAATTCAATCCTTGCGCGCAGGATATGCAGCCGTGGCAGCCGTCGCCAGCGCTTGGCAAACCAATAAATACCACTTAGACGCAGCCATGCAGGGACTCTCCTGCTCCTGGCTGCTTGTGTCAACAAAAGTCATGTGTCGGCATGTCGCCTGTGCCGAGCCGTCTATGCATATGCCATGGCGAGGTAGGGACTGGCTGCAGCTGAGGCTGCGCAGGACACGCATAAATTAACGCGCAGCTCCATTGATCCCTGGTCTGCACCTTTGCTCCCCATTAGCACGCGTCCACTTGGGACGCACGCGCAGCATCCACTTGAAAGGATATGCCGTGTGTGTGTGTCTGTCAGAGAGAGAGAGAGAGAGAGAGCGAGTGAGTGGCACAAGCTGCACAAAGAATCAGTTCAGCTCAAGTGCAGCCGGAATTGTGGCCGGGTTGAAATTAGTTAAGCCCTGTCAGCAAATCTGATTTAGTGCCAGCTGCTCACAAAAGGATGCTCAAGCAATCTGCGCATTATCCTTTGCACTCAGCCAGGCACAAATTATAACTTTAGTGGCAATTTAATTAAGCAATTACAAGGGGTTCTCTCTTCGCTCTGCTGTTGCTGCTTTCTCGAGTGTTGATTTATTAACAGATGCTCAGATTCCAATTGAAAAGAGAGTCGGCATTCGTTCTAGAGAGAGGAAACATATGTCCCTTGGCATGCTGCTTGAAGTTGGATCTCTTTGGCAACTTCGGATTCTTCCAGATAGTATTATTATTCTCCCCTATTTCTTTTTTTTTTTATTATAAATATTTTTGTATAGAATTTACAGCATTTTTCTGAAACTCTTATTTCTTTTATATATTTATTTTATTTTTAAAGCGCCTTTCTTTGAAAATTCATCTTCGCTTGTGGTGTTTATATCGAAATTACAGTTTTTTATATACCTTTGTACTTCCCATAAATCGATGCTCGATCTCTTTTCTGATATTTTTATGGACTTTTATGCTTCACTAGATATGCTTTGTATATATAACTATATATGTAGCCTATAATATATGAAGGTCGCTGGGGTTTATTGGGTTAGGTCAAGCGTTCGACACATAGGGACAGTTCAATTAAATGCGATATTTATATCAGACTGACACGGACCACAAATTGGAAAATTAGTTGAGTAGTTGGCCAGTTGACCACCAGGCAGGCCGTCAGCTGGCCAAAAGGGCGAGTTTGTGCGAGCAAGTGCAACAGATGGAGAAGTGGACAGAAATTAATAACGAGGCAAACTCGAAAGAAGAATGTGCATAAAATATTCAAGTAATGTCTTGGGCTTTGGGGCAGGGGCAGGGGCCAGAGGCCAGCGGCAAATGGGCAAGTGACAAGTGGTTTGGCGTGGTTGGTCGGCCAACAGCTGACTTCGAGTATCCCCAATACATAGAAGAATCCCCCAATGGCTGTGTCTGCACAATTAATCATGTGCGTCGTTTTGTGATTTTTAACGACTGCGACTGCTGTCAACGCATCCTGCGGCCCGTGGCCCATGGCCCATGGCCCATAAAACTGGGATGCGCCCTGATAAATGTGGCTCAAGCAAAAGGCAACAACAGCCCATCAAATAGATTTATTATTGAAAATATTTTTGTGTGCCCTTTTTGATTGTTATGGGTCTCTCTCTCTCTCTCTCTCTCTCTCTCTCTGTCTCTCTCTCTGTCTCTCTTTCTTTCTTTGACTGCATCTCTTCAGCAGTCCATGCCAAATGTTGTGACAGGAGCCGAGAACAAATGTTGTGTTAAATTTATTTCATTACATTGGCATTTTATGATGACTTGGCGCGTTCTCTTTCATTTGCTTCTCTCTATATGTGCTGGTTTATATATTTTTGAGGCGTTCGATTTCAGGGCAATAAAAGTGAAAATGGGTCCTTAACACAGGAGCAACAGCAAACAGAAAACAGCAGCAGCAGCAGCAGCGGCAGCCCCATCTTCAGCATCAGCTGTCGCTTTTGTGCATGGGTCTTTGAACTTTGTTCAGTGACAGCAGCTGACTTCGACAGCTATCAAATGAAAGCGAAGACAAGTTGGGGCGCAAGTGGATTCTTGATTCTTGAGCTGGAGACATAAAAAACTTTGTCAGGTCTGAAAAAATGATGAGATAACAAATAAGTTTTAGTGTCACATGCAGTCCGAGGGATCAAAATAATGATCAAGAGGCTATCAAATATGAAATGGCTTTAGTTGTGGGCAAAATAATGGAGCACAGCAATTAAAAGTTTTCATGTAATACCAAAGATATGATTAACGATGCCTAAAACTGAAATTAAAGCTGTAGGGCTCCTGCTCCTATCGTACTTTCGTTTAATATCTGAAATACAGTAGCATCTATCAATGGGTTAAGCAGAAGCTCAGCAATCCAAACTCTCGCTACAAAACTAATTATCCCCTGTTCGGAAGAAGGAGCGAGGGGAAGGGGACACACACAACACCTTTACACATAATTAAAGGCCTGTTGACTGCGGCGACAATGAATGGGGGATATTAATGGTAAACAGACAGCAGCAGACGGCGGTGGTAAGAGTCGGTTACCAACCATGTCCAGCTTGTCGGCCATTCATTAATCCAGAATCCACAATCCACAGTCAAGTGCAGACACAGAGCAGAGGAAGAGGGGCTGGCAGCTAAGCTGAGCCGAACTGCGCTACGTGCAACGCGCCTTGCAACGTGCAAACGGCGGCACAACAACAAAGCGCAAGAGCCTATTAGCCACAATAAAGAGGCATCTCTCTGCTCTCAAGACTTCAGTCGCAGTCTCGAGTCCCAATTCTATTATGCAGCTATGCAGATGAATGGGAGTTGGAATTGGAATGGGAATGGGAATGGGAATGGGAATGGGACGGGAGTGGGAATGGGAGTGTGTGTGTTTGTTCGCCAGATGCCATTACAATGTAAATACAAGAAAAGTTCAATCGGCAACTTGATGCGGGTCTCCCTCGGTCCACGAACAAAGTGAGTCGGGTGAGGGAGGAGAAGGCCGGCACACGTAGAAAGCCATTTCATTAGGCACAGACACAGACACAGACACAGACACAGACACAGACACAGACTCAGACTCAGACATAGACAGAGCTACAGCCTGAAGCTCTCATCTCCATTTGAGTGGCCCCGACTCTCTGTTGAACAATTGATCAAATATCATAATTTATCAAATGACAATGCGACAAGGCGGCAGCCTCTGTGAGGCAACGGCCCCGATCTCTGTGCCCAGTCGAACTTGTTTGCTTGCCCCAATCCCCACACCCAGACACTATCCACAATGTCTGTGTGTTCTCCCCGCCCCGGCCGCCGTCTCTCCTCTCGTTTTTTGAAAGCTACAACTTAATTTATTTGAACAATTTAGTCTGACACAACAACAGTGCCCAGAATCTAAACAGACCCATTTGGCTTGTCTTGTTCTTATTTATACGTATGGCCCTGCCCAATGAAGCTATCAAAGCATCTATTTAGCATAATTGCAGTCGAGCCGAGCCACGGGCGTTTGTTCTTTGCCAGCGGCTCGTGGTGGTCTATGATAAAACCTATACGAGCCGAATCGAGAGAGGGCACAGTGGAACAGATTGACGTACTTCTGGGCACAATGTATGGGAAAGCCTTGATCAAGTTCTCCTTTAGAAAACATCCCTTTGTTTTAGCATTGAATATAGTTGTATATTTTTGATGGAGCGACTTTTGAGTACTTATTACAAAATTATTTGTTAAAATCAACTTAGAAGACGTTCAATATGGCTAAGCAGGAGAAGGGGGTCGAAAACACCGATTTGGATGCGAAGCCGACCTGCTGCTGCAATTGCAAACGGAAGATCGATCCCTATCAGCTGTTTCAGGACAATATCGAGGACGTGGCCAAGTGTCTAGCCCAGATCATGGTGATCTGCGGCATCAACACAACCAAGGCCTGCAACGCCAAATCGATTATCAAGCGCGCCTTCATCTATCACGAAAAGCTGAGGACGCGCTGCCCCGCCTCTCCTCCAGTTGGCACGCATTTGCATCGGGACGACATGCTGCAGGCGCTGCGCATCAAGTGCGAAATGGAGAGCGTGGAGGCAATGTTGACGTACGCGATCATCAAGCGTGCCTTCAAGGCATTCTTCCACGGGAAGCCGCCCAGGACGATCAGTAACCCCATACAGGACGCCATGGTCATACACACGCAGAAGTCGGCCTGGCTGCATGCCGCCTACAGGACGGCGAGGCTCTTTGATAACTATAAGGCAGCCTTTTTCTGGGCTCACAAGGCGTACGAGAAACAGATCACAATTGTCTATCGATCGCTCTACGAGCGGATGAGCGCGCGAGCCAATCCCTTAACAGTGCCCACCTGCAGCTGTCGCAAGTGCGGCAACATGGAGGTGCCAGGGTACCCCAAGCCCGATGCGAAGGTGCACGAGAAGTTCAAGTTGGCGGACTGTAACGATTTGCCGCTGTCCTGCATTCTGTGCGGCCTGCAGGTGCCCAAGATCGAGACTGATGTCAAGGTGAAGCGGCCACGCCCCATTATCAACCACGAGCTGAAGCTGCCTCGCTGCACCAAGTGCAACTCGCCGATGCTCATCTGCGAGTGCAACATCGATCAGCTGACCGGCGAGCTGTACGGAGAGTGCGGCCAGGACTCGTATAAGGTGAAGTGGTACCGCCTGGAGGCGGATAAGGAGCCCGCCACCAGCTTCGAGGACGCCCAGGAGCCGGGCACTGATTGGGAGAATCATCATTGCCCCATCGACTGCAAGCACGACGTTTGCAGCGAGACGTCGAACGTCTGCCACGAGGATCGCAAAACCAGCGTGTCCACTGCGGAGAGCAGCTCCTCCTTTACCACCTGCTCCGGCTCCGAGGATCCCGTCGAAAAGCTCGAGCAGTATCTCAACCAGTTGTGGAACGAGGAAATCGCGGCCAAAAACAATCCTCATACATATAAGCCTCGCGTCGTGTTCCCGCCACGTGAGCCCTGTAAGGCGTGTCACCGGGACTGAGTATTCGTTCTGCTCCCCAAATTCTTCACGAGCTTTGTAATCTGACAACTGAGTCTATGTGGTCTATGGAAGACAATCGTTGTTCATATACATATATCGTCTCTATGTTCCATATTATATATATATATATCTTGCTTGTTTGTATAACAATAAAAGCAGGGATGCATGTTACGTGAAACAGGGCTGGGCAGATGGCCAATGGATTGCTTTTATTTACTCCCGTATACTGTCTTTTCGTTTGTATTATCCTCAATCTGTATTACCTTTTAAGTAGGTTTTTATTTTGAGCTTCGCCTATTATAACTTTTGTTGAGAATTTTCCTATATGGCGGCTCTAGCGCCATCTCATATCGCTACTCTTTGGCACCTAGTTCCTTGCAACTGCTGGGGAGGCAGACGGCAATCCCGCGATCGCCCACACGCTGCGCACGTTGGGCGAGGAGCCGTCGTTTATCGGACACCCGCAGATCGCGCTCCTGACAATGGCCACTTAAATGCCATTGCCAGTTGTAATCTTTGCTAAATTGCTGCCTCGGCTACTGTTGTCAACACCCGCCCGCGCTGCCGCCCTCCCCTTTTGCTCCGTTTGCAGCTCGTTCGCTCCGGAGGTTCCACATAAATCGCTCGCATTATCTGCGCACTTGCATCGCAGCCAGGGGATTGGAATGGGAACAGTGCCAGTATGGCACGGGCTCTCAGACTGTCGTCGTCGTCGTCGTCGTCGTCGTTCTCGCCTGCTTATCAATCTCGGCTCATCTGCACGCAGCCACCGAACAGAACATCTTCTGCGAAAAATAATTCCGCAACTTGTCACATTTTGTAAACGCGGCGACGCCTCTGCGCCAGTTGTCGGCTGCCAATGGTAATGGCCAGGCTTTGCAGGCTGCCTGGCCGAGTCCTTGAGTGTCACCTAGACTATTTTTGGCAAGCCCTGCAAAAGTGCAACTGCAACTGCATCTGCCACTGCAACAACAGTTGCCATTGCATCGTATCTGCCGAGTAAAGCCTGACTTATGCTTGAATTCTTGACTTCTCTTGTTTTGCCTGTTGTTCGCTTAGAGCCGCATTTGCATATAGATTTATTTTTATGGCCATCACAATGGATTGGGCACGTTGAAATCTCTTGGTATTTATGTGTGAGCCCTACGACATTTTGAATAACTGGTTGCTGATGCCCGAAGGTGCGCTCTACGAGTAATGTGATATGACAACGAGCTAAATAGTAGAAGTCTGGTTGAGCATGTTGATAATGAGTGCATATAGCACGAGATAGACCAAAGCTACGCCGTTGATCTGCTAATTCGAGCACCTAATATCATCTCCCATACACGAGCAGCAATTGCTCGTCCCACTTATCAAATATGAAATCATTTATTGCTCTCACTTTGGTGCAGAACAAAGCCCCCACTTGAATGTTGAGAATGGAGAGTTGAGTAAACAGTGGGCATTGAGTAAAAGCTCGTGTAGTTAATTGTAGACCACAACCCGAACCATTGAACTTTTAAAAAGCAATCAAATTCGCGCCTAATGCGATCTCTTTGAGGCGGATCCACTTGATTGCTGGCATTGTGCGGCTGAAACTTAATAGTCTTTTTATAGCTGCACTTTTTCAACTTCAATTAATGAAGTGTCGAGTTGTGAGCACTAAAAACAGCCGAGCGGTACTAGCTGTGCACTGCCCATCAGGACGGCCCTAGAGTCGGCACTAGTCGCAGCCTCGGGCGCTACGCTTCTTTTTCCAAACATCTTGCCCACCAACAACAAAATGAGCGCCGAGACACGCTGGGAAAAGCCGAGCAGCACCTCTTGCTTGGAAAATGTAAACAAACAAATTAAAACGAGTCGAATGGCAGCAGCAGCAGCAGCAGCAGCGGCGGCGGCAGCGGCAACTCCCGACTTTGGTCTCGGCGTGGCCACCAGGTGAGAAATCGACTGGGAAGTCTCTGGGAAGGCAGCAAAGCAAATACAAACAGACAGAAGCAGCAGCAGCAGCAGCAGCAGCCACAACCACAACCGCAGCCACAGCCATAGAGCAGAAGCTCTTTAATCTTCGGCTGCTGAGTGTTGGAAATGCTTCAAAGTTATCTCTTAGACGAATTGAGTTATTAATGGGCGGACTTTTTGGAGACAACTAGTCGTGATCTGGGTTAAATGCGCTTTAATTGCTCGTCGGGCAGCTGGAAACGAGACTGTGACGAAAGGGAAAACTGAAAGAGGCCGGTTAATCGAGAGTTGATCAAGAAATCGTGCTTCGGCAGATGCAAGTTAGGGTGAAGCTTTTGGCAGCTGGAGAAGAGGACTATTGGGAAATATATTGAACTATGCAGAGGAAGGGTGACGATATCATAAAGAAAAAGATTTGAGAGAGGAAGGGCTTCAAATTTTCATAAAACGGTTGGAGATCTATAAACGTTTGGTGGAAATTTGCAAAGTGCACTCCCAGAGATTCTATATATTTAATGACTGAACCAATTGTTTAGGTGTCTGCTGAATGGTTAGCCTGACCGAAAATGACTGTGGGAAAGAACAGTTGGAGCGTCAAATGATAAACCTGTTTGTCAATTAAACAAAAATATTGTAATAGTTGATAACAGAATGAGCAAACAGAGCCCTGAGCCCTGCACTGCAGAGGCAACGAAGGCAGCGTCCGCAGATGCCGTTGATGAGAACTTCCCAGAACCAGAATGCTCCGCAGTGAATGTATGAATACCAGAACGAGAATACAACAACCTGTCAACCCGGCGAAGAACGGCTGGGGCCCAAAGGCTGGTGCTGGCTCACTCTGGTTCGATGTGCTTGACGCCCGTCCCTTTCATTATCGCCTTCGACTACAGCTTGGGGCTGGGGCCAGGCTTGGATTGTGTCTCCATCCACCTTCGCCTGCCTTGGCTTATTGTTTAGTGAAGCATTTAACTTATAAATATTGTGTGTGGCAAAGAAGAAAAGTGTTTTGTGTATGTGATACCGTTTTGAAATGTGCCAGCAACAGAGACAACAGAGAGACAGCAGCCGACTAGCCAGCTAGCCAGCCAGCCAGCCAGCCAGCCAGTCAAAGTGGAGGTGTTGAGGACGTCGGGGGTCTTCTCACTCGGAGACGCAACGCCATGAAATATTTCCCATGACAATTCTGTTTGTTTTTCGTGTATTGTCTGACTGACTGCCATGGTCTTGGCACCTAAGCGTCGCTAGCGTTCACATCGTCGCCCACTCGTTGTCCAGAGCACACTCGGTTCACACACACACACACACACACACATAAATCAGTTGGCCAGGTTCACAATGCCTGTGAGGGCACTCTCTATTTGCTTTATCTATGCCCAGGCGCTGTATCTATTCTGTATCTTACTGTCGTGCAACGTTTCCCAGCCAGAGACTTGTTGAAAAAAGCCCTTCAGCTACATCCCGAACTGGGCCCCAAAAAGCCAGGCCCTACCAAATGCTCAGCCGAATGGCCTTATGCCGGCAATTTTGGCAGCCGTCTAGCACGAGTTGGCATCCCAGATATTCCAAGAACCTGTTTCAACAGCTTGCGGCAAAGCAGTAGCACGCCTTTTCGATACCCTTTCTCTCAACATGAACAAGGCTTTAACATTAACAGCGACAGCTTAACAGCGGCAGCTTAACATAATTCGCAATTTTTGTATGCATAAGTATTTGTATTTGCCGTTCTACAAAAGTGTGAATTGAAGGCAGTCGTTGGACCGGGACTGTAATTTTCAGGTATTGCACATGCCACATACAAATTTCATATAAAAGGAGTTTCGAAAGGGTAGACTTATTAGCTTCACAAGTGCCGCCAAAATTCTGTGAAATAAAAATATTCAACGGCTCCAATGCGATTGATAATTAAAATCGTTTCGGGACGGGGCCGAAATTTCATTCCTGGTCAGGTCAACGTCTGTGCGATTGGGACACTGGTATCCAGTCCACCAGTTGAGGAACTTGTCGGATGGGACTGGCTGGCGCAGCTTGCG
Organism: Drosophila mulleri; assembly: GCA_035047565.1. Lineage (NCBI taxonomy): Eukaryota > Metazoa > Arthropoda > Insecta > Diptera > Drosophilidae > Drosophila > Drosophila mulleri. Next base: position 16,756,646 of record JAWNPK010000049.1, on the reverse strand, counting down.
CATCTGCCGGCACAAGGCGCAATAGGGATGTCTGTTTTTGTGGATGCGATATTTGGAATGCCAATCGAAGTATCGCTCGTACTGCAGCGGATCGTCTGACAACTTTTCCAGATGTATGGCCAGCATTTCCGGAGTCTCGAAGTCAGCGCTGCTGATGTAAGAGCCAGGCGGTATCAAGCCAGAAACGTTACCACGGCCGATGATGACTGGCACCACGTAGTGGGCCAACGCTTTGTATATCTGCGGATGCACAAAGTCCGGACATTCACTTGACTCAAAGATCAGCATGAATTTATATTGACCGCAACTGGGGAGAAATGAGATTTGAGATGAGAATTGAGCTAAAGCAAGGAGGCAAGAGCAGCTAGAACACCTACTCTTGGTATCCATGGCAGGTTATGAAGGCATCCAACTGAATGTAGCTGCGCAGCTTCTGCAGGTAGAGACTTTCGGGCAGGGAATACTCGTTGACTTCGTACACCATGTAAAACACGAGACGCTGTTTCTTTTGCAGCCGCATTTGGAACTGAGAGAGCAACTCGCTTGAGAGACGATCCAATGAACTGAACTTTATATCGGCGAGTATATGATGCTTTTGATCTACAGCCGAAAAATAGTAGTCGGTGAATAGTATGTCGGAGTCGCGCCGATACGTCATGGAATAGTTGAACACAGAAGCACCATGCTCCAGCAGTGGATTACGTGCCAAGCTCAGTGGGTTTCTGGCCGCAAATACCGCCAAAAAGTATGGAGCGCGATTTACCCGTTCCAGTCCGGCGAGTGAGAAGTCTCGATCAGCATTGAAGACAACGGCATGAATCGGCCCATGGGCGTATTCCCGGTCGTTGGTCAAAATGCAGCCACATTGCAGATTTTCCCACATGACCGGGCTGTGCTCATTCCAAAGGAGTATAGTCTTTCCGTTGGGACGCTTTGCCAGGAGCCTTACCCGACTGCTGTAGCCTATAAACCGCATCATCAACAAAATGATCGCAAGACAGACGACGCTCTTCAAAATGGTTAAGTACAAAAACAATTTCTGGCGATCGTTATCGTGCTGGTTTATGACTACAGAGTTATTCGATAGTTTCGACTCCTCGGAGTCCAGATGCACGGGCTTGTCCTTGACCATCCTGACGGCTGGCACATGGAGCAGTTGCGAACGCGTTTCGGATTTATATGTTTTCTTATTAATTTTGTCGGCTGACATTTTAAGAATTTTTCGTTCGAGTTTTCAAATATAAAATGGCATGTTTAATCGAAACATACAAATAAATCAAACAGAAGGCCTACTGGCATCGTCAATGCCAACTTTGATGGGGATAATTACACCAAGTATATGTAACAGAGCTCTAACCAACTGGTGGATGCATAATCTTGGTTGACCTTCAGGCTAAGCCCTGGCTTGAATGGGGAGCTGACGATATGTGGACAGTCCGATAGAGAGATTCAATGCATAGCCTGGTTTAAAATATTTTATTCACACTAGATAAACTAATTGTAACTATTGTACTAGTTTTACAGTTGATTGATTATACAGACAATCGAAAGAGTAGTAAACAAAGTCATTCCTTGTGATGTCGTTGAGATTTGTTTAGTTAGTCCTCGGAGCCCGGACACTGGTAAGCTGTCCACCACAGAAGGAACTCACCAGAGATGCGCTTGCGTCGACTCCTCCGCAGCTGTGTGCAGAGGGCGCAATAGGGCTGCTTGTTGTAGCTGATGACGTACTTGGAGTGCCACCAGAAGAACTGCTCGTACAGCAGCGGCTGTGAGGAGATCATTTTCAGGTGTTTTGCCAGCTCGAAGGGTGAATGGAAGTCATCGGCGCTTATGTAGGAGCCGGGTGGTACCAGATGGCTGAGATTACCGCCTCCAATCAGCACAGGCACCACAAAGTTGGCCAGCGCCGTGTAGAAATGTGGATGCACATAGTCCGGACAGCGTGTGCTCTCGAATATCAGCATAAACTTGTAGGGAGCGCAGCTGATGTCGATAATGAGAAGAATATAGTGTAAAGTTAAGGAGGGTTCTAACAAGAGTTAGTTACTTATTGGTGGTGTGGCAGTTGTCAATGTAGCTCAGTTCCAGGTGCTCGCGCAGCTGCATCAGGTAACTGCCCTGTTTGGTACTGGCATTCATATCCTTGCACTGCATATACATGACCAGATACTGCTTGAGGCGCAAGTTAAGGCGTAGCCGGGAGGACACTTTTGTCGGCAAACGGTTCATGAAGCTGACGACGGGTGCTGTGAAGTTGAGGACGCGCGCAGATGGTTTGCCGATCCTTGAGAAGTAGTATTCCGTCCACACCAGATCGGAGTCCCCGCGATAGCTCATCGAGTAGTTAAAGATGGAGTCGCCGTGTATGGATATCGGATTCTGGTCGAGATTCAGCGGATGCAAGTTAGCATAAACCACAAAATAGTCGGGAGTGTGTGCGACTTTATCGAGACCATCCATGGAGTAGGGCCGATCTACGTTGACAACGATGGCATCTATGGGCACTTTAGTGTAGTTCCGATCGCTGGTTATCACGCAGTGGCACTGATCACTGTCTTGTCCGTTGACATTCTCATCGTTCCACAGAAGAATGGCCACTCGAGGCACGTACTTATACTCACTGTTGATATGTCGCGGCACGAAGTGCAGCAATACGAATATTCCCGAGAGGCATATAATCCATTTCAAGATCAGATTGCGACTGTTCGTCAGTCGACGGGATATACCTGAGCTACGAGACGGCGGAGGGATCCCAATGAAGGTTGCTGTGTCATCATTGTGTGAGCTATCCTCCACATCGCTTTCCTCCAGTCTCCTGCGCTGTGGATGTTGTCGACTGCTAAGAATTTTGTCAAGAGGCATGCCGCGAATCCTGTCGACAGGCATTTATTTGTAAATAGATTGTAGTATAGGGTTATATCATTTGAGTTTTGTCAAACAATAGTATTGCACTTTACCAACGATTTGGACTTAAATGGAAATGTTTATTTCACTGACGACTAGGTTTTCTACATTTTTCACAAAGTAGTTTGTATTAGAAATTCAAGTCTTGAAATTGCAATCCCAAAGAAAGAGCGAGATATATCCAGAGAGTGAAAGGGAGAGAGAGAAAGAGGGAGAGCGAGAGCGAGACCGAGAGCGAGAGCGAGAGAGTAATCAATCATTATATTTTCCAATTTGCAATCGCAGAGCTTCGCAATGCTCTTTCGCCGTTCTTTGTGTCGATTGAAAAGTGCTGCCAGTTCCTGAAATTTAGCATAAAATTCACTTTCCCTTGGCTCCTTCCGCTCGAGCGCCCCCTCCCCTGTATTGCCCTGTCTGGCATTCAGTCAAGCAGGAACCAAGCAATCAATCATTTTGGCTAAGCCATCAGCAACATGACAAATCTAGCCACAAACTTTGCGTAGCTCGCATCGGTGTCAGAAATTGAGGAAATATTGTGCTCCTCGTCTCCGTCTTCGAGTCTGAGTCCGACTCTGGCACTGTCTGGTAATCCATTGATGATATATCACTGCAATTTGGAATATTCATTTGCCAACTTTTGTCGCTGCTCATTTGAAATGCGGCACACAAACCCGCCAAGGATGTGGCTGGCGTTGGCCATTGGGCTGGTTAAGAACGTGCCGATGGCACTGACTGACTGTCAAAGACTTGAACCTGGTATTGCTTGCATTCAGATTTTTCCGATTGACAAGCACTTAAGTGCAACAAAGACAGAGACAGGAAGGAAAAGGGGTGGAGGGGGTGGGGGCGGGGTAGAGAGAGAGAGAGAGAGAGAGAGAGTAAGGATTCGCCTGGGCACGTAGCAACAGTTGCCATGCAAATTGCCAGCGCCAGCTTTATAAATAATGCCTCGTTTATGTGCGAAAGTGAAATTGGAATCGCAGGCGCGCCACAAGCACAGAAAAACGAATTAAGAGAGCTGTGAAAGAGTAGGTGGAGGAGGAGAACGAGTCGGAGGCGGAGAAGTGCTGGTGTAACTGCAACAGAAGGCTAGCCACATTAGAAGTTGGGGGTGAAGCGGCGACTAAGCCCAAACGAAACACATATAAATTTTAATTATTCCAGCGAATCGCTGCCAAGGCTGAGGCTGAGACTGAGGCTGAGACTGTGGCTGACTCCAAAAGGCAGCACAAAGCGTGGCCAAACAAAAGATGCGATACGATTGCATTTGGTGGAGGCTGTGAGACGTCGTAGCCACAACCTGGACCTGTGGACCTGAACCTGGAACTGGCCCTGGCCCTGACTGTTGCTCCTTGCTGTTTGTTGCTTGGCAAGACGCAAACTTGGAGAATGGAATTGAAATTCCATTGTGATTTTTGGGGGCGTTGCCGCGTCGAAAAATGCAATAAATATGCATATGAGAGAGCGTTTCGCCGAGAATTATGGCTCACAGCGAACACTAAAGATTTGAATAATTTGGTTCCCACACTCCAAAAGTCAGCTCCAGTTCCAAATCCTCAAGGGGCCACCACAAATATGATGTGAATGCGAAAAAGTCGCCATCTACACAGATTCTCGACTCACTCATAATTTTAATTAAAGTTATTAATAGGCCACGTCAAGAACTCCAATGTGATTTACCTGACTCTCCCTCTCTCTCTCACTCTTGTTCTCTATCTATCGTCTGACTCAGCTGCTGAGGTGTCCTTAAGCCTTGGCTCAATTAAATGCCGCACACATTGTGCTGGCAACTGCTTAATTATCGAGAGCCGGCTCCGAGAACCCAGTTCAAACGTATCAAACAACATGCAACAGTAACAAAAGGACGCCGGCGGCAAAGTCGCCACCTCAGAGACGCCGCACGAAATTGGACTCGATTGCGCCGCTGTTGCTGTCTTCGTAGCCCCGATATATATTGCTAGGAATTAACATGTAATTATCCCAGCTTGGTCAGACTCGAGAGCGAGACTCGAAATGAAACGCAACGAATCGCCGGCGACACCCAAACCAAAAACAAACTGCGTCTTGTTACCGCAGCCAGGACGCCTCAGCGACTTGTGCGTGGCCTAGGCCACAGCTGCCTACAGCTGCGGGGCGTGTCTCAGTCTGAGTTGGTTCGATTCCCAATTCCCTGACTATTCGACTGCTCGACGGCTTGGGAGAGACTCCTCGTTTCTTTGACCACCCGCGCTTGTGGCGCTAAAGTTGTCAGTTTGACCCTAATTAGGTGTTATCTAACTGACCCGGCTATTGGTTAACTGTGTGGTTATTGATGTGCCGACACGTATTCATTTCTTCACTTCTTCACCTCTCTCTATCGCTCTCTCTTTCTCTCTGTCTGTTGCTTCACTTTCACTGGCCTCTGCCATTTCCTGGCTGTGCGTTCTTGTCTCGCCATGATTCACCATGTCCCACGCTTTATTTGGCGCCACTCGTCGACTGTCACAATCGACTGGTGACCCACAAAGCAACGCTCAGTCCCGCTCAAATCTCAGTGATTATCACTGCCCGGCACCGAGCCATTGTCCGAGTGCCTATTGTCATTATCAATGTAAATAAATCCCCTTAACCGAATTACCCCCGAGGCTGTCTGCCATTCGCGTAAACAGTTTGATGATGGCAATCAAGTCAAGTTGGCCCCGTTGGGCCAATTGCTGCCCCTGCTCTTATTGTCACGATCAACGCGAGTACGCTGGCCTCCGCCCGGTGGCCCCCACTGGATGACACATACGCCTCAGTAGCCCGGATGCAGGCACTTGCTGTCCGCTGATTGATGCGCAGGCGGTAGTCTCCGTCTGTTATTGCTGCCGCGGCTGCTGCTGCTCATTGCTCAGCTTTCCACTTGTCGTCGCTGTTGAAATACGGAAAAGTGATGTAAACCAGGAATTCCGCTCGACATCTCATGAAATTTTAAATAAATAATTCAACAACAACAGCAACGTTCGTTCCTTAAATGTTTCTTAATTAGCTCAGAATTTAGCTTAACTGAAATACAGCAAGAAACTTGGATAGGTTTATGGGAATACGTAGAACTGATTAACTTAAGCTATATAGTATATGACTCTGACTTGAGTTCAGTTTACACGAATCGAAGTTGAAGATGGAAAACAAAGCAAACTAAGATTCTCTCTTCTACTATAGTTTTTAATGAAATTGGAGTAACTTACACTTCTTCTAAACTCATACCACTTCACTGCTTTATGTACTTTTTTACATGAAGTGCTTTGCATTCATTCCTTGAGCTTTTCTTTCTTCTTACTCATCTCTGTTGGAATAAAATCCAATCTTCCTCCATGGAAACTTTCAGACCATCTTAATAAATATTTCTTTAATTAACTTTACTACTCTTTGCATAAGTTCATCTGCCTCAGCTCCAGCTTCAACTGCACCTTCGGCTTCTTCCTGCTTCGCTCTCTCCTTTTCCTTTCATACAGTTTTTATTTATTAAACTCATAATCTATGTTCCTGTTTACTCTTAGTTCGCGTTTGGTATTTCTACTCCTATTCTGTTTGCGCTACGTAATTTCTTGGCAGTCTGTTTTAGCTTCCTCCTCTGTCATTCATCTTCTCCGTACCGCGCGCCTTTCAGCAGTCATGCATATTTCACAGTCCTTTTGTCTCCCTTTGCGTTCCACCCACATTTCGCTGCACTCCCCGGGGGGCGCTACCGTGACGACGAGACACGGACAATTATGTAAATATACGGAGGCGCCTGCCCTGGCATAGACGCCGGGGAATACAATGGGACAACCGCAATTATTGCCGACCATTTGGCAAATGAATGCGTGACAAAACGCAGAGAAAACATTGAGAGGAATAAAGGACGGAGACGCAGAGACAGCCAGGCGCAAGGACATGGCCGAGGTCAGGACAATAGACGGCGCAGCGGGAGTGGCAGCGAGGTCAAAGGTCAGCCGCGCTAATGTTGTGCTAATTGCGATTGGAACGCGGCCCAAACAACAAGCGACAAGCGACAAGTGACACGAGACAGTCGGCGCTTAGCCTAATTGAAGTGTTGGCCTTGTCCACGGCAGAATTTACGACAATTGCCGAAGGAGGTAGCAAAGGCTATTGCTTTCAATAGGCGACCACCCAGCAGGACAGCGAGAAAGCGACCTGATGCTTCCCTCTCTGTCCGCTGTCTGCTGTCTGTCTGCCTGCAGCATCCTGGCTGGCGGTCCATGAGCCTAACCCAGCTCCAATGTCGCTCGAGCTGCTGTGGGGGGCCACCTCGCATGCGCCTCGTAACTTGATCCTGCGCACGCGTGGCCCAGGCAGCCAGCCTGCTCGAACTGCGGCGTCCTTCGCCGCTTGTCGGGCCAACGGCTGTGATCTTTAACTTTTTTTTCGCTTTCGCTCAATTGGCAGCAGTTATGGTCCGATCTGGCCAGGCCAGGCCAGGTGTGATGTGTGTCGATAGCAATGCAAAAAAAAAAAAAAATAAATGAAACTGTAACTGGATCTGCTGCAGCAGCAGCTCGGCTTCGGTCAGAGTTCTTGCACAGGTCCAGATCGTATGCAAAGTAGACCACCAATTGCTTAAACGGCTGCTGTTGCCGCAGGGGCCAGCAACATTGTCTGCTCTTTAGGCATACCCTAACCTTCGCTAAGGTTCCCAAGATGAAGTGAGAGCTTTTGGGAGTATTTAAGGAGACGACACTCAAAGTAATTGAGTGTTATACATGTTGCGAGGATGAGGAGTAAGGAGAGAAGCAGGAGTAAAGCACAAGCAAATAGTAAGCAATAATTAAGTTGAAAGTGTATTTAGAATTCGCATTGCCTAGTAAATTTCGTGTGCTTTGGTGCTGTGCTGCTTGCTGACCACCAAAGTTGATTGAAATTTTGGCAATGACCCCAGAAGTTGTTGTTGGGCAGCTGCTGCTGTTTGACTGAATGTGGCAGCTGCTGGCTGGCATCAGCTTCGCCCACTGAGCAGGTCGAGGAGCGAGCGACGGAGCGTTAAAACGCACACGTTGACAGCTTTTTCATTATTTAAGTTTCTTTTGCCTCTTTGCTGTGTTTTGTGTTTGTGGCAGTTGCTGTCGACCTTTTGCAGTTGCATTTGCAGTCGCTTAATGTGCGATTTTATCTGCAAGATATAAATTGTAATTATTGCATTGTCTCTCTCACTGAGAGGGGCCAAGTTCTTATCAGCAGCCAGCGCTGACGAACATTAGCGAAACACAGCAAAAACTGAAATAATTGCAAATGAGTGTCGAAATAAAAGTGCAGCACACTCACACACTCACAGCCGCCCACACGCTGCTGTACAGGTAAGCGTGGGGCGTGGCAGGCGCAGGAGAGTCATAGGGAGAGGGAGAGAGAGGGAGGTGCTTTTTTCGCTCTTTACAGCTGTTGCGACTGCGCATTGTGTGTTTTTGGCTTGGCTGGGAAAACGCGCTGGAAAGACAAAGCGTAACAAATTGCTCAATGTTAATGTTGCTGTTGTTGTTGTCGCTATTGTTGTTGTTGTGTCCGTTGCTGTTGCTTTTCGCGCTTTAACACTCTACTGCTTTTTTTTTTTTGGCTGCCCAGAAAATTGATGATGTCGACGTCGACGAGGACGTTGAGTTATGGCCAGTGCAGAGCTGTGACAGCTGCCAGCTGTCAGAGAGAGAGAGAGAGAGAGCAGCCAGAGAAAGAGCAAGAGAGCGCGATAGACAGAGAGAGATGGTGGATTGAATTCAACAGCTGAGTGACCACCCAATAGCCACAGCAGCAGCAATCGCTGCACATTAGGCACTATCAAAGGAAAATACATTTTAATTACCACGCAATGTGATGAAAATCGCTGCAGGCCACAGCGAGGGGAGCCCTTCGAGCTTGGTTTGTGCTGCCCTAATCAATGGAATGCTGCGCATACATACACTTTTCTTTTGGGGGGAGGGATGGGGAGCGACGTCCAACGGTGCGTATGAAATTGGAAATCAACCAAACGCTGCGACCACACAAGTCTGCTGCGGCGCCGCCCAATGCAGCCCAACACGAGAAACCTCGCCGCACCGCTCCGCTCCACACTTGACGTTGATGGAGCTGTCGATGATGCGTTGCACTCGCGCTGTTCACATTTTGTTAGTTGTTATTAACTGATTTGTGTTGCTGCAGCGGCTCTGATTGATGCCCCCAGCAACGAACAGACGCCAGCCGAGGCAGGGCCAGGGCCAGGGCCAGCAGCAGCGCCTTCTGAATCGCCTTCGTTGCGGTCATGGCCCGATAATTGATATATGTTTCGATCGCTCTCTCTCTCTCTCTCTCTCTCTCTGTCTCTCCCTCGGTGGATCAAAGTGCGAGCAGTCATCATGATGATTTGATTAATTTGAATGGAGTTCTCTTGGAGTGTTGATGGCCAATCTCTAATTAAAACATATAAATTCAGACCCTAATCGTAGTCAACTAATTTCAAAGTTTTCTTTTATAAATGCGTGAGTGTGTGTGTGTGTGTGTGAGTGCGTGTGTTAATGTGTGGAAAGTGCGCAAGATTTTGACAACTGGTTCTCAGCGGCGTTGACAACAAAATACGTGGAAAATAAAACATTAAACAATCATAAATACAATTTTCCCACAGCGCCACACACACAGTGAAAGCGTGTGTGCGAAATGATGGACTAGCAGATGACCTGTAACTAGCCAGTTTCGATTGAGAGTGTGAACTGAAAGAAATCTCTTTTGAACTGTCAGCAGAGCAAGTTAGCTTTCATATACAGTAGCTTGTGGGAGATCTTTGAAGAGAACTCTTAATCGAAGTGTCAAAACTTTCGATGAGAAATGTCGATATGAAACGTTGATATATAGATAATTATATTATCTGAAACATATCGGCATATCTAAGATCATTCGCCAGACTATATACCCATTTGCGTTGGCAATTTCTTGCAGGGTATAATGAAAACGAGCAGCGGTCGAGAAACTTTTGTAGTACATGAAAATGTCATTCGCATAACACAGCCCAAGCGACAACAGCAACAAAATGTTGTTGTTGTTGTTGTTGTTGCTGTTGTTGTTGCTGTTGTGGTTGTTGCTGCTGACAACAACGAAACGACGCACAAAAGTTTAAATCTTTCTTGGGGCTATCAGCCACGCCCAGCGCCCCGCTCAGCTGTAGACCAAGTTGGTGGCACCTTTGCGGTTGACTGTTATTATTGTTATTGTTGTTTTGTTATTTTGTTATTTCAAGATAACAACCGACAACGACAACAACAATAACAACAACAACAACAGCAACACCAACAGCAGCAGCAAAATGTTTGATGTACTTCAAACTGAATGTTTTGCTTTAATTTGCTTATGCGACTTGACCGTTTTTTACGTTTTTCTTAATCGTCGCACTTGCCAATTAAGTCTTTGTCAGATTTTTCGGTTGCGCCCTGAACTTTTGACCTGTTCGCACGCTCAGCTGTGTTGCCTCTTTGTTGGGGCAATTACACTTAACACAGCTACACACTTTTGCTTTCAGAGTGTGTGTGTGTGTGTGTGCGTGTGCGACAAGCCCTCGGTTATCATCAGAACTTTTAGCCGCCTCATTGCAGACAAGCCGAAATATGAAATTGTTTTCCCACGCAAATTAACACTCGGCGTTGTTTTCATATTTGCACAAGATGACTTCATTTTCTTTGCCTGTTTTTTATTGCTGTTGACTTGGCTTACAGCGACCGGGCCAGCTTGCACTGCTCGGACTCCAAAATACACCGCACACAGTTGCTGCTGTCTCATTGTTGTGGGTGCCGCGTTGTCATTGTTTCAAAATAGTGTGTGTGTGTGTGTGTGTGTGTGCCACAATTTACAGTCGCATGTATTGTCGATGACTCGTTGTCGACTTTGAAAGTTGAGGTTACAAAATGTTGCCAGGAATTCGTTGACACATAACTGAATAGATTGAAATTTGTGGTATTTGCTATATGAGCTAATCATAGAGCTACGTGAGTAACATCATAAAGGTATAAATATATATAGATGTAACAGGTAATATAATATGAAAATGAATAGATAGCACTGAGAGATAGACAAGAGGTCGGATAGCAATCGTTGGCAGTGCTCGAATGTCTTAGCCAAAGGTCAAATGTAGCTGCCAATGCATCTTAAGAGTCTACAGCTATATCCTATAACAGCAATTCATATATTGTATATAAGCTTCAATGTCAATGGCTATGACAACAATCTCTTTGGCTTCAGACATAATAGCTGCTTGGAACTGGAGCTGGGTTTTGTTTCAACTACTATTAATATTGTAGTTCTTTCTACCCAACCCATTTGTGTGGCCCAGCTGAGACATTCATCTACATAATTCTGCATATTCAAGCCACGTAGATCCGTGTTGGGGCCACAGATTTTGTCAATTTATTCATAGTGCAAAAGCCATTTGAGTTTTTAATCGATTTGTGCACCTAAGTAGCTCAACTCTCATGTCAAGCTAGAGCACTTCTCAGAGAAATATTTGAAAATGAAAGAAAGGCAATAGTTTTTTGCGAATGGCTGCAATCTATGCAGGCGGAAGCAAAAGGCCAAGCAAAAACTTGTACTTGACTAACTCGAAGCAAATAAATTCAAAGTTCTTGAGCCAGGACTGCTCCCACTTAAAGCCGCTCGACTTAGCATGTGTGTGTGTGTGTGTGTGTGTGTGATTGTGTGCATGGGGAACAATAAAATTGCTTTCTCTGCAAGTTTTACTTATTTGCCTGGTCTCGGACTCGGGTCGAGATGGCGATATGATAGCTGTGGATGACACTCATATCATGCGCCGCCCAGCCTTAAGCACAAGGATCAACTTATCCTCTGTCTCTGGCGCTGGCTCTGGCTCTGACTCTGAGTCTGGTGCTGGCATTGTTTGCCTCTTGAGTTGTTTTTGCTAGCTGCGCTGCAATTGGATTGGTTTGTGGAGAGCTTGAAGAACCTGCAGAGATTTGGCTGCAAATTAGCTTCATTAATGGATAGTAGGGATTTTTCTTGACTTTTGCCCGGGCGTATTCCATTTCCCGTTTTCCATTGTGCTGCAAGATTTTCCGCAGTTGCCTGCATTTTCCTGGTTTTTCGTTTTGCATGCAATTTTCTTTTTCTGCGAGCTCGCATTTCGCTCAATCAGCGCTGAAATTTATTGTGCTCCATAATCATTTGTCATCTTTCCTTAGCATTTTCCATTTTTCCCATTTCCATTTGGCGCCCGCAGCGAGCGCATTAAAATTTTTCGCAACATTTTTCACGCATTCAGCAAAATGGCGACTCGCAGCGCAAATATCCCCCCGGCTCGGAACTCAGGACATCCAAAAACTAGCAGAGAGCGAGCTGTGCAGGAGGAGCAGTGCAGCAGGAGCAGCTGCAGCAGGACGGAGAGCATAGGTCATAAATATTCCGGAATATTGTTAAGAATATAACAATTACTCTACTTCTCACTATGTCTCACTCATACACATACTATATATAGATGTATATTTGTATATTTATATGTATTATGCTGCGTTTTTATGCATGTCCAAAAGCTGCCAACGCAGTGACAAATAAACGGAACGCCCTCTGGCGCTGGAAATGTGCACTGTCAGAGTTTTTACAAAATGGCCAGATTAAGCGTACATATGTTTCATTTCGTATTTGTATACGCACAGTACAATAATAATATATATGTAGCTTGTTCTTAATTTATTGCTAAATTATTAATGAAAAATATACTACTATTATACTACTATTTTACTACTACTCTACTACTATTCTACTCTAAAAGCATTGAAGGCTCAGAATATTATGATATGAAGTATTATGAATGTAGCAAACAGAAGAAGGCGTGACAAATCCTGACAGTACGCTGTCGTAGCAGAAGTCGCAAGAACAGGGCATCTCCTAGTTGAGCACTCCCGTCAAGTGTCCTCCCACTTCTTTTCTTATTCAAATGTCAATCTGCAATACGCTCTAGTTTGTAAGTCAAATTGTTCGAATTGAGAGAGAGCTTCACATCATGCTTATCAATATTATCTCAACTCATTCTCAATTCTTTATTCTTGGCTTATATTCTCTTAGTACATCCCTTGCAACATCATAAATCATTTCGTTGCTATTCAATTTATAATCCTAGCAAATCATATAAAATATATCTCTCTGCCGTCCGCTGATATATGGGACAAGCACAAGCACAACATATTTTTGTTTTCGTTACATAAACCCTACAAAAAAAAAGGAAAAAAAAAACATTGTTCAATAAATTTTCAAGAAAATTCAACAACAATAACAATTTTTTCTCGCATAATTTTCTTTGGCGTTCGATTTGGTGTTTTCTTTCTTTTTTGGGGGGTTGGTGGGTTCTTTTGTATGCATGCCCGAGCGCATTCCATAAGGAAATATCCATAATTCATGCATTCGCAAATAAAACAAGTAAGAAAGCTCTAGTCGAGACTGCTCGACTAGGAGATACCCTGAACCCTCCGTGCTGATGTTCCAATCATTCTGCACACATACATACACATGCATCCACCCCCACGCATAGGCCCGCGCTCTGCTAACTGCGCAGTAAGCAGCGACTGCGCTTGGGCTGCGCTGCAGTGTGGGCAATATTATGAGAATTTATTTGTTGAATAATTTCATTTGTAGACGTACAATCTTAATGAAACTTTCAGAACGTAATCATTATGTGTAAATGTGTGTACATTCCAAAGCACAAGTCTCTAGTACTTGATATACGTTTTTTACAAATTTGGGGCGAAGGGGGCGTGGTATCCAAAATCTGTGAATTACAAAATGTGTGTGCCCATCAAATGTATATACACAGTAAATCTGAAGTCTCTAGGTTTAATAGTGTTCAAATTAGGCTGAAAAAACAATATAAATTTATCGATTATCCTCGATAAAAAAGATATCGAATGAGTTATCGAAAAAATATGATAAACTCGTACTGCGTATGGTATACACGAGTATGCATACAAAATTTCAGCTCTCTAGCTCCTTTAACTTCTGAGATCGACGCACTCATACGGACGGACGGACGGACGGACGGACGGACGGACGGACGGACGGACAGACGGACAGGGCTATATCGACTCAGCTCATCGCCCTGATCAAGAATATATATACTTTATGGGGTCTGCGATGATTCCTTCTGCCTGTTACATACTTTTCACAAAACCATTATACCCTGATTTCCCATTTTCAATGGGTTCAGGGTATAAATATGAAAAGCAATGAAAAACATTAACAACAACAGCAGCAACAACAAATCGAGAAGTAGAAAAATATATAAAAATATGAGTGGGAGAATGTAAATCGCTTTCCATAATTCATCGACTCGCTCGGCCTTCCAGCGAAGGGTCATAAAACGGCGACAACTAAATACAAATATACCCGAAGCAAGTCTAACTCGGACTTGTGAGTCGATTTCTATGTCCATGTCCATGTCCATGTCTATGTCCATGTCCGTGCCGTTAAGGTGCGTGCCCATCCTCTTGATAATTCTTTATGGTCGCATATCGTAAAACTAATGAAATTTCAATTCGTGTGACGCGCCAGCTAACTGAGTTTTTCGGTTTACACGAACAAATTCCACGAAATATTCGCGCACTTGCCCACACAGAATGAAGAAGAAGAAGAAGACGACGCAGAGCTAGTGGCATAAGGACACAGGCGGAAGCAGGTCCGGTCCAGGATGAACTGGCAACGACAGGTGAATTTATGATGAAGTAAGTTGTCAGCGTCTTTTGTCCTAGCGGTCCAAGTCTACGCAACTCGCGTGTAAATTATATTAAATAAAATTCCAAAAACAATAAGAAGCAGAGGAGAGAGGCGATAAAAACGAAAGTAATTCAAAATCTGCGCGTGTGAGGAGGGTTCTAAATTGTTACAACTCACGCCCTCGCACACACAAAAAGAGAGAGAGAGTGTGTCTGTGATGGCGAGTGAGAGTGAGAGAGGGACAGAGAGAGTGAGAGTGAGAGTGAGGAGAGTACCTCACAGATTTATATCGTTAGATTTATGATCCTGTTAGCGCCACTGCACTTGGTTATCCTTATCTCGAGCGTAGCATCGAAGCAGCACAAGGCTGCAGCTAACTTGTTTATGGGCTGCCAGTTGGAATAACTAAATTGTAACCTCTTCATTGTCCTCCTCTGTTTTTACCTGCTGTTCACCTTTCTTGTTGATTTGTTTTGATTTAGTGACTGTGCAGGGGGAATCCCTGGAAGCTGCAAACGTATGCGAGGCAGAGAACGAATCAAAGTGTTTTCTCTACGTGGGATGCTGTGTCAATGAAATCAAATAGGTTGCTTTAATATACAATAATAATGAAATGCTCACACTCAACATTATATGATCTCTTTCGGAACAGAGAAAAATGTGAGGTTATGTCTACTACATAGCCTCACTTTTGAATGCAATTAGCTTTCTTTCATATGCAAATGGATGACATTAATTTAAATAATGTCTGTCTGTCAGTTTAATCAATTTTCAAATGAAACTTTAATCACATGCTCCCCATATTGTCACGTCACGTCACGGCACGCCCACATATGGGCGCGTGTCAACAGTAATTGACGCCATTTTGTTGCACGCGACGCCATTGCAGAGCTGCTTGCGAATATAGTCGACCCCAAGAATTTCCGAGCTTAATTTGTTTATGCATTTCGCTCAATCAACTTGCACTTTGCCCTGCTCATTAGTTGCTGCGGGTGCGGGGGGAAATGGAGCATTAGCCGACGGATATGTCCTCGGCACGCGATACGGTGATCAACTGGAGTCCAACTGGAATCCAACTGGACAAGGCATTGGCGTAACCAAATATCCATATAGATATGCAAGCAAATATAAATATATGTGTGGGTATATCAATATTTGCATCGTGGCAGGCGTATGCTTAACCTTAACCGTATAATCATCTCATCTGTCTGGTAGCCAACCACCGCCCATCTGGTGGGTATGGGTGTGGGTGTGGAAGTGGGCGTGGTGTGCACATAGCTGCAATTAGGCCTTGTTGGTTCCGTGGTCCGTGCCTCGAGATGCGAGCGGTTAAACGTGGCCGCGCTACAGCGTTTGCTCTGCTGTGGTTTGTGTACCAGAGTCCCGAGCGAAAGGGTGAAGACTGTGAAAGGTGTAATATTAATCATATAGCGGCTGTAATAGTACACTCGAAAAAATACATTTGTGAAATAGATGATAATCTAAGAAAATTACTTTTACGACTTTATCTCTCTTTATTATCTGATTAGCTAACTATGAATTTAGATAAATATGCTTATTCCTTATCGGTAGATAATCAGACTTGGTTATTGAAGCTTGTATTCCAACTATGCCTAACTCTTGCCTTATTTAAAGGACTTCAGTTGAAAAACGGCTTCTAACTGAAACTTTTACCACTATGCATTGCCTCTCTCTCTCTCTCTTTCGTTGGCCCCCCTGACGGCTCAGTCTGCGGTCTGGCAGCGCTTTGTTCTCACCTCGGCGCACACATTTCACGCGTATCGGCGCTTCGTATCTTTAACAAAATTGTGAAACCGCAACCAACGCAGCTACAAAGGCAAGAGCAGGAGGCGGCAAGGGCAGCGGGTGGCTGTGAACGTGGATGGGGGGTAATACGATACTACGATACGACGATATTACGATACTGGGCCCAATAGGCGATGTCTGTTGAAGCCCAGCCACAAACCGCAAACTAAAAATGCTCAAAAGGGAATTCTTGGCCAATTGAAATGGAAATTTCGATTGTTCAAATATTTGCTTGGATTCGTTCTCTGTGCATTTGCATTTGGCACGCTCTCATTTGGCGAATTATTTTCATACAATTTTCCGCACAATTAGACATGGAAATGCAAATCCCAGAGAGATTTTCTTTTCCACTGACAAGCAGCCCTTTTTTGGCTTAAACTCCACAGTCAAATGCACTCGAAAGTTGAGTTGGAGTCAGTTGCAGAGCATTTGTGCTGGAGCTTCAGCTGCAGCTTCAGTTTCAGTTTCAGTTTCTGCTTCGCTTTGAGCTTCAGATACATTTGTATCTGCAGCTTAAGTGGCTCGACAGTGGGCTGACTTCTTGTAGATACAAATGTATTTCACATCGCCTTAACTTGCCGAAGATGTGTGTGAAAACTTGCTGCCGAATTTTTATGTTTTTATCTGCCGCTCTCGTTTTGCCTATCATGGAGTGGGCGTGGCGCGGTGGGCGTACTTGAGTAGTAGTTCTTATCATGGGGCGAACGGCAGACGACTGGCAAAAGTTTTTCAATTTTTGCTCCAACTTGGCGCAGCTCCTGCCTGAGCTGCTGCTCTGGTCTGGCATGGTCCCTCCCCCCTTCTGGCGGGGTATCATTGACGTAGGTGTAGCTACGGGCCAAGTTGTGTAAACATTTGTAGTTTACTTTCAGTTTGGGCAGGCTCGTAAAATCTGTCCGTTTCGTTTCGTTTCGCTTCGGTTTGTATCTTTGGCCCAGTTTTCGGCTCGCTTGCTGTGCCCTTTTATTTTGTGAGCCTCAATTGAATTAGAAAATTATCCCAAAAGTTATACGGGCTTAAATAATGGCATACTAACGGAGGGTTTCTCCTTGAGGAACTGCGGTAATAGGGTAGAAAATTACATTTTTATTTTACGCTTAGATTGCATGCCAACGAAATAAAAGACCAATTCCAGCTCAACCTTCTCTTTGGCAAACAAGAAAAAATCTAATAAATTTATTTGACAACAAAAAAGTGGGACAGAGAGACAGAGGGAAGTTTCGCTTGCCGGGCATTGAAACCGGGTCCTCTGAGTAAGATCCGGATATCCTAGCCAATATGCGACTTGAAATTGTTGACTAACTAATTTCCTACTTCAACATGGGCGGCTTTCGACTTTGTTTGAGTAATCCTAAACTAATTGTGAAACAAGTAAGAACTTAACAGGCGAGCGCCATCGGCTGCCTAATACCCGTTCAGGGTTCTTTAGGCAAAGCAGGCCAATATTTTCGAATATGATTTGCTTCATTAGAGTGCGTAAAACTAATATACTCTGTTCACTCTGTAAACGAGCATGCAATATTAAAAGGAACTTCTGTTTACACACATAGTTCAACCGAATCCCTGAAGGGATTGAAGTAAGCAAAACATGTGCGAATATACGTTTACAGTTAATTAGATTTTCTATAAATTCCTATAAATAAATTTCAACTCTATAAATTCCTGTAAATAAATTTAAATGCTCAACTCTGAAGCCTGAAACGAAATCCATATGTAGTTGACTTTAAAAGCAACAGACGAATTATTTGCTCTCTCTCTGTCTCGCTCTGATTTGGTAGTATAGCCTGGCTTAACTATTACAGCGGGTCAACTTGATTTGACCTTTTGTTATACAAAAATTTAATTAAAAAGCATTCAACGGCCGTCGAGTCGCATTCGTTATGCATTTGGCTGCAATTTGCAGCTGTGAATGAAGCACATAATCATCAATTATTCGCACAATTACCGCAAACAAATAAATATTCTTAATTTATTGTGTTTTTCGAATCGCCCACAATGAAGCCATGGGAATTCGTATTTGGTAAAAGCAAGGGGCGAGGGGCGAGAGACTCGACTCGACTTGACTCGCTACGAAAAATATTAAAAATAAAAATAAATTTTCAACCCAGAATAACAAACGCAGACAAATTTGTAGTGGAACTTGCGGGGGGAAGTGGGAGCGGGAGCGGGAGCGGGAGCACTGTCGTAGCTTTAAAGATTGAGATTAATGTTCGTTAAATGAATTTCTTCGTGTCGCTGCGGTAAATTTCATAGATGCATTTGGTAATTTCAATTTGTTTCTCAGGTTTATTGGTCGTGCCGTGATCCGATATTCCGAGTCCTATTTTCGGCCTGCCTCGTGGGATGTGAGCACAAATGTCGCTGCCCATCAGCCCATCAGCCGAAGGGGAGGCAAACGCAGAAGCTTTTAAGCAAGGGCGGAAATGTATTGTACTATCGAGCCAGTCATATATCTCTTAAGTATATTAGGTATTTTGGGGGATAACAGCAAGATCCATAAAATTGCAAGTCTATGGCGTCGTTCAAATGAAAATGTGACTTGCATTAATAAATTGCTGTCGTCGCCGTCTTAAGTCTTCCTCCGTTTGTACAAATTTCTATACCTTTCGGCTCGAGTTCATAAATCAAATTCAGTTCGATTGTCAAAATTGTTGCGACACTTTTGTCGGCTCTTTTGTTGCGTTGCGGAAGCTGCGACTTAACTGAGATTATTCTGCTTCATTTTTGTTTTGTTTTTGTTTTTCTTGTTCTTGTTGGGTTAGTCGCATTGGCGCCATCATCAATTCTCGCCCCGCAGGTTCTAATCCTAAACATTTGCGCGCAGCTCCGCGCTCCATCATAATTAATAAACCACCCAGGCCATGGCACAGAACTGGGTCTGTTTCAACGGTGTCGTGTTTTTTCAGCATCAATTTTACGCTATATTCTATGAACTTGATGGGGAAGGGTAGCGGAGGGTGGGCGCAGGAGGAGAGGGGCGGCTCTTTGTGCAGACGGGGGGTGGGGGGGTCTGCGTCATGTGCGACCCATAAAACAACGTTATTTGTTTCGCCTAGCGATGTCATCAGTCTCTCGCTTTGGCCACGTCTGCATAGTTTGTTGCTGTTCTTAATGCCCCACGAGAAGGGTATTTCTGTTATTTCAAGACATTTGTAACGTTTGCTATACTATAGTTCGTTGAATTGTTGATAGTGTATGCAACAGGGAGATTCCAAGCAGGCTGAGTCGTCTCTCCTTTCTCTCAGCACTTTGCCTAGAAGTGTATATACGGCTCGACCTTATCCATGTAGACCTTCTTCATACTGTGCTCGTTCTTTGCTGTTGCTGTTGTTGTTGTTGTTGTTGTTGGGCTGTCTTCGGCTTCATAATCGGCGTTTAGAGCCATTTTCGCTGCTTGGGTGTCCGAATTGGTTGCGGGTCCCCAGCCCGGGGTCAGCCGAGGATGGTGAGAAAATAGTGCTTACCGTTGGCCCGCGCTCCCTGCTGCCCGAGGTGGCAAAGTGTTTGGCCCGAAGCTTTATTTAGTTGTCACCGACAGCAGTTCTTTTCGTCAGCCAAGGGGCAAGCACGAGGGGTGGGGGGCTCATTGCAGTGCGGCGCATTTCCTGAAAATTTCCAGCCGTAAAAAATCTGAAATGCTGCTTAACGTTTTTCATTTCTTTGGCATTTCAAATTTGACGTCTCATTTATGTTGCGTAGCCAGACCCGGACCCCCTGCCCCGCCCCAGCTGCTTGCCCATAACGGGGCCAACTGCCATTTCAACTTGTTTCATTTACTTTCGGGCTTCATTTCTTTTCATTAGCCGCTCTCCATCTACGCTCGGCCTGTTCGACTAAAGTCATAAAATGTAACTGCTTACCAACTACGCCAACTACGTAGCGTTAATGTTCTCATATATGTATGTATATCTCTCATGTACAGCGCGTATCTACGTGCAAGACCCCCGCCAGAGCTGCCCTTCCCTCCCCCCTCTCCTGACCCCTTGCAATATGTGTTACTGTGCTACACACTCTTTGAGAGAATGGAGACCACCGGGCAGTGCCGCGTTTTATTAATGAAAAATGCAAAAGTTTTTTGATTTTCTGTGTTTAGAGCACTTTTATGTATGTGCGTGTGTGTGCATGTGTGTGTGTGTGTGTGTGTAATTCTACGTGCTTGTGGCCCATATTAGTTGTTGGCACTTGCAGAGACTGAGAAGGTGTAGGGGAAAGGATGGGGGGGGGGGGGGAAGTGGTTACAACGCCAGTTTATTAACTGCGCAAGCATAAGTTCAGATTTGTTAAAGATTTCAGATGGTAGACCAGATAAGGCTCATTCCTCGGTTCCGGTTTTTGGTTTGACCTCTTAAGCAAGCTGATATATGTATGTATATAGAAGAAAAAAACTGGTTAATCCACATAAAAGGTGGGATTCATTGTCATTATCATTATACTTGTCATTGGTATTACGATTTTCATTCTCTTTATCGTTATCGTTATCATCAAGATAATGATGATATTATCGTATTCATTGGCATTTCCTTTGCCATCATAATGTTCATTATTGTTGGCCATTGCAGTAATTAAACGCAATATTTAGCCTAGTTTGAAGCAATTGAAAACTTTCAAAACTACATTTTTTACCATAAATAAATAGAAAATATTTCGAATTTCCACAAAATTGTTGCCACAGCTCGCAGTTCGCAGTTCGCTGCAGGCAGAAGCTGCTGCCCCTCGCATCCCGCCACCCGCCCCTGGCTGGAGCTCAGTGTTTGTTTTGTTTGGCAACAAACCGTGTACCTATTTATGTATTTAGACAGATACACATGTAGCTGTTAGCTGAGTGTATAGTGTATGAGTAGATAGCCCTACTTAGTAGCCGAGCATAGTAAAACAACTGCACAAATCATAAAAATCTCTCACACTCAATCTCTGTGGGTAGCTGCTGCCGCTGCGAGGGGCTGCTCAGGGTCTCTTAGAGAGTGCAATGGAACTCAATGCTGGCTACGGAATATAAAAAACAGACTCAAAATGAAATTAAATCTTGACACCCACGAGAGTTATGTAGTTTTTTCAACTTTTTGTTTTTGATTATTTTGCTGCTGCTGCGGCTGCTTCTTCTTCTACCCTCTGCTGGCGTTCGCTGTCGCATGTTAATTATGCGACTACCTATGCTCAGCTGCCACGCCTCGTCCCGTTCTGTCAGATGTGGGCCGCGTGTCCAAGCCAAGCGAAAGACCTTGACTCTTTGAAGATCTCTTGATACGATTTATACAATTTTTGATTCATGACGTCTGCCCCGCTCGCTGCTCGATCGAGCCACTGTGCCAACGCTCATTCCGTAGGCAAGCCATGTCTCCATATTTGTCGCCCCATAGAACCGGGCATCAAGAATTTCGAATTTGCATACGATTTCTGCAGCTACTCCCCGGGTTCAGTTGCTTATAAGGCGGGATTAGCCAGAGCTGTAAAGCTCTAGAGCTGAAGAGCTGAAGAGCTGAGGCCGTTAACCGAGCCAAGTGTCGCGCCTAATGGGACAGCCTGATTGACAAACTAACTTAGTGACTGGACTGACTGGCTGACTGGCTGATTGAATAGAGCTGCGTGTGGGCGTGGCGATGATTGACGGCCAATAGATAGACCAAATAGGGCTAGCCTATATCTATATACACATACATAAAAAATGTGTATTTATGTATGTGACTTATATACAGCAAACATTTCTGTTTATTTGTCTTGTTTCATTTGCAAATTGTCTCGTTTGATTTCACATTTCGCTTGTGCCGCGCGGGCCAACTAAAAATACATGACAGATCACACGGATCACACTGTCTGTGAAAGATCGTACGATTTTGTGTATATAAAACAAGATGCCAAAGTCAAGTACAGACATCATGAAGCACGAATACTCTTGGCTAAAATATATATATCATATATAAGTCGTGTTATATTTAAAAAGTATTCAATATTTGTATATAGTTGTTTTCTCAATAGTAATATAATATAAATAATATATTTATATTTGAGTGTATGATATATAGTTACCATTTATTGCAGAAAACTTGGCTCATTCATCAGTTTGATTACCCGAATATTTCGCTCTATATATATATATAACTCGATCTCTGTCCATGTCACACTCTCTCTCTCTCTTTTCTCTTTATTGAAACTGTAACACAGAATACATTTTATCAACTAGATTCTCTCTAAAAAGGGAGATAAGGGGGTTCCATTTCCAAATATGTTATATATATCCTACATCATATTTATGTCAGCTCTTTCGCTATGCTCTATTGTGTATCAATTAGAGTTGATTTTCTCTTTACTAAACGAAGGCCTCTGGGTAGCCCAACTGCTCTTAGCGTGGCTAAGAGTATTATTTCTATTATAAATATCAGCAACTGGTGCTACGTCTATTTTGGGTGCTATTCGCTCGCCACAGTGGGCTGATCGCCGTCTTGTCGCATATTTTTGCTAAATTTAAATTGACCAAACATTCATAACGACATTCGCTTTGTTTTCACTGCCTCGACGCCCACCTCCATTACACCTGCGCTCCTCTCCTCTCCGGCCGCCAGCGAGCTGAGATTTGAGATTTCGAAAAATTGTGTATTAATTTTTGGTTTTATTAATTTTCTTGTTCTTGCATTAGTCTTTAATGCGTCGTCGCTATAATTAAAGTGGCCATAAAGCTGACAATATTTTAAGGCAGTTCGCAAAGTGCGACAAATTAATGAATTTATGTGACACGACTACAAAAGACCACACCTCCGCCTGGCAGCCCCTGCCGCTGCCCCTGCCCCTGCCCCTGCCCATGCCGCTGCGCTGCGCCTCTGGCAGTTGCTGTTGTTGCTGCTGGTGCTTTTCTTTGGGACAGCCACCTGTCTGGGCGATTGAACAGTTTATCGCTTAAATTGTTTCAAATGTCGCCAGGCGCCGTTCGGCCCCCACACACGCCACGCCCTTGCCCCCAGCTCCTCATCAGAGGCAGCTGGCGTGGGCGACCCAACGACAAGATTTTCAATTTGCTTTTCGCCCCGAAACTTAAAGAGCAGCCATATATTTTTTTAAAAAAGAAACAAACACGCACACACACACACACACACACACACACACACACACACACACACACACACACGTCGCTCTTGTGGATATTTATGAGCGTTTATGTGTGTGTGCAGGGGGCGGGGCGGAAAAGGGGGGGTTAACGGACTTCGCGTAGAACAAAGATTGTTGCACGTTTCTTGGAAATTTTGTTAATACAGTTTTTTATTTTTATACATTGCCGAATAGATAGATTCGCGCAGATTGCGCGACTCGAGGCGAGGCGAGGTGTTTGCTGTTTCGCTGTCCACACGCTGACTGCATGATAGCCAGGCCAGAAGAGATCCTGAAACGTGGCAGCTATGTGCGTGGCGTCGACTCCAGCCCACGTGGATGCTACATGCATCGAAAGCGAATTCCACGCCATGACATCCTGGGAAACTGTGTGGGCGTTCGGCGGCAGACTGAGACTGAGACTGGGATTCCAACTCCAACTCCAACACCAACTCCGATTCAGACTCTGACTAAACTCTAACTAAATCAAATTGAGAACCGGCTCAGCTGAGAGCCAGCTCGTTGAACTCGTTTCG
Organism: Drosophila mulleri; assembly: GCA_035047565.1. Taxonomy (NCBI): domain Eukaryota; kingdom Metazoa; phylum Arthropoda; class Insecta; order Diptera; family Drosophilidae; genus Drosophila; species Drosophila mulleri. Next base: position 16,732,638 of record JAWNPK010000049.1, on the reverse strand, counting down.
AGGCGCCACTTTGATGCTGCCTGCAGCGGGGCGTGGCACGAGCAGCAGGGCAGATGACTTTTGTGGCTGCAGCTAAAAAGCGAAGCTTAATTGAGTTCAAATTTAGGCATCGTTTTGCACTCGCTGCTCTTGTTGTGCTTATGAGTCTTCTTCTTCTTCAGCTTGCTGCTGCTGCTGCTGCTGCTGCTGTTGTTGTTGTTATTGTTGTTGGCCGCACGCGTTTCTGTAAACAAACAACAACAAAATTCACCCACACAGAAACTTGGCAACAAACAAAACGCAACGCGTGGCAGCCACAGCCTCAGCCTCAGCCACAGCCGTCGCTGCCGTCGACCTGGTCTGCAGCAACTCGCAGTGTTTTTTTTGCTATTTGTTTTCCAAACAAGACTCTTTGCAGCGGGCCAGACAGAGAGGCTGTGGCCGCTGCAGTTGCAGTTGCAGTTTGCGCGTTCAAGTGCGTTCAATTTTCAATAAATCCATAAAATTTGTTGTTGAGGAAGATTCCAGCAGTGTGGCTAAACCGCAGCCGCAGCCGCAGCCGCTGCCACAGACACCGCAGCAACAGTTGCAGCACCAGCACCAGCAGCAGCAGTTGCTCCAACTGTTGCCCCATCTTCTTGAAATCATCTCGATTTTCAAACTGCCTGCTGCTGCTCGGTGGTCGTTGCTTGGCAAACGCTTCGCTGGCGATGGCTGCACGAACTGCGGGACTCCAGACACGGGACGCCCAACGGACTCGATTTTTGTTTTGGTCTACACTAAGTAAACAATGCAACACCAGCAACAACAACAACAACAACAATAAAAGCAACAAATATTGTCGACAGGGGCTGCAGCAGCAGCAACAGCAGATGCAAAGCTCACTTGATAATGATTCACAGTGCACAGTGGTGCAAGATATAAATGAATTTATAGGGGATACCAAGAGAATGGATGAGGAGACGTTTGTCATGAGGACACAAATATACTTAGATATGACAAAGGTGGAGATTAAAGAGGTATGAGCATATAGATCCCAATTATAATGCGAGCCTAGACATGCTGTTTGGCAACATTCTCAGAATAGCTCATCGATTTTTCACGCATGTTTCATGCAGTTTGCTCCACTGTGATCAGTTTACTAGAAGTAAATATGCGATTGAGTGTTGCCGGATTACAGTGGAGCTTGGCACTGCTGTCTGCTGGAGTTGTGATGCTGTTGCTGATGCCATAAACGTGGCAGCATGTTTTGCATCTGCTGCTGCTGCTGCTGCTGCTGCTGCAGTCACATCTGTAACTTATCATTTGTGAAATATTGCTCTTTTGCATACCTGAAAGTTGGGCCGCTGCAGCAGTTGCGGCCGCTGCTGTTGCCACTTGGCTAACAGAACTTAATTCCACTTTATCAGAGACGCGATTTCAATCAACTTGGCGGGCAGTCGACGCCAGCGACGCCACCGCAGACGTAATTTATGGCCACTTTTCGCAACGATTTTCAATTTTTGCGCATTGATGTTTTCTTTAGCTGTGTTCTGCTTTTGCTTCTTCTTCTTCTTGTGTTATATTGTGCGGCCTGCTGGATTTTCCTTTCCCCAGACATGTTTTGATGTCTCGAAATGGGCAAAGGGCCAAGCAGCCGAGGCAGGGAGAGACGCACTTTCAGTCCCTCTCCCGGCGTTACAAATTGATGGGCCAAGTTAATTGGCCCGACCAGACGGAGTGTGTGGCAGACAGACAGAATCCTGGTCAGGTACTTGTTTAAGTGTTTAATTAATGCAACTGGCATTAGATGCGCACCGCTTGAACCACGAGCCCAATTCGAGCAGCAGGCCGCAGACCACTTAATCTGCACAGAAAAAGGAAGAGCAAGAGGCAGAGCCAGAGGCAGAGAGAAGAAGAGCGAGAAAACAAGCCGAGTGCTGCCTGGGTTACTTCGCCCGTTGGGTGCGGGTGAACGATGTCAAATGCTGTGCAATTCTCGCCTCTGCCTGGGTGTGGACACGAGCTGGCGATAGCAGGCGTTGCGGTGAGTGCTTGAGTGGGGTATATTAACTAAGAGAGTAAGGATATGCGAGTGGGCATAGCAACTCGGCTAAGTAACAGTTGGTGTATCTACAGCAGCAGGATACCTAGGAGGATAGGCAGGATATCAGATTGTGCCGAGGTGCAATTGTTGGAGTCGAGAGGAGCATTATAAGGATTGAGTGTATGATAATAATAGATCGTAATTGTAACTATACATAGATCAACAGCCAGCAATGGATTCGCTCTAACTACAACTACATATAACTTGCACAGGGTTCGAATTGTAATAGTTAGAGTATCCAATATTCGCAGTAGTTGTCTACTGAGCTCTAGGCGTGGGTTGTCTACTGGCTGCTGCTGCTGCTCTTGTTGCTGTTGCTGTTGCGTCTGTCTGTTGTCTGACTTTGTGGTGGGTGCAGCCAGCAGAATCGAGCCAGTTTTGTGGATTATCCTTTGTTACGCATCGACAAGCAGCCAGCGAGGAACATGAAACGCTTCTTGTTGCAGCAACTCCTGACTTCGTTGCCGCTGCTGCTGCCGTTGCCGTTGCCGTTGCTGCTGTTGTTCAGTAAAAGCCACGCACTTTGCCGAAAATCGAGGCTTAATTGCAAACATTTGCTGTTCAAGTGAAGTCTGATTGCTGCTCCTGCTGATGCACTCTCTCAGCTGCTGCCGCGTTAATTGGGCTGGCGAACATTTGCGCCCTGGCACTTTGATGCCTTGCCGATGATACTCCATGCCCCAACACACACACACACACACACATACATACGCATGCAGCGACGACATGCAACTGGCGCAGACAGCAACTTTGGGGCCGGCAACACCGAAAATTTGCATTTCAAGCAGGCCGCGATTTATGACCAGGACCACAAGAGCGCCTGTGACGAATCCAATTATGAGGCGCAGCCAGCTGCCAACTGTCCAATGAGCCATGTGTCGAGTGTCGAGCGCTGAATGGTGAATGCCGAATACTGAATACTGAATACTGAATACCGAATGCCGAGTGTGCCATGTGCCTGATCCGATAATGTGCCATCAAATGGCCATAAATAAAACTCACAATACGGATTAAGCGTTTTGTTAACAGATTTATATTGAGCTGAGTTATGGAGGCCACCGAGCTGCGAGCCCCAAATATCGAAGTCGAAGCGAGACACGCTGGCAGCATTAATGAGATGCATGGCTTGCTAATTGCTAATGGCTAATTGGTAATTGGACATTGCTGATCAATGAAATCAGTTAAGCTGAGGCCATCTGACAGCAATGACAATTAACGTCGGGGTACTGGAGATAAGGCCAAGAAGAGTCCAAAGTATTTAACGACAAGCAATATTTGGGCAAGGAAAGGTCAATAGAGGAATCCAGATATCGCTCTTCTATGCCATTCTCATGAGTGAGAGCTGCTAAATTTCATTCCTCTTCTTCTTCTTCACGTTTTAATGTTCCTTTATTTCTCTCTCTCTCTCTCACACACACTTTCTCTCCCTCTTTCTATGCTATTCCTCTCTCGATGTCGTATTCTCCCATCATTCTCCCATTATCATTAGAGTATGGCAGATGATGTTATTATTTCACAAGGGCGCTTCAGTTAATGGAAGAGCCTATTGTGCAATTTATCAGCAATAAAATTCCAGATAAGCGAAATGAGGCACAGAGAAAAAGTGTATGAAAGTTCCATTTCCATTTCGACGTTCTATTCCATCTGCATCTGTTTCTGAATCGAGTATTTGGCAATTACTGAAAGAGTTGTCCCTGAAATAGTTTTTGTGCTCTCTACTCCGAGAGTCGGCAGAGCTATTGACTTGATTTCGGAGGGGTGTGCTCGCATAATGTCTGATCGGAAATTGCAGCCACCGAAAAATGCGGCAAGTGCAGCCATGTGATAAAAACTTAACTTGCAGTTGCCCTTGCCCGCGGGCGAGTTTAAAGCCCAAATTGAGGCAGCTCTGCTGCGGCTGCTGCGGCTGCCGGGGCTGCTGAAGAAGCACTCAAGGATCATCCAGAACGTGTCGATCGTCAGCGACAGCAGCATAAAAAGGGCTACCAAACAAATTGACGAGTGGCAGCCGCGTGCTGAGCGCCCATTACGTGGCTCCAGACCCAGATCCAGCCCCCAAAACCCTGGGCTGAGCGTCGAATTAAGCAAATTACGGTGCTCGGCGATCGACGAACGACCGATCGGTGATCGTTGATCATTGATCGGCGATCGGTGATCGTAGCCCCTCTGAACTTCAAAGTTCATTGCTTGGACAAGAGATGGGGGCGAGGTGGGCCCAGGGAGCAGCTGCCGCAGCAATTTGCCTTAATGCCAAGGATTAAGATGACTCCAAATGAGCCCGGATGCCAAACTGCCAACTGCGAACTGCAAACTGTTGACTCTTTTCTTCTCTCTCGTCTCTCCTCTCGCCTCTTCTCTTCTCTTTATTTTTTGTCCACCCAGCGACTGTTTAAATTTGCGCATGTAAATTTCAGTTCCCCGACCATAAAAGTGCCGTCTGTTGATTGGGGCGTTTGAGTAGCATAGAGTAGCATGTGGGATAACTAACTTGGGAGAGAATCCTTGGATCTGCAATAAGAATTTTAGAGCTAAGGATTACTCAACTCTAACTGGGTGATAATGGTATATAAATATTCATTAAATTATTTGAAGGTATCAAAGAATCTTCGCTGCTTCCCCTCTCTCTCTCTTACTCTCTCTCTGTCTCATTTGAATATGTTGCTGGCAAGGGTATAGGCTAGTCAGTCAATCCCTGCTTATGTAAGCAGCCGCTTGGTTTTTGCTGGCCTCTCACATTGTGAAATATTTTTTGAATGCAGATTTTTCACTTAAAATTATTTCAATTACGCGAAGTGCAGCGAGTCCAAGTCCAAGTCCAATACCAAGTGGCCGAAACGAGACACCAGATGAAAGCCAAGTGCAAGACCAAGACGAAGACGAACACTAAGAGCCGGGCCAAGAGCAAGTCCGATGCTGATTCGTAGCATTTTTGTTAGCTGTTTTTGTCGTCATTTGGCAGCTGCTGCCGCCGCTGCAGTTGTCGTTGTCATCCGCGGTCGCTCGGCCTGCTGCAAGTAGATTAAATGCCGCAGCGCTTTTCGTCTGGCTACCCAGAACCGCAAACAGACAAACTTGGTCAATTATTTTCAACGGCGAACACAAATTATTGATGCAGCAGCCAGTGAAAGCAATCAGAGGGAGCTGCAGAGGCAGCAAGCAGCAGGCAGCAGGCGGAGGGGAGCTGGCCCTGGCATATGTGGTCTACACCGAGCTCATCAATCTGAAGACGATGCCGAGACAATGGCCAGGACGCGCCACCACAAAGGTCTTCATTAAATTAGTGAAATGAGCACGTAGCTGCAGTTGCAATCCAGAATGGGGATGAGCCAAGCTGTGGCATGGCATGGCTGCGCTTGTGTATGTGGCTGTGGCTGTGGATGCCACAGCATTTAATGTCACAAATATTTTCTTGTCAAATGTCGCCACTGGTCGTGGCTGTCAAGCGCAGCAGAACCAGCTCACCTGGTGATGACTTAACGAGGATTTAAACGTGCCCAGCCAGCTACTGATTCGATCCGATCCGATACGATTCAATGCGATGCGATGCGATGCGATGCGATGCGATTCGCTTCGATCCTTTGGCTCTGTCTCTGTCTCTGGGTCTGGGTCTGGGTCTGTGTGTTGCAAGCTGCAAGCTGCACAGGTTGCATATAAAAATCGCATTCAGTTTGCTAAATTGGCTCCGCTTGCTGGTGGGTCGATTGGGGATTGAACCATCAATGTCTCGTCAAAGCTGCTTCTTCGACTTCTTGTGGGCGGTAGGGTTGGGCGGGGGAGCGCGTAGCTAATATTGTTGTTGCAGCAGCAGCAGAAATCGAATGCGCCACCAAATTGCAGCAACGAGTTATTAAATTTCAGCGCAAATACGGTCAGAGAAGCGTTTACAATTTCGGTGCCTGTGCCGGAGTACCCTGTAATATTGCTAAGAGTGGGCGACAGAAAGTTATATGCACTTGGTATCAGAATATTTGACTTCACAAGTGTAATACAAATGAAAGAGTAGCAACACATTCCGCCTACTTCATATTGCCCGACCTGGTGAGGTAATCTTACTCTTTTTATAGGGTATTCGCGGTTTGAGTACTCTCTCTTAGTGTTTTGTTTTGACTTAGCAAACTGCGACACGAAACCGAAAGCCAAAACAAAAGCCAACCACTGCGACCCCTCTTTGGCCCCCCTCGAATTGAGCTAAGGCCCTGGTGCCTAATTAGGCCAATTCTCGATGAGGCAATGCCAACAAACAAAATCGAGCGGCTAATTTTTTGTTTGTTATTTACTTTTCGTTTGCCAATTGTGAATTGCATTTTGTTCTCGATGTTGTTGTTTCTGTTGTTACCGCTGGCACATGCTGAATACCACACACACTCAAACACGCACACACACATACAATCATGAATGTTTATGCATTCATATTGAACTCATAAATTGGCCAACAGAACGCAAAGTGTACTTGGCCAGAAGTCATGCAGTCGTCAAATTTTGCAGCTGATTTGCTTGAGTTCTCATTAGTCGATCGATAATCAAGTGGAATTGTGTGATATGTTTCCATAATTGGTATATATGAATGACCTAAATGGCTTCAAGTATAATGATAGATGTTCATTATAGTGTTAGGCGTACATCAAATATATTCTAGTTCACTTTTAAACTTAACCGTACGCAGTGATCCTGCAAAATTTCTACAGATATTTTCCAAGAAGTTTCTTCAATCTTTTCAATTTGTGAATTTTTCTTAAAATCATTGCAATAAATTCTTACATACACCTTAAATATCTCGGGTAATTACAAATAATTTCAAATCCGATTTGGCGAGTCTATAAAGCGGATAAGTTCCCGAGTATTATTTAGTGTAAATATTTGTGTTTGTTTTATGTTTCCACACATGCTCATTTGAGTATAAACGAGGGCAGTCAGAGAAATGTTGAAACTAGTTGAAATTATTATATTTATATGAAGAAGTCATAAGTAAATATTACATAATTTCCCAACCACATGAAAACTCTTGAATTTCCATTTATTGTAGATATATTTTGTATTTTTATTTATTTTGAAACTTTCATTGCAATGGAGTTCGTATTGTAGTTAGTTGTAGCCTAGCTAAAACTTACTCGACAGCTCGTTCGCAGCTTGATTTGATATTTCTATATATAATCTGATAAATATAGTTTACATATAGATAGGATGCATAGCACTAGGATCTTGTCGTAAGCGGCACTGTTTGAAGTCTCTGAATTGAGCCTCGCTCGATTAGCAATTGGGAGTTTGCCTCCTTCAACTCCTTTTTGGCATTTACATAAGATAATTGTTAGCGTTTCGTTCGATTCCTCCTCGCCTTTGAGCGCACTTGTCGGGGCGAGTTCTTAGAGATATATGTATGTATATATGCTAGATGTGTATATTCTTTTGAGCACGTTGTCCTGAAATGCCTTATGAGCTAATGACTAGTCTATTGTTCGGATATCAGTATAGTTCGAGGCTTGACTGGGCTCAGTCTTTGGATGTGGCTCTCAGCGCTCCATGCCCAGGTCGTGCAGCAAGTGCTGTTTGAGCACCTCGCCCTCCTCCTCGGCCAGCAGCTGGGCCGTGACTGTGTTGATCAGATTGAAGGCCAGCGCGAAGCCACTGAAGGTGGTCCACACGCCCAAGGCCAGCCAGCGGAGCAGACGCGGACGCAGGCTGCCATCCAGCTGTCGCAGCAGGCAGAGGCCGACGCTGAGCCCCGCCAGGGCGCCCGTCATGTGGGCTATGTAGGAGACGGAGATGTTGGGCGTCAGCTCCGTCAGAGCCAACTGGCGGCAGTAGAGCGTGTAGGCCAGGTCGCAGGAGACTGCGGAGGGTCTTCAATGAGCTGAATCGGAGATTAGGCAGGCAAACCGGAACTCACCAAAGATAAGGACAGCCAGCAGCTGCGCGAAGCCCTGACGCATGTGTCCGAAATTGAGCAGCAGGTTGGCCAGCTGGGCAGCTAGTAGAGCATAGACCCCCCCACTGGCGCCCACCAGGTACACCGTGGAGTCCACAACGCTGGTGCCCAAGGATCCGGCCAGCACGCCAGCCAGATAAATGACAGCGGTGCGCCCCGAGCCATGGAGCAGCTCCAGGGGCAGGCCATAGACCAGCTGGGTGAGTACGTTGAAGCCCAGGTGCAGCCAGCTGGCGTGGAGCAAGGCGTAGGAGACAAAGCGCCACAGCTGCAGACGGCGATCCGGTCGATAGATGAGCAGCGAATCCTCCGGCGGAGCAGCGCCAACGTACACAAAGACAAGGATCTGCTGGAGTGAAGTTGATTAAGATATCGCCTAAGGTTCGATGTAAAGGGCTTAGTCTAGTCAAGGCTGACAGACATAAAGCCATCACAATGAAAGCCATTTTTTATGTCGACCCTGCTCGGCCCTGCTCGGCGCCAGGAAAAGCTAAAGCAAGGAAAAGCCAACGCCAGCCAAAGCCACCCTCGGGCTATGCATGATGCAGCCGAGGCGAGCGAGACTGGCAGCAGACAGCGGCGAGACGTCGCCAATGCCAGGCGAACTTCATGTGCCACTCGCCAAATGGCCCGTCTCTGTTGCTCTTTCTCTTTCTCTTTCTATTCCTGTCTCCTTCTCTGTCTCTTGCCCGCCCTGTGTGCGTGTGTGTGCGCTTCTTGCGGCAGGCGGCGTCCAGTCTGCAGGGCCAGACACCAATACAGACGCAAAAAGTGTTTGGATTTTCGCACGCACTCCCCAAATGCTGGTCTCCTGTTTCTGTTGATATATCCTTGCCCAGCCCGGAAGCCAAATGCCATTTGCAAATGCCGCTTGCCACTCGCTTTGCGGCCAGCCGGGCAATTTATGTGCCACAAAACTCGACTCACATATGTATGGCATGTGTGTGTGTGTGTGAGTGTGTGGCATTAAAAATGGAATTGCAACTGGCAAATGTTAGAGGGAAAGTGGAGAGTGGAGAGTGGGGAATGGTGAATGGGCCAACGGATTGGGCACGCAACCCACTGGGGGCTGAAATATGATCAGGAGAGCTATTATTGCTTGGCTCCGGGACACCCACATGGATCCAGTAGAGCAGCAACCCCAGGCGGCGGCAGCAGCAATAACTTGAGATGTTGGCCGAATAAAGGGCACGCAGCCCAAGAAGCCCGAGCTTCAGCTTCAGCTTCTTGGGCTGCGTGCCCTTTATTCCAGTCAACAACAGCTGCCACAACAGCCACGGGGTCAGAGGTCACAGAGCGTGGCATATAAGCATATTTAGTGCAGCTCTGAATGTTGCTTGAGTATGGGCAGACTTGAGAAATTCTCAGCCGTAGCTCACTGCGAATTGAAACTGCAGTGAAGTAATCGATGTGGAAGCAGATTTAATGAATGCAAGGAGCAGTTAAATAATGTTTGCTGTAAGCTGCTTCCATTTAAGTATCTGAGACAAATTGCTAGAGCTGCTCACTCTGAACCTGCTTCAAGTTTATGTCGAAGGGATTTTCATTTGTTGCCCTATCTGGCTGCACTCGTGACAACAATTAAATCCCCAGCCCCCACAGCCTGTGTGTGTGTGTGTGTATGTGGTGGGCATGCCGTCATGGCAACCCGGCGGCATTTTTCGAATCAACCCTTGGGTCGGGACGCTTAGGGCATTTGCATTAGCAGTGGTCAGCCCGGTCAACCTACCTCCAGCAGCGAGACGAGCACAATGAAGCAGGGCGCTTGTCTGGCTGCCGACTGCGGCTGCTTCGGTATCCCTGGCTCTGCGACAGTGCTGTCGTTGTCTGGCAACTTCTTGAGTGGGGGCTGCTGCATCAGCTGGTCGAGACAGACGCCCAGCACCAGGCCGGTGCTGCTGCTGCTGCTGCTGCGTGGCTGGGATGGCGGCATCTGCAACACTGTGGCGGAGGAGAGGAGCATTTCCGATGTGTTGCCGGCGGTGCGGCGTCTATTTTTGGGGCGTCTGCCTTGTGACGGTGCCCCACTTAGCGGCTGTCATGTTGTTGCCGGCGCGAGGAATTTCGTCTGGCCCGCTGTCGGCCCCTGCAAAGACACACAACGAAACAAAGAGACACAGTGAGTCACACATGTAAGATAGATAGAGAGAGAGAGAGAGAGAGAGAGAGGGGCAACTGCAAAGAGACAGAGAGAGAGAGAGGGTGAGAGGGAGGTAAGATTGCATGAGCCTAGCCAAATTAGCTCAAGGTTGTCTGCCCAACAATTTCCACGTTCCTTTCCTTCTGGCCGCTGCGACAACTGCAGCGCAATTTCGCTTGACTTGATTTGGCGCCAGCCAACTCAATGTGCCACGCCTGCCGCCCCCCGCCCCTAGCACTGCCCCAGTCCTCGAAATATCGCTTGTAATGTCACCAGACGGCAATAAAATAGTCGGAATTTATTTCCCTCGCCTAGACAGCGCATTTTTCGACAAACAAATTTATTTCCGCTGCTGAAGTCAGTGAACGACACCCCGTAGAACCCAAGAGAACCTATGCCAAACATATTCCCTTTTGCTAAGTCATCTTGCCAGACGAAATGTAAGAAGTGCATATACTAATGCATAAATCAGTGGACAAGCAAGTGCAATCGTATAGGGTATCGAATATAGGTAGGTAGGAGCTTATCTCTATCGTACATTGCTCTAAAGAGTTGGCATGGGAAATCGATAAAAACTAGTCCATTGATAGAGCCCAGACAGGGAATAAAGTTTACCTGCCGCAACTAGAAGGATATAAATTGGAAGTTGTTGCAGTGGCTTGTTTCCATTTGTATTTCAGCTGAATTCAGTTTGTATTTGCTGATTGCGAACTGTAGCCTCAATTGGAATCGGAATCGGAATCGCAATCGCAATCGCAGTCCTGGCCAAGGCGGTTTATAGTCGGTCTGTGGCCAGCTTTAGTGTCCTGGGTCGCATTGGCCATGGCGTGTTGTCCTTGGTAATGAGTTTTAATGGTGATTACCTTTTGGAGCTGCTTGCTACACTGGCAAAACAAAGTCCAACGAGGACAGTGGCCGGGGCAAGGGCAAGGGCAGGGGCAGTACACATGTCGAACGGTAAGCTGTGGGGCGCCTCGGCCAACTGGCAAGCTGAGGCAGGACACTTTGTGGCAAACGAGTTTTGCGAAACGGAAATGCTGCGTTTCCCATCTTCGATCAGGATGCAATGCCACAAACCGGTTGCCCAGAGCGCACAGGTGAGGAAGGAGGGGGCAGAGGACGACTTAGCTGAGCTAACAATAATGAACGCACGCCAAAAACTGTACAAATATCGACAGGTGTGGGCATGTCCTTAATGCCCTTAAACATAATTTCTTGTTTCGTAAGCTTTTTGGCTTTTGTTGCTCTTTGCTGTTGTTGGCGTTGTTGTCGTTGCTGTCGCTGTTGTTGTTTGTGTTGCTTGGCCTTCGCACGCAAGTTATGCGCCGCTGTGCCCATTCAGGACACGCACATATCCTTGAACCAACTCAAACGTGAGCTGGCTACGACTCCAGACTCGAGACTCAGCACTCGAGTCTCGCATCGACTCGTGACTCGTCTCGGTGCCTAGAATCGAACTTTCTGGCGTCTCTGCGTAATGTATGCATATGTATGTATGAGTGGATTATGCAAGCATTCGGACTCACAGGACGACCTCCTTAACACTGCCTCGACTGCCACGTAGCAGTCCCCCTCCCCGGTTTCACGCCCCACTGCGACAGCACTTGATTCGGCTTTGAGTTTGTATTTGTGTTTGTATTTGCATTAGCAAATATTTAATTTGCATAATGTTGGTTCGCAATGGGCGTGTGTGTGAGTGTGTTCATGTGTGTTCGTGTGTGCGTTGTGTTTGCATTATTTCCATTTGTATTTATCAAATATGCGTGCTTTACAGTTTTTTACCATATTCAATTTATTGATTCATGGCTAAATAAATAAATTGATTACAGAAAAAATAGTCTACGAGCATTTTCAACTGTTTCCATAGATAGTTTATTAAAGCGACTATTATTCATTATTTATCGACAGTAAAAAAAACTAAACTGACCATAATTAAATTAAATTGTAATTTATAAATAAATAAGTCCAACTTATTCAATGAAAACAGTCCCATGACCTTATCATATTTTTGATTAAAAAAGAAATGTTAAAGGGAAGTTGTGTATATAACTTAATATTTGAATTCTGATTTGAAGTGACGCGAGTATATTGGTTTTATGCATTGCCTATCTGGCTGACCGTCCATGGAGAACCTTTATTCTTTCCCACCCATTTCTTGTAAAGATTATACTCCTTTTCCTTTATATGTTGGTTACAAGTTAACATTGCTGGTATTGTTATGCTTAAGCATTAACAGTGAGTGCTCTTATTAACATTTCTTAAACTGTTATGGCTTTGCAGAATTCAGCCTTGCATGAAACTTTGGTCATATGTATTTGACATATATGAAAGAAAAAGTTAGTTCAGTATAAGTTTTAGCATGTGCAGCAAATGTGAATGCCTGTTAAATATTTGATGAAAAGAAAATATAACTTGCAAAAAGTGAAGGAGAAGAGAGAGACAGGGAGAGAGAGAGGGGCGATGTATTCAAGTGAAATGTGTTAAATAAAATTTTAATTACCAGCACTGCGGGTAAGCCAAGCAAGAGGAGTTGCAATGGCCAGTGACAGAGTGAGAGAGGGAGGAGGAGAGGCAGCGAGGGATGCGAGGCAAGTTAAACAAAGAAATGTTGTGAGAGTGAGAAAGAGAAATGTGCACATTAATAATTATGACTGGGCTTAAATGTTAGTTATGAGAAACTTGTGAAAAGTAAGGAAAAAATGCAGATAAAAAAAAAATGTAAAATAAAATAAAAGCAAGTTGGCAGCACTCGAAGCGACCTTGCCTGAGTGGGTGTGTTGGTGGGTGGCTGCTTGGCTGCTTGGCTGGGAGTGAGCACAATGAAAGTTGCAACAACAACTGCAGCAGCAGCAACTGGAAACATTAACAACAATGACGAGAAAATTGTTAAGAAAAACTATATAATTGAAAAGAAAAACATGCATGCATATGCGAGAGGCTCAAAGAGAAAGAAAACTGAGTTTTGCTGCCGCTGGCAGTTTTCACTTTTTATGGTCCACACACACACACCCACACACACACACATGCACACGCGCACGAGTGCGGGGAGACAGCATTAACATTAACATTAACATTAACAATAACATTAACATTAAATTTGCAAGTTATTTTCTTTTGGCGTTCGCAATTAAAAAATAGTGTTGGGCAACGCCAAGCATTGGGGGAAAAAAGTTATGAAACGAACTGCGGAACAGAGCTGGAGCTTTCGTTTGTCAAGGGGATGAGCTGACTGACTGTGCACTTCACTTTGCTTCACAAAGAAAGTCGCGCGGTAGGGCCACCTATTCAGAAAGAGAGAACGAGAGAACGGTGGAGGAGGGAGGGAGAGAGGGAGGGGGTCGATGGAGGCCTCAGTGGCCCAAGTCTTTGCTCATTTCACAATAAAATTCCGGCAATTGAAACGAATGCGATTAAAAGCCGCATGTCATGCGACAGAAAGGGAGTGCAAGAGAGAGAGCAAGAGAGAGAGAGGGCAGCAAGTGCGCCGTCGAAGCTGGACATAGGGCGAGAGCGAGAGGGAAGCGGCTGTGGCACAAATGGAGCATCGCGATAGAGGCCCCAGCCAAGCAGCTGAGAGGGGGGCAAGCTGGGGTTTTAGGAAATGGGGCTCAACTGCAGCGACCCACGCGAGTTCATTTCCATTTGGGTTGCATGCCACGCCAACGTCTCGCAAATGATGTGTGTGTGTGTGAGTGTGTGCGGGGGGGCAAAGCAAACTCGAATCTCGACTTTTGCCTGCTTTCAATTTAATTGTAATTTCTTTTGTGTTTATTACGTTTGCCTGCTGCTGCTTACGTTTTAATTTCATTAACTTGTGTTCACTGTGTGAAACACTTGCCCAGCCACAAGCCCCCACTCGGCCTGCCCTCCCCGATCCTCAGTCCCTCTCTCTGTTTCTTTGTTGGCTAGCCGTAAAATTTTTGGACATTAAACTTAACCTAGAAGCAAGCAAAGCGCTTGGCAGTTGTGTATCTGTGCCAGCGATTTCGAAAGAAGCTGTTCTTGCTCTTGATGAACCTCAGATACTCGCACTTGCAACGGAACCAGATGCCCGCAGTCCATTGGCCACATTGGGCAATCGAGTGGTCCACAAGTGTGCCGCAGTTCCGCCGTTGATAGTCAAAGTTAAAGTCGTAAGGTAAAATGAAAGAGGCCAATTAAAAATGTTTCCGAGTTTGCCTTGAGTCGAACCTGAGTTTCCTCCTATCTGCGATCCTCGAATCCTACTTGTAAAATGCCTAATAAAGATATTCGTATTAAGACTCGCCTCGACTGCGCATGAATATCAATGCATTGGCTAATCCAGTAAGCTTATTTATTAATAAATATAAAGTTGTATGAAAGTATTTGTAGTGGGAATTGAGACCGCGTCGTCATCTCTGGCTGACTTGAAGTATAAAATAATTTCAAATGCTAAGAAGTAAACAGAAAAGTTTTCCGTAGTCAGTCATTGGGCATCGAATATCGATTAACCCCACTCTGACTAGCTTGATTAATAGGATTCATTAAAATAGAAAAGAAATAGTCTTCCCATACCGGGAATTGAACCCGGGCCTTCCGGGTGAGAGCCGGATATCCTAACCACTAGACAATATGGGACTTGTGTCCATAGCTAGCAAATGCTCAAATATCAAGTTGCCTAGGCGAATGAGTAAATGTCTAATCAAATTCTAAAAATATCTAAAGATTCATATAAAATGTAAATATAGCTTCTGTTAGCTGCTTAATAGAAAGCATAAAACTGCGCACAGCGAGACCGAACTCAAGTCGAATAATACACGTATTTATGTTGAATATTTCTACGACTTCGCGTCAATGCACAAATCAGTTAGCGTCCGGCAGCGGGCAGTTGTCGAGACATAATAGCTGCCAGCCCAGAAGGTGGAAGCAGAGGCAGAAACAACAGCAGCAGCAGCAACAATAACAACAACAGACAAGCGACATCGACACCTGACCACGCGACGCTGATTGTTGTTGTTGTTGCTGCTGCTGTTGTTGGTGGTTGGTTGGTTGGCGGGTTGGTTAGTTGGTTAGTTGGTGTTACCTAAACAAGTGCAGCGCGTATCCATGTTTATTTTACGGTTCAACGATTATTGCCAGTTATTGTCTAATGGCAACGCAAAAGGGGGACGACTGTCTGACAACCAGACGACCAGACAGGCAGACAGGCAGCCAGGCAGTCGGCAGCTAGCCAAACTGCCGCAGCAGTGTAAAAAGCAAAGCAAAATCGCCAAAAGCAAAAGACTGAAAGGGACAGAGAGCGAGCGAGAGAGAGAGAGAGAGAGGGGGGATGTACAGAGTGGGCAATGCAGCTGGAGGAAGAGGCGGAGGCATTTGGTCAGGCAAGCACAGCGCTAGGTGTTACTAGACTCTTGATTGTTGTTGTTGTTGTTGTTGTTGTTGCAACCACCGCATTGCTGAGTGTATTTGTGTTGGCTGTTGTTGTGGTCTCTGGTCTCTGGTCTCTGCACTCGCTATCAATATTTCAAACACGTTCCAAAACTTTTGCCTTTTTTCCAGGCAGAGCTCAGCTGCTCCTCCGCTCGCGCTGTCGCCGTCGCCGTCGCTGCCAACAAAAACGGAAGTTCACACGGAAATATTGAGGGAAAAACAACAGATATATTTATTTATATATATATGTATATAAAATGAAATGAGAAAACGACACCCAAACGAAAATAAAACAACAGCAAAGAATACAAACATCATGTTTATAGCAAACAACAAATATGAAAATGAATCACGCAACATCAGATAGAAAACGGCTGAATGGGGCCGTAGAGCGGCGGGGCGTGGCAGTGGGTTGGCTGCAGGGGAAATGCAAATGGAACTTTCGGTTGAATTAAAACTAAACATTTCGATAATGCCATAAATCGATGGCAGCACTCTAAAAATCGTAACTATATACATATATATATATATGCATATATACATATATATATATATATATATATAGATGTGACGAAATAGTCGGAAGAGATAGCAGCAGTATCAGAGCTATGTACACTGAGCGAAAGAGCCGACTGGAAAGCACTTTGATTTCAATTTATAATTATTAAGATAAGAGTAAACGAGTAAGGGTGTTCTTGTAGGGAGTATCCGACTAGACTTTCAAATAGCACCACGCACATTTGGCGGGTCAACAACATGCCCCAAGGGGAAAAAGTCCATTGAGTGGGAGGAGGAGGCGGGGGTCTACTATAGAGTGCCGTTTTGACATATCAATAAATTTAGCACGCAAACGATTAATGTGCGCACATATGAAATATATGTATGTATGTGTAAATACATAAATAAATATATACTATGTAATTAACACATGTATAACAGCTCCAGCATAGAGGACTACGTGTTGGACTAGATTCTGGGTCTGCTGTATGGCACGCAGATGGCACCGAAGCCGAGTTGATCTGGTGGGCACACTTGATTTATGGGCTGCTTCGGCTGCTGGGCAAGTGCTCGCAAACTGGATTATATGAAATTTCTCTGGACTGATCTAATAAAGCTTAGGAAATTGCGGCACGAACATGAACTTGATAATTAACTTCAAAACGCGACTGCATGCAAAAGATACAAATGCACAGCTGCAGATACAGATACGCTGATTGACAGATACGTTTGCAGCGCGCCTAGGCCAGCCGAGGCAGTCGCGGCAGTCGCGGCAGCCAGGCCAGCGAATGTGCGCCAATTGCCGCTGATTGTCGAGCGTGGCAATTTAAAGCAAAAGCCATCAATTAACCCGCTTTCCAAGCAGCCACAAGCAGCCACAAGCACCAGCAGCAGCAGATGCAAAAGTATCTCAGATGAGTTGGCATCGAACGGTTAACAAGATGCAACGATTTGCACGTAGTTCCGTTAGCTAATTGGTCTATAAGTGCAAGCTCCCCTCTCGCTCTCACTCACGCGTGGCATTTTAGGAAGCATTCGACGGAAGCCACGCAATGAGGAAACTGCAAGTTAAGCGTGAGCAGGGGGCGGGCGGCAGTTGGCTGGTTCCTGCAGAGCGCCATGAATAATTAATTCATAATTTTTCTCATTGTAAATCATAACAATTAATGTTTGGCCTGAAGTGCGCAGCGACTAGTCGCAGAGGCCGGGCTCGAGCAGCGGAGCGAGCAGGAGGCGGCAAATGTGAAGCTGACCAACAACAAAACCAACATCAAAAGGCAATTATGCGACCAGGTCGGTTCAAAGCAGAGCTTGCTGAATGTGGAATGTGAAAGAAAACAACAAGAAACTGTGGAATGAGGGAAAAGTGCAAGCAGCTAGAACAATTCGCACGGTAATGGAAATGAAAATGGCATGAAAAGGCTTTTGTCTGCCCTCAAAAGAACAAGGGACAAGACTCGAGGCAAAGCAGATGGGAGCAGGAAAACCTTAGGGGGGAACAGGGAACAGAGCTAGTTAAACAAGTGCGACCGAGCGCTGGAATGCGTGAATTATTTGTGGGTAAAAAGTTCAGGCTGAAATTTCAGTTGAACCTCAATTGATAGATGCCAGGGAAACTATTTGCCTAGACTCGACCACACTGATCACCTATAATGAAAAGCTGCACTTAAAGAGGAGTCTGACCTTATTCACACTCTCCAGCCAGAGCCAAGATCATCGAGCCAATTGGCAATTGGGCGTTCATTTTGCTGCGACTTTCATTTGCTGGGAAAATTGTTGGCTTAGAAAAGCAAATGGGTTCATTAATGGGTTCAATAGCTGCTAAATGTGTGAGTGTGTGTGCTCGCACATTGAACCGATATTGCTGGCCGTTGCCGTCGTTCGATTATCACATTTTTGCCAAAGCACATTAGCAACGCTGGCGCTGGAGCCACCCAACTCGGCTTGGCCAGTGGGGCCGGGCTAACTATTTTTAGTCAAAGCTTTGGCTGAGCCGCCTCAACTGGCCCTAGCACTGCACCGCTCTCCCCTTCTCCACCTCCTGCTCTGCGTCTGCGCCAAAGACTTGGCGTGGCAATTATTCGCGCTCAGCTGACTGCGCGAGTCTGCAAAGCGTAACTTGTAGCTTGTAGATACATTCACGTAAATATCTGTATCTGTGTCTATATCTCCATCTGTATCTGTATCTGTATCTCAAGGCACGCATCTACATATATGGAAAGCTTCGCTGTGGATTGCCGTGGCCAAGAGTTAATCACCGTTGCCGTTTAGCTTAGTCGAGCTCTTGTTGCTGTTGCTGTGGCTGTGGCTGTGGCTGTTGCTGGTGTTGGGGCTCGCATAGTTTACATTTTATAAGTTAATTGAGTTAACTGTGAAACGCTATTTTCTGCTTCTTCTTCTTGTTGTGTCTTTCTCTTTGCTGCGCTCATTTGCTAATGCAAATTTGATGAACGCGCGACTCGTAGCAATCAGAGCTGCAATATCCATGCGTATCTAAAACAAGTTGCAAATGACCCAACTCAATGTTAGAAATACCCCAAAAAGGGGGCTTGGCACCTGCACCTACTATAACATGACATATCAATACGCACACACACACACACACACACGCATTTAAAATATTTAAAGTTTTTTTTTTGCTTTTATTGTTTCGTATGCATTTTTTATGGCTGTTGTTGAAATTGGCTGTAAAAGCATTTGTTGCTGTGGTCTAGCGCCAAATAGAAATAGAAATAGAAATAAAATTGTTGCATGTTGCGTTTCAGTCGTTTGTCGCTTTTAATTGCCAAAATATTTCATTGCATTTCGCATATTTGCACAAACATCCAATTTCTTTTCACATTTAACATTTTTCAGTTGTGAATAATCGCTGGATAATAGAAATATATAACCAGAGCGAGGGACAGAGAGAGAGAGAGAAAGAGAGAGAGAGAGAGAGACTAATTGACATACCTCAGCGAGAGGGGACAACATCTGGACATTTATTAAAAATAATTCGCTCTGTTTAGAACTACTTTTGGATCCGCTCCAATTCTGTATCGCCTCTAACTGGTTTATGGTCCAGTTTAAGTGGCCAGAGCTGATCGAATATGCAATCCGTCCATTTGTATAGAAAGTATAATTGTTATTTAATGCTAAGCAAATATAAACAAATGTTTAGCCACCTTAATATGATATGCAAATATTAGCTTAAAATATATATAACAGAACAACATTAGAGACACCCTATAACTTGGAAGTTTGATGCCTAGCATAGGTAATTTGCTGCGAAGTGGATATTCCTAATGTATAACTGAAAGAAAAGAAAATGTTTTCTGTAAACTATATGCCCCTCTCTCTATCTCTCTCTCTCTCTCTCTCTCTCTCTCTTTCATTATTTCTCAGTCTCCTGGTCACACTCCCGCTCTCTTTGTTTCAGGCCAGCATTCTTTTTGTTTAGATCATAGCTCGAAAATAGGCTTCACTTTCTCTTGCTTTTTGTCTACCACATTTCGTCTTTAACTCAGGCATATCTATTTTCATTCTTTTGGCAAAGCTGCTATCATCAAATTTTTGTAATCGCATCTCTTGAGATTAGACCTCCGATTAATGTCAGCTTCTATTGAGCGTCCACCTTGAATGATTTCATATTGAAATTGTTTTCTTTTCTTCCGATAGAGCATCTAATCATTCGGCGCTCAGGCAGCATTCTGCACACCTGATTGTCATCACTTTGATATGACATTTAATAGAGTTATTTAGTTGATTAGCCGAGCCGAGAGTGCTAATAGATTATTGTATGATTATTTAGTTCTTTGATTTGGCTTTGGCTTGGGATCACTTTCCAACTCCAAGCAAAAACATTCATCACATGACGAGAATGAGCTTATGATCCGAATGAAATTAGATAATACTCGGCCAAACAGAAAACGACTCACGAGGCGAGGCGGACGGAGGGGAGTTACGACCCGCTGGCACCCATAAAGCATAATTTGCATTCGCAGAGAACTGGAACTGAGTGAGGCAAGGTGTCATGTTTATTATAACAGTTTGTCACAGCTCTGACGTCAAATGGCTTCGAATTGGACTCGATGCTGTCGACTAGTCGTATGTCCAATTGGATTCCAATCTGTGGGGTTTTTGCCCACGCGCCGCATTTGACGCCGTGGGAAAAACTTGTTTTTTTGGGTCGATAAGTCGGATGCGGATTTCAGTGGCGAGCCAATGCGTGGGCCTGAGTCAGCCAATTCAACATTCTCTATATATACAGAGAGAGAGAGAGGGAGAGCTAGATACATTGTCGGCCCTGAATCTGGGTTCCGTTTCACTTTTCAAAAAGTTTTCGACAGCTTTGCTAATTTGCTGTTAGCTGCTTTGCGCTTTACGCTTTGCGTTTGTCTTCAAGAATTTCAGCTATGCAGTTTAGTGTCGTTTCGCACGTAGCTACGCAGCTCGCAGATACTTAGATGCATCTGCATCTTCATCTGCATCTGCATCTGCATCTATGTATATGCTTGTCTCTCGGTCTGTTTGTTTGTTTGTTTGTTTGCTCTTGTGCTTTGTTTATCTCGCGCCTCTTGAGTTTGCGCTTTTGTTTTGGGTCGCGCGCACGAAATTTTTACCGCGCTATCGATGAATGAATGTTGCAAAAGGGTAGGGTGGGGCAGGGAAGGGGGCGGCAGAGCTGTGCATGGGAGGGGGCACTGCATTGCGATAACCGATGAGTGTGCGGAGTTCCCTTGGCGCATTCTTAACTATTGTTGTTGCCGCTTGTGATTCACTCGCTCGCACTTGCAGTTCGCATTTCGCATTTCGCATTTCGCATTTGCAAATTGCGCTGGTTAGGCATTCTTGCTATTGCTGCCTGCTGCTGCTGCTGCTGCCTCAGTCGGCGCTGGCGTTTGGGTGTCGTAATTTGCCGCTCGCTTTGTGCTTTGTGTGAAATATTCACGTGCAGACAACAACGAACGAAGTCGCCTTGCTTTAGCAACCTAGCTAAGCATGTGCATCTACAACATGCAGCCAAACGTATCTACACTGGCAGAAAAATTGCAGTGGATATCCTCAGGAACTTTCGTAAGGAGAAGAAATAAGCTAAAGAGCTGACTTCACTTATAATAAGCATAATCTTGACACATATACATATTTATATATATGTATATGTAAATCATCGGATTTCTGATATTTTTAAGACATTTCGCAAATAAACACATAACCTTTATTTTTAAAATAGCTTCCGTGCCCAATTCAAGCTGATTTTTTCGCCAACTGCATTTGCTGAAAATATTTGTCTTGAAAAATAAAAAAAATGCAGAAATGAAAACACTTTTCCTGCTTTGCCTTTTTTACCCACATTTATTTCGTGTGCTGCACTTCCGCAGCCGCTCAAGCTGCTCTTCCTTCTCCTCTCTCCCGCCCTCTCTCTCACCTGCGATAAGCAAGCTAAGAGGAAAGAAACTTGCCGCGTTCTGTGCCGCGGCTGCTCTCGCTTCACTTTTGGCATAAACATTTCCTAAACTTTTATCTAATTCAAGCAAACTGCATTTCGTAAGGTTCCCAAGACATATTTTCCACATTTTCCGAGCCATTGTTGCTGCCTACTTCTTCTGCTGCTGCTGCTGCTGCCGCTGCTTCTTCTTCGTCTTCTTCTTTTGTTTCTTTCGTGTTACAACTTTTCACATCGTTTCTCTTTGGGTCTCTTTATTTATTTGATATTTTCACGCTTCTCTTCTCCTTCGTCGTCTTCTCGGTTGGCTTTGATTTGGCTTTGTTTTGGTTTCTTACCAAACGCAGACTCGCAGGCGGCGACGTTTTGCTCTTATGCAAGAGCTTAAGGTGAATTTATGAAATTCCCTAAGCATAAAGTGAACTAATTTATTAGCTCCTCAAATGGCTGGAACAATGTCTCGCATGGGGCATGCAGCGGCTGATAAGCGATGCTTAAGGCATTTCATTTTGTTTCTCTCAAGGCCTTCAACTATGCAAATTAGTTGACCTAAAGTTAGAAGCAATTAACTCGCTTCGCTCGTTCTTCCAAATATATATTTATTTATATATATATATATATTGTATATACATATACATATGCATCAGTCAAAAGGGGTCAGCTCAGGTCTCTCTCTCTCTTCTAGTTCTAGTTCCAGTTTTTTTTTGGGCACTTGAAATGGGTTTTTCTTTTCTCACCTCAGTGTACGAAAAAATCAACCAAAAAAAAGCAAACTTGACATAATTACAAAAAAATCAGAAACAAATTTATATTTTTACAACAAAAATAAAGAAAATGCAGTGCGTACAATTTTTAAAAAAGTAGCAAACGCTTGAAATTTTATGTTTTTTTTCGCATAAGCAACTGAGGCCCCCAGAGATAATCGCTTCAGGTCTCGCGCCTCTCTCTCGCTCTCTGTCGCTCTCCTAGCCTAGTCTCTGGCAGGCCGTGGAAATTCAAGGCAACGCGTCGATCATCGTCGTGTGTCGTCTCGACGGCATTCAGCTCACCGCCTCCCCTCCCTTCCCCTCCCCACCCATGAGGTCTGGTGTTGTCTGCTCTGCTCTTGCCTTGCTCTTGCTCTTGCTCTGATGTCATGGGTGCTTATAAGCATGATATATGGCTTTATAGCTGTTGTTGTTGCCGCTGTAGCTCAGCTGCTGTCGCACGCAAAATTTGCATGCACTTTTAGCAGACTGTTGGGGGAACAAAGCGGCGTTAAGACCAGGCGCTGGCCACGCCTACGCCCCGCACACGCCCACCAAGGCAGTTAAACCTTGTAAATGAATGAAACAATAATTTAATGAAAAAGAAACAACACCAACACCAACAACAACAAGAGCAATAACAACATCAGCAACAACAACGTTAAACGGCAGCAAGTCAATAAAAAATACTTTAGTGAATGAATAAATAAATCAATAAACCAAAATGTAAACAAATTAAACAGTAAAACAAAAACATAAATACTTATGTTGAATACATTTTTTCGTTTTATTTATTTATTTTTTTCTCATTATTTTGAGCAATTGTTGGACAAACATCAATGTCGAAATCAACTACAAAGAGTGAGTGTATAAAAGGGGATAGGCTTACGTAATAATAATAATGGAGCTTTATGTGTGAATAGGAATGAAAAGAAAGTGTAAAAAAGTGTTGTTGAAGGTCCAGATGAGCTTCCAGATGGATCAACACATATGAGACATGAGATATAACACTAGACTACGGATAGATCAGAGTTGAGGGAATAGATCATGTGGATATTACGTGGTTAGCCCTGGGAGAGCAGAGCTAATACTAATATCGATAATGATGCATACATAAATAATGATTACACTAATGATAATTAATAGTTGGATCAATAATTCGGCTGTGAATGATATTGGCGTGTGGCTTGGCCTAGGATCTCGTCTAGCTGTGATTTTATCTGCGAGCTCTTGCAACGTTTTTGGCTACGTGCCGCTGCGTGTCGCTGCCCACGCATCCCATTCAAGAAATTGGTATTCAAAGCCCCTATCCGAGGAGGCAAGGGGAGGCAGGGAGCAGCCTCTGTCGCCGTCGCCAGTCCTTCCTACACACAGAAATGAGATGTGTGTGGTGCGGGCAAAAGCTTTTTGAATTTAAATTTAGGCTGCCAGAAGAGTTGAATGAAACGAAACAAAAGAAAAGAAACCCAGATCGAACTCGAGCAACCGAATCAACAGCAAATGGAAATGGAAATGGCAAGCGCTGCCACCAATTGGCCAAGTAGCACTTGGCCGCACAGATAAAGGTACGAGATACAAGATACGAGATACGAGATACAGATACAAAAATAACTACGACCATTTAACTGCCGCGGCTCGGCACTAAAACGAAATTAGATCGAACCCACATTCATAATTCAATAAATAAATAAATATCGAATCGAAGCCAAATGAACTGCGTGCCGGAGATTTTATCGAGTTGGATTCATTCATAAAAAACAGCACACACTCGGACGCAGACTCGGGCACTTTCGGGGCAGCTGGCAGAAAAGTAGAACCAAAGCGAGACGCAGCCCTCGAATGCAGCAGAGCAGCGCAAATGCAAACACAGCATAGGAAAACAGGCTGCGCTGTTTACGTTGCGTATACGCAATCTGTCGCACAGGACGTGTAAGCTGCAGGGGATGCCGTGGCATGCCTCCACACAGATTTGAACATATAATGCAGAGAGAGAAACGAGAGCTGAACCACTTCAAAGGAAACTAACTGTGAATATAGGATATATTTAATATATGTTAATGACAAACATTTCTCTGCTAATAATTAATATTTCTCTGAGAAATGTTTAGACCTATGCTGTACTCGCATGACTCAAAACAAAGCTCGAGCCATACTGAAAATGTTTTCATCGAGAAACCTTGAATTTGATTAGGTTTCCTTCAGAGTTTTTCTGATTGTACTGCAAGTTTTCTTAATTCTCTATTGAGTTCGTCTTGCTTCTCCCTTTCCATGCATAAACTAATCATTTATCATTTTATGATTCGGCTTAGTCCTTAGCACACTCCAACTATACCTTCGAGCTCAACTCTTTCGCTCAGTGAGCTCTGGATCAGCTTACAGCTACAACTGTAATTTTTGGGGTCCGCAGCTGTTCAATGCCGACGCAGCTACAAAGGCTAGCTCTAAGCTGATGGATTTGTGTGTACTCAAATGCATGTGTGTGTGTGTGTTGACACTCACCAATGATGCTGACAAGTTACTGCCGACTGCACACAGTTGGCACTGCTTAACGTTGATGCAGCGGTGCTGGGATGGACGCAGCTAGAGCCGCTGAATGTATCTTGTATCTGGGGGATTCGCTCGATGCATTGCCCGCCGCCTGGACACAGGAAGCACTGGCCGCGTGTCCTTTTCGGCTAAAGTTGCGTTTGACTTTTTCTTTGCTGTGGTACCGTTAAGCGTCGCCGTTTGCCGTTAGCCGTTAGCCGTTTGCCGCTAGCCGCTGCCCGTTGCAAAGTGCCGTTCACTACTGAGCTCGTTTTTTATGCGCTCCGATACTTTTATAGATTCGCAATGTGCCTCGAAGCAGCGCGGGGCGTGCGGGGGGCGCCGTTAGCCAGGAGTGACGGTAGCTCAGGGTAGCGCAGTTTGTTAGTGTTTTCTTTTGCCTTGCCTTGCACCCCTTTTTTTAGCCGGCCGGTCAGCCAGCCAGCCAGGCAGTGAGCAACCACCCAAAAGCTCGCCTTGCAACCCCTACCACGCCCACTTTTGGGCGACCGCTGACGAACTTGTTCGATGTGGTTCGAAGCGCGTTGCCAGGTTGTCAGGTTGTTTTGGCCAACACAACGGTAAATGCAAAGAGTGAGAGAGGGAAAGAGGGCGACGAGGAGAGGAGGAGAGAGGGAGCAGGAGGCAGCGAGCCAGGAGCCGGTTTCGGTGGCAGGTGCACTCGCCGCTGCGTCCAGCTGATGAGCACAAGCAGCAGCCGCACAATTAACGAGTCTCATTACTCAGCGACCTGCAGCTGACGCTGCCTCTGGCAACGCTCACACACTGCTCCACACACACACACACACACACCCTCTAAGCCTCATACATTGGGGTCAACCGCTTGTCGCTCATTTGACGATTAATAACAATAATCAGCAACAGTAGCAACAACAACAACAACAACTACAACTACATTTATCGCGATTATCAACAGATTTTCGAAATGGAAAATGGAAAATTGTCGACGCTTTCCCAGGCTCGCGCTTTGGGCAGCTGGCAGCCGGCAGCCGAGAAAAATTAGCCAACATAAGCGCCATCATTGAAATTGAATTCAATTCAATTCAATTTGATTCTCTTGCTATGCGGTTTGGCAGTCATCCCTCATCTAGCTAATAAGCGAAAGCAAACTCCGACAAACTCAGCCCCCGCCTCCTGCCCCTGCCCCTGCCCCTACCTAGAGCTGACACTTAATTCTGCACTCGAATCTCAAATCAAATCTATTGTAAAACAGCAAACAACATCAATGAAAGAGAGTGAGAGAGAGAGGGTGAAGGGGCTTCCCCTCCAACTGCAGCAGCCCTCATCAGCTGTCAGCATCAGCATCAGCATCAGTTGATGTTGCTTTCGACTGTTGCTGAAGGCGAAACATATCGAATTATGCGCGATTCGTGTTAACAAGGCGCCTCGATCTAATCAGCCCGATAACCCACATGAAGTATCTGCCAGATACAAAGCAGCCAAATGTTAATAGATACTTTTCGCTGCTCTTGTCGAAAAGGTCAAAGGACGAGGCGCAGCATGAATGCTGCTGGAATGTCGAAAGAGTTTTGCTGGGAATTGAAAAAAATCAAATGAATAACTTTTAAAATATAGTTAAATTGATGATAACAGTAAGTATACATACGGGAGAAGTAACAGAGATTTATGTAAGGGAGAAAATTCAATTAAAATTAACAAATATTTGTTGATAGCTCGGAGCACGTTTTCTCCTTCATTCGTACACTGCGCGATATCAGGGAAGCGAAATAAATTATATTTCTTATACTATATATGTATGTGTGTATGTCTATCTTTCTTCCAACTACCACCACCCACATCTCTGCAAACTCAACTATATAGCTAAATTATATACAAATTGTTGTAAACTCATCACAAATGAACAAAAACTATGCGCATAATTTTCTCAAGCACTCTCACAAACAGTTGCTTACAAAAGTATTTTACACCAAAGACAATTAACAAAGTTTGTTTTTTACTCTTACTTTTGCACTCGACAACAGAAATCGAAAAGAAAAGAAAGAAAAAGGCGAGAGAAAAAGCGATAATAAAAAAGCGAAAAGCTAAAAGCGTTTTATGCCGCCCCGGGGGGAGGAGAGGGGGCGTGGCTGGCGATTAGACGATTTTGACGCACAAAATATCCGCAACATAAAAGAATCCAATAAAAAGTGATTACGTGCGGATGGCGCAGACTGTGGGTGGAATGAAGAGTCGTCGGAGGGGGAGGGGACAGGTGTGGCCGAGGCAGACGTCTGCGGCTTGCAAATCAAAACAGATGTGCGACAAGCCAAACAGACAACAACAACAACAGCAACAACAGCAACAGCAGCAGCAGCGGCAAAAGTTTGCAGCAGATACAAGATACAAAGATACAAAGATACAAGATGCAAAGATAGAGGCGAAACCGAAATGAGATACGAGCTGTGAGCTGCTGGTTGTTGTTGTTGTTGTTGCTGCTGCTGCTGCCTGCTCGTGCCACAACCGGCGACGGCTGGGCAAAAGTAACTGTGCCACAATTTGCCGCATATACTGCAGGAAAGGCTGCCAAACGGGAATTGTGCAAGGATTTGCAGCAACCGAAAAACGAAGAAGAAGCAGACGGCGCAGAAGAGGAAGAAAAACTGAAACTGGTTGGCCGCATCGCTCACCTGCCGCATGTTCAGCTAAACTGCGTCCCTGCCACATGCCGCATGACTCAAATTACGCTTCCTTTTTTTGTTGTTTTTGTTATTTCTTTTTTTGGTGGGCGCAGCGCTTCAGCTTAGAATAATTATGGAAGCTTCCCTTGTCAGAGCGCTAGCTGCTTCCGCTCACTGCGTGTGTGTGAGAGAGAGAGAGCGCGAGAGGGAGAGTGAGCACACTTGAAGAAATAGCCAAGTACTTTTGGCTGAGCTGTTGACTAAATGCAAAACATCTTGAGGTATGAATGAAGTGAAAACTTAGGACTTGCAACTGGAATATGTTTAATCCTCTTGAGTACTCTCATAAGAAAATATGCTTTAGTTTACAGCAATTAATTTGAAATTCTATCCTGATTCTCATTCCCTTTCTTTCAGTGTAGCTGACAACCACGACCACAGCCAAGACCACGACAATAGTGCAGCACACGCTGCAGCAGAGGCAGCAGCAGCGGCGGCAGGACACAGCTGCAAATATCGCCAATGTCAATGTGCGATTCGTCGTCAGACGCCGCTGCGCGTTGGGCATACAAAGCAGCGACGGCGACGGCGACGGCGACAGCAACTGCGGCCTGCGGACTGCGGTGGCACGAAAAACGGAAAGTGCTGTAAGTTTTATTGAGAAATCCAACACACACACACTCTCACACTCACACACTTACACACCAACATTCTCACACTCAGACAGACGCGAGCCTAAAGGAAGCGGCTAAAAGAGCCACAAGAACCAAAGAATGCGACGCTCGGCGCATAACAATGCCTGCGCCAGGCCCCAGTGTGCTGCGCACAGTGGAACCGTTGCAGTCGTCAGCAAATTGGCCCTCTGTGCTAACTTGGTCAACAAAGTGGCCAGACAAAGACAAGGCACAACTAATCACAATAATACAACAAATAATGCAAAGAGAGCGACAGCTCCCTCTCTCTCGTTCGCTGTCAAACACAACACATGTGCGAACATGTTGGCAGCGAGCTCTTATACGGCGCAGCAGCGAACAGCTGTTCGAACTTCGAACCACCAGCCAGCGAACAAGTTGCGTATAAGAGCGAGAGACGACGAGTAGCAGAGAGCGCGCACACACAGGTTGCGTAGAAGAGATTTGTGTTTGCTGATGTTTGATGGAATTTCGTGATCGCACTAAATTGAGATGCGACTGCAAAGAGCTAAATACTTACTCTAACTGTTTATGCTAAAGAGTGTTTCCCCCTTGAGTTATATGGAACTGACAACTGAGAATGTGTAATCCACTTGAGGTATGTTTAGATAATTGAATCAATACGAATACACTTGCACACATGCACACATCTTTCTTATATTTATTGTCACAAAATCCAATTGGACACTCGAAGAAATCTAGTTACAGCCATTTGGAGAGCCCAGCTGCCTATTCAATAAAAGTAGCCTGGAGCTCTTTTAATCTAGCAGCTCGCTCTGCTTTTCTCTGCCCTCTGGCAGAGTAATTCAATGTAAACCATTCAAAATGAAATCCATTAGAGTTTATATTTCAGTCATAAAACGTTTGGGAGCCAAGCACACGCACATGCACACAGAAGCCCCAGGCTCAATTTAAAACCAGTACAGCTCCACACACACACACACACACAATAGACCTCACACTTGGCCGGTGCCGTTTGGGCCCGGCTTATCCAAAAATATTTGCATAAGATTCAAACTGCATGCAAGGAGCCTTGCCACGCCGCCACGCCCACCCTTCTTAGTGAAATGTTACAAAATGCCAAAGTGCTCTCTCTCTCTCCCTCGCTCCTTTCTCTTTCTCTCTGCCTCTGTCTCTGTCGCTGTCCCTTCTCTCCGGCCAGGCAAAGTTTGCTGGCAAGTTTTGCCAAGTGGAGTTCATATTTGAGTTGAGTCGAGTCGAGTTGGGCCTTTGCCTAATTGTATGAAAATAGTTTGTCCTTCAGTTTTGGCTGCCCCACAGCCCAGTGAATCTCTGTGTGTGTGTGTGTGTGTGTGTGTGCTGCAACTGGCAACAGTGGGGCTGCGACACGCTTGTGCACACCTGAACGCCAGCTGCCAGCAGGAGTGCAAGGTGTCAGCGCGAGTGCAGCGAAGCGTTTTGGCTTTTGGCCTCAGCGTGAGCTGCACTTGATATATCTCATGTCTCTGCCTCAAGCTGCTTGCCACACTCTGCTCGCTCCGTCTCGCTCACTCGGACTCATCTTTGATCAAATGGCCGCAAGATGCTGGCCCGTGGGCGTGGCCTGCTTGGCCAAGATCAACGCAATGGCGGCAGCAGCAACTGACCCAGCGCTCGAGTTACGAAACCCGTTTTGAGTCGCGCTGCCTTCGCTGTGATTGGAAGTGGCAAGCGAGGGCGGCGAGCGGCAAGCTGCTACCTGCTGCGGCAGCGAGGCAGGTTCGAGTCGGAGGCGCGATCAGAGTCCTTGCGTCATTAGACCGCATAGCGAAACCATTAATAAGGGTTAGAAGCCGTCCTAATGGCTAACACGACGTCGCTAATGAGCCGCAACTGCAGTTCCCTGCCCCTGCCCCTGCCCCTGCCCCAGCCACAGGCCTGATTAATTTGTGGGAAACTTTGCGGTGCCTCGGGTCAGTGCCACACACTCTCGATTGTTATGTTCGCGAAGGGAGGGAGGAAGAGTGACAGAGTGACAGAGCGATAGAGAGAGAGAGCTGACTCTTCATTACGCTTATCTTGCAGACCGGCCCCCTCCTGCTCCTCCACCTCCTCCTCCTCCTGCGCGCCCTGTGGCATGCGAATCGCTGCTAAGCGGCTTATGAAAGTCGCCGTCGCTCTGTTGGCACCTTCTCTGTTTTGTTTAGCCCGGCTGCAGGGCAGCGGCTCGATAAAGTTCTCAATTTAATGCGAGTCTCATCTCTTTCGCTTTTCCAATAAAATACGATTTTCGATCTCCCAGCATTTGGAAAATGCACCTGCAACAAATCGCAGCCGGATCGAGGCGGACGCCACTTCAAAGTGCCGAGTAGTTCACTTTCCAAACATACTTAGCGTAATCTGCGTCGACTTCTAGATAAAACACAGAAACTACAAAAGGAAACAACAACAACAACTGCTACTAGAGTCACTTGTCGAACAACAGCAACAACAACAAACAAACAACAACTTATGCTAATGGCGCGTACCAAAATAAAACATAAAATAAAAAAAAAGTAAAAAGTAAAAAGGAAAACTCATGAGTCGAGGAAAACTCCAAGCGGAAAATGCACGCGGCGAGCAATTCATAAAAAATTTACATACATTAGAGCCGAGTGTTAGGGTTCAGAGCGCGGGATCGAAGAGCCCCAATAAAAATTAGAGTGCCGGCAAGCCGACGACGCGACGCCGGGTAGGGAAAGTCGGAAGAGTCGCGAGAGGGGCAGCGGAACTACCCTCAAGAGCTGCACTCGGCCACAGATCATGAGAGAGCGAGGCGTGTTGAGATCATAAATCATGGACCGCATAATCGTTGCCAGTGGAAGCCCGCGGAACACCCACTAGTCGGACTACATTATTCAAATGATCTATTATGGTAAATGGAAGTGCCATAATTGCGGCTCCTTGGGGTCGCGACAAGCTGTTGATCCTGGGAGAAATCCAAAATAGTTACGAAGCAAATGGAAATTGTGCTAGACTGAGCGTAATTTATGCACAAGTCTCTATAGCAACAGCTGGGAATTTTAGATAGGTTGAAGATGTATTAGATATGTACAGACTGAGCTATCAAATCGAAACTGTGATAGCAAAGTATTTAAGAGTATATGGCACAATTCATTCAATTCATATGAAACAGATAAAACATTGATATACCATATAAATATTGATATACTATCGGCTAAATATAGCTCTCGTCTAATCTGTTCAATCTGCACTCAACTTGTACTTCTGATGTATGCATAAACAAAGTGCTTCAAATTGGGGGAAATGATGAGGTTCTAAAAAGTGTTTTCCGTTTTTCATTCGGTCATTCATGACCTGCATATTGCATATTGTCTTTCTCCCTCTCCGAGTCACACACACACTCTCTGTTGCTCTCTGTGTGTGTGTGTGTGTGTGTGTGTGAGCAATTTATTACCTGCCATTTACCGTTGCTCATTATTAATTGCATGCAATTAATCAGCTTTACTTGCGTTCAGCGGCCCGTATACGCAATCCCCGCCCATTCACACTATCCCCGCCCTCTGGCGGCGAGCCCCCTCCCTGCCCGCAGCGCTTGTTGATCTAAAATTCTTGAATGAATTCAATTGCAAATTGTAAATAAACATTGGAAAATTTGGCCCAGCGCTTTAAGGCAGCCAATTTGAGTGTGAAATCGGAAATGTTCCTCCCACACCACACACGACACCCCACACCCCACACCCCCCACACAGCATTTTCCTGGCCAAATGTGTCGCTGCGGGACAGCAGGAGGGGGAGCACGGACCAGGAGTGTATCTTAGATCGCTTCCGCTGGATGAGCTGTCAGCCGGACTCGCCTAGTGCCGCAGGACGTGGCAATAAAACGCATCGTCAGCTGCAGCTCCACTCGCGCCACTCGCTCCCCTCGCTCCTCGACTCCTGCACACAAGTGTCTCATGTTATTTTCGTATTACAGAAAAAGCTCCCTCCATATCCCTCTATATATGTGTGTATATATTTATATATATATATATATATGTATACATTCTATTTCAAGTTTGACATGGATTACACTGCACTACCCTCCCTTCTCCCTCTCCCACCAGGCGCCTTGTCCGTTTGTCTTTTACTCAATAAAACTTTTTGATTTCCGCTCGAATGGACAAAACTTTTTAATGCGAATCTTCCGGCTGGGTCGCAGTCGCAGTCGCAGTCGCAGTCGCCGTTGACGTCGACGTCGACGTTGCCGTTGCCGTTGCATCGAAATAAAAGCGAAAACGATAGAACGAAATCAAATCAAATTAAATTGAATCGAGTCAAGGCAAAAATACATTCAAATGTTCAAATTGGGCAAGGGGAAGACAAAGAGAAAGAGAGAGAGAGAGAGAAAGAGAGGGCAACACCTGCCCTGCACAGCCCAAGCCAATGCCAATTCCTGATGATGCAAATACCACTTTAATTCAATTGGATTAGGTGTCCATAGCGATACACGCGAATCTACAACAACAACAACAAGAGAAACAACAGCTGGACGTGGCTTGAGTTGCAGGTATTCACGGGGACAGAGGCAGAGACAGAGGCAGAGACTCGACTTGGCTAGGTGTTTGCATATCGTGGGGCTTCCGCGGCGGCATTTGACTTAATACGATATTAATGCAACCTCCATTAGCAGCCACGCCATCACGCCCTCACCCCCACACGCCCACACACAGAGTGTTCGGTGCAGCCTTTCAGCAAAGCAGCAGCAGACCAGCTCGGCGAATGCCGTTGAATGAGCGCAATGAATAAGTGAAATGAGTGAGCGAATGTGAATAGGTGAGCGAGTGGGTGAATGAGTGAATGAATGCCCGACATGCCGAGAGTGCAAAAATAATGCATTAGCGTAATTAACTGGCAAAAGGACAAAGCAAATATGGGCCAAGGAATAAGAGCTGCCGTGTCCTTGCTTTTCCTCGCTTTGGCTAAGGGTCTAAAGAGTGTGCACCTCAGTCAAGTCAGCTATGGGGAACGTTAGTTCAATCTTGGAAGACTTTAGCCCCATCAATAGATTAACATCGATCTCTTCCTTCAATTGGTCTAGCCAAAGACAACAAATATTCTTAGCCTCTGGCCCGGGCAGTTGCTTAAG
This sequence comes from Drosophila mulleri, assembly GCA_035047565.1. NCBI lineage: Eukaryota > Metazoa > Arthropoda > Insecta > Diptera > Drosophilidae > Drosophila > Drosophila mulleri. The sequence goes on along the minus strand of JAWNPK010000049.1, from coordinate 16,699,525 downwards.
CTCCTAAAGCTGAGCTAGAACCAATTAGGGCGAGCATGAACTGTTTCCAGCATCTCTGGCAATTAAAAGGGGCCGAGCAGTAACAATGGGCAGTGAGCGGGATTAAAGAGGAGCTCGTGACCGATGACAGCGAAATGGAAGCTGCGCTCGTGCCAAAGCGTTGCAGAGGCAAACTTGAAATTTCGTTTGGGGGAAGTTGAAATGAAACTGAAACCAAGCCACAGTCAGCGAGAAGAGAGGGAGAGGGAGAGGGAGAGGGAGAGAGATAGTAGATAGAGGGCATGGACCGGAAGAAATACGCAGAGCATTAAAGCAAAGCGTCGCAGCGAGCAGCTGCTGGAATCTGATAGGAAACGCAAGTAGCGCTAAGGAGCTCATCATCTCCAGCCATATCCGGCTGGCAGGAGGAGGCGGCGCTTAGAAGCGGGCAATAAGCGATATACGATGCGATAACGAGTTGAAGTTGATGTGTCGAGACGAGAGCTAAATGGAAAGTGGGAGGGGAGCGCGAGAGGTTGAGCGAGTGCAAGGGAGCGGGGAATAGAGAGCTGGGACGAGTCGTGCGCATCTTTGGATTGAGCTGATTGCAGGCAGACCCGGCGTCAGGCTGCACTTGCAGGATACGGGATGCGCGTAGCCAGACGAATTACAGGAGCCAAGTGCTATTCGTGCTGTTGTCGCACTGTCTTGAGTTGTTTTGTTGCATGTGCTAATGGCAGCGCGCTGCCAGCTGCCAGCTGCCACACAGCGCGCTCTGTCGCTGTGGCACGTACAACCGGCTCGAGCTGTTTGCCCGCACTTTGTCAGCGAGCGTGTTAACAAACTGATTGAGTGCAGCTTTCGCTGATGTGCGCCCACCCAGGCAGCAGCTGCCAATTAAAGCGATTTATACTCACATACATATGTATCTGCTGTAATGGAGCTGTTGCTTCAATTAGCTGAAAGTGATTCGGGATTAGGCCAGTCTCTCAGATAATGCCACAGATTGGCTCAGCTGTTGGTTGTTTGTTAACTTTTAATGGAATTGTCTTCGGCTAGCCCCCCAGGCAGGTCTATCTATCGTATGGAAGAGGCGTAAGATGACTGCGATTGCCAGCAGGATGGCTCACTAAACTTGACTCAACTTGAGCCAGAGAGACTCAAAGTCAATCATTGGCTGCCCTTCCCCAGGATTCATGCGAACAACTTTTAAGCCTTTGCTGCAATCTGAGCATAACGAATTTCAATTTGCTCAAACTTTATTCACTTCATTAGAGGCCACTCCTTGATCAGCTCTCTGCGGCATGCCGAGGCGTTGTCGAATCGAATTTGCTTTCGCTTTCCTGAATTTATGGTTCTCCTCTGTGAATGCCTTGCATCCTTTTACTTTTCCCTGCAAATTGACAATTGGACTCGTACACGCATCGAACGCACGTGCAAAATGTTTTTAGTTTTATTGAATGTGGTTTGTTTGCCCCGTTCTCGTGGCCGTGCCCATGCCCCTGCCCCTACCCGTGACTCTAGCTCTACCGTCTGCCCTGCAGCAAGTAGTGCAAAAGTGTGCATGCATATTCCGAGGATAAACTATGGCATCTGCTGCAGCGCAGCACGCGCATCCTTTGTGCAAACACACAAACAAAGAAACTCGCGCGTGTGTGTGTGTGTGTGTGTGTGTGTGCACACATGTTGCCCCGGCAGGAAGCGCACTGATTGAGGAGCAATCGCTCGTTGCCGGGACAGATGTTTTTCTACATTAAACAGCCGCTCGCCTTCGATGCCCTCGGTTCCTTCAGCGCCCTCGGCTCCTGCCCCTTCGACGAGGCGAGGCGCGTGCGCAGCGACCAAAAGGAAAAACAAGAAGAAGAACAGAGCGAGCGAGATAGTAAGAGAGAGAGAGAGAGGGAGAGAGAAATCGGAAGTGCTGCTCGGGGGCCCACACAATGGGAGCGAGCGACCTTTGTGCAGCGACAGACGTCGAGGTTAAATGTCTGCGAGGCTCGGGATTTATTGTTCCGTCTGCCTGCAATACGATCGTTGTTTTATATCAATTATTTCGGGTGAGCAGCACATCCTTGACAAGTGCCAGAGCGCAGGAGTGTGGGGCAAGTAGATGTAGTTGAACCTCACAAAATTGAAAGCTAAAGACCAGAGGGAAGGAAAAGGAAAGTGCGAGGACATTAAGGAAGCGCTAAAGAGCGGTGCTCATTGTGATATTGTGTGGAATTTATAGGCATGATCAGATCAAGCTCATCTCTGCTCCTCTCTCCTTTGTCTTAGATCTGTGGCCATTTGCCGTACGCTGAGCTCAAGGATTCCCTAGACAGCAGTCCGTCTTGGGAATTATTAATTGATGTTTCTAGTGTGAAGAGGTGAATTTATTTATTCCTTATGTATTTACCATTAATATTATTATTGTTTAAATGGGCTACTCCTGATTTGTAGCCACGCAAGTTAAGTCCACTTGCTTGAATTCCGCCACTAGTGTCTATAATAGCTAAATCCAAACGAGATTTGAATCTGTTTTCTAGTTTGTGCGCAATTAAAATTTTAATTGCAAAGTAAAATATTTGTTTGTTGAATCTTTATTTGAATTTATATTTGGCAAATTTTCATTAGCTGCAGCTGCCGTTGCAGTTGCAGTTGCAATCTGTGGCAACTGGCGGTCAGTGGACTGTTAACACCCAGATAAGTCCACACGCTGGTCAGGTAATTAGATTTTAGTGCCAAGCTCGGCAGTTTGTATGGCCAGGTAAACACACACACAGAGAGAGAGAGAGAGAGGAAGAGATAGAGGTTTCTTTCTTGCTTTTTGGGTTTCTCATTAGGGCAACACTGAAAATATGAGCCTGGGCAGTGGGAACAGCCACAGCCACAGCGCTATCGGCCACATAACAAGCTGCCAGCCAGCGAGCTGACCTCATAAATTCTCGACAGCTCGGCGAAGCCAAGGATGGCCGAGGGCAGGATGGGCCAGGGCAGGAGAGGAGGGCATGGCTCGTAGCGGGGTCAGACAGCCAACGAGTTTCAATTAAATTTTCAACTTACAAATCAATAAAGCAACCTTTACAACGCAATTCATATAAGGCACACACACACACACACATACACACGTACACACATGGGGCAGCTGCTGGTCTGAAGGAAACAGCGAGCGGGCAGGAGTCGTGGCATTGAAGCCTTCGCCGTGTGCAACTCGACACCGGAACAAGTGGCAGACGCGACAGCCAGGAGGCGGAGGAGCAGGCGAGTAGAGGAGGGGCAGGGGATGGGTCATGGGGCAAGCAGTGCACGTGGATTGCCCTTGTTGTTGTGTGCGTGTGTGTGTAGGCCAAATGAAGCGGCGTGTATAAATGTGTTTAAAAACATTTGCTGGCATTAACGGGTCAGAGGCACGCGCAGGAGTCGCTGCGGGAGCAGTGGCAGGATACGGGAGCAGCAGCAGCAGCAGCAGCAGCAGGAGTAGAAGCATAACAACAACAAGTCAGCAGTATGGACAATGAGCGCTACATCCTGTGCCGGTGCGGGGCATTAATTGGTTCAGTGATTCCAAACGACCAGCGACTGGCAGCGACAACAACAGCGGAATTAAGGACACGCAGCGCCAGTTGAACCTGTCCACCGCAGAGCCAGAGCTTAAGCCAAACCAGGAGCTGGAGCCGAAGCAGGAGCAGGAGCAGGAGCAGGAGTGCAATGAAGCACACTTGCCATGTCGGGTTGAGAGTCACATTTGTCGGAGCAGGGGCAGAGAGTGGGGGGGGGGGAGTGTGTGCAGCTGCTCAGGCAGCGCGAGATAGACTAACTGGCGGAAAATGATATTACCAGCGCATAACTCGTGCCAGCTATAAGAACAAGAGCAGGCCAGGATGCAGGCTGCCTGCAGTGGCAGATGAAAGCGGGCAAATCTCATTAAAAACTGAATCGAAATGGTAATTTGAGTTGTTCACAAACAGCGTTAGATACTTGGCAAACAGAAACGCAGCGATTGCGATTGAGATTGCGCCTGAGCTGATACCAGAAGGAGTCGCCTCAGTCTCAGTCTCTCTCTGTGTGTGTGTGTGTGTGTGCATGTGTGTGCGTGTCAAGGATTTTGTTTGCCAAGTTGTCTACAAATAGCAGCCGCCAGCTAGAGGCCAAAAGATGCTGCCACAGCATCGACAGCATCGACAGCAGCGGCAGCAGGGGCAGGAGCAGGAGCAGCAGCATCGGAGGGGATCACAAACAGGACGCAAGGTGTGATTTTTCTGCTTCTTCTCCTATTCGTCTCGTTTGTTTTTGTTTGAAGGTTTCAAATTGTGGGCAGGTGGTTTCTCTCACTCACTCACTCACTGTGTGTGTGTGTGTAACTGTAGCAGGGGTTGCACGGCGCCTGCCAGATTCTGATTCTGATTTTGATTCTGATTTTAATCAGCAATCAACTGCAGCTAGCATGGGGGAATTTCGTTATAATCTGGCATTAGATAGATTATGTTAAATAGATTATGAAAAATTGCATTTAAATGAACTCGATTATTAATTGAACTGAACTGAGTGTGTGCGGCAGTGTATGTGTGTGTGTGTGTGTGTGTGTGTGTGCGTGGGTGGGCTTAGGTATGTCTGTATGTATTGACACGACAGTGACGCATTGATTGATTGATGCTGCGCTGCAATCAATTTAATTTAAATGCAACATTTGCTCAATTAGCGAAATGCAACGGGAACGTGTGGGGGAAATGCCATAAATAACAGTAGTCAATTGTGAATACAGCTGTAATTAAATTAATTTATATTCTGTTTACTTTCATTTAAGTTTAAATGTAAATTCACTTCTAACAGCAGCTGAGAATTGTGAATTAGTCTGTTAACTGAAAACAGTTGTATGGAGTACAAGAGAAAGAAATTAACATGGAACAGCACGATTAAACAGTATGTAGCAAAGAGTAAAGTAAAAGAGCGTAGCATAGAACAGCGCTCGTGCAGAGAACAGCTCGATGAGTAACAGAATACTGTAGAGCTAACATGGAACAGTCCGGCAATGCTTGCGCATGCAATAGCCAATTATAGCACAGTTAACATGAGTATAATTAACACTTTGACAGTGGTTGCATAGCAGAGCTTGATAAACAGTGAAGTTAACATAGAACAGTTCTCTTGCATAGAACAGCTCGGTGAGCACGCATGTAGAACAGATCATGTAGTAAAACTTAGCATCACTCGATGAGTAGCAGTGCTTGCATAGCAAGCACTCAGAATGCAGAAAAGTTATAGAGCAGCTCGGCTACTACATACACAGTGTAATTCAATACGTAGCAAAGTTGAGCCATGGCTACACATAGCGAGCAGCGTGATGAGTAGCAAAGTTAATAGGGAACAGTTCATTTGCATAGAACAGCTCAATGAGGAGCAACATAGCAGCTCTGCTAGGCAATGCAATTTAATATGTAGCACAGCATGTTTGATCGTGTTTGCGTAGGAACAGCTGTTTCTTTGTGCAGCCAAGTATGCGATGTATGTTAGTATGTACATTGTATATTTGCAAATGGCAACACCATTCGTAGCAAAGTTGTTTGCCAGCCCTAAGCTAGGGTCATGAAATATTTGAAATTGCATTCGAATTGCGCTGAAATGAATTTGCATAAGCATAACTGTTGTTAAATATGCGTTTGATATTTGACAAATTTTAATTAATTTTAATTTCGCCTGCAATTCGCCCGAGCGTCATTTCAATTTACAACTGTCAACAAAATAAAACAAAGCAAAACAGAATACTGAATACAGAAAACAGAAAAAAACACACACACACACACACGAGTTGAGCTTGCAACGTATGCGAATGGAAATACATATTTGCAACAGGATGTGGCAATTACATTGTTTGTGGCAACAGCAAGAGCAGCAGCAGCAGCAGCAACAACAACAACAGCAACAACAACAACAGTAGCAGCAGCAATAATAATGTTTTTATACCCTGAACCCATTGAAAATGGGAAATCAGGGTATAATGGTTTTGTTAAAAGTATGTAACAGGGAGAAGGAGGCGTGGCAGACCCCACAAAGTATATATATTCTTAATCAGGGCGACAAACTGAATCGATTTAGCCATGTCCGTCTGTCCGTCTGTCCGTCTGTCCGTCTGTCCGTATGTATGAACGCGTCGATTTCTGAAGATATAGAAGCTAGAGACTTCAACTTTTTTTAAAATGCTCGTATATAGCGCGCGCATATCGAGTTTATCACAAAAAATCGATAACTCATCCCGTTATTTTTTTATCGATCAAAAACCTTATCGAAAACCAGTTATAAAATTATATCTCCTACACCTTTAGAGCTAAAGTCTCCAAATTTTAAATGTAGACTCGACTGCACGTGATAGAATTTCGGTTTTTGTTATAATTCACCCCCCACCCCTATATCCACCCCCTTACCCTCATCTCTGTAAAAGGCGTATTTCAAATACTAGAGACTTGAGCTTTGGCAAATATACGCATAGTAATGATAAAACCACATTCTGAAAGTTTCATGAAGAACGTACGTCCAGAAAAAAAGTTATTGAACAATTAAGTTCCCATAGTAAGCCCACACTGCAGCCATGCCTGTTAATGCGTGCGTGCCTATGGGTGTCTATGTATATGTTTGCGTGTGTGTGTGTGTTTGTTTAAGCTGAATGACACTAAAAATTATTGAAATGGCTGTTGCGCGGAGGGTTCAGGGTATCTCGTAGTCGAGCAGTCTCGACTAGAGCTTTCTTACTTGTTTCACTCTGCGGGTTTTGTTTGATAGATGTTTACAATGATTTTTGTGTTACGCTTTTGTTAGCTAATGTTGGCTTTGTATCAATTTGTTGTACATACATTGGATATTGTTGTTGTGGATGCAACTACACATACCTATACATACATACATATGTATGTACATATATATTTGCTGTAAGGGAAAGTCTTCTTAGTTTCAAATGAAAATCTGAATAGATAAGAGAAGCCGATAGACTTTTCACCTGCTGATGAGTCTTGGCCCGCCTTCCTCCATTCTCATTCCCCAGCTAACTTGGCTTAATGTGCTGCATAATTTCCTTAAATTTCCAGCTCTGTTCTGAGGTTAAGCCCAATCAATATTTGCATTCTGGCGCATTATTCAAATGAGTTTGAGAACTTTTTGCGCCTGGCTCGAGCTAATGTGAATGTGAAGGCTTTGCGCTGCTGGGACTTCTCGAAGCTGCTTGTAATTGCCTTCCATTAGGCAGCTAATTTTGTTGGCAGTAATTAGTACGCTCTCCCCCCTCCGCCTATATGTTGTGCAACACAGGTGAATTGCTTGTACTTAGCATAAACAACATTTCCCCGCTGCTCACCTCCCTCGTGTTGTTGTTCTGGCTGCTTACTCAAAATTGATTTTGACACCAAAAAGTTTGCGCGCAAAGTTTTGGCAACTTGTAAAAGAGCTGGAAAACTTGCAGCGAAATGGACGCCATTACAAGGCAATGGAAATGCACATAAACTAGGAGAAAAGAGGCAGACAGACAGAGTGGGAGAGTGCGAGGGAGGGGAGAAAGAGGGAGAGGGTAAGCTGAACAAAATAAATAAGAAGCAGAGCATTAAACATGAAGAGCTGCTTGCAAATGTAACTAACATGGTGGGGGAGTAGAGGAGAAGGAGGGGGAGGCACTGAGACACGCCCCCAACAGAAGAAATGGCAAACTTGTGTGCAGATTACATGCGCATTACCAAGTCCAAGTGGCAGCACGAAGACCGTGAGGAATTATGCGAGTACAGATGCCAAAAGGTCGCACCGTACAGGTGGAATCCAGAAACAGAAACAGAAACAGAGAAAGAGAAGGAGAATGAGAATGAGGCAGAGAAGGAGACGGGGAGAACTTGAAGTGTGCCAAGTGGTCGCGACCTGTGCAACATGGCGAATGCACTTTGAAATTGATGTTGATGTTGATGCTCATGTTGATGGGCAGGCGCCGGCAGGTGGCCAGCCAGCAGGTGGGCAGTGGTGTGGGCAGACGGACGGACGGACAGGTAGACTGACTGCCTGCTAGCCGCAAATTGATGGCCAAGACAAGCGATGGGCAGACGTGGCCACGCGGCGTATGCGCAACGTGTGCACTTTTATTGAAAAACCGAAGCAGAAGAAGGAGAGGAAGAAGAGAACAACTTGACTAAGTTATGGCACAGCCTGTGTGCGGCATGCAGCATGCGGCATGCACCATGCGAGGCAGCAATCAATTGCTGCACAAAATGTCAATAAACAATTCGAGGAAAATGAACTGCGACGCACAGCAGCGTTCAAGGAAAACCGAGCAAAAAACAGGCGGAAAATCGTTGCGAAAAGGACACTTAAAACGCAATTCCGTTAAACGCAGAAGGGGCAAGCATTTAGGGCGTGGCCAGAGCAAATGGAAGGGGGCCGGGGAGTAGCGGTACGGTGGCTGACATTACGGTAATTGAAGTATACGCATTAATTCATTTGCCTCTGTGTGCGTGTACGTATGTGAGTGTGAATGTGTGTGTGTGTGTGTGTGTGTGTGACGAAGCAATTTGGCATTTTGAATGGATTGAATTGGATTGCGTCTAATGCGGCTTATCCCATGCACAGTGGGTGATATTTACGAGCGAGCGACATCCTGCGGTGGCCAAACCTCGCGCAAATCTACAGAGATGAACCGGAACGTTCACCAGTTGAGCTGGTGAACGTTCAACTACAAAAATCTAGTTCATTTGTGAGCTCATTTTGAACTAATGAAGCGATTTTGATTCTTACTTTCTTTACCTCTCAATATCGTGCAGTTCCAGCTCCGTTTATTAATCATCGGTTCATTTGAGCCATATGAAAAGCTCAATAGAATCCATTCACTGTGCAATCAAATTAAATTCCCAGCTATGAATCCAAGTCGAATGTAGGACTAAACGCCTTTCGGCTCAAATAAAAGACAGCTCTGGCAGCCATTGAACTACGAAACCAATTCAATGGACCATGGAACTAGTAAGAACAGCTCTAACGACTCGTCGTAATCCCCTGCCCAGTCGACGGCGCACAAAGCCGAAAATCAAACAGATGTACAAGGAGCTGAGCAGAGTCGAGATCCGTTGGCCTCGCTTAATGGCGCTGTAATCAAAAGTCATTATGTCGAGCATTGCCATCAAGGACGAACGCACGGAGAGGTCCTTGCGGTCCTGTTGGTCCCGTTGGTTAGGGTGCTGCTCGGTCGTGCTGCCTGCCATTTGCTTACAAAGGCAAAATTACGCGTATTATGACCAGGCAAACTGCCGAACGGCGGGGGTAACACATCAGACCAGACCACAACAGCCCGGCCCAGCCCAGATCAGCCCAGCCTTGCCCTCAGCCCCGCCCCGTTCAGCCCTCGTTTTCTTATTAATTTGTTTGTCAAAGCTGAAAGCAAGCAGGAAACAACAATACGCCGCATCATGTCCAACAAGGGCCGCAGACAGCAACAGTTTCCGCCTCTGTCAGCCTTTCGCTTTGACTCCAGTGCCAGAAGCAGCGACAGCGACAGCCCCTGCCCCAGCTCCAGTTCCAGCTCCGCGTGTCCCGGTATCTGGGCAGGATAAACGACTAAAACGCGGATTAGGCGCAACTGCACGCACATCATGAGGTTGCAACTTGGAGTCTAAAGCAAGGGCAAGGGCAAGGGCAAAGGCAAGGGCTGTGCCACAGTTTAGTAAAAGGAAATCTGACAGAGAAGGGAATGGAGAATGGGCAGAGGAATGGGGAGCAAGAGTAGATCCCATGCTCGCATGCAAGGACACGTGCTGCTCCTGTCTCTGCCGTGCTTCTTGTTCCGGCTGGGTTCAGCGAAATGTCAAATGTCTTGGCAGAGGAATTTCGTTATAGAGAGGCTGCCAGGCAGCTGGGAAATCGGGAAATTGGGAAGCGGGTGAATCATGACTCACCTTGGCCACTCGATTTCCATTGAAACGAGGAGCAATGAAAAGTCAATTACTTTACTCATATCAATGGCCGAAACATATATATAGATTTATCTAAACATAAAAGCCGGCAGCTTATAGAATGAACTATAGAATAAGTTCTTTAAATCATTTAGCAGTCATATCAAGCATCTTTCCAGAGATACTCATTTAAGAATTTTCCATGAATCCAATGTTTAGATTCGATTCACTTATTTCGAATTTGAGATAGAGAGAATGAATTGCTACATGAGCTAATTTATTTGCCCAATGCTCGAACACTAAAGTTATACACCATGCGCACAGGAGATCATAGATCATATTGGTATCATATATAGATCTCACATATATCACATATAGCCTCTCCTATTTATACAAACATTAAATTTCAGTCTTCTTTTGATGTATGTCATATCTGCTGCTGTATTCTCTTAGAGATCACCTCAATTATAGCTCGACCTACGAATTCCTTGAGAAACCCAATTATAGATCACCTGAAGAATTCCTTAAGAGCATATTTCTAGTTCCAGGAACTGAACTGTTCGGCAGATTGTTGATTCGCGCGAAGTGCCACTCACTCGCTTAGCTATTCACGTTCGCCAACTAATTGCAAATCACTTAACAATATTGATTAATATCGAGAATTGAGTATTCGGAAGCATGTGAACACCCCAGCTGAATCGAAGCACTCGAACCCTGCGTGCTACTCACCCAGTAAATAAGTCCATATGGCATATATATGGTGTGTTTGTCGGACTTCGTCATAGTAACAACAATAGCATATTATTAAGTGAACTGTTCTATTCACTTGTTTAATTCACATTCGCATTTGTTGTTTGTTTATGTTGATTATAAACTCGTGCAATCGCCCCAAAATAGAATCCGATTCTCTCAGAGCTGCCCGAAAGCATGGAGATGCAAATAATATGAAAGATGAGGGGAAATACCATATAGAACCGAAGACCACATACTCTGCCGGATGACTGGTGAGAACTGATTGATTAGTTAGGGTAAATAAAGTGGAATGTTATTCCTCTGTAAGGATCGATCAAGAATATCTACTATGAAACTTGGTTCACATGGGTGGAATTGAGTCGAGAGTAGAAGAGCTCCTCTCTCAACAGAGATGAACAAATGTCGATCAAAGTTACCTTCTGAGCATGCCACATCTCTCGTCTATATCGTAGTACCCGCAGATAGCTACAAGTACCCGGATCTTAACGGGGGTGCACACGCTGCTGACTGTGATGCTGCGACTGTGACGTCACGTGGGGCAGTCGCAGTCGAAATTCGTGGGACGTCATGGGGCAGCCGCAAGCAGATCGAGGCGATGCTCTATTTATGTTGAACTTTCTGCGTATTTTGCAATGCTTTAGACGCATCACTGCATCATCGACTGGCACATGACGTAGATCCTTCCAGACCCTCCCGTGCCCCTCCACTGCCCTCTCCTGTGGGTATCGTGTTGATCTGCGGGTGGTCGACAGCTTGATGCTGCTGCCGATTTCAAGTGCAAAGCGCTAAAGTAGCTGCTTGGCCGGGGAGCCGGGGATATTGGTTGATGGACTGGCCCGGCAGAGTGTGATGGAGAGAGCGGGGGCTCTGGCTAGAAGGACGGGGGCAACGGGAAACTTTATTGTATTTTTTTGTCTGGCAGCTTATTTATTCGCCTGTGTTTAGCGTGAATTGCGTGAATTGCTTGAATTGCGCCTCGTTTTTTGGAACACGCCCACGCGCAACAGAGAAACTACCGAACAGAAGAAACTGACAAACTGTGTGTGCAGATAAATTTGGCTGCCCCTTCGCCCCTGCCAGTGGCAGCCGTGGCAGCCTCCCCCTGAACATAGTGTAATCTAAACTGATGCATGGCAATCAATAAGCCCCGTTGTAGTTTATGCCAAATTAACAGCGAATTGCCCTGGACTTATCTAGAAGTCAGCCGATATTATGCCCAAGAATTCAATGTGCTGCAGGTGTTGATTTACCTGCTCAGCACTCAACTCTGGCCCATCGATGGGTCGATCGATTGGCCTGGGTTTGTTTTTCTTGTGGCTTTCATTGATGCCTTGCGAAAAACAACGTCGTGCTGAAATATGTATGTTTTGGATGCTATGCTATTATTGCTATGTAAATCTCTCAAAACAAATTTCGATTATGCTTTTAAGCTAAGGTAAATTCAACATATTAAACCGTCTTTCCTCTCCCTCCTCCTCCGCCCACTCTCGCTCTGTCTGTCTATGTTTGTCTTTGTCTCTCACTGCCTTTTGGCAACAAATTTGAATTTCTGGCAATTTTCTTAATGGGCAGTTGGAAATTTCAACAACTTCATAAAATTTTACGCGTCTCTGTCCGACTATTGTTTGTTTTCATAAACATATCATTCAATATATGTATATACTTTTTGAATTATTCAGTTTTGCCACGTCTGTGACGCAAAACTAGTAAATTCTCCGACTCAAGTGCGAATAAGCGATTCCACATGCAGCCAAAAGCGAAGCGGGGGCAGAGGCAGAGGCAGAGGCTGGACTGAGTAGGGGAGATTATTAAAATACAATTGCAATTACCAACATAATTTAGCCGTCGATCAACTGGGGCAACAAACAAATTAATCAGCCACAAATAATCACTTTTTGTGTGTACCTGTGTATTTTTATTTATCATTGCAAATTATATTCAAAATGAAAACGCAAGAAAATCTATTTAACGGAATACAAACTAAGTGTCCAAATGTCTATGGTACATATAAACATGTACAATTCAATATCTCTATGATAATTCATATATTTTACATGCAAGCATTAAGTCTATGCAGCGCGCCATCTGTTGTTTGCTACCCTAACATAAAAAGCGCCATCTAGTGGTCATTTTGAATAAAATAGCATAGCATACTTGTGAGCGCGCATGTACAGCGCCACCTATTGTTCTCTCTCTCTGCATCCAGTGAACGAATTTGAATATTCCGTTTGTTATGTCTTTGCTAAAACAGGCAATTAAGACAACAAAGAATAGGTCAAGGTACTTTTGCAGACCAGATTTGAAATAACCTTTTATATTATCTTATCTGCTAGCCAAATGATCGATTATATACCAAAAAAACACTCGAAACGGTAAATATAACAATAATACCCATTAAAATAAAGCAATCCAAATTTTAGAATCTGCTGCAATAAACCGCAAGCGTTGCTGATATGAAGTGACAAAGTATTGCTGATACTATAAAAAGGCAATGAACAATAGCAAGTTCAGTGATCAAATTGCTACACCCTATACAGCTTGATAACTATTTATATGTTTATTATATGGATTGCAATTAAAAACAGCATTTTTGCACTTTAGAAATGAAAACTACTTTACGTATGGAAAGAGAGTGAGAGCGTACACAACAGCTGAGTGAGTGCACAAGAACGTAAACTAATGTCGTCGGTTCTGCTTGCTCTCGTCGACTTCTATTTCTGTGTGTATTTTATGAATTTAACTCAGAGCAGAACTTGAGTGACAAAAACAGAGAGAGAGCGCCGGCAACAGCTGAGCGCCAAAGAACGTGAATTTCCCATCGGGGCTTCTGCTCACGCTCCCGTCAATGACGCTGGCGCTGATTCGCCGCAAAGAGAGCGAATATTGAGCGCATTTTAAGAAGCAAGTCCGCTTCGCTTTAAAGTTCAGTTTGTTTTCGTTCGTCAAACGCATCGCATTGAGGTTAGAATTGAGTTCCGTTCGCTATAGTTCCGGCGGCAGCTCGAAAGCAAAAACAAAAACAATCAAAAATTGACGCCGTGTTTCGTGTATTTGCGTAGTGCGTGTAACTGTGACTGCGACAGTGCTGTTTGCTTTGTATAATTGTTGTAATTAGCCCGGCCCAGATAAGGGTCAACTAAAGCTAACTAGTAAAATACCAAATAATTACGCTTGAAATATGCAACAGGCTGCCCAAATCGACAACAAAACATACGCAAGCGTAGAAAGTTTTTATTGTTATTTTATTTAAGCCAGCAACAGCAAAAACAAATAAAACAAAAAATAAATAAACCAAAAAGCGAAATAACGACGAATCATCAAAAAGAGATAACGAAATTGGAGTGCGCTCGCGTGTTTGTGCGTGTGTGTATGTGTGTGCATAACATATTAAATTGCAAAAATTTAACAACTTTTAAATCAAACACATATAGAAAATGTCTGGTCCACTGCCCGAAATCAGCGCCGAGCAGCGCAAAACATTGGAACAGGTGAGAGAGCGTAACGCATCTTCACACACTCTCTTCCTCTGTTATACTCAGACTCTCTTGTTCTCTCTGTGGATGAGTGTGTGTGTGTGTGTAGTAGAAGCCTTTTGAGTGGGTGTTCTCCAAGATTACGCGCATAATAGATATTTCATTTAGTTGGAATAACTAAGAATTGAACCGGTTTTATCTTTTTCATTTGCATTGCGTAATAAGTAATCACAAATTTACATGCATGCACACACACATACATACAACCATGGATATGTATATGTATATCATGTCTTCCTTGGGTTTCTTTGGCCTTGCGAATATGATAAATTGCGCATTTAAATGCGCTTAGAGCTTTGAGTCAACACGAGCCACTCAATGGAGCGTGACAGCATGCATACATATGTACATATGTATGTACATACATGCATATGTATGCCCCCACTCACATCCAATGTCCGCTTTGTATGCACTGTGGCCCACTGTGGCCCACTGTGCGGCATGTGGCCGGCAACATGTGCAGCTGCAGCGCTTTGTTGACATTTGTTCTCGGCTGCAACTAGGCAACAAATCTGCATACCCAGCCCCTGGCCCGCCCCGAATGGTGTGATCAAATCAACCGAAAATGGTCGGTCAAACGGTTAAAGCCAAGTAAAACCCGAAGCTGCGACCTACTAAATGAGCTATGGCATCCACTTGCAGCTCAACGTTCTTAGCAAATGTTAATTAGTACTGGATGCCCCTCTACACCAGCTCTCCCCCCACCTGAAATATACCTATCCATATTTATTTGCTCAGCTTAAAGTGCCACAATTAAACAAAAAACCAGTTCAAGGCAGGCCCAGCGCAATTATAAATTGTCATTAACTTATCTAAGCAAAATAGCATGAAACGATCTCTGATTGCGACCCTTTGGCCAAGTACGAAGCAATCAGCATAACTGAACGACTATATATGTATGTATAGATATATAATCCATGTAGACACATTTAGATGTATTCACCGATGCCTATGTTGGGTGTGCCCACAACATGCTAATGAGTTCTGCTTTTGGTATACCCTACAGCCTATTGTCGCTGTAATAGATGGGGGGTATATTGATGATGTTTAATCTCATAATTGATAAATCAGTTGAAGTTAGCTTAGTTAATCATATAGCCAAAGCTTATATTAGCGCAAAGAGGAATATCTTAGTCACTCTCTCTCTCTCTCTCTCTTGCTCTCTATCTCTGTATCTCTTTCACTCTTACATGTGCACGCTTTCAACAACTGGTTTGTTTTCTCAGCATGGAAAGTCCCGAATGAGCCAAATAGCCAAGCGAATACTTTCAATATTTGATTTAACGCCAAGAGCCAAGCGAGTGGCTAAAAGGCCAACCAAGTCAAGGGCCTTACGATTCCGTTAAGTTCGCAGTTGCGGATAAATAGAAAGAGAAGTTGGAGTGGGCGGCTTTAGTGACGGACCGTAAGATACTCTAGGAGAAGAAAGAGAAAAGAGAATTCAAAAACAAAAATATAATCATATATTATTTATTTGAAGCCAAAAGTGTTGTTGGCTCTTATGAATCAGCTGGTTTAAGATCTCGTGTATTTTTATATACCTACTGTAATTTTAATTGAGTTCTTATGGGATTATTCACATGCTCAGTGTATTGAATTTTCCAATCAATTTCAATTCCAATTAGAGCTTAAATGCTGCTGCGATCAGCAAAGCATCAATCCACACCTCGCTAACAACCAAATGCCAAATGCCGTTTCAGATTTCTTAGCCTTGTTTCTTTGTTTGTTTTATTTTCAACTAACTTGTTTTATTTGGCTGCAAATTGTTAAAATCTTGACCAAGTTTGCGGCTTTGGTAGAAAAACAAGAACAAAGCACGAAGCACAAAGCAAAGCGAGCAATGGGCAGCTGCAAGGCGGCTGAGTTATGAGGAAGTTGGCTAAAAACGCTTAACGCTAATGAAAACCAAGCCAAATCACTGCCTTCCCCGCGTCCCCTCAGACCCGGCTGGGACTGCCCCTGCCCCTGCCCCTGCCCCCCTGCCCCTGTTCTGAGCATTGAAATGAAAATCATGTAACGACTTCAAGAAGCGGCGGCAACGTCTTGGCCTGCAGTTCAAGCCCAGAGGCAAAAGCAAAAGCAAAATGAAAACAAAAGCCACTCGAGCAACTGGCATTTGGCCTCGTTATTGAATTTCAAGTGTGGTCTAAACGCAACTGCGCCAAGTTAAGCGGCCTGTATGCCAAATGTGAGCGACTGCCAAGTGAACAGCCTTTAGCCAAGCTTCGCTAGTTTGGCAGCTAGTTGCGGCGCTCAATTAAACAATCGAAGCACGTTACCTCCACTCGAACACATCTGACATCTCAGACGTTGAGCAATTGCACCTACCTTTGATTAAATTTATAAATTTTATTGAAAATTTTAAATGCTTGCGATTTGTCGCATTTTCATTCCCCTGCTTCAATTCAATGCGGGCAGCTGTTCGATTGAACTTGAGTCACATAAATATATAGCAGGAAACCAATTAATCAAAACCTTGACGAGTCAACCTTTTGGGTGAGCAACACGTGGACAGTTGACCGACTAACAAATACCCTGTATTTACAGGGGATCTTTTAGCCAGTAAACGAGTTTGAAAAGGGAGATGTTACGAAGATCTTTGGGTTATTACAAACCCGAACAGCATACCCCACTCCGTCAATTATACAGAGTATTCAAATTATCATTCAGACAAATATTAAATTTGCCATTGATTCAGCTAAAAATTAACAGTTATTAAGGCCAAGTTGCGAGTGTGTTTGTGGCTTGATTGATATGCAGAGCGACGCCCAGCTGCAGCCACGTGATTAACGGTATAAGCCCAGTCTAACACCTGTTGAAAGCTTAGACAGTGCCCTGAACAGAGTTGAGGAAAAACATCAATGCAGTTAGCGAAACCAAGATTAGAACTGTTTTATTCACATAGAATTCTATTCTTATATAGCTAACCTGCTCTAGGACTTACTCTCATTTCGTATTCTGACTAATTCGAGCTATAACTTTAATCGATTTGTTGCACCTTTACAGTTCCGCAAGTTGATGAGCCCCGAGCTGAACGAGACGCACGACGATTATTTTCTACTGCGCTGGCTGCGAGGTGAGTTTGCGATGTGAAAGATAATCAGCTATAAGCTAACTTGTCTCTCTCTCTTCCTCTCCCACAGCTCGAAAATGGAATGTGGAAGCCGCAGAGAAAATGCTCAAAGCGGTAGGTATCTTGCTCTACTCGATCTGCATATGTATAACTGACTGACTATCTGCTACATAAAATATATCACTGATCTTACTGAATACAGATCAATATATATTCAAGCATATGCCGAGCGCTAATCTTCAATTCTTTCATTCTGTCCGCAGAGTCTCAAAACGCGCGCCATGTGGAACGTGGATAACATAGAGAAGTGGGAAGCTCCGCGGGCGCTGCGCGAGTATCTGCCCTATGGCATCATGGGCTTCGACAAGGAGGGATCGCCAGGTACTTGAGTAAATCTCTTACTTGTATAGCAGCGAATCATCGCCTTCTTTTCTGTTTAGTGATCGTTTGTCCGTTCTACAACTATGACGTCTGGGGCATGATGCACTGCGTCACACGCTTCGAGTTTCAAAAGTATTTGGTGCTGCTGCTGGAGCGATTCATGAAGCTCGCCTACGAGCAGAGCCTGAAGCATGGCTGGAAGGCGCGTCAGCTGGTCGTCTTCCTGGACTGCGAGTCGATGAACCTGAAGCAGTTCGCCTGGCGGCCAGCAGCCGAGTGCGTCATCTCGACCATCAAGCAGTACGAAGCCAACTTCCCAGAGCTGCTCAAAATGTGCTACATCGTCAATGCACCAAAGCTCTTCTCGGTGGCCTTTAACATAGTGAAGAAGTTCCTAGACGAGAACACCACCAGCAAGATTCACATCTACAAGTCCGGCGTGGACAAGTGGCAGGAGTCGCTGTTCTCACTCGTTGATCCCAAGAACTTTCCCAAGAGCTGGGGCGGCCAGCTGGTGGACAAACTGGGCGATCCGCAGTGCAAGTCCATGATGGTGTGGGGTGGCAAGCTGCCCGAGGAGCTCTACATCGATCAGAGCAGCCAGCAAAGCGACAAGAGCTTCACGGACACCCAAGTGGCCAAGGGAGACAAGCTCAAGCTGAACTTCAAGGTGAATGGGCAGCAGGAGGAGCGGCTGCTCTCGTGGAACTTCCGCACCTTCGACTACGACATCAAGTTTGGCATTTACAGCGTGGACGAGAAGACGGGCGAGAAGCGCAGCGAGGTGCCGCTTGGCACCGTCTACTCCAACGAAATGGATGAGGTGGGCTGCATCTCCACCAGACCCAACACCACATGTGCGTTGCTTCCATATCTACTCTATATATGAGCAGAGGTGCTAAATGTTTTCTATCTCTCTCTTCTCATTTAGACACCGTTGTGTTTGACAACTCGGCCAGCTACTTGCGCAGCAAGCGACTGCGCTACTGGGTCGATCTCATCTCGGACGAGGAGGAGGGCATCGCAGAGCTCACCAACCAAATGGAAAACACGCAAATTGCAACAGCTTAAAGCGTCGAAGCCGCAACTGCAATAAAGCCAAAAAAATAAATTCGGCCTAGTCGAATTTTGTATACCCTTGCAAAAAGACAAGAGCCTATCTGTAACAAACTATCCCTTTGACGTTTATCTTCTGTTTTCCGAAATATGTGATGAATTGTATCAAATCGTGTAAGTATTGACTATTCCACCCCTTTTCCACTCATGCAGGGAAATTCAGCTTCGTAAGGCCTATCTCAGCAAGGGTACATAGGATATACAAACAACCATATTTACTAACCTCGGTGCAAGCACTCACAGAATCGCTCGACGGCCGACCCATGTGATAAATGATATAAGCAAAGCAAAAACGAAACCAATCAGGCAAATGCTCTTACGATTAGAGTAGTTAGCTTTACAGTTAGTTAGTGATTTATTACATGTACTTAGTGCATCTCTTTTGTACAATAGTTTCGTATTGTAATATGTATTGCGTATGCTGGATACTACATTCTAATATAGCTCAATCTGGATCTGGATTTTGATCTTGACACTCGTCTCCCGTCTCCCGTCTCACGTGGACGCCAGTGAATGTTGCAAACTTGTGTCGTATTTTGAACAATAAATAAATGAATGATACTTGGGAATTCCCTGTGTTTGTGTGTGTTGCTCGCAGTTGCGCCTTGGTTCCGCCTCACGGCTGTTGCGAGGAGGCGCGGCGCTTGCGCCTTCATCACTGCGGACCACCCGGATTCGGGCCAAGCTGTGGCCCATGTCCGACCTGTGGCTGCAACTGCTGCATGGGCATCATTGTGTTTGGGCTAGCGCCAACCACGCCCACGCCCACGCCAACGACGCCGCCTGGGCCCACAGGCGCGCCGATGGCTTGGTTGGGTGGCGGTGCCGGCTGATCCACGGCCAGGTTGGTCAGCAACTCCGTGACGGCCGGAAAGAGCGAGCACCGATTCTGCTGCACTCCGTAATCAGCGAAGCCACGCAGCAACGTGCTCGCGGCCGCCATCAGAGGCGGTTGCACCTGCTCGCGTCTCTCCGCCACCTGCGTTAGGTTTGTGGCTATGTCATGCACTATGGGCAGCACCAGCGAGGTGCTGTCCTTCCAGTCCTTGCCGTTGTACGGTATGCGTGTGATGTGCAGGAAGAACAGGAGCCTCATGCGACCCAGGACTACGCAGGCACTGCCAATGGGCACAATGGGCATGGCCGACGGCGGCGTGCGCAGGCACATCTGCACGGTCCACTTAAGCTGATCGCCTCCCAGCTCTGGCTTCATCTCCAGGCGCATGATCTGCACGAAGTCCTTGAGCACATGACCGGGCAGATTCAACAGTCGACACATGCTGTGCAGTGCAACAGGTCGATAAGGCGGCGCGGCCACTCGCGTGTCGAAGTACTGCTCGATGACGACCAGGTCGTCGGGACTGAGCTGGAAAGTGGGCTTGTCTGGCATGGGCGGGAGCTGGGTGACCTTCAGATGCAGCGACTGCATGTGCAGCTGATTGAGCATCACTTGACACTGCAGCCCATCCACCTTGAAGAGAACTACGCCTGGCTCCGTTGAGTTGAGCGCCGTCAACGACTCCTCGCTTTGGATGTTGCGATGCAGCTGGCGCCGCATGTAAACGCAGCCCAAGAACCGCTCAAGGGGACTCATATCGGCCACATTGATATCCTTATTGGGATGCGGACTGGGTCGGCACAGCGTTTCCAGTGCCTCATGAGTCAGCAAGGTGGGCACAGCCCCGGCCCATGGTCGGTTGAGAGTACCGCGCGATCCACTCCGATCGGCACCACCCACGCCCACACCTGGGCCACCCCCACCCGTGCTTTTGTGCTCTGGACTCTGCCCGGGTCGGGGTGATGGACGCGGCATGCTTGGAGATCCGGGCCAATTGTTATTCGCCGGAGACATAGCTGTGAATGGCGAGTCCTGGTGGCTTTGCATATACAAAGTGTTGGGTCCCGGACTGTGCACCATGTGTGGACTGGGCTGTGGATTCAGTGGCGATGAGGGCATCAGGCCACCTGGCGACGGATGCGGCATATGTGGTGCGGGAGGCGATGTCAAATTGAAATTCGCATGACTCTGACCTCCACTGGCGCCGCCGCCACTAGAGCTGGGATGCGGACTCGCTGGTGTATGCGGATTGGAACTGGAGGGCGGCGTATGTGGTGCTGGAAAGCGGAGACCGCTGTCTCGTGGAGACTGCGGGCCACGCATACCGGCGCCTAGGAAAGGCGAAGATCCCCCTGCGCTAACTCCCGCAACGCTGTTCGGGCCGCCAAAGTTGTCCTCTAACCCCATGGGCGACAGCGGATTGTCGTCGTCATGTGGTGCACGACCTCTGTACACAGCCGACTCATCCACGTACTTGGATAGGAATGCCTTAAGGCCCTGAATGGGAGTGAACTCCTCGATGATATTACGATCAAAACGGTTACTAGCGCCATCACGAATGGACACCAGCCGATTGGCACGAAAGCGCAACTCCAGACAATACACAGCCTGATAGGTCAGACGCATCAAGCAGGGCGACTGCGGCAGCATGCAGAAGGACAGCACGGGCACCTGGGGGCGCTGTAAATACGAAAGGTGTTACAGAATTGTCTATGTGTATACAGATATATCTATAGCTAACCGGCACGCCCAGCACTGGAATCACTGGCAGCTTGGCTATGGAGCTCATCGGATTGTAGGTCTCATGCAGTATGTGAGCGATGGACGTGAGACTGTGCTGTTGATTTAAATGCTGGGCCAGTTGGTCACGCATCATGGAGTGCGCATTCACAGCTGAGATGCCGCCCACGAACGTCAATCGGAAGCCATGCGACTGCACAGACCAGTAAATATTGCAGGTGACCTCCTTCTTGGGTCCATAGCCAATCAACAAGTTGGCGTAGGTGTACGACTTGACCACCAGCATGTCCCCGAGACTCAGACGCTCTATGGAAATATATGAGTAAGTATAAATAACCATATAGCTTATTGTGGGATTGATCTGTACTAACTGTTGCGTAGCTGCTCTGCGAAATCGTAGACTAGCGTATATAGGTAAACGATTTTAGACCAATCATTAAGTAGGTCCTCGACTGTCTTGGAGAAATCATGATTGGCCTGCTCGTAGGTTAGATTGACAGTGCGTCGACTACCAAGCTCCTTTTGGTGGGTGCTTTTCAGCGGCGTGCTGTAGAACACAAACTCGACCACCCAGATGCGCACCTGGCTGTTTTTGTTTGTTTGCGAGCGCACCGAGATCGACAGAACGCGCCGCATTAGATCATCCCAGACATGTGGTTCGATCTTTGGTAGCGCCGATGATGTACTGGGTGCCGGAGCTGGCTTCTGTTCGCCTGTCGCTCCCGGTGCCTGATGGGTGCCAGGCTTGGGCAATGCCAGAATCTTCAGCACCAACGATGTGGCATTCGCCTCCACTTGCAATCCGCTATGCGGAATGCGGTACTTAGAGAGCGTTTGAGCCAGATTGAGGAATGGTATCTTCTCATCGCACATTGCTACTACGTGTGCGAGTTCTGGTATAAAATATGCAGGGAAAATGGTCTTCTGCTGCTTTGCCGGTGGTGCCAGAATATCACCATTGGACCTGCGCTTATGCGGGGACACCTCTGCGAAGGATATATCAAATCAATTACATCTGTCGAAGCAAACGAGCCCAAGAGAACTCACCGTCTACCTCGGTGCCGGGGCCATGTGTAGCTACAAAGGTGTCAAACTCAATCAAGCGTATTAGCTTTGTGTAGAATTTGGGTACGTCTGATGGCGGTTGAGCTACAATGGAAACTAGCTGCTTGGCCGACTCGTCTATGATATCGTTCTCATCTTTTTGAAAGGCCACAAAACCCAAATGAAAGGTGTACTCCATTTCGTTGGGCATGGCAGACTTTTCCTTTAATTGAACAACCTACAAACCATAGGAATATTTAAAGCCAAGGATATTTATCAAGTCATTTCGAATAAACTTATGTTCGCATACCAGAATAATATTGGGATGACGATGTAGCTTGACATAGATCTTGTGACGGCCAGGCTGCAAGAGTTCCTGTTCGGGTGGAGTGAGGAAGGGCAAAGTCTCGGTAGCTGTAGCGGGTAGATGCTGCAATGTTTTCTCGCATCGACGATGGGTAATCCAAAAGCGTAGCTCCGATAGCAAAGCTGGAAGCTTGCTGCGATCTGTATTCAAACACTCCTGCATCTCATCCGTAATTGGACAATCTAGGTGCTTGGGTACGTGACAGCGGAACATGCCAGTGTGCGTGTCAATGGTTATGTGAATCTGCTCGGCGCGCAGGCAGGGTGAAAGGACGGGTACCGTCAAAATTGCGGGGGTACCTTGCAGGTTAACTGAAATGACAGAGGTTCAATAATCAATGGAGCCGAAGCTAATGAAACTGCGAACATTTACACTCACAGTCAACGTCTTTGAGAAAAGCCTGGAATTCGAGCTTGAGATCACTTAAGCGAGACACAGATCGGATATAAACGGTGTGCACTATCAACCGCTCCATGGAGAGGTGCTCCGAGCGTACAGCGCGATCAGCCACCTCGGCGGACTCCTTGGCACCTAAAGAGGGCACATGGACAACCACCAGAGGTCTGCCAATTTCACTGGGATCCGATTGAACAGTGAGGCGGTAGCCCAGCTCCGACTTGAGATCACGCCAATAGGACACCGTTAGCTTGCTGCCTGGCAGATACTCCTCCACGTAGATATTGTTGTCGTCGAGTCGCTCATAGTTCAAACGCAGCGTTTGAGTGTAGAGCACCTCCAGCTGCAGAGACTGGCAGAAGTAGTGTAAACAGTTGTACACCTCGCTCAACGCATTCGGGTTATCCACGAGACGCGCTTGTATCAATTGGTGTATGTAGGAGACCTGCAACGGATGCACCAATGATTTTCCATCTGCCAAGAGAGTAGAGAAAATATAATTGACAATAAAATGATGTTTCCTGCGTCAGTTACCGCCTGTCTCCTTGTCCTCCACAAGAATATCGATGTCCAGAAGACGCCAAGGCACATTCGGACTGTCGCCCATGACGGTGAGGGCCACGCTAAACTCGTGCTTCACCTCGAAGGTGACGCGGCCATTGCGTATGCGAAAGTCGCGCATTTGTGGCAACAGTTTGCCTGTGACTAAACGGTGCTGTATGACCTGATTGAGACGCAGTAATGTCTGCTTCTTCTCCGCCGGCGTAATTGCATCCGGTGGCACAATGCGCTCTCGTATGCACGTTGGCAGACGGTTGTAGGTGCCTGTTGTTAAGACCTCGACAGCGGCGGGTATGTGGAAGTTGGGTAAACGTGCTCGCACCAATGTCTCTCGCGACATCCGAGCCAGCATATCGGCCGTCTCTACGAAGAGCATGTTCTGCTTATCCAGAAAGCTCATTATCTGAGAGCTTTTGTCCACTTTGGACACCGAGTTGCCCCACTTGACCAGCGCATTGAGTCGTGTGAATAAATGTCGTGTGCGTGCCGCATAGGCATAAATTTCCACTTTTCGTTCCATATCCGTTTTGCGTGGCAGCCTGCAAAAAATATAAAATATATATCGAGTCCTTTGCAGGAGTTGCAGGATCTACTCACAGTTCAGCTAGAACCATCAGTTCGTGGTAGGTGCGCTGTATGATGAAATCGATCAGCACCGACATGGACATGGTGTTAATGCGTGGGCCTCCTTCCTGGCCGGCTGGCAGATAGCCCGCATTCGCGCCGGGCATTTGCTCCAGTGGCAACGGTGTGGGCGCCATGTTTGCTGTGGGCAATTCGTATAAGCAATATGCGCGCTGCAACGTCTATGAATTAACTTTGCAATTGTTTGCGTAAAGGTCTACACTTGCTTTTTAACACCAACAATACGAATTCATAGTTTTTCGCAAAACAATGCGTGAAAATTTCGAGAATTTGCAGAATGCTTAATACGAATATGACATTGTTTTCGACAACTTTGCGATAACGCAAAATATCGCACGCTGCCAGTCGACGAGCCTGGACTATCGATAGTTTAACACGATTCTGTTAAGTTAACATTATTATCATTGCCACAGACAACAAAGGGCGCAATTTTTCAAATTTGAGCAGGTTTGCAGGGCCGTGTGGTACGCAAGTTATTATAGGAACAAATCATCTGCAAACAGAATAAACGATATCCTAAACATTAATAAATTCGTATCCCTAATTATCAATGAATTGTATGACTGCATGTATGTATTGCATGTACACGGTATTTATTTATGTATTATTAAGATGTTAAGAAGAAGAGAAGTTAACATTGTTAACTCTCAGGCAGGGCCATTATTAAATTGTCACAGTTTGAAACTGACAAAGATTAAAAACATCATAGTACTATAGATAATGCTAATGCTAACCAAATTTGATGTGCTCGATGTTTTTGTTTTAGTTAGCTTGTTGCTGTTAAAAGTAAAAAGGAAGACAACAACATTTCCGCTTTTGTTTCTTTGAATTTTAAGTGTAGCTGTATGGATATGGATATACATATGTACATATGTGTACGTATGTGTATATGCCTCTCATGCGTATCTTTAAGCATGCCGCAGGTTGCCCGCTGCATGTTGCAGATGTATTGCTTTGCAGTGCCTTTCCTCCCGCTCTTTCTCTCTTTCTCTCTCACTATCACCCTCTGCAACGGCCTCTCCCTTTCTCACATCAAGTGGCGGCACACGCCAAGCGCATGCAGCCGGACCACTCTCCCTCCCCTCGCTCACATGCCCTTCGCAAAGTGGCAGCCACCTTTGGAATCGTTGGCCGCTTCACTTGCACTTCAGAATTCAAATATAGCTTGGGATCGATCCCCGCTGCACCTTCGCCCACTCCCCGTCGCCCGTCGCCCGTCGCCTTCTCTGTCAGTCGTCAACTCCCCCTAATTTGAATCGCCTGTCGTATATTAAAAATAGAACTTTATGATGTTTTGTCTTTTCCTCTTTGAAATCCGACTTCGATGCAGGAATTACAAGCATATCCGGCTCTGCTTCGAGGGTCGACCACTTCTCAGATCCGACACGCAGCAATCCGTTTTTTCCAGATACAAACAAATGTTTTGACTAATTGTTCAATAATTTAAACAATGCAACAACTACGGTAAACAGGACGCAGTAATCAGTGGAAAAATTGGGTGACGAAATGGGAGCTATTTGAAAGAAATGAAAAACATTTAGTCGAATTAAACTTTAAAGAAAATGATATTTTTATTAAATATTCTATTATATAAAACAGGATATAATTACACAGCCTGGGCCCGTTAGTCTTGGACCGCACAACAAGTTCTACGAAGTGGATCAATCCTACTAAAAAAGGAATTTCATTTTTTACCCATTGTGATGGGCTGCAAACGAACTCTGAGAAATTCGAAAGAGATTAACAAGATAATTTATGGAACCGCGAGCTAAAGACTCTTTCATTTGAAATCGATTATAATATTATTTACACAAAGCAAAAAAGAAATGTATAAGCAGCGCAATGCGAAATATTTGTGTTGTTGTTATTTTCATTTTGTCTGCCTGTTGAATTTCACATTAAGGCGATTTCGCTTTATTTATCTCTGTAAATAATTGGAAAAGCTGCGCTGCCTCTGCCTCTGCCTCAGCCTCAGCCTCAGCCCTCTGCTCGCTCTCCTCTGCTTTGGCTTTGTTGTTATGTGGGATTTATGGGAGCATCTCCAACTGCATCTTACCTACGCAAAGAAAGGCTGGAGTTAAAAATAAGAAGAGTCTTCGGCATCGCCAACTGCAAGTGCGCAGCAAGTGAGGCCCCTGGCCTTAGCGAGTCTCGAGAGCAGTGGGAGATTGGCTGAGGAATCAGGACCAAAATAGATTTATGGCCGCCAGTCGCGTTTCACTTTTCCAGAAACTCAGCGCTCCGGGTGATGCAGTGCAACTTTCAGCTCATTGTACACACTCTTCCCCCCTCTCTCTCTCTCTCTCACTCTCTGCATCTTAGTTCTTGTTCTCTGCTACTTCCTTCCTTTGTGGCGGCAAGCGATTCTCTTTTATTAATTGCCGTGATTAAAGTCGACGCAAGCTGCCACGGATGTCTTTAGCACATGTCACACTGTTCTACCCCCTTCAAGTGTCCATCTGCCCCCGCTTCCCAGCAGCCACTCGGCTTTGTCGCGACTTTCTTGGTCCAAAAGCTGATCTGCTACTGTGATGCATGGCGCCTGGCCTAACTTGACCCTCTATATACGAGCATCTGCGTCTACATGTAGTACGCATGTATTTGTATTCAAATTGCATTTCCATGTTGGCGCCAGACAGCAAAACGCCCGGAGCTATGCGATGGCACAGCTTTATCAGCAAGCCAATTCGATTCCCTTTGTTTTCGTATTGCGTGGGTCGAGGCCACAGAAAAGTGTGAAAATTACCAACAGCGGACAGCAATATCAAGATCCCATCGAGTAGTTTTGAAAGAACAAAATATATTAGGTTCAATCTTGATCGTAAAATATCCTCATTCTAAATGGACTAGGAATTCCTCTTGGCACTATGTAAATTACATGTTATCAATAAAATTTTTACTACAGTTTGTTGCTCTGTTTATCTAAATATACAATTTTTAAGATTTTCCCTTTGAGATCTCTTGAGTTCCTGCAGTCAGTTGTAAAAAGATCTATGTGTACTATTTGATGCGTGCAACTGCAACTGCAGCAGTATAAATCTTGCAACAACAACAGAATCCACTTAGAACCAGAAACAAATCAAGGCAACACCAAGAGACATAAATCATAGAGAATGCATACATATCTATACGAACGTACTAGGAATGTATATTTGATCATAGAATATGGCAAATACGTAAGAGCTGTGCCCAACTCAGAGCCCCATTGCCGTGGCAACACCTGACAGAGCGACATTAAGTTCAGCACGCTTGGGCAACTCAACTGTTGAGAGTAGCTGCCGACAACACCTGTGTGGCAGACGTTCGTTTGAAAGCGGCGTGCGGGAGGCGGCGGCGTCGAGCGGGCGGGGGGCTGGCGGCGTCAGGTGAGCGAATCTATCTTTGGCTGGCCACGCAAAAAGTACAAACGGCTATTTCAAAATGCCAAATTGCTCGACTGCGTCACCAACAGCCCAGAATTCGAATCTGAACCGGCGAAATTGCTGCCAACCGCAGCGTTCGCTCTCTCTCTCTCGCTCTCTCTCTCTCGCTCTCTCTCGCTCTCTGTCGAGAGAGGGCTTGTAGCGGCATGGGGGCAGCAGCGATCTGTGAGGTTTTTGACACTGGCTGCCGTCGTCTGGCTGCCAACTTGACGCTGCGTTAGAAATATTCTGCGCAGTGGTCCTTGCCGAAGTCACAAGTACGGCGAATAGATTGCGTGAGATTGTGTGTGTCTCTCAGTGTGTGTGTGTGTGTGTGTGTGTGTGTTTCTCTTTTGGAAAATGTGCACGGCACAGCAGCGGGAGAGTTAGAGCGAACGAACGGGCGAGCGAACGTGCGAGCGAGCGAGCGAGCAAAGGAGTGAGAGAGGGAGCATAATAAAAACATTATTTTCAATTTATTTTTAAACCGCACACACTTGTTCCAAAGGGGAGAGCCGATAGGCATTCTGCGGCAGATCCTCCGACAAACAGCTGCTAGCTGTCGGCTCTCAACTGTCGGCCGTCGGCTGTCGGCGTAGGCATCGTCACCTCCTCGACGTCAGCAGCAGCAGCAGCAGCAGCAGCCGAGGCGGCAGCGGCAGCGGCAGCGGTAGCGGCAGAGATGTAAAAACTGTAAGTGCCATCGCCAAGAAAGTTCAGTTCTTTCCGAGATCTCGCTGCGTTCGTACCAAAAGAAAAGAGAAGAAAACAAAATAGAGAAAGAGAAAGCAATAAAGAGCGAGTGCGCGCACCGTGCAAAAACATTGCCTGCCTGCCCAGCGATCCGCAATAGCCATAGTTGAGGATCGGATCGGAGCGGATCGATTAAGTAGTCGGGCCGAAACAAAACACTTGTGCATTATACGTATCTCGTTCTCAATCTGTATCTGTATCGTCTTGTTGTTCCTTGTGCTGAAAAGTTCGTGCAAATCGTGAATCGCACAGGGGCCGGGGGAGGAGCCGAGTGCTGTGCGTGGTGATATATTATATTGATTTCGCTTCGACACCAAACATTCGGCTGAATCATCGTCTATATTGAGAGCCAAGCAACAGCAACGTCCACTCACATCCATTTGGAACGATCACGCTTCAGTTAACCCCCCACGCAGGGCTCACTTCCTGATCCACGGCCTTTCTTACACTTAGGGTGAGTATCCATTCAACCTGATATGTAGATATATGCATGTCCATATCCCTATCTCTAGTATAGGGTGTGCTTATTGTCTGTGTGTCTATCCCGTTTACGAATTACACAATTGCTCCAATAAGCAAAACCTCTGGGCTATTCTTATACTATATGCTGAAGACAAATCTTTTGGCAGATGAGCAATATCGTTCTTTTTTTTTAATTATCTCATAGAGAGAGGGAGTGGGAGGGAGAGAGAACGATTGGGCCACACTTGTTATATTAATATTATGATTTCTTTGATATTTTGACATTTACGTGAGAAATGTGTTTGCATTGGCAATGATCGGGCCAAGCAGATGGGTTGCACTCATAGAAACTGCCCTACAACAACAACCGAAAGAGCTGTTGACAACTTACATGCCATCTCTTTCATGTTAGTTGCGTAAACATCTCGACTAAAGAATATAGAGTATACAGAGGCTAGAGTATATATGTATGTCATATAGCCAACTGTATTTTAGCTAAGTCATGCCATGCGCCGTTCTGATCAGACAAAAACTGCGTAGAATTGAAGGAAACGATTTGGAAAACAAAGCGCGTGCCGTAGTAGTAGTAGTAGTAATATTAGTTGTATTAGTAGTAGTTAATAGTAGCAGTAGTAGCAGTAATAGCAGTAGTAGCAGTAATAGCAGTAGTAGCAGTAGTTATTGTTGTAGCATTAGTAATATTAGTTGTATTAGTAGTAACTACTACTAGTAACTACTAGAAGCCTACTAGTAGTAGTAGTGGTATTAGTAGTATTAGTTGTATTAGTAGAAGTTACTACTAGCAGTAATAGTATTGTTAGTAATATAGTGGAAAAAGGAGTAATATATCTATGATCCATATAAGTTGTCTATCTTAAAGACGGTTGATATTGAAGTAATCAGGTTATCTAACGGCACTCAAAGCACCTTGAGTACGTACAGAACACATACGCATATTCTATATTTATTCATGTGCATAGGAGTATCTTCATATGATCTACATGCATACGTGAAGATTAACCAGATCACAGATCAGTTGCAAACAGGTAAACCAAATTGAATGGTATTTGTATGATGCGATATTTACATCAATCTGACAGATACTGTGTATATATGATTGTTTTTGTGTATGTATTTGAATAGCTCAGAAATCCTTTGTGTCCCGTTATTGTTTATAATTAGGCGGCGTAAACATGTGCCCAATGTGACTGGCAATGAGTCCAGCGTTGACGCAGCTATAAACAAAAAGATCAACCCGAAACTGGAAGGGGCAACAGGCAGGAAGTCGCGTAGGTGTGCGTGTGTGGGACAAGTCCTGCGTGTGGCTGACAGTCAGTCAACTGCCGTGGCATTGACTTCTAGGCCGGCACAGCAGGCGCCGCACTGCCCAGCGATTTGTTTATTGTGCATCGTGCATCGTGCATCTTGCATCTTTTTTCAAGTTTGAACTTAAATGTAAACTATGCGTGTGTTTCCTCCGGCCCTGGCTGTAACTCTCTCTAGCTCTCTCTCTCTCTCTCTCTCTCTCTCTCTCACCCTCCTGCTCTATCCACCTCTATAAATAGTCGAAACGCGCATTCGAGTCTGTGGCACGCAGCCACCGAGCCACCGAGCCATCGCTGTTAAGGCCAGCGAGGCCAGTGGTGCCTCCATCCCCTGCCGCCTCTCTGGCCCGCTCCCTCCACGCCCCCTCAGCCACGTCAGCCATTAACATTTCTTTGCTTTGTGTACATTAACAGGACTTTGAACTTTCTTCGGCCCGAGCGCATTTTGCGCAGATTCTTGCCCGTAAATATATATA
This sequence comes from Drosophila mulleri, assembly GCA_035047565.1. NCBI lineage: Eukaryota > Metazoa > Arthropoda > Insecta > Diptera > Drosophilidae > Drosophila > Drosophila mulleri. The sequence goes on along the minus strand of JAWNPK010000049.1, from coordinate 16,668,795 downwards.
TATATATATATGTATATGTACGAGAATGGGAAAGAATAAAGAAGCAGAATGAAAATAGAAGACAAATAAAAGAAAAGCATTTTCATGTCCATTGTGCGTCGAGTTTACAAAATGCACTCGAAACACTTTTGGCTCATGTGGACCGCGGACCGTGGGCTGTGGGCTGTGGGCTGGGGCTGGGGCTGGGGCCTGTGGGGGCTGCCTTGATGAAAGGTAGCATGTGGTGGAGCTGTTAAATACATTCTCTGCCTGCCATGACAGAACAGGCTAATAAGTGGGATGTTATTATTCAAGATTATTTGGCATTATAAAACATATTTTATAATTTATTCATTAATAATGCAGAAAATCAATTGGTTTGCGTGAGAAGCGGTCGAGTCTATTAAGCCGAACAGAATTTATTTGCTTATGCATTGACAAGCAATGAAACATTTCAATTCTTTATTTGCTTCTCAGTAAAACTCATTATGATACTCTCTCTCTCTCTCTCTCCTATTTACTCTCAATTACTTTCCTTGTGCAAGCTTGTGCTTCTTGAGGTATCTCAACACATGCTTACCACTTAAACTCACCTTACGCTCCTTTTTGTCTCCGACTGCCCCTTCCCTACTCCCTACTTTCCGAACTTACATTTCATTTCTACAGTCGTCTTCTCTCTCTGCCTCCCCCTCTATAGTTTTACATGCAGTCACAGTTGACACTTGAGCTCCACAGTGATCAGCTTTAAATTGTCTTAAGCAAATTAATGCAGTTCGATTTGAGTTTGTAGCAACATGTGCCCATGTTACATACTCAGTGCCCCAGCCAGGAGCCAGCAGCAAACGGGCAGCAGCCAACGGGCAGCAGCAGCTACCCCTCTGTTGTGCTGCGCCAATTAACATTAAATGCTGCTGCGCTTTTCCTGCTCTTTGAGATGTCATTTGCGATTACCGATCTGCGATCGCAGCACGGGCCAACGAATAATTAATTAACGGCCTGTCATAGAAACATGCGACTCTCGGACTGTTGCTTCTTGTTCGGTTCGTCTTCATCTTCATCTTTTGCGCTCAACTGACATCGACCAGAATTATGGCACAGCATTGGGGAGGTCTCGGAAAAGCCAAAAGCAGAATACATTCATAGCTAGCCACAAATTTCCCACTTGTCAGCTTTGTTTCCAATTTTCATGAAATTGGCAGAAAAGCCCCCAACAACGACAACCGCAACAACAACAGCCGAATCTCTCAGTCAAAATCCTATAAATAATTTAGTAGAAATTTCTGTGGAACAGGTATGCTGGCTAAATGGGCGAAAATTACCAGGTGGTTGTGCCACATCAACGGGTGCTGCGGGGTCTCTACACTTATCGAGAGTATAAATAAATGTTAAGGCCCAAATATATGAATATGCATATATGTATTGTATATGATATATGTACATATATATACATATGTATATATGTATATACAAACTGTCTGGTGTGGCTCCCACTCGCATAGATCATAGCTAATATTTTATGGGTCGATTTTGTTGTAGTTAAAGCTGCACATTCTTTGCCACCTGCCGCTGCCGCTGCCCTTGCCTCTGCCTCTGCCTCTGCCTTTCCCGCTTTGCACAAGGAATTATTTTTATGGGTACAAACAGTTTGATGTACTCTACGAAATGAATTTCATTTCAAATGTTTTTTTGAAATGAATAACATAAAGAGAACAACTTTTGAGAACTGGCCGCCAAGAAGACGCAACAGGTTGCAAAATTCTCTAGTTGTTTAGGCCAAATGGCCGCCCACTAGTTCTTTGTTAAGATCTAAGCGGGCGGGCGACACGCCTACATCACGCGGCTGGCCTCAGGCCGAGCCAAACAGAAAGTCTAAAACGGAAAAAGAACGAAAAAGAAAAACAAACAAATCCAAGGTGCACATGACCTCCGCAACGGTAGCCCCGCCACCGCCCCCGCCCCCGCCATTGCAATATTTGTTATTGTTATTGTTGTTGTGGCAATAGACATTAATCGATTATTTAGACGATTACGAAAACATAAATATAGTGAGTGCGAGAGAGAGAGAGAGAGAAAGAGAGATAACTTTCAACAATAAACAACAACGAAGTGAGATCGGAAATATAAAATTTGATTACTTGGAAATTTTAATAGTTCATCGTATAACATTAATTATATACATAAGGGTATACGAGTGCCTCCTGAATCTAAAATGATTCACGGAATATTAACCATTATAGTTTTTTAAAGAAATATAACAAGAAGTGGAAAACGATTTCGATGAAGTAATAAAAAATCAAAGGAGCAGGTAGAGCTGAGAGTTGAACAGAAATAGAATTCTGATAAATATGAGATTATAAATAGTTAATCAATATAAATAGAACAGAATAGAATGGACTATATTTGATAAATGTGAATTTAGGTAGTTAAATGTATCATGAGTTAGACAAAGTTAAATAGTTTCAGCAATCATAAATAAATTTATGGATTTGCACAATTTTAATTCGATTCAATTAGATTAGATTAGATAAAAAATAGAACTCGAATTACATGGCTGCACAGACAAAGGACAAAGGATCCCTAGAACTGAAATAGATTTATCACATTTCGTTTGTGTTTTTACGTTAAATATAAATAAGCAATGGTAGATAAGATTGATAGATAGATGGATAGCCTAGCGTAGCTAGATAGCACTGCGTTTGCTAGAGATGGTTGCTATTACGTGCGAGATTAATCAATGCCAAGACAACATGCACAAATTATGCGCAGTGCGACGTGAATTTATTTCGCAGATGCACCCAAAAACAAAAAATATTAGTAGAACTCGAGGAAAATGCAGCCAACAAGTGCGCCAGAGCCGGCTGTGCGCTGACGTTAATCATACGCCCCGTGTGTGCGGGCAGCGGCGGCAACAAGGTGACGACGATGATGCCGACAACGTTGGCCACGCTGGCCTCTTGGCTCGTCCTTAATTATAAATTGATGAAATATAAATAAAAGACATGACGCAGCTCAACGAATTCTGCATACCCTCTGCAACAGACCAACACGAAAGCCAGGCCATTGATTGTTGTTTTTTTTGGTGGCCCACCATTAAATTATGTATTAGCTGTTGCAGTAGTAGCAAAAATATATTTATAATTAACAGACATCGCATAAATTTATAGATATATAGATATATATTATTTATTTTTATACGCTGAACACGTGAAAATGGAAAATCAGGGTATAATGATTTTATGAAAGTCTATGTAACAGGCAGTTAGTTCACTCACACATTCGTGGTTACAGCTCACCAAGGCGTAGCTGCAACAAACCCATAATCCGTAAAATTTACGAAATTCTAATATGACTGGCAATAACAGCAGTATTTTCCCAATTCCAAGGCTATTGGCTTGCTTAGTTTGCCTAAACATATAATTATTTTAAGATAACAACCAGCCAAGATCAACCGTTTAAGGTTCAAATTTGCCGCCTTACAGGTGGGCTGTTGCAACCGTTGGGTTTGTTCAAATTTCAACGGAATTTTGGTAAAGTACCAGGCGAACAGAAATGATAAGTAGGGAGACAAGTATTAGTTAAATTTGCTGTGCGCTGACAGAATTCTGTTCACCCACTGTTAAATAACATTTTTCACCCTACTACTCATTCCTGTACGCCTGGTACTTCCGAAAATTGAACAGAGCATTTGCCGATATATCAGGCGCACAGAAATCAGCTGTAGGGCAACAAATTCTAGTTAAAAGTATATTAGCAGTGCACTGTGAGCACACTGTTATGTTAACTAGCAGTGCACTGTGAGCACACTGTTATGTTAACTAACAGAATTATGTTAACTAACAGAATTATGTTAACTAACAGAATTATGTTAAGTAACAGAATTATGTTAACTAACAGAATTATGTTAAGTAACAGAATTATGTTAACTAACAGAATTATGTTAATTAACAGCCATTTAACAGAATTATGTTAATTAACAGCCCGATAACAGAATTCTGTTCACCCACTGTTAAGTAACATTTTTCACCCTACTACTCATTCCTGTACGCCTGGTACTTCCAAACTGGAACAGAGCGTTTCGCGATGCACCAGGCGCACAGAAATGAGTAGTAGGGTGACAAATGTTACTTAACAGCTGACTAACAGTGTGCTGTTGATGTACTGTTAATTAACAGACCACGTGCATAGTTATGTTAAATAGCAGTGAGCTAAGATGTAGTGTTAGCTCGCTGCTACTCATTTCTGCTGGCCTGGTACTTCTGTTCATTGCCGTTTAAAAATGGGACCCAACGGCCGTAAGCCCGTAAGCTATGCAACGATATTTTGCATAGCGCATATTTTTGACGGTTAATTTTTGAACATTAACTGCCAACAAAGAAATGCCAATGTTAAATAAAAAAACAGTTTAATTATTGATAAACAGTATTTATTGCTTTTTTAAATTACATAGTTTAAATCTACATTATCAACTATACATGTATATCATAAATAAAAGTATGTACAGGCCTATACATATAGTATAAAGTTAATATGTTACAATATCTCGGCTAAATAATATGCGACCAAGGCTGTGGGATGTGGGGCACTCTTAGCTGAAGAAGCGTTACAATCTGAAAACATAAAATACATTTTAGTATTCAAGAGATGCAAGAGAGCCGAATAGGCTTGGGATAGGCTTGTACTTACCTCCAATGACTCATACTGATGTAATATCTAGCTCCGCCTTAGATCTGCTCCTGGAAGTGGATGCTGGCATGACCTGTCCAAATAGAATAATGCAGTTTTATAAGGAATTTAGAAAGAGACAGGGTGTCTGCTAGTTGGGCATTACCGACTAGAGCTTTCTTACTTACTCTATTTGTGGATGCTGTGTGGCTAATTGTGACGCATCTGCTGCGCATTAGCAGGTTGCTTTGTGCTTCTTATACGTCACATGTAATTTATTGTTTGTTTTTCTTTTTTTGCTCTGCTCTGCTCGACTGCAGACGCCATGACCAAAGATCAGCTGGCCACGCCCATACCCGAGGAGCTGTACAATCTGACGCAGCTGGCGAATGTGACACTGGCGGCCGGACCGCTCAGCACAGCAGCCAAAGGCAACAACATGGCCGGCAACAGCAACAACGGCAACAGCAACAGCAACAGTAGCAACAACAACATCTTCTATGCCTCGTCGGATGATGACTCCACCTACAACTCCTACAGCCACAAGGTGTTCGACCGCAGGAAACTGCGTCGCTCCACCATCTCCGACTCGAATTCCTGCGCCAGCATCGCCAGCAGCAGCAGCAGCAGCCAATCCAGCGATCAATCAGCCATTCAGGCCGGCGGCAGCAGCAGCAGCAGCAGCAGCAGCAGCAACGGCAGCTTGCTAGAGGATGAGCACATATGCCCCGAGTGTGGCAAGAAATATTCCACGTCCTCGAATCTAGCACGCCATAGACAAACCCACAGGTAAGCCTGACTCCATCATCCACAATCGCAGTGTATTTATTCGAGCTTCCCCTCCTGCCCAGGTCAATCATGGACAAGAAGGCGCGCCACTGTCCGTTCTGCGAGAAGGTCTACGTCTCGATGCCCGCCTTCTCGATGCACGTGCGCACCCACAACCAGGGCTGCGAGTGCCAGTACTGCGGCAAGTGCTTCTCGCGGCCCTGGCTGCTGCAAGGCCACATACGCACTCACACGGGCGAGAAGCCCTTCAAGTGCATCGTCTGCAGCAAGGCCTTTGCGGACAAGTCCAACTTGCGCGCCCACATCCAAACCCATTCGAATACCAAGCCACACACGTGCGCCCGCTGTGGCAAGGCCTTCGCCTTGAAGTCCTATCTGTACAAGCACGAGGAGTCCTCCTGCATGAAGAATCGCAGCGAGGCGCCGGCCCGTGCTGCCCAAGTCTTGCCACTGCCCAAGCAGCAGTCGGAGCAACTGGAGCCGGGAGGGGCAGGAGCTGTCTCCGCAGCGGCTCTGCCGGACTCGGCAAAGTCAACGCTGGCGCACAAGCTGCTGCAGAAGAAGGATCGCCGCCAGGCCCAAGCCCAGGCTCAGGCTCTGGCCTATGGCTATCCCGGAAGTCTGGAGCACTACGACAGCTACAAGCGCAATGGCCTGCTGCAGCCCACGATGCTCCAGCATCCGAGTGCAATGTACCAGGAGCAGTTGCTGCCACTGGCGCTGCCCTTAGCGCTGCCCTATCATCCTCATCATCAGGCCTATGCCCATCAGCCGACGGCTGGCGAGGATGCGGACAGGAACCGAGAGCAGGTGCAGGAGCAGGAGCAGCCCGTCGACTTTTCGCCCAAGAACAATTTCACGCATTCGGCCAAGACGAGTCCCTTCGAGCTGACCGGCAACTATGCAATGGTCGCCTAGCCACGCCCACCACACCAACAGCAGAACAACAGAAGATCAGCCCAGCAGCTGACTGTAAAAAGACAAACGAGAGAGAGATTTATAATTTGGCGATGATCAAAAATCAAAAAACCAAAAATCAAAACCAAAAAACTAAACAAAAATCTTAACCAAAAACTTAACCAAAACCAAAAAAAAAAAAAAAAAAATCCCATTTTGCATTCGATTTTCTAGGAGCTTATGTAGTAAACAAATATGTGATAAATACGAAAAAGAGCTAAAGTACCGTTAGAGAGTAGACGATTCCAATCAATCAAAAAACACGCACACAGAGACAGACACAGACACAGACAGATACTGAAACAGAAACAGAAACTCAATCGATCTACGCCTAGTTGTAACGAGGATTTAGAGACTTGCAGAAAACATATAACCAGTATTTTTTCTTTTAGCACTAAACCACATTATCTATATATACATATATATATGTATATATATGTATATATATATATATATATATATATATATATATATATATATAATCATTATTTTTGCCATATATACTTACAAAGTAATTAGAATTCTTTTGTAAGGCATTGCGATTTCCTGCTTTTGGCACGGAAGTCCAAGTAACGAGCGAATCTCTAGTCTTGTATCTTTAGAGTGCGCCATGCGTCGGGCCGGGCCGAGCTGACCTCCTGCCTCGGGTGCCGGGTGCAGGTGCTCGGGTGGTCGGGTCTGGCATGTGTCGCGTTATTTTTAAGCACTTTACGGCCGCATGTGGTGCAATAACAAATTGACATAACTACAAAACACTAATTAGCCTCTACACGCATACACACATACATACATACATATATACATATGTCTATATCTATTATACATGCATATATACATACATACATATACATATATTTTGTATAGTTGTCAAATCTTTCTATTATTTTGCACATTTTTGTGTGCCTCTCTTTGTATTACTTCTATTGTGTATATTCGTTCAATTTCCTATTTTATTTCCCTTCTTTCTCGATTTTGTTGTAGCCAAGCACACTGCATTTTGTATACTCTACGCAAAACCAAACTACAGCTAAAACAGACCAAAGGTATTGTATATGCATACACATATATATATTCGTATATATATCCATTTAATTATATATATTTTCGTATATATAGAGAGTACATTATGTATTATTATGGAACGCACATTTATTTCAAATTAAACGAGTGAGATCCACCGATCCCTGAAAATAAACAAGTTGCTGATGTTTTCTTGGGGGGCGTTCGGACATTGCAAAGGTGACTAATGGAACAAGACCTTGTATGATATTCGGAGAGATGAATCAAATGAGAGTTCTATGGGCTATACAGAAGTTCTCCTAAAAGCCATGCAGACTAACTTGGCTGTTCTTTATATCATTGAATTGATCCTAAAATTATGGCTTACATTGGCATATCAATACAAATATGTATGTATGTGCATCACAATTTTGCATTCAGCAGGAAAAGCGCCATCTACAGTTGAATGCTCCCCCCACACAGCACATATATATATATAAATATTTATATTTACTGCGAAGGCAAATGAAGTGAACCTTTTGCGATTCACTGAATCATTTTTGCATTTTTCAGTTATACAATGTATAAATCAGGTATGAATATGGGAACTTTGGACGTCACTGCACATTCCATAGCTGAAAGCCAACATCAAACAGGTAAAGCGCCATCTATAGCTGAAGACTACCATCCACATTCAGCTTTTTCGCAAATATTTATCAATATTTATTGCATTTTGAAATTGTTCTTTTTATTTTGCAATATACGTATATGACTTGGAATTTAAAGAGCTACTGGATTTTTGGGTAGGAGCTGTGAGATATGTCTGATGATAAGTTCTACTGACCAAAACTATAGATGCATGTTCACATATTCATACATATGTATATGTATGTATATGTATGTAAATGTATATGTATATGTGATGGGGTAGGTACAAAAGTACATGTCAGCATTGGCGAATGATGCAACACTTTGAGTGAATGATGTGATATGCCAAAAAATGTCATCAACGATTAACAAAAATAAAAACAAAGTCTGCGAATCCCAGATCCGAAAACGCCAACTCAGGCACTCCCCAGATGACGACTGTTGGTAGGTCTTGGCAATTGATACTATTGAAGAAAAGTTAATCAGATATCGATATAGAGAGATAGACAGAAGGAGAGAGAGGGGGGTATAGCTACCTTTAGGACTGGAGGAGCATCGCCAAAGCCACCTCGCTTGTAGCCGAAGCGCACCTTTAGCTCCTCGTAGGGCTTTTCGTGCAGCATGCATACGATTATAACGGTCATATTGTCGCCTCCCAGTCCGTAATTGTAGGCGTTCGGTGCCAGGCAGTAGGTCATCAGCTCCTCACAGATCACGTCCGGCTGCAAGCCGATTCCGATGCGCTCGCGCACAAAGTCGCCCACCTGTTGGGAGGTCATCACATCCCAGATGCCGTCGCAGGCCAACACAATGAACTCCCAAGCGTCGTTGATATCGTAGGCCGACACGTCCGGGTCAGCAGTAACAATCTGCTCTTCCGGCTTCTTGCTGGTATTTCGCTTGTACATGAAGTCGCCCAGGGCACGGGACAGAGCCAAGTTGCCGTTGACGCGATTGTTCTCGATGCGACCGCCGCCGGCCAGAATGCGCTTTACCTCCGTATCGTTGCAGGGCTTGTGGTCCGTGGAGAGGTCGTGTACCGCGCCGCCCACGCTGGCAATGGCTCGCGAGTCGCCGGCGTTGGCACAGTAGAGGCGCCGATCCTTGATCAGCACCACAACGGCCGTGGAGCCGGCCATCTGCTCGCCCCAGCCGCCGTTGTGCAGCATCTCGCGGTCGAAGTCGAGGAAGGCCCGCTTCATGGCCAATTCGATGGAGCTGCCGAAGTATTCCGGCCGCTTGGTAATGAACTTGTGCAAGTGCTTGCCCGCAAACTTGGACACAGCCGCGCCGCCATGGCCGTCGTAGACGCCGAAGAAGGCGGCGTTGGGATCGTCAGGCAGGGATAGAATATGTGTGTGGGCGTCCTCCATATCGACGCGCCAGCCTTGCATGCAGCTGCTGCCCACTAGGTATAACGCGTTGGAGCAGCGCGCCGAGTCCTTGGTGGTCACCGGTTCCGATAGTGTCTGGCCCATGATCAGCTTAAACAACAACATAGAGACGCTGTTTCATAACGTGTAAACAACACCAGCAACTGCAACTGCAACTGCAGCTGCAACTACAGCTGCAACTGCTACAGCTACGACAACAACAGCAACAGCAACAGCAACAACCAGAGCACGTTGCTGTTGAGACGCGGGCCGCGACTACGAGCTGCGACCTACGAGCTACGAGCTACGAGCTACTCACTTATCGGAAATCTATGATCAATAATTGCAATTGCTACAATTCTTCACCATAGATACACACTATATTTATGTATATATATATATAGATTGTTGTTTTATTTCGTTCTTGTTTGGTAAGCTAATAAATATTTGTGGATTCTCTAAGCAAACTAAAGATGATTTGGAATTTTGCAGACTGAACAGACATCGTCTACTTACTAAACTCGATTTTTTTCCCCAAATAAAACAAACAATTTTGACAATAATTTTGACAATATATGTACATATACATATATACTTGAATGGAGCTATAGAGCAACAGGAAACGGATGTGTTCGACTTGAATAAATTCTGAAGTATGTAAGCAAACATTCGATATTTTCAGGTATTTATTTGCGTTTTATTTTTCATTAAAGTCAAAATGATTTCAAATGAATAGCAAAACTTGCTCAGATTCCAAGCATTTTATTGGCATTGATCCATTCCGAAAATTCCTTCAGATCTAACAGATCTCTCTCTCTCTCTTTTCCTGACCCCTTTGAAACGTTATATTACCATCTTAGGGTATTTTCTAGTCAGGCACTCCTTACCCCTGTCTTCCATGGAAGCTTTAATTTATTAAAACACTTGTTTATCTTTTGATAATTTTGTTTTTTTTTTTAGTATTTGTTTTTTTTTTTTTTTGTATTTTTTTAAATCATTTGTATTTTATTTTTTCCATATACATAATATATAGACATTTAAATGTAATTCATTTGCTTTTTATTTTGTTTGATCGTAGATATTAGCTACACGTTTATCCTTTTAGGCATAAGTACGAGTATTTATCATAATTTGTATGTAGACGTATTTTGTATTTGTATTCACGTATCTTTATAACTGTGTGTGTGTGTATCTCTCTATGTGTGTGTGTGTGTGTGTGAGTTATGCTCTTATACAATTATCGTGGCCGTAACCCGATCTACATTCAATTCGACTCGGTAAAGTTTTATTTTATTTCATTATTTTTTATATTTTTTGTTTTTTTTTTTTTTTTTTCTATATACTCTTTAAAGTGTAAAGACACTAAATTTCACAATTTTCGTTTGTTGATTTTCATATTTCATTTTTGTATTCCTTCTCTTTTCTCTAGAGGCTACAAATAATCGCTGCTCGGAGCGTAGGGCGGGGCTTAGATTATGCCAGATTCCAGACAGAGCTGTATATATATGTTTTGTTTATATATATATATAGAGATAGAGAGAGAGTGACATAGAGTTTAAAGAGCAAAAGATTTTAAGAGTTAAAGTTGAGGATTGCCACATCTTGGGGCACCAAAAGTGGGGAAAGTTCTCTATGGGGCAAAAGATTCAATGTGTATGTGTGTGTAGGCGTATTTTGTGTATGTATTTACTTTATATCATAAGTATATGTATTATAAAATCTCTAAACAGCCATAAAAGTCAAAAGTTCTTATATCATATTTATCGAAATTATCTATCAATGGGATTTGTTGTTGCTCTGTTACTTGACTAAAAATTCTGTTATTTTACGGCTTGAATCGTAACTCGATTGTTTTACTTCCATCTTCACTATATATATATATACTATATGTATGTATATATATATAAATACAAATTTGCGGCTCATTGTGTTAAAGTTAATTGTTTGGTCTTGAGACGGTGTGTTGCATGCCTTCCCCTAACGCTTCTAAAGGGGTGTAGTCCCCATACACATACATATATGTACATATATATATATATATATGTATATATGTATATATATGCATGTTTTCTTCTTATTAACATTGAATTAGTTGCTTAAAAAGGTACGCATATCTGAATAAGTTTATATGACTTCATAGTTAGTACTTGATATATAATATATATACATACGATATACGATTTTTGCATATCGTATGCCATTATCCATATTGTTAGATATTGTTATATATATATATGTATATATGCTAAACGTATCGGTGTGCTTGGTTTTTGATATAAGAAGTATTTCATTTGAACGCTTACTCTTAAGACTCTCGCTTGATCTTTTTCCATTTATATATAAATATTTATGTTTTGCTTTTGTTTTTAAGTAAAGGACACCAAGTAGAAAAAACATTCAGTACACATGGTTAAGCTACTAAGAAAATAGGTAAATTTTTAAGTGTGTTTAAGTTGGGTGAGTTGGCTTGGATTTCTCATCATATGTGTTTAAGTTAGCTAAAGACAATCATATCAAATCGTTGCTAATCGAAAGATCAATTAATTATTCTTCCTTTTTTTGTTTTGTGTTGGCGCGGGGGGAGGTTAAGGCCCAGGGAATATACAAGCCAAAATATTATTACATCTTTTTGTTAACAATACTCGTTTACGTACTGCAAAGACTTGGGATAGAGAAATGTATAGCCCTAGTGCATTGCCTCAGTTCTTAGAACTGGAAATCAAGAGAGAGACAACTACAGACCCTGCTAGGTCTAGCTCTCTGAAGTGAACTGTAAACGAGTATAATGCAGTCGATGACACCCGACTGCCACTTTGGCATACTGCTTCTCTTCTGTTTCTCTCTTCGTTCAATTTCAATTTCAATTTCAATTTCAATTTAGTCATGTTAAGTTCTTCCCTCGTTTGTTGCCCGGCAATTCGTTGTCTAACCCATGCACTTAGGTATCTAAAATATATAACTATGTACTCGTATATATGTATATTAGCTTAGGTACATGCTACAAGTGAAAATCTATATATATGTAATATAGAGAGTGAGTGTGAGGGGATTAGGGGAGCGATTATGCTATGAGACTTGGTGCCCAAAAAGAAAACAAAAACTAATCTAAATATCGCAAATGTGTGCGCGCTTTGATTATCGTTCTTTGGTTGTTGTTATTCGTAATTGTTGTTGTTGTGTTTTTTTGTTATATCAATTATGTTTGCCCTTAACTATATGTTCTATAGGTCATCGGCTTCGATTCGATTCCGTTTTCTTTGCATATAAAAATATTTAAATTCTCGTATTTTTCTGTTCTGAAACATCGCAAGAGTTACACTAATGCCTAAAAGTTAACGCACACACACACAGCTATATCTATATGCTATATACGATATAAATTTGCTTCAGTTAACTCTAGTACAGCATGTATACGCACATATGTATGTATATATATAAAAAGCAAATCCCATTAAAGTGCCATCATCTAAGTTGCATTACGAGCTAATCAAATATATATATAATACATATATATATGTATATATGCTATGTATATTCATTTAAAACATATTGTTTCGATTACGTTTGCATCACGCTTTACACACTAAAATACAAGAATTCTATATATATGTATATACACGTATATATATTCCATTTAAATCAGCAAAAAGGTACGATCAATTTGTTAGACGATTTTTATAATTTTTTTTGTTTTTATTTTTTTGTTTTTTTTTTTTTTGTATTAAATTCAATATTTCTTTATCTTTAGTTGGAATCGTAGAATCGAACTAGCTGCTAGTTTATATATTATAGTTATCTGTATATATATATATATCTCATAACGTATTTATTCATTACTTTGTTAGGTAGGAAATATGCTAGTCTTATAAATTTCACACATCAACATTTTGTTTATCTTTTTGGTTATTCGAAATATTTTGTATTTAATAAAATATAGTGTATATATATTTGTAATTTTTTGTTCGTTTCGCCTTTAATATGTATTTGTATTTGTTTTGTTTATGTAAATATACCGTATTTAGTTGTTTGGTTTTTGTTTTGTTTATTTAAAACATCGAAATATCAATCCGAAACACATTTTCAAGATTCGATTTTGCAAAACGTTCTATTCAAATGCAATATAATTTTAGGCATAAGACTACGTTCTGAGGGCTTGAGAGAGAAGCTTGAAGATTATTGATCAATCTCAGTTTGTCTTCACTAAAAGTGCAAGCAATATATTCCCATTTCTTGTCCCATTCTGTTTTCATTTGATGAAAAGTGAAACTTGGGGACATTCGCTTACTATGTGAGGCATATAATGCAGATATTCTATCGCTAAAAAGTTCATAATGTGTGTTCCAGTTCTCTAAGGATACCTGAGACGAGGAATTTGAAAGTCTCGAAACGCTACATGACATGTACTTGGGACGTTTTTGCACCAAGCTACAGGCCAGCAACTTGAGCCGAGATCAGCTGAAAGCCAAGTGAATTATAAAGGAAATTGTGAGGAAAATTCGATATTCAGTTTGGATTGCCTGAGAACTCAATCCAAGAGACGTCGAAAGCGAAGGCCTTGGCTCAGTACTCAAAGCCTAGACAGGATATATCCATGGAGATGGAAAGGAAGGTCGATGAATGTGGAATCCGAATGAATCAACTTGTCAGATAAATCGATTACTGAGTGCTGTGCATCAGGTGGGTTCAGCTCAGAGTAAGCTAATGAAACTACATCGGGATACGGAGGCTTCTGATGCCTTCTATAGACTTCAGCCTGAATACGCATTTTCAATGCGTTCAGCTGGCTATGAAAAACCCTCAAAACATTGATTTATATACCTAATATATTGATATATATGTTTGTATATATTTTTATTTCATATACGAGTCGAAGAAAAAACACATAGAGAGAGCGTAGAACTATTTTTGTTGCCTTCCTAATCTAAGACGATTTTCGAGCGCCGACAAAGCCTTGAATGACTCTACATCTTTAGATATATCTATATATAACTAGGTGTTACTCGTTTCCGTATGCTTTGGGTTTTTCGGTTTTTTTATTTTTGTTGTTTTCTTTTTTTTTTTAAGAACAAAATCTAATTATGGACGGGTTCTTATCAATCTTGTTTGTCAGCGTCAAATGTTTTAACTTGTTTTTCTGTTTCCGTTTCGTTCCATTCAAAATCTAATTCAAATTGTTAATCGGTGTTTCTTAAGCACTATAACTACGTGTTTAAATTATTATTGGTATTAGTATTGGTATTGGTTGTTGTTGTTGTTGTGTTTTTAGCTTGTTAAATGCATATAACTTGCGTATGAAACACATTCCAAAGCGACAAATTATTTCGAAAAGCTCATCAAATTGTTCGTTTTCGTATTTGAATTGGTCAAACAACATGTATGTGTGTGTGTGGGTGTGTGTGTGGATTGGAAAAGAATTAACAATCTATTGGCAACTATAGAAACCTGATTCAGATTAAACTAAAATTAGGTAATTATATATATATACAAGCATCCATATATATGTATATATATATATATATATTTTTATAGCGAGAGATTGCTACTCCTGTAGCCAAAGCCTAAGCAATCCATGATGAGCTTTGAGGCAAACTAAAGCAAATTCTAAATATACACGTATTTAGATATAGATATATATCTCGCTCGATATATCAGTTAAGTTATAAAATGTCCCTTTTCTTCTTATGCGTATTTAAAATTAATTTTGTTGGTGGGATATATATTTTGTATTTGTTGTTCATCTTGATTTGCTTGTTGTTCAAACTTTTGATTAGCTTCTTGATTTCTCATTGATAAAACTAAAATGGAAAAAAGAAAACTTTAAAAGAAAATAAGAAAAAATAGGCTTTCGTTAATCGTATATGTATATTTATGTTTGTTGTTGGGGGTTTTTGTATTTTAGGGCATAATTTTAAAAAGTTATATGAATAGTAAATTTATGCTGTGTGTGTGAGTGTGGGATATACAGTTTATAAAATGTATGCGTTTGTGTGTGAAATACAAAAGTAAAATATTTCAAACAAATTGAAAAAATTTATATATCTTTGTATATGTATCTATATGTGTAAAATAATAGGCAAATCAACTTGTAGTACATTTAGAAATAAGTATGTTCAATCATATGATATCTCAAGTATATCTATATATGTATATACATGTGTGTGCTACACATATAATATTTATAATTCAATTGTAAATTGATTTTCTTTTAAGGCTACACAGTTAAAACATTTGTTTTTTAATTTCTCTTTAAATTTAAAATTTTCACTTAATTACCAAATTTAGTTAGATATTTATATATATATATATATATTTAAGTGTATATATTTATGTGTCTATGTCTGTTTTGAATTTGTTTAGTGAGTGTTATTTATATATGTATATATTTAAATTTTCTTCTTTTTAAGTCTATTAACGTTTCGTTTTTGTTACATTTAAAGCGCTTCTTTCTGTTTTGCTTCTCTATATTGTATGTATATATGTATATTAAAAAACACATTGAGTAGAAATTGAAAAGTTTCCTTGTTTAAAGTTATTAATTATAGTTTATGATGTACTTTATGCATATATTAGTTA
The DNA here is from genome assembly GCA_035047565.1 of Drosophila mulleri. Classification (NCBI taxonomy): domain Eukaryota; kingdom Metazoa; phylum Arthropoda; class Insecta; order Diptera; family Drosophilidae; genus Drosophila; species Drosophila mulleri. The sequence continues at coordinate 16,652,815 of JAWNPK010000049.1, read as the reverse complement.
GTTAGACAAAAAAGGAAATGAACCTTGACAAGCTTGAGTCGCTTCGATTTGCTTTAAAGACGTTTGTTACATACATATATATTGTTTAATGTATATTCTACTCATGGTCCACAAAATATCCATAAAAAAGCTTTAACAAAAGCCATTCGAGATGACATCAAAGAAACACAAATCAAAAGCGAAACTGACAGCAACGGCTCTGCAGCTATAGCTGGATCTAGACCTAGATCTAGATCTAGATTTATAGGTGTATTACTATATCTGTTACGATTTATCATTTAAAGTCACAACGCTAAACGTCTAACGGCTTCTAATTAAACATAAACTTGGTTGATAATTAAGAGAAGTTTTTTGTTTGCCTTTTTGCTTAGTTCATGTTTTTTGTATTCTCCTTTCTTCGTTTGTGTACTAAATAGTTAACATAGATTATTAATAATATTATATATGCATATGACGTATATATGCTTTACAATTAATTAGTAATTTGTATTTGTAATTTGTAATTTGTAATTTGTAATTTGTATTTGTAATTCGTAATTTGTTTTGTTTATTTTTGCTTTTTACTGGCTAATTACGACAAGGACAAAAATTTCGACATCAATTTGTATTTTGCATCGACTTTTTAAAAACTACATCACAATAATTATATGCTAGACTTTCGTTACCAAATAGATCTGCTTGAATTCTCTATGGATATATATATATATATGAACATACATATATATTTAGATTTCAATATTACAATTAATTAGTGCACAGCTGGATTACAATGGATACATGCATTAATAATTACAGATTTTAATTACAATTTACTTGGATTTACACAATTTGTATATATGTATATATAAATATTTGTAGTATCTTAATAGGAAGTGCCCACAGTTCTAATTCAATTCAAACAAAAACCACATAGAAAAGGATTTGACAAAACATTTACGAAAATTTACGACTAACTATAAAATACTCTTCAAGAAACCTAATTAACAAGAAACATTATATTCATATACATATGTATAGATAGATAGTTGATAGTAGTATCATATATTGTTAATAATAATAAGAGTAATAAAATCTCTGCGTTTAGTTTTGAACATTTTAAAATAGTTACAGAGTCAAGTTTACAGACACGAAACACGAAATACGAAAACTAAATTAGAAACACGTTTCAAAAAATTCTATACAAACTGTTCGATTATAGCTACATTGCTTTGCCTTTTTGTACTTTTTGCTGTTGTTTCAAAATTCATCCAAGAAAAAAGAGTTAAAGCTTAAACGCAGAGAAACAAAGTAAAAGAAACCCCCAACTTGCAGGGCTAGACACAATAAAATAGAATCAATTTCGGCTCCTCTCTTTTCTCCACTTTTATAAGTAAATGACGCTTGGGTGTTTCTCCAACACTGACCTGGTACCTGATCTGGTTTTAAAATCCGTTATATACATAGATGTATATAAAGTTATTGCTAAATACAATGCATCTAATTTGTTATACGTTTGTACAAAGCCCCACATATACTTATATATATATATATATGCCTAGTTTGTAGGTTTAGCTTCTTATATTTTAAGTCCTATGAGAGTGTGTGTGTGTGAGTGTTGGTTAACGTAACAAATCAAAAAAAAAGGTCTATGTCTATGTTTATTAGCTATCATATATCGCATGTTCAGTTATCAGTTATTTTTAGATATCGCTAGGTTTAACTACTATATATTGTTCATGAATATATATATACATATATATATATACATATATTCATGTATGCTTTGATTGCTAGTAAGGTTTTTGCGGTATCATATTTTTGTTTTTGCTGTTTATGATTATCTCACTAAAGTTATTTATTATTTTCACGTTTTTGTTTTTGTTTACAATACTTTAAATCGTTTTTTGTTGTTGTAAAAAGGCAATTTTTTGCATAACATTATTTGTTGTTTTTTTTTGTTGCTGTTGTTGCTTGTTGTTGTTGTTGTTGCATATTTAATTGTTATTTTTTGAGGTACTTGCTAAAAAAGAGTCTAAAAAATGTTAATATGCGTTTAGCACTAAGTAATTTGTTGTTGTTTCACAAACACGAATTTTGTTTATCTTAAAATGTTGTTTTAGAATATTTGCAATAATTTGCATGTGTATGTGTAGCATATATATATATATATATTGTTATATATACATATGTATATAAGAATTAGTTTCAGTGTAGTTTTACATATATGTATGTGTTTTGCATGTAGCACTTAGTATCATAAGTTTTTATCGAATACATATTTTAGCATTTAGTTTAGCTTATGTACGTTACTTTCTCGTTTTATATATGTACGTTTATATAGGTGTATATAGTATATAGTATGCACTTAGTAGCTCTAATAAAAAATATACAACACACATAGTGAAACGCTTTAGTTTTTTGTTTTGCTTTGAAAAAATCTTCAATCAATTTTCGTTCGATTATGTTGCGCGTGTGCGTATATATATATATATATATATATATATGTATATGCATATATATATATATATATGTATATATGTGTGTGTATTAATTACATATGTGTATGTAAGTTGTTGCACTTTACACGCCAAACTGCGTGTAGATAATGCTTAACATTTTGTTTCTTAAAATTGGAAAAAAATTGAAATCTTAATTTAAATGAATAAACCGTAATTCGCACTTGAATTATTGAAAAATCGACAATCTTTAAATATTGACGAATATTAAAAAATGAAAATGGAAAAAAAAAACACAAAATAAACAACTTAAATGGTTTCAGCGTTTGCGGCGACTTTTGCTGCGGGCAACACTTGTGGCTGCTGTTGTTGCTGCTGCTGTGGCTGTTGTTGCTGTTGTTGCTGTTGCTGCTGTTTCCTCGATTTCCACTGTCTCTTGCAACATGTTGCTGTTGTACTGTATGATGCTCTGTTGCATGAGCATCATAAACCACCAGCATTGCGTCAACTGCAGCTTCTGCAATTCCTGCAGCTCATCGAAGTTGTTGTTGTTGTTGCTGCTGCTGTTGTTGTTGGAGTTGTTGTCACTATTGTTGTTATCGTCGCCACCGACCGAGGCCATCAAAGATCTAAACGAACGCAAGAACAAGAGCATTTGATTAGTAAAATCTTTGATCTACAGTAACTTAGAAAACCAGTTTAAATTGATGGCTAGCTGGCATTATCGACTCACTCGAGCATCAATCGATCAATCAATCAATCAAGAAACAAGTTCTACGCTCTGTGTGTGATTAGTTAGGAAAGGAAGCTGTGTGCTTGTTGTTGTTGTAGTTGTAGTTGTAGTTGTTGTTGTTGTCAGTGGTGGCCTCTGGCATCCTCGCGTCAACCCTCGTGCACCCTACATCAGGAAGCTACTCAGCACCATACCATATGTTGGTGGGCGCAAAGTGCGCCGCATGCTTGCTGGCGGCTACCTGGGCAGGACTCAATGGTCCGAATTGGCTATACTGCGACGGGATTTGGATGTGAGCCGGCAATGGATGGGATGGTATGACCTGTGGAAGGCAAGAGCAAACGTTAATCAAATGTAACACTGCAATAGACCTGCGTAAGTCTCAATAATTACATTTGAGTCACTTTCAACTACTCTAGTGCTTAACGGGCTATTACAAATGTAATTGCAAGTAATTAACAGTAAAGTAAACACAATTTCCCACAATTGAGACCCATTGGAGTCACACTTCATTTACTTTTGTATTTACAAATAAAGATTTGGATAGTCAGAGGTAATTGCATGCATAAATAAGGAGGAGTACAGCTCGAAATCTCACTTGTAGCTTAACTACACCCACCTGTCGACTGGAGCTGTTGTGGGCCGGTGGCGGGGCGACCACCGCTCGATTCGAATACGCGTAGGTGGGCGCTGCCTGGGACACATAGACGGTGGGCCGGCGGTACATATCGCCCTGCGCGTAGATGTCCGTCTGCAACATGGCCGCGGCGGCTGTCGACGACGGCGAGCCGCCCAGCGGCGTGCCCGCCTGATGGTGATGATGATGACTGTGGCTGCTGTGATGATGGTGCGGCGGCCCAGCGGGCGGCTGTGTGGCCACACCAGCACCAGCACCACTGCCACTGCCAGCACCGCCACCACTACCGCCCGCCGAAGCCGATGCTGGCGGAGGCTGCGATGGCTGCCGATAGACTTGGGGCGGGCCCCACGACGGCGGTCCCACACTGGCCGCGGCGGCAGCGGCTGCCGCAGCTGCAGCAGCCGCGGCGCTGATCGACGAGGAGCTGCTCGAACTGCTCTTCGAGTGGGCCAGCGGTGGGGCGACAGTGGGCGCCACATAGCTGACGGGCGCCACAGACGGCGCCTCACGCTTCGGATGTGCCAGGGGCATGGCTGCCGAGCTCGAGCCAGCTGCCCAAGAGCTGCGCTTCGTCTCCAGCTGCAGCTGCTGCGGTTGCGGTTGCTGCGGCGGGTAGTCCGGATAGAACTCGGCTGGCTCCTGCTTGGTTGGAATATGCGGCAGGCTGGCCACAGGCGGTGGCTGTTGCTGCTGCTGTTGCTGCTGCTGCTGCTGCTGTTGGACTTGTATCTGCACCTGCGGCGGCGGCTGCGGCTGATAGTTGCACTCGCTCTGCGCCATGGCCAGAATGCGCTTCTTTTGCGACTGTCCCGGCTCGTACTTGATGCTGGGCTGCGACTGTAGCTGGGGCTGGGCTTGGGGCGGCGGTGGCTGATAGTGTGGCGTCTGCTGAGACGGCTGCACCTGTTGCTGTTGCTGCTGCTGCTGCGGTGGCGGTGGCGGCTGCTGCTGTTGGTGGTGATGGTGATGTTGCTGCTGCTGCTGCTGTGGCTGCTGTTGTTGTTGCTGTGGCTGCTGCTGCTGCTGCTGCTGCTGCTGCTGCTGCTGATGATGATGCTTGGGACTGGTGCCAGTGGGCGCGGAGAGAGCGGCGGCGGCTGCCGCGTGGTGACGTCGTCGCGCATCCTCCGGATCGTGATCACCTACGGTAACGCATGGAATTACTAGATGGACGTGCTGTTGTTGCGTTGGCTTATGACGACTGAGATGCGACTGAGACGTGGCAGGGCCAGAGGAGGAGGTGGAGGCAATGTCAGGGACAGCAGCTACAGGATTAGGACAGAGGTTAGCGGAAGAGGAGGAGGAGGAAGCGTGTATTGTGGTGCTATTCATGGAAATGGGTGCGGGGGGGAGCTGTAGGCCATGATGGTTATGGTGGTGTAGTGGTTGAGGTGGTTGAGGTTGTTGTTGGTTGGAAGTGGAAGCAGAATTGGAAGTGGTGTGATGACTGTTGTTGTTGCTGCTGTTGCTGTTGCCATTACTGTGGGAGCTTGTCTGATAGCAAGCCTGTTGCTGCTGTTGCTGATGCAATTGTTGTTGTTGCTGTTGTTGTTGTTGCTGTTGCTGTTGCTGTTGCTGCTGCGCGCAGTTGTCTAGGACAGCAGCAGCATATCCATTGCCATTTCCATTTCCACTTCCGCTTCCGCCCAGCGAGCCTGCATGATGATGATGATGATGATTATTGCTACTGTTACTGCTACTGCTACTGCTACTGTGATGAGGAGGAGGCGGCGGCAACTGCTGTTGCTGTTGCTGCTGACTGCTACTGTTATTGTTAATGTTAATGCTACTGTTGCTGCTGTGATGCTGCTGCTGCTGCTGTAGCTGCTGCTGGCTGTTGCTGTTGTGGTGACTACTGTGATGGCTATGATGGCTATGATGATTAGCTCCGCTACTGCCGCTCAGCTGGCCGCCACATTTGCTGGCCAATCGCTGACTGCTGCTGCTGCTGGCAGTGGCATTCGCGGAGCTGTTCGGGTTGGACATGGAACTGTGTGGAGCATTACCATAATTAACGGCCTGGTGTTGCACGTGCAACGGCTGTCCGCCGCTGCTGCGGCAATGCGAATTGCTCGTCGAGTGCTGCTGCTGCTGATGTTGCTGATGCGGATGTTGCTGCTGCTGTTGCTGCTGCTGCTGCATCAGGCTGCTGCTCGTCTGTGACTGCGCATGCGCGCGCTGCTTGACTGGCTGCACAGCCGCATCGGCGCCCTCGTCCTCGCTGTCCGATATGGTGATCACGTCGCCCACGACAGCTGTCGGCGAGGGCGTGTCGTGGATGGTGATGGTGGGCTGCTTCACGTGCGGCTGCTGATGCGCGTGCAGCGGCGGCTGGCTGCTGCCGTGGTAGCTGACAGCCGAGCCACCGCCATTGCCACTGCAATTGCTCACCACAATGTGGTGGCCGGCGCTGTTGTAGGCGCTGCTGCTGCTGCTGCTGCCGTGCGGGGCGTGGGCCGCCGGCGCGTGGTGATGCGAGCTCGACGAGCTGCTGCCACTGGCACTGATGATATCTGAAAGGCAAACAGGAGATTAGCAACTGAAGAGCGACTTGGGGGCTAAGCATAACCTATTGGAATCTAATTGGAGCTGACATAGCTTACTTGCATAATGAACACTTAAATACAATTAGATGCAATGTCAGCTAATTTTAATACATATCAATTTAAATAAATAATAATTTCACATACATAACACAAAGTGGGCAAATTTCAACGGGTAAAACTGCTCAACGGGGCGACAATTGAAAGTTAAATAAACAGACAAAGAGTCAACTATGTATATGAACGCGAGTCAGACCGATCTGGGATACAGCTATGATATCAGCTAAAAGGCTATAACGCGGCGTAACCAATGGATTAGCCGACACTCACTGCTCGCTGATGAGGCGGAGCTGGCGGCGACGGCGCCAGCGGCGCCTGCGCCATAGCCTCCTCCCCCGCCGCCATAGTTGCAGTTGTGGTGGGCGTGGTACTGGGGCGAAACGTGGGCGGCGCGCTGGTAGCGCTGCTGATGCGGCGGCGAGCTCTCCTTGACGCGCTTCTTCACTGGCGACAGCTGCTGATGCTCCTTCTTCTCGTGACGCGGCACACGATACGAGCTGCCCTTGCTGCAGGATTGGCATTGACATGGAATTAGAATTCGAGTTAGTTCGAGTGGAAGCTGAGTGAATCGAGCTAGATACGCACGCTAGATGATGAGCCGGCGACTCCTTCTTGAGATCGTTGCGCGGCAAGTTGAGATGGTGCTTGGGATAGATCTCCTCCACATTGAAGAGCGACGTCGAGTCGACGATCAGCGAATGCGCCGGCGCCTGCTGCGGCCAGGAGGGCACCAGCGCCATCTGTCGCCCGGTCTGTGGCCAGGCAACGCCACTGGCCTGCACCCGGTTGGTGAGCAGCATGCGCTGCCCAGAGCTGGGCTCCACCATGGACACGGGCACGGGCACGTTCACATACTGCTGCGGCGGCACCTGCAGCGGCGGCTGCATCGTGGCGCTGCCCACAACGACGTGCTTGGTGGGGCTGGGCATGGCCTGGTACGAGGGCGGACAGAGTATGTTCGACACCAGCTGGTGCTGGAACGTATCAGTGCGCGCCTGCGGGTACTGCCGGGCCACATTGCGGCCGCCATAGATCTGGTAGAGGCCCTCGTAGGCCAGCGGGCGGCCATCGCGCACAAGGCGCTGCACCTGGCTGGTCAGCTGGTTGTTGATGGTGAACGTCATGTTCTCCGTGCTGCTGGGCACAAAGTTGGTCACCAGCGTGGGCGCAGGTTGTACGCTGAGCAAAGAAACAGAGAAAGAATTAGCGAATACACATGTGTGGGAGGAGTCCCGCGTCCACTCACGTATGGAAATCGCCCCGCCGGCACACCTCCATCATCTGCACCGAGGCCTTCACGTTGTTGCAGTAGACGTAGTCGACCAGGTGGGTGAGCCGCGTGAAGCTGTGGTTCAGCGCCTCCGCCGGTGTGAGGCGTCGCTCCTGGTCAATGGTGAGCATGCGCTTGAGCAGATCTATGAACTCCCGCCGGTCCGTCTTCTCGGCCAGCAGCTGGCCGCCCTCCAGGTCCGTGGGCACGTTCACCTGCCCGATGTCGTCCAGGCAGTTGAAGATGTATTTGCGCGCCTCCTTGCTCTTCGTGTTCGTCTCCGCCTCGTGCTCCTCGGTGGTCTTCAAGCGCCAGAACGGATACGTGGAGTCGACGTCCCGGTAGAAGAACTTCGATGTCTTCGAGGCGCTGTTCAGCATGTGCTCCGTGGGCAGGCCCTGTGTTTGCGATATATAGCGGATCTGGTCAAACTCAGAGCTGCCCGGATACAGAGGCCAGCCCAGGAAGAGCTCGGCCACCACGCAGCCCAGCGACCACATATCGATGGCCTCGCAGAACGGCAGGCCCAAGATAATCTCTGGCGCCCGATAATAGCGCGACTGCAAATACGTGTTGCAGACGGTCTTGCTCACATGCGAGGCGCTCCCGAAATCAATGACCTTTACGCGATACGGCTGACGCACTGGATCCACAAGCATTATGTTCTCCGGCTTCAAATCGGCGTGAATCAGGCCCAATTGCTTCAGCTTCAACAGGGCAGTCAACACCTAACAGGAAGAGAGAAAGAGAGAGAGAGAGAGAGAGAGGGAGAATATGACTAAAGGCATTTCAATCAGCTGCGCTTGTCTCACCTGCTCCAGTATGGGTCGTATGTACTTCAACGGCAGCGGAGAGAATTTGTTCTGCTTGAGAAAATCGTAGAGATTCTGCTCGAGCATCTCGAAGACCAGGCACGTGTGATTCTTATGCTGAAAGCACTCGAAGGCGCGCACGAAGTTGAACTCATCCGCGTTCTCCTGGCTGAGGCGCGACAGTATCGATACCTCGATCTGGCCCTGACGAGCGTACGACGGATGATTCTTTAAGATCTTGATAGCTACGATTTCGGAAGTGCCGCGCTTCCAGCACTTGACCACCTGGCCAAAGGTGCCGCGGCCCAGAAACTCCAGGACCTAAACCGAAGAGAGAACAAACATGAGTTACGCCCATAAATGACTATAAATAAATCATCTCAAGCTGAATGATCACTGAACAAGTTCACTAGTTCATTAGCTCAGTATTGGCTTATAATGAATGGAACACCTCTTTCATTCCGTATACAGCCCGACCGCTTGAGCTCAATTGCTCAATGAACTAGTTCACCAGCTCATTTGAACTCTAACCCCACTATATATGTATATGTATGTGCATAAATACGCACCTCATACTCCGCTGACAGCGAGTAGAGCACCTCGTGCTGCACCAGTTGATAGTCGCCATCGGCGCCGCTGCTGGAGCGCTTGCTGGGGGGCTGCGTGTTGGCATGCCCCCCCGATGTGGCAACCTTTGCGTGCGCCGTCTTGAAGCTGCTGCTGCCACCGCTGTTGCCGTTACCGTTGACACCGTTGACACCGCCGCCGCCGCTGCTGCTGTTGCTGCTATTGTGGCTCACGACGTTGTGAGCCGCTGCTGCTGCTGTTGCTGCCGCTGCTGCTGCTGCTACTGCCGCTGCCTGCGCCTGGCTGTGCCGCAACTCAACGCTGCCGCCGTTGTACGAGTCCACGCAGCCGCAATCGCAATCTGAAACGAAAAGGGAAGCGATATTAGTTATGTGGGCTATATTGACAGGGTAGCTCTGCAGGCGAAACAACCTCTCCTTAGCAAAAGCCTAATAACAGAGGATAGCATTCTTATAAATTCGCTTTGCAATTCTCCTCGAGCTGCACAAACTGTGCCGCAGCTCTGGCAATTGTAAAATGCGAGCAGCGAGCAGCGGCAGCTCACGGCAGACCATGCACCGATACAGACTGTATACGTATATATATACATATATACCGCTATATATGCATGACTATATATCTCTCAGTCAGACAGAGCTGACAAAGAAATGACGCGAATTGCAAACGCGCATTTTGGCCAATTGAAACAGTCGCAAATGTGGCTGACAAGTCACAATAATTGCAATGGAAATAAAGCGTATTCTACCTGAATAAAGACACAAATATATATATATCTATCAATCTACATATATATATGTGCCATAAGGAAGCTGATATATACATATATATATAGGGTATATTTACCCAGGCAGATCGTGGGCCATTGTTGCAGGTATCCGAGAGTCATCATGTTTTTAAACAGGTATGTATATACATACTTATATATATGTGTAGGTACACATACATACACACATATATATGTACATATATGCTGGTATATAAATATAGATATTTGATAAAACTGGAAGCGCTAACTTGGTTTCAGTGTAGACAACATAGAGCTTCTACCGTTTAGGCACAATTACCTGGACAGAGGCAGAGTAGGCTCTATCGAGCATAGCAGGTCTTGAGTGCTCTCTGAGTATATTCTTAGTTCTGCTCCAGCTCATTGTCACATTAATCACAGAAGTGTTTTAAGCGAAACCCAAGCAGGAATTAACTCTGTCATGCACAAATACAAATACACACAGATATACATGTATAATATAGAGTACACTCAGCTATATGGAACACTCAGGCCTGCTGTAGTCATGCATCTATCAAAGTTAAATGATTTTCCCTCGATTTCAAAAGAGAATTCACAGTTACTTCTCCGACCAGTTTGCGAGATTCGCCACGCCCCCAAAGGCACTTAAGCTGCTCTGTGTTTAATCAATAGAGGAAGTCAGCAATTTTAACCAGTATAAAATAAAAATACAGGAATCTAAATATCTACACATCTATGTACTCATATCGATATATATCGATGTAGCTCTATGAATTACAATGGATTGAAAGCTATATGCTATATCAGCTCGATTATTACAATAGTTCAAACAGAAATCTGTATATACATACATATATGTATATTTCATATTGTCTTTCTGTTTATTGATTTCTTTACCATTCCTAGCAATCCAATTAGCGAAAGTTCCAATTGGAAGTTCGCCCAGTGCGCAACAGCTGCATTTCTTATTAGTGTGCGTAGGTCAAAGGTAACTTCTGCTAATTTCTTCGTTCTTCCCCCATCCCCAACCCCCATGGCAATCTCTCATCACTAATTACCCCATATTAGACATCGTTGACTTTTGCTTTGTTGCAGCTAAATTTAGAACTGGTTAAGTAGGATCATGCCCACTTCCCCAGCGCCTGCTCCCGCGCCAGTTCCTGCTTATTACATAATTTAATTAATTTGCGTCAGAGGACATTCAATAGAAATGCGAGAGAAAAAAGACATAAAAATAGCGCACAGGAGGACAGCGAGAGAACACGGAAAATAAAAAGAATTTTTTATAACACGAAAGAGGCGAGGCGAGCCCACGCGCGGAAAAGCCTGGGAAATTGTATGGCAACCGGCTGAAGGTCGTTCGAAGGAGCTGAGGGATGGGGGCTCGGAGCTGGGGGTCAAAGGGCAGCCATGGCGGGTGCTGACTTGGCCTGCGGCTTCTGCCATCAGCCGGACACAAAATGTGACTGCGAGTTGTAATCAAAACGACATTTGAGGACACACGCGATGCCAATGTCCTATACGAGAAGGGGGCGTGGCAGCTGACGGCGGGACGGGGGCGCACAACATTTGAATGCGACTGAAAATTTATGGCGCAGCGAGTAAAAACTAAATGCAATAAATTATGCAAAGCCCGATGAGGAATAGCTCACAATTCCAAAAGCCAAATTGAAATCGAAAGGTAAACTACAAATGGACAAATTCTACTCTAGTTAGACTAGTAAATACCCTGTAGTGGAGCGTGGCATACTCTAGAACTAAAGCAAGCAGAACTCGAATTACTCTGCTAACGCTGGCAGCTGTACACTTTTAAGTAATCGATAATTATCGACGGCTAACTGATCATCGATATTCATCCAGGAGAAGAGCGACCGCAAAATGATAGAAAGTTAGCGCTGAGAACGTTCGAATATCGATATCGCTATCGATATCGATTTATCTGCTGCTGCTGACGAGATAAATATAGCTTTCTAGCTGTCTCTCCTGTAACACAACTATCAAGCGTAAGGCGTATGCAAACAGCAACACTATCTGCGTATCTGCACCCAAGGTCACATGTCGGGCAATCGCACAAATCGAGTCAAGCAAGCGGCAAACCAGCGAGCCACCTAATCGCCTGCCCGCCCCGCCGTCCCCACTGACTGAAGGCTGCAGGCAGCCAAGGCGAACGCCAGTGCCCAAGGACTTGCCGAGGATTTGCATCTTTGGCTCACGTGGCGCTGCTGCATGCTGCATGCTGCATGCCACATGCCACCCGCTGCAACAAGTTACGTGTCGGCAACCCGCCTCCGCCCCCACTTGGCTAACGGCTCGACATCTATTTGCATATTTATTGTTGAGTTGCACAATAAATCGAATTCGCTTACGCAAATCTCTGCCGCAGTTGCTGCTGCAGCGGGCGTCGACGCGCCGCAGCCACCGCCTCCTCCACTTGCAACGTGACGCAGTTTTGGCAAACAAAAACGAATCGAAACGTAACGGTTGTCGTTCCTCTTGCTGTTGCTTTTGCTTGCCTTTTGCCGTTTGCCTTAGCCGCAGCTTGTTGCATAAATCGCGACTCAACCGAGTGTAAAATGGGCGAGGGCGAAGGCGAAGGAGTGCGCGTGTTATGCGGGTGTTGAACGTAACGGTAGCTGCTGCAGAGAACAAAAGCTAAAGCCGGCAGCTTCACTCCCTTTTCTCCCCTTACTCACACAAGGAAACTCTTGTTAGCTGATGAAGCTGAGGGAGGAGTGGGGCATGAGGGATGGCCTCGTTATATATGAGGTGTTTGCGCGTAATTGAAATTTGATAAGAATTTATGGAAGCGTTTAGTGTAACGTATATGAAAGCCAGCATATTTCTTTCCTTTCATATGCTCTTGCATTTACTATGCTTTAAGAGCAAATTTAAGGCAAAGAAGAGCGCCCCAAGAGGGAGTATCCAATATACATATGGGGCATTTCATGTAAAGGTAATTCATATTGGCCTTTCAGTAAATTCCCGACTTAACTGGAAGCAGAGCCAGGCACTACCTAGCTCCAGTTATCATTTGCCCTCGCTCGTTATCGGTTATCGGCTATCGGTTATCGGCTGGGGGTTATATTGTTGTAGTTGTTGTTGTTGTTGTTGTTTTCCTTCTCTGGACTGGGTCAGTAAAATAAATAAAAGCTGTCATAATTATTGCATTGCAATCCAAAAGATAAGACCTATTGACAGACCATTTACATGTAAATGCGTATGTATATGTGTGTATAGGTGTATTACGACAGCTGCACGTGCAGACGCAATAAACTAATAATTACAGTCAGAGATTGACGCAAAATCAACTGTTAGTTCAATTCTAAGTAAACAACAGCAACAACTGAGGCTAAACAGAATCACTTATGTAGTTAGACGGAGCTGAGGGAGAAAGTTGGGGCAGCACAACTTTCGTAAATGCAAATGTAAATTGGACTTCATGTTGCATGTTGCAATTGGTGAAAACGCGACGCAGACAGCGGAAGTCGAGGGTGCCGACAACAAAAGAGTTGCCTTAAAAAAACAGCGACGATAAAAGCTTTAAACAGCAACCAAAATATTTTAAAGCCTCAAAACGGAAGCGGAAAGATAAGAAACACTCGAAATGAAAGACACGAAGACGCAAAGAAGGAAAAAATAATAATACAAGAAATACAAATGAAAATAATAAAATAATCATAATTTCCAGAAGCAACAGGTTATGTGCCATGAAAATGTTGACGGCGAAAAGCGCCGATTAAGGGGAAGCGAAAAAGTAAACATGTTGACGAGACAAATGTTGCGGGCGACGGGCAGGAGCTGTGCAAATATCTGTTGCTCAAAATGAGAGCAATGTACGCACAGGCATTTCAAAATGTCAACAACAGCAACAATGTTGCACGTTTGTTGCCAGAACATGTCTGAAGCATGGAGAAAGTTTCGCTGCAGGCGACAATAATTTGGCGAATACAAGTTGCGTTTGGGCGCATGCTGCCCAGCAGCTTGCAGGCGAATTTACAGCATATTTAAAACTCTGTTAACTTTACATAATACAACAACTTCCAATTACTTATGTATACTCAGTGAGCAGAGCTGTTAGCACAAAAACCAAAAACAAAACCCTTAATGAAAACTGGCACAGATACAAAATGGCAGCTTGACAACCGCAACATGTTGACGTTGCGAAAATGTCGCCGATTGCCTTTCTAAAAAAAAAAAAAGTCGAACATGCCTTTTATGTACTTTCACAGCACAAGAAGAAAAAATATCCACTCAAAACAACAAAATAAATTTAAAAAAAAAAAAGCTCAAACTTGAAAAATCAAAAAGGCGATCAAATGACAACAAGATAAGCCCGCAACAGGCAGAGTGTCAGAAGCAAAGGCAAAAGATAAAGGGGAGAGAGAGCGAGGCAGAAAACGCCACGCGTTATCGATATCGCTAGAGCGTGAGCTGTACAGCAACATGTGTCCAGCAACACTTTGCAATTTCAAAGGCTAACGGAAGTGTGAATAAATACAATATGCAAAGCAAAACAACTCAAAAAGTAATAAACAACAACTACGCCCAAATTGTGTCTATATTTGTTGCTTTTTTATGTTTATTTTTATTATAATAGCATATAATGTGCGCTTGTTGTTGTGTTGATTTGTGTAATTGCATTGCACACTTGATTGCACACGCAGCGGTGCAAACGTCGATGCCGACTTCGACGCTGACTGCGCCAGCAACGTCAATGACGCCAATAAACTTGTGCCCAGTAACAACAAAGCGAAAAATCAGTCCCTCTTGCTCGCTCGCTCACGCTCCCATGCCTTGTGTACTCGATTAAAATGTATTTTGTTTTCGCTGCGAGTGCATTAACAGCAGCTGCGACAACGCCAACAACAACAGCATCGGCAACGCATAACAGAATCAATTACAAATTAAATTCAAGCAACAACGAAAACAACAGAAAGCAAGAAAAATGCATTTCAAGTGCTGTTGGATTTTTTCTTTATACATATTTTGTGTAGCGATAACAACAAACAACGGCAGCAGCAACAACAATGGCAGCGAAAATTTTCACTTATTTTGCAGAAAAAGCGGCTAAAAGAAACACAAAATGCAATTTAAATTTAAATTGCGCGGATTTACGCCAGCATGATTTTTTAAGAGTTTCGACAAACAGCAACAACAACAGTAGCAAAAGCAACGTAAATGAGGTAAAAGCACATACATACGCATACACACACATTACCATGCACAGCGTGCACACATGCACACACATGGACATACATAGGCATGTGCACAAACACATTTGAGCATGTGGAACGCATGCAAGCAATGTGGGCGACATTTGTCGACTATGTGAAAGCTTCAGCGTCAGCATCGACGTCAACGTCGACGTTTTGCTGCGTCGCGACGCGTCGCTGCTACTGCACACTCTGCTCTCACAATGCCTTTGTTGCTTTTCGGTTAAATGTTGCATGCAGTTGACAATAAGACAAGCACAGCAGCAACAACAAAGATTAGTAAAAATAAATTAAATGAAATTAAGGGAAATTTCGTTTCACACTGCAAAGTTTTCGCCTAATTTATTTATTTTTATTTTTATTTTTTTTTTTTGATTTGAGTGAAAGTTGTTTTATTTATAGCTAAATCGAGTAAAACAAGATTTTCAATTCAACAAATGCTAATAGCATAGCTAAGCTATTCAATGATTCAACATATGCAGACACAATTGCAAAATTCTGTTCTCAAGCGAGAAGAAAAAAAAAACCCAAATGTTGACGAACGACGCCAGCAGCGCAGCCGGCTTGGAGGTCGCAACGCGTCGTTCGCTGTGCGCTGTGCGCTGCCCACAAGCACTGAGCTAGCATTAGAAACTAGAGTTGGCTCACTTAGCCTTTTCTAGCTACATATATATGTTTTGCAATTAGTTTATGAATTTAAAACTACTGTTGGCTCACTTTGCCTTTTCTAACTTTGTTTTGAAACCATTTCAGGCTTATTTCTTTTATATTCGTATATACAACAAGGCCACTCAGTCATCAGCAACTGTTTTTCTATCTGCTAGAAATAATTACTTTATTTTTGTTGCTTGGCAACACTGTTGACGCTGCCAAGAACAACATCAGCAACAATAACAGCAGCGGCTACAGCAGCAGCAGCGACACTTTAGACGGCGTCCTTCAAGCAAGCATTAGACGTCAACTGCAATGACCTAAAGTAACCCAATGGGAAGGCGACTGCGGCGAGTATTGCACAATGCATGCGGCGGCAACAGCGCAGTGCAGTGCAACGACGCGAGACGCGGCGAAGTGAGCTGCAGGCGGCTGCGCTGCATGCAGAGAGAACCGGCAAAGAAGCAGCGGAAATGGGCGAGGAGTCGGCATGTGAATGTATGAGCATACACACATATGTACACATACACGTATGTATGTAAATTTATGCGATTCGAGCGTGGGCGTGGCATGGCGTGCCAGCGTTTTGGCAGTTGCAAAATACAAAAAATAAAAAATTTTAGCCATCTAAGCCAAAATCGGATGACGTAAAAAATGAGCGAGCGACTACGACGGCGACGTCAGCAACGAAAGGGCAGACAATGACAACAGAACAGGAGCGAAACATATGCCGCATGAGCAGCAGCAGCAGCAGCGCCAGCAGAAGGCAATACCAACAATAACAACACTTGAAACTCCTTGCATGCATTATGTGTACATATAGAGTGCCTGATATTTTTATAACTGACATCTCCGTTCGGCTGTTTGTTGTTGTAACATCGATTGAGGTCAGCACTTGACGAACGACTCGACGCTCGAGGCGAGTTGACATGATGGGCAGAGCGTGGAGCGGGGCGAATTGAGTGCAGCGAGTCCAAACAGATAGCAGCGACAGCTGGGAGTCATCCACTCAGCAACTGGCTGAGCAGGCAACGCGACAAGTTTAACAAGTCATTCCAGAACTGGAACAAGTAGGGCGAGCGTGGAAGAGAGCCAGCAGGAGAAGTAAAGAAGAGATAGAGAGAGCGAGTGGGAGAGCGGGAGAGAGGAACACGGCGAACTGCATGGTGTTTATCACTTTATGCATGCAGCCGCAGAAAGAAAGACAAGTCTCTCTTCAATCTAAGCTATATATATAGAGGAAATATTTATAATAGATCACGAATTAAAGTTTTTATCTTTGTAATGAAGACAACGAATCACTTGAGAATTATCACTCTTGAATTTTAAATAAATATCATATTTATAGATTATACAGCTTTGTACTGCAGAGATAGTTAATATAGTCAATCTCATTCATTAAAAAATGTCAGTCTTGAAATGAATATGAAACGTGATTCACCTACAATTACTGATTATTTTATTTGAATATTCTCTTTTCTGTTCTTTCTTTGCCACTGGAACTCACTTCATCGTTAAAGCTCACTCCCACATGGAATAGCTTCCACTGGAACTCATTCCCACATTTCATCCGTTCCACTAAAACTCACTTTCAATTCGGAATGCTCAACAAACATGGGCACCCCGATCTATCAGCTTTGGCGCGATAATAAAACGCACCTAATTCGCTTTGGCCGCCCACTCAATGAAACCGTTTTCCCCACAGGACCGGGAAAACCGAAATCCCAGGGAAAACCCAAAATGAAAATGCCAATAGCAAAAATGAACGATGATTGCGAACGTAATTTAAATGCAAATAAAAATGAAAATGAAAAGGAAAAACAGTATCTAAGCTCGAATGGAAAGCGACGCTTGTGGGCGGCGGTTGTGGCGAACGCGACGGAGGCGAGGAGGCGTGGCAGCTAAAGGGGTGAGGAGCGAGTGGCGCGTGGAATGGGAGCAGGAGGCGGGTCGAAGCGTGTCAATTTGATTGGCCGAAATGCAGGGCACAGGGGGGAAAAATAGGAACACGAAATGAAAAGCGCAAACAGTGAGGCGAAAAGGATGCGAAGAGAAGAGGAGAGAGGTGGGACAGTAAATGGTGCAAACAAAGCGAAGCCGTCAATTGGAATGAAATGAAATCGTAAATTGCATTTCAAGCGCCAAAGAAAACAAAAGCAACAAGAAGATGAAGTAGGAGAAGAGAAGTAAGACTCTGTGATTATTGATTCACATTCCATTGATTCGCTTGTTGCATGTGTTGCAATCGAAATTGGCATAGAAGCTAGCCAAAACAAGTCGAAAGTAGAGTCTAATCCATGGCACAGTGAGCACTGGCATTAAATGAACGCGACACTTGATCTCTCCAACTAAACTCAATGGAATATCTTGTTGTTAAACTCAACGAAATATATATTCATATAAAAATCTGAATTTAAGTTGAATATTTTTTAATTAGTTAAAATTAATTTTAATAATAATAATAATTTGTAAAAGTTTAATAAAAAATAATGGTTTTATTTCGTCCTGTTTTTACCGTGTTGTTTTGTTTGTTCGGCGCCTTTGGCTGAGTGGGCGAGTGCAACGACATTAGCGCCACTCACAAGCCCCCCACAGACCCACTTTCATTCCCCCACCGCCCCATGCTCAACCACTAACACATTCGTAAGCACACTCAATGCTCGTTTCCCACTGTGTAAATGAACGAAATTTGTGTCGTGTCGAGTGCTTTTTGCAACAACAACAACAACAACAACAACAACAACAACAGCAGCAGCAGACAAGCAACCACAACAGCAACAGCAACAACGAAACTTAGACAGCATTGCATTTTGCATGACTGCGGCGAGGCTTTAAATACCCTGTAAAGGAAACGAGAACAGCGGACATGTGTGTGTGTGAAAGCAGAAGCAGAAAGAGCAAAGGATATATACATACATACATATGTATATAGATATAATCTACTAGAAGTTGGGGCTCTACACTTACTGCTGGTATAAATTTACTCTATGCTAGAACGCTTTCAATGATGGCATTGCAGGGTATTTCGACGCATCAAACCCTTCTAATACTACTTCTTGGCTGCCTTTTGCCATTTGCTCGGGCCCCGCAAATATTTTGAAATGCATAAATGCAATTTTCGGCTTAGCATTTAAAGTTCTTAGAAGATGCGAGAAGGAAGGGGCAGGGGCAAAGCGGAGGAAGTGGAGGGTAATAGAACAGAGAGTAGGGTTTGTTGTCTGGCGATATGATAGAAAAAACAAATACATATATGCATCTGAATATTTATACTTAATATATGTATGTATGTGCTGAAATGGACATGGAAGTGAATGCAATTTCATTAATCAAATCGCGCTTGCTTTGCCAGTCTAATCAATAATTAATTAATATACATATATGTATGTATATAAATAATTATAGATTAAATCCCAGTTTCAACTGCTGTTCCAATATACTCTATGGGCATATTCTATTTACTTTAATCTCATTTCACTTAACACAAGAGATAGTTCTATTTATTTTCGTCTAGAAATAGTTGTTGTTGTTGTCGTTGTTGCCTTGATAAGCCGTTAGCTGGCAGGAGGCGGCAAAGCAAATCAAGTTGAGCAATTGTCAATAAATGCAATGGCCTGATAAAGCTCTTCTTCTTCTTCTTCTTCGACTTCAACTGATTGAGGAGGTTAATAAATAGCATTAAGGGGCGTGGCCGCACGAGCCTTACTATCGGCGAGCAATAACTAGTGCACTCTCTATGCACACACACACTCGCACACAAACACCTCCCTCGATGGTGTTTGTTTAGGGGCGATGCGAATCTCGAGTCTCTAGAGTGCTTGCCACACAATGTGGCACAGTTGCATGCTGCACTTTGCTCGACTCAACAAATGCATGCAAATATATCAATGGGTATATAATTGCTTTATGCATACGGATCGATGTGGGCGTTGCTTACGTGGCCAAGGGGGCGTGGCATAGTAGAAAAACTAGTTAGTTAGCAATTGGCACGCCCTTCATGCATTTCTAATCAGAGAGGTAGGGGAGAGATAGTGATAGGCAGATAGAGAGAGAGAGAGAGAGAGAAACCGAGAAGGGAATAGACTTATTGAATCGATTCAAAACATTCGGCAATTGACCATACTCCCAATCAGACCAATTTATGCAATTGTCTCCATCTACATATATGTATATATGCACATACATATATGTACATACATACATTTGTATCTTGTACATACACATATGTACATATGTATGTATGTATGTATATCTACATATCTTTATTTTCCTCTTTCAATACTGCCAAGAAACATAAACATCAAATTATTATTCAAGTGTGTTTCATTTCGAGCAACAGCCAAAGAAATAAATTCAACAACAACAACAACACCAACAGCAATCATAACAAAAACATTAAATGTTACGAGCTGCAAAAACGCCAGCAATAAAGCAGTTCAAAGACCCTCAAAATAAGCACCCTATTCCCACCTGAGCTACCTGAGTTTGGCATTAGCATTGGCATGAAACACCTGCTCGATGTATCCTGGCGCTGGGAAAATAGTTCAAACGGAAATGAAAACTGCTGAGAATTTGTGGGCGAACGAATGGGAAAGGTTTAAAGAGGCAAAAGCTGAGTTGACTGAAATACACTGAGAAGAAACTTAACAGAGTGAATTTTTAAAGGCTTTTCTAAAGATGTTAAGAAACTATTAGGACGTGTGTCACATAACACAGATTATTCCACAGATATATACAACATACATATTCTTCAGATATTCACTACCAGATGCAATATGCTGCTAGGGAACTCAAATAATGTAGAATGATAATGATACTTATCGAATGACAGTGGTATCCCTATCCTACCCTATATCTAAGATATAATACATATACATATATATGTATGTACACACATCTGTATGTCAACTACCTTCCCATATATGTATGTAAGACCCAGCAAGAAGGGGTATTTGTTGACAACCTTCTACCAAATCGCCCTCCCCCATGACCACAATGACCCACTCGAAATTTCCGTGAATATATTTGCAAATAGCACGAAAGGGACGAACTTTAGTTGCATAGGTCGTGGCCTGTGCCCAGGAAATAGGCAGGATGACTGCCTTATCGAGTGGCCAGCCATAAAAAGAAGCGGTAAAATTCCCCATAAATAAACATAAAACACAGCTCGAAAACTTTATGAATAAAGTAGTCGAAGAGGAAATGGAACGAGAAGAGGAAGCAGCTGAGGGTGATTTAGCAGCAAAGCCCCAAAAGCAACAACAAAGTACGCAACTGGAGAGAAGAAGAGGAAGAGAGCATTATATTCTCAGAGAGTTTTCTATGAAATTATAGGCAAAACCCTAACAAGTTCTGATAAATATTCACAGTTTCTTGGAACAGAGAAAAGTTGATTATTTTATGGCAATATTACAAGAAATACATATGTATATAATATAGAAATACATATCCATACAGATGTATATATGTATATGAATATATTACCAAGAAACCCCCTACCAAAAATAGATTTTGTTTACAGTTTTGCCAAAAACTCACAAGAAAAACCCAAATCGAAGGAATGTGAATATTTGATGACTTTAGTTTAAGGTAAGGGATAAAGCCAGACGACGACGACAGCATGACTAAGCCATGCCCCCTATGGGGGGGCGGGCCTAACTGTAGCTGGCTGTAGCGCTATGTGAGGTTGTGTTGCAATGACTAATAAGGCCAACAAATGAGAAGCGAAGCAGTAAGAAATAAAACTAAAGCTACAGAGCAGTTCAAGTGGGCAGCGACATAAAAACAAGAACAAAAACAAAAACAATAGCAAAAAGGAAACACAAACAAAAACACAGTTAAGATGAAGAAGAAGAAGAAGAAGCAGATAAAAACAGAGCAGTGAGCAGCTCCCAAGCAAAGTGCAGGCAGGCAAAGCGAGCGAGGAGCAGGCGAATTGACAGCAGCCAGACGCTATTGTAAGCAGTGTGAAAGAGCAGGAGAGAGGGGGCAAAGAGAGCGTGAGAGAGACAGCGAGGTGGCTGAGGGTGAACAGTGAAACTTACTTTGGCGCAGCGTCGAATAGGCTGCCAACTGAAAGCTGAGAAGAGTTGGCGCCGTCGACAGCTTTTCAATTTGTGTTGACAGTTGGCAGCGTCGACGTCGCAGTCGCAGTCGCAGTCGGCGGCGCTGTTGAGTGCAGCTTTTGGCGAAGCCGAAAATAGAAGAAAGCAACTGAAAAGGGGCGCGCCATGCCTAGGCTTTCATGTTGTATTAATAATTCAGGCAAACCATTAATTCAATACAAGCTATTAATTATGGAAATTATACAAAACGCTCTTTAATTAATGTTAAGCTTTTTATGAAATTACACATAATTAATAATTTGTTGCTTTTTGCCGCTCTGGCACTGATTGGAATTAATGGAATGTCACTTGGCTTTTGAGCAAATTTAATCAGCTTTGAGGGGAAACTGAAGAAACGAGCAAGTATTAGATTCTTATACATATCTGTACGAACGTTTGTAAAAAATTAGAAAGTATACTGTTATTTCCTCAAGTTAGCTAGCTTTAAATGACTTAAACAATATTGTCTTTCATGCCTATTTAAGCCATATAAACCAAATTTTATTTACAAAGCTTCAATTCTTCTACGGCTTTCATATAATGGAATCCACATACATCAAGTGTGAGCGAAAGAGAGCGCACTCTCTCCTCGCCGTGTGATCGTAAACTCAAGCTAACTTCCATGCTGGAATGCTTAACAATCAGTAGCCGTGTTCCAAAATAGAGTTCCATGCTACAATTCTAATCAGTTGTTTAACCCGCTGGCAACAATAGCAGCTGCAGCAGCAGCAGCAGCAGCAGTAATACGAACAAAGGCCGCGTGCAACAAAGCTATTTCCATTTCCATATGCCG
Organism: Drosophila mulleri; assembly: GCA_035047565.1. Lineage (NCBI taxonomy): Eukaryota > Metazoa > Arthropoda > Insecta > Diptera > Drosophilidae > Drosophila > Drosophila mulleri. Next base: position 16,630,231 of record JAWNPK010000049.1, on the reverse strand, counting down.
CGACAAAACAACAGCAACAACAAAATCATAAGAAGAAATGCCCTACTCAGCGGTCAACAACAGGCAACGCCAGCAGCGACGCGACGTCGCGTGCAAATGGCCACCAAAAATATAAAAACAGCAGCAGCAGCGGCAGCGGCAGGAGAAAGAAGACGCACCAGAAACTATGAGCAGAGCGCCAGCGAACGCATGAATATATTTTCAGCTTAATTACGAATAAGCTAGTGCAAACAACAGCAGTGAAGAAGAAGAAGACCAAGCAGCAGAAGCAGATACACGGAAGTCGCCAGCAACAAAAACTAAGTAGCTCGAAATTGTGTTGTTGCGGCGAGGCAAAGGCTTTAAGGCGAAATGATAGAACAGCTACGACAACAGCAGCAGTGCACGTTACATTTATGGAAAAGAGAGAGCGGGAGTGCAGACACGAGGCGAGCGACAGAATTCTAAAATAAACGACTTAAAATGCTGTAATAAGCCAAGAAAATATTCAATATGCGACGGCAGCCAACAAAAACAAGTAAGAAAGAAAAAGAAAAACAAGAAACAGCAACAAACAAACAAGCAATAGCAACAACAAAAATAACATAGTGCAACATAGTTGCGCTTGACAATTCTGCCAGTCGCATTTTTATGTGGACGAGTTCCAACACGAGAATGTTACACACAAACACATGCACAAATTGCAGCGAATTCGCGGCAAGCAAGGCAGCGGAGTGAGGGAGAGGGAGATAAATGGAATGCATGGTTAGAAAGGGTTGTTGAGGGTCCAATCAGAGCAAAATTCGTGGCGCATAACTTTGGCGTGTTTTTTCTATAATATTATGCAAAAGACAAAGCAAAGAAACTAAGAAAGAAGCACAATAATGAAATACCCTGTAAGCCAAAGCATACATTAGTAAATAGAACAACTTGGTAATAATTCTTATTGGACACATGCTTGCTATATATTTTAAATACCACATATTTGTCAGATTACAGGGTATTTGCATGTCTATGGCAACGCTCGATTAAATGTTGAAAATTGTTTTGCATAAATCAATACAATTTACAATTTATTTAATGAAAAATATAGAAAATTAGAGCACAGTTCTAAAGAATTTTTAATTTAATTTCATTTCTGTTTTTATTTTGTGTTCTGTCTAAAATCGGAAATTCCACAAAATGGAATTTTAAAATACATAAATTGCGACCTTCCGTTATTGTTATTTTATATAAATATTTGTATAACAAAATTTCCGCATTTTGTTTTTTTTTTTCTCTTTTAGTTTCGAAAATAAAACTAAACAAAAGAATACCTTTAAAAAGCTAAGCAAAGAACTTGTGCAAATGAAGCACGGAGCGAAGGGAGAGAGAGAGAGAGAGATTGGTATTAAAGCCAATTGGAAACAAAATATTAAAAAAATATATCTTTTGATACGTAGGCTAAAACTGGTTTTTGCAACTACAAATAAAAATAAAATAAACAAATTTAGCATTAGTCATCGCTGCTGCAGCGACGCGGCTGCGCACACCTGTAGAAAGCGAAGCGCAAACAATAAAAATACCCAGTAGTCCAATAAGAAAATAATTGCAAGCAAGGCAACCCGCTTTATAAGTGCGAGAAAGAGAGAGAGAGAGAGAGAAACGGGGAGCGAAGTGACAAAGTAGTGAGCTTTGTGTTGCTAAGCCAAGCACTAAGCTGTCAAAAGGCAGAGCCGATAAGCATATATGTATATATGTATATATTTGTGTGTATGTGAAACCTTCTGTGTGTGAGTGTGTTGAGAAGCTGCTCAATGGCAAAAGGATTAATTTCCAGTGAAATTCGAAGCGCATGCAGATGGGAAAGGTTCTCAAAAAGGGGGTTGTGCTTGTTGCGCACCATTGACTGTCAGACGCCGACGTCGACGTTGACAGCGACGCCCGCGCAATTTGTAGCCTGCTGCTCGTTTCTCAATTGACTTTCTATAATTGCGTTTAATGTGATGTGACGGAGCCGCACTCGCAATTACTCTGTCCTCCCCCTCTACCGCCCACAGTCCCACGCCGCACACCCACGCCCACTTGCCTTGTTGTGCAACTTGGTAATTCTATTTTTGTTCAATTTTCTGTCTGTGGCTGTGTGTAGTGCTGTCTCTTTCTGCTTTTAATCGCACATTTCGCTGCACAGCGCTTTTCACGAGAGATTTTCCTCGACCCTAAGCAGCATTGATATTATTTAATTTGATTCTATTTTGTAGGCAACACAACCTTTTTTGCGTACCGTTACTTTGCATAATCTAGGCGCAAAACATGCCACTAGGTGGCGCTGCCGATGATTTCATTAAGATTGGGGCGAAAGATTGACGAAATGCGACAGCACGAAAAATTCCCTTCCAATATCTATTTATACACGTATATACATACATATACATATATATATTTATCTCTTCTTTAACATTATTTCCAGTGCCTTCCATAAGCTGCCTTTCCAGTGTCGATTCTTTTGTCCGCCACGCCCTTTCTCATGCTTATTTCGCATTCAATATCTTTTCAAAAAAAACAAGAAGAGAAGAAAAAGGTAATCATCAGTGGCAACACATAATAGCAGTTACGGTACTTTGTGTTTACTGTACTTTGCGCTTTTGTTCATTCGTTCGTTTTGTTCACTGCATTTACTGGGCTTGGGAATTGTCCATTAACACTTGTTAACCCAATTTAAATTCAATTTCCATAGACAACGTGCGTACGTGTGTGTTAGTGTGTATGCATGTGAGAGAGATAGAGATAGATAGACCGTTGAGCAACATACAAAAGCAGCCTGCAGCGTCACTCTCTCACAGATACAGAGTCAAACAGAGACACTGCGACAGTTACGTGCTGCAACAAGAACGATAATAAAACAAGTAAAGCAAACGTCAACGCTGAAATCGGCGTCGTAGCCACAACAACAGCTTCAAGGCAATGAGCGAAGAGGGAGAGAAACAGAGCTGCTGCTGCGGCTGTTGATCGCAACATTGTTGCTGCTGTTGTTGTTGGTATTGGCAAATTTTCTCTTCTGTTTTGACCTCCATTCGGCGCCGCCCCGAGGGTCGCACTGAAAAGTTGAAGTTGAAGTTGGAGCTGCACTTGGAGGCCGGCTCCATTGAAAAGTTGCCCAAAAAACAAAAAATCAAATTACAAAAAGCAACAGCAACAACAACAGAATGTGTACACACATAAATTGCGTTCGTTGTGCAAGTGTGCACCCCGAAAAAAAAAAACGAATTAAAATTGAAAACAAGTTCTCAAATACAAAAAACTGGTCCAGTAATATTTCATACACTGAGAGAATGAGGGGCGGCGGATGTTGTTGTTTCTTTTTGAAAGTAATCAACCATGAACTGTACCATTCGATCATTAATAACTCAGATCATCATATATCATCCATACAAAATCAATAATTTAAATCTAGCAAAACTCACTTGGGTTTATTTTTAGCTCAACTATTTCCCAGTTGAAATTGCTTACCTGCAACAGAAGAAGATAAAATATGTACATATATATTAATTACAATTGCGGTAAATATTTGTACATCTAATATATCTTGTATAATATACAAATGCTTCTAGCCCCAAACATTTGAGTGAAACTGACGCAAAGGTCGACTGCCAGCCTCATTCAATTCAATTGCGCCGAAAAAATAATAATGTTAAGTTACAAATGCAAAAAGAAATTGCGAAAAGCACATTAAATATGCTTAGACTCAGAGCATACCCTGCAGTATACAAGAATTTAAATTATTTTGTGACTCCATCAATTGAAATGGTACAAAATAACGTCAACCTTTATCACGTAAAGGCTAGACATTTAAATATCCTGTAAAAATTTAAAACTTAAGCAAGAGAATTAATACAAAACTAAATAATAAAGCAGCTCGAACCGCATATACCCTACCTCACTTGAAAGCACTTTGTGTACTTGCTTGCTTTAGTTTTTTTTGTTCCTTTTTGACATGACAGGAAAGTTCTGTCTCTGTCGCACGCGCCATGTTTAGCGAGCTTACTGAAATTTTGTACATATGTATGTATGTGTGTAGTAGCATTAGCGTGTGTGTGTGCGTATGTGTGTATTGCGACAGGCAGCTGCTGTAACGCAGAGATACGCACGACAGACAACATGTTTAGCAACATTTGCATAGACTTAAATGAGTTATAGAAGTATATGTACCTAATGTGTGTGTGTGTATGTATATCGTTTATATCGCATTTAGTATTTAGTTAACATTCGCACTCGCCCACTTGAATTGGCCTTCCCTTAACCTTAGCTAAGCGCAGCTCAGTTTAACTGTCGAGGTCTCGCTTTTGGCCACAAGGTTCGCTGCGAATATGACTAAGAAAATTGTCAGCAATAGCAAATGCCGTTCGATTGCCACACCTGCCGCTACCATTTCCATTCCCATTCCTATTCCTCAGTTCCCTTTCCACTTGATTCCAGTCGATCACGCAATTGACACACAGGTGCGATGAATTTCACTCGATTGCATACGATTTGTTATCAATTAGCTAGTCTAGGCCTAGTGTCAACCACATATAAGCGCAATGGGGTCGGTCGTTAACTCTTTTGCTCTCTTTGTTTACACCAAATTAACATTTGGATGTCATGGAATTTCGTTTTAAAGCCACGCTACGTGACGTCTTGCATGAATATTTCATTTACATTGCGTTGTGGTGTTTACAGGTTCTCGCAGACACATACACATACGCACACCCATACTGTCACAGTCAAAAGCACGCAATAATAAAAATAACTTTGTCATTGGCAGTGCTGCAGGGTGAGAGAGACGCAAAAACTAAAGCGAACTTAAAAACAAAAACTGAAAGCAGCGCAGTAGCAGCGCTGCTACGCAGCAACTGTGATTGGCATATGAGCGACGCGCCCTACAGAACACCTACAGAGCGCCCTCTCTCGCCTTCTCCTACATGTGAGGTGGGTGCTGTCGCTAGCTTAGAATGCCTTTGATGTAACTTGTGCCGCATAAGGCAGACATGCAAAAGAGGAGTAAGAGCCTGGGAGAGCGAACTTTATAAGCACGCTAGGCGAAGAAGAGAGAGCGAGGGAGCGAGAGAGAGAGAAGCAGAAGCAGCAGACTGGAAGATTCTCGTTTTTGCACAGAGCGCTGCAGGCAACACTTGGGCCTGTTTGTGAGCGTATGTATGTGTATGTGTGTGCGACTGTTTGTGTGCGAGCAGGCTGAGTGAAATTGCAAGCCTGTATGTCGTAGACACACACATATAGTCATGCTCACACACATGGAATTCAGCTAGTTTAACTCCTTTCACCCACTGCAAAATAATAGGGCAGAGCCAGAGTTGCCACAGATCACGAAAAATGTGATTTCTGTGCAATTTGTTGCCAACTAGATTTATGGGAGAAAGTACAAGCAGGAAGAAGCATGAGACAGACAGAGAATGAGAACTGTAAAGTGGAAAATGAAAAAAGTCGAGAGACCATCGATGGTTATGTATGTATGTCATTCTCGCTGTTACAAAGAACAGATTTTACAGAGATAAAGAGAACTGAAACTGGAAATGGAGCATGAGATCTTCAAAGGCATGAGAGCTACGCAGAGCAGAAGAAAAACTGCATTTATGACCAACTGGTATTTTGTTTACACTGGCATTGAGTGGTTTTTTAGTAGAATACTATATATCCAACCAAGTGAAAAGTAATTGAGTCTAACGAGTTGGAAACAATTCGAGCTTCGAGTTAAACTAACAATAAGTATTTAGGATAGACTTTACAATCACTTCTTTACGAATTAATGAAATTTGAATTATTTCTAATACATACATTGATACATACATAGTATGTATGTATGGATATTGATGTTTACAGATAGATATAAGCAAGTTCCAAGCAGAACTTTATCTTTATCTAGAACAAGTCAAGTCGGAGCATTCCAGAAACATGTGCACATTTCCAAAGTTCCAGGCACTGGAAAGTCGCAGACTTAACGGGTATTACGAGTGCTTATCGAGCCCATTTTGGAAAACATGATGGTACCTCAAGGGAAGCAGAACAAATTTCTTGCTTATCGAGGACTGCTTGGCAGAAGCATTTCCAAGTAGCAAAAACAAAAAAAACTGTTTATTTTTATAGAGCCCGCACACCCCAGGCAAACTCACACACATGCATACACTCCCATACATACATATGTTTGTATATAGAGCAGAAATATTACTAGAATACAAAAACAGCTCCAAAAGTATTTCAGCGTATTATCACGATAAAAGGCAAGCGTAGAGCAAAACAGGCAAAAATAAAAAATAAATACATATAAAAAGAAAAAACCATAAACAAATAAAAATGTTCAATGAGCGAAAGGGAGATAGCAATACAAACAACAATTTATAAGTCGCAATAGGCGAAAGACAAATACAAAAATAAATAATAAATAAAAACTGAGGAAATAAAATTTAAATGTAAACTAAGAGAGACAGCGAGGGAGAGAGAAGCCGAATGGGACAGAAAGGGTGGGTAATTGGCTGAGAGACACTCAAACAAGAGCTAAAGCAAATGAAAGCCAACACTAAGCTTTATTTCACTTTGCCTCTGTTTCAACTACACTTCTTATTTTTATAGCACAAGTTTAAACTAATGCAAATAAAAGATTTATTAGTATTCAATCATAATCGAATAGAAAAAACTCAATGCTAAATATTAAAAGTTGTTTATAAGATCTATGCTTACAATCGATATGTATCAGACTCGAATAAACAACTATATCGACAAAATTAGCGATAGTTATGATGATTTGATTCAGGATATTGACTTATTGACAAACGTGATTGCCAGAGATCGGTTTTCAATGACTATTTATAATAGTATCGATACTTGAGAAAGAGCACAAGATTAAGAGATTTATGACACATCGGACTTTGGTGAAAATAGAACCTTGAGAACTTGCTTATACGAATGAGTTGGCGATAAGATTATTGGAATAATGTATAGATATACATATGTATATATGTATGTACATAATCATATGGATAGGGAACTGCGCTGGGAACCATGCAAAAGTTCAGTTTGGGAGGAGTTTAAAGATAAATTATTATAGATAAACTCTAGACACTCGGTAAATTTAAGTCTAGCTCCATGTATATACATATGTGTGAGTAAGCATATCTAATAAGATGCTTAAAAAAAAGCGAAATCAAATAAACAAGCAAGGCGTAGACAAGAGTGAAATGAAAGGGGCCAGCAGAGGCAATAAAAACATCAACAAACTGAGCTGAAAGAGACAAGAGATAAGAGACATGTTTGAGCTGGCAAAAGTAATCGGAGATGGCAACAGCGCAAACTGACAAGAGAGGTAAATGAGACGTGAATGAAGATAGAGAACAAAGTGAGGGAAGAGATGATGATAAGCAGGAACACTGAAGGCAGTGGCAAGAAGAATGAAAGAAAGAGAACGATGATAAGCGTCTGGGTATTCATACACAAGCCCAAGGGGGAAAAGCGACAACAACAAATTCCAATTGAAGCCAAGTGCCAACAACCACAATAACAACAACAACAATAATAATAATAATAAAACTTGAACACAATTTCGCATGGTTTCACGTTAATTGTTTGATTATCAATAGAGAAAGAGACAGAGACAGGGAGATAGCCGTATATAAAATATAAAGCGCGGCTACCCTCGATAAGCGACAAATGGCAAAAAGCAGAAGAGGCAGCGTAACTGTTGATATAGAATGTATATTAGATACATATACTAATATAATCATCATAAATTGTTGTCTGCAGCTCGATATAAAAGAGAACGATAACGATAACGATAGCAGAGAATGATTTAAGCAGACGAAAACATTTCAAACGCATATATTCGAGCTTTATTTGGTTTACTCAATGCCATAAATAAACAGAGTGGAGTGCCCCTAATGTTGGTATTTTAATGAATCAGAAGTGAAAGAGGGAAAACTGTGTTTGGCTATATCCTTTGCTGACTTATGTATAAAATGATATTATATTACATATATGTATATTTACATAAATTATCGATAACAGCCTTTTATATTAACATCCGGGGCGAGGCGTACCTTGAATTTTTGCCATAGATAATTTCATGTATTTCTCTTGAGTAATTAGATGATGAAATATTGAATAAGAAATGCATCAGAAATTCGCTTGAAACATTCATTATCATGTGTTATACGCTGGGAACGGAACTTGTTCATTTCTAAAAGTTTTAAATTGAATTTATAAGAACTCAACGATTACTGTATTCATAGAAGCTGAGAGAGCTTATTGATCAGTTAATCAAAGCTCAAAAGTTTCTTTTAAAGTTCCTAGTGCACTCTTTAGTAGTTCCACTGAGTCAAGTCTTCTTGTTCCCTAGTTCACTCTTCAGTTGTTCCACTGACTCAAGTCTTCTTGTTCCCTAGTTCACTCTTCAGTTGTTCCACTGACTCAAGTCTTCTTGTCAATCTCTTTATACATATAGTTCCCGTTCGCTTATGGGTTCTATTCCAACTTATCTCAGATGTATATATAGAACTCACCTGTTTCGCGCTTTCGCTTGCTGTTGACCGCTGCTGTTGACTTGGACAACGTTTTCTGCTGCTGCTGCTGCTGCTGCTGCTGTTGATAATGATGTTGCTGCTGCTGCTGCTGATGATGAGATTGTTGCTGGGGTTGATTATGCTGTGAGTGCTGCTTGATGATGACGCTGCGCTGTCGCGGCTGCCGTGTCTCCGCGTCGAGATAGACAATGGGCTTCAGATCGCAGCTGATGCCAATGCTGATCTGTTCGACGGTTGGCTTTACGTCCAGCCCATGCGCAGGGGCTACTGGTGCTGGTGGCGCTGCTGCTGCTGATGCTGCATAGGTGCTGAGACGTGGCCTGTAAATGTGCTCTTGGTCTGTTGCAGCTGAGCCGGAACCGGAACCGGCAACGACGGCGTAGTCGATGACGAAATCGGACGCGTGTGAAGGATGCGACGTTTTCATTGGCGCATGCGAATTGATAAAACGATCCTCTGGTGCTCTCTCCCTCTCTCTACTACTCTCTCTATTCTGCTCTCTCTCTCTCTCTCTTTCGGTCTACCTCTATATGTGTTACACTCTAACTCTCTCTCTCTCTAAGCTCTCGGCTCGTTTGCAAGCTCTTTTTCTTATTTCTCGTGCATTTGTTGACTTTTCCAATTCGCCTTCTCACGATTTTATTTGCTGTACAAAAATATTGCGTTTTGCTTGACCAAATTTCTGATTGGTCCGGGCCTTGTGTAACATCGAGATTGTAGCATTTAATATATACAAATTAAATTTTTTGTTTTACTTGTGTGGGCAATTTGTGTTGAGTAAGAATGGAATCTGCAAGTAGAAAAAATACATTTAATTAATTAAATTTTACATAGATTGATATTAATAGGCATTACAGTCTAATAATGGGAATTCTAATTGAAAATTAAGCTGCAACGCAATTCACTGTTTCTTTCGCACGCTGGAAACATGGAAAACAACAATTTTCGTTACATTTTCGAAAATTTCCATTGGCGTCTTTGGTGCAAAACAAGAAAAGCAACAACGACAACAACAATCAAATAAACGTTGCCAGACGCTGCCAATTTTGAGGTTTGTGTTTGTATGTCTTTTTGTCGGGCCCGTGCACAGTGGTATGAGGGGGAAATACAATTTTATTCTATATTTATATCAGAAAAAAATTGCATTTATAAATTCAAATAGAATAATGAATAATATATATAAAAATTAAATAGGAATCAAATTCTCAATTTTAAAAACATTTTTATAAATATTTAAATAATTTGTTATTTTTAGCAATCTTCTTTTTTACTTTCACAGTGTGTCAACCACTGTGCGACGCCTTTATATGAGAAGCGTTTTGGGTGACTGCGTGTTCGACTATGTGTGTGTGAGTGTGTTTGTGTCTGCGTCGAGCCGAAATATAAAACTACGCAAAAACTATAAAAACATGCGGCAGCAACAACAAAGCAGCGTAAGACAATAGCAACAGCAACAAATTCGTAGATTAGGCACTAGGGAACAAGCGCTGGAAAGAGACAGAAATACACACACATTCACGCACATAAGGCAACTGAAGTGCTTTTTCTTCTGCTACGCACTTTGTATTGGACGGCAACGCAAAAAAGTTCTTGGGCTTCAAATTGTGCCCAATTGGCGACTTTCGTTTGAAGTTGTGCGTGTCTGACTCTGTATTTGTGTGTGTGTGTGTTAAAAAACAAAATTAACAACTTGTTGGGTTGGACAGATCGGCAATTGGTAGGGGGAAGCACAAAAAATAAAAATAAAAAACTGAATATGTGCGACGAGAAAACAAAAATTAATGCAAACAAAAAGCCGGTTCTCATACAAACACACATTCAAACGCATACCCATACATATGCATAAACATACAGTAATAATGGCAAGAAAAAGTTGCAAAGATGCTGTCGACGTTAGCGTTGACGTCGCTGCCGCTGCTCGCGAGCGAGAGAGCGCGCAAGGAGTTGCTACAGCCGAGACGACAAACATAACAAACAAACATAAACACATACACATACACACATACATGTGGAAAGGCAGCGTCGACGTCAGCGCCACATCGACCGGCGCAGACGTCAACAACAAAATGGAAGCAGCAGCAGAGCAACGAATTTCAAGCTGAGCCACGAGCAGCGCACAGACAGCGCAGCTAGCAGCCCAGCACACAAAACGAGTTTGTTATTTTGTTTTTGTTATTTGCGGTTTGGGCGAGTCGCTAAACAGCAACAACAACACAAGTTATACGTATTTATTAATAAAATTGAATTTGTTTGCAAATTGCGACACTTATTTATTAAAGTTTTTGCTCACACATACACTCACGCCCACTTATACATTTATGCATATACTCTCATACACATGCAGGCAGGCAGGCAGACAGCACTTTCAGAGCGAATTGAGATCAGCCAAACGTTTTCCAGTTTATTATTAGCTTAATTTGCTGCGAGCGAGCACCTTGTGCGAGGACGAGCCTTGTTTTTTCGTTACAAATGTATTTAATTTATTTTCATTTTGATTTTGAATATATATTTTTATTTGCTGGGCTGCCCGCCTTGTACGTCTGGTTCGGCCGCCGTTTGCTGAGACTCTGCCACGCTGCAGCTGCGGCCGAAGGCTGCCAAAGGCGTCGCTGCCTTTCGCTGCGTGTTCGGGCGCCTGCGCAAGCGCCAGCTGAGGCAGAGCTTCACTCTCTTCTTCCCACTCTCTTCGGACGCAGTGTGTTGAGAGGCTCTGCCCGGGGGACTCGCGAAATTGTCGCTTTGCTGACGTGGGCGCGCCACCTAGTGTCGGCGGGTGGGTGGCTCTGCTTTGCTTTGCTTTTGCTTATTTCAACAGACACGTAAGGATTTACGTAGTTGGCAAAAGGCGCGGAGTGGATTACGAGCGCGTCAGAAATAGTTTCTTTTGCACAATCAGCAAGAAGGCTCGACAGCAAGAGAGAGAGGGAGAGAGATGAAGAGGCTTAGGTCGAGGGTCGGATGGCCGGCGGCAAAACGCGAAACTTGCGTCGTGGGCAGACTTAATTCCACACAAAAACTAATACGCACATGTGTGAGTGTGTGTTTGTGCGTGTGTGCAGCTGTATGTGTGTGTGCTTTTATAACATATTTTTAGCTCAGAAAATGGCACAGTTACATTTTTAAAAGACGAAGGCATGAGAAATTGAGGCAGGGCAAAGGCAAGGAGCATTTCCCAGGTGAGCATACGGCAACAGCGCACACACACACACACATACGCATACACTTATGTCTGTAAGCATATGGAAAAGTTCTTTGAGTGGGAGGGAAGAGGAAGCAGAGTAGGCAAATTATATTTTATGCTGCTAACTAGGCTGCTGTTACCCGGCTATGCGCGGCCAATTTAATTAAATTTCTTCTTCAAATTAAATGAGTTTTATTTTCAGCCATTTCCTATGACTTGAAGTAAGTTTAATGTTTTTAATGTTTAATTGAGCAATTAAGTTGAAATATTTCAAAAGTTTTCTTTAGATAATAACCAAATATACATTTTATCTCTAAAGACTATTTTTAGCCAGCTGATTTTGCCATTAAATGTCGATCGTTTCTGCCAGGTACCACTGTACTGTATTATTAATGTGATTTATTTTCCAGACACAGGCTTTTCCACATTTAAAAGCAGTTGAAGCTAATCAAGACTGCAGCTTGAGTCCCAATTGGATATCTTCCCCCTTCATACACTACAGCAAAGCCACTCGAACAGCTGTCGAAGCTGCCTGCGATTCCATGAATCTCGCTTTGACGACTAATTGCCAAGTGGCAGGGAGAGAGAGAGAGATAGAGAGCATAGAAGTTCTCTTAGCTAAACTTGAGTTGTGCAACAATTTATTATCATTTGTCTTTAAATATTTTACAGCTAATTGTGCTCAGTCAACATTGCCAGCAGCAGCAGCACGACCGCAGGCAGCGCTGCCGACGTCAGATGCTTTTCAGTATCCTTCGCATGAATGACACACAGCTAACACACGCGCTCTCTGCTGCCGCTCTTTTATACACAGCACGCTCATTCTCGCCCGCTCACTCTCTCTCTCTCCTCTCTCTCTCTCACGCGCACCGGCGACGCTGGCGGCATTTCTTTCATGTTTGTGATGACGCAGCGCTAGGCAGAAAGGAAGACGCACATACACACACACGCATACATACAGTCACATAATAGCTTACACTATCTGTGCAACAACAAATTGAGTCGTTATAACTGTGAATGAATATTGAGGCGAACTTTCGACTACAGTTTAAGAACAACAAACATTAAAGGGTGCGTTTTGAAGAGAAAGGAATAATGGAGGAAAGGAAGGGAAGAGAGCGCCCGCATACGCCAGCATATGGGAAGTCCACAGATATTTCCCTGACACGCAATATGGCAAAGTATACAAAAGCAGAAATAAATGGAAATGGAAATTAATTTAACTTCGCTAGGGGTATATACACAACAGACGCCACCCTGTATTCAAATTGTTATTAAAATAGCAATAAAACATGTCTGTCTACATACAATCAAAAGTTTGTAGCAGAAAAAGACAAAAAAAAAAAAAACAATTTAAAATGCAATTGAAAACGTGTATAAAACAAGCTCTCTCGCTCACTCACTCACTCGTATGCATACATGCATATACATACAAACATAGATACATATGCACACATATGCTACGTGCGCTACTTTGAGTTCATCGTTTTCAATTCATTTTGAGTTTCTCTCTGCTAGAGCAAAAAGTCACTCAAACACACACACAGTCACACGCACGCACACTCATTTAATATATGTACAAACGCTTTGTGCTTACTTTTCATTAATTTTTTTTGTTGACTGGCGCGAAGAAAAGGAAGGAAATATTGTGAGAAAAAACAAGCATTCACATTGAGCGCAAACACTTGGGCCGCATTACGAACAGAAATATAATTTGTTGGGAATTATAGAAAGTGCAATCGAATTTGCGTTATTAAAACACTCGCCATGTTTTCTCTCGCTCGCTCGCTCTTTTTTACACACACGCACGCATGAGAAACACAATGAAAACTTTATTTCTATATTATTTCTTTTTTATTCCACACTTCTACACTAGAGCCCGCAGACCGAGCGACTTGGTGTACGCGTTGCTCAGAGAGTTTTAGTAGACTGCGTGGGTCAGAGTGACTGTCAAATAGTATTTGAAAAATACACAAACAAAAATGTACTAAAAAAATGACACACCATTTGAGTACAAAATACCAACTCGAGCTGAATGCTAAATTACCTACATTTATAGTCTGCTGGTCACATCGAAATGTATAATCGTTATACACATATGCGCTGTACCTCGCCTATCGATTTATTATCGACATGTCAAATGGCGCTCGTTTTGAAATTTGATAGCGTTTAATACTAATTTTGTTATTTCAACGATTTAAACTAATTGATTATAGTAATATGACTAGTAGAGTAACAAAGTGGAATGATAAGGCTTAAAGAAAAGCACAGGGCGTATTCAATTCCTGCTCAAATGCAGCAGCGAGTTCCACGCCTCTAATCCCGCCGCTGATTTCCTCCTACATCGAGCTATCCAGCATATCCACGAGGCGCTTGATCTCGCGACTGTGAATAAGAATATACTATATGGTAGACATATACTACATCCTGGGTAATCATGGAACACTCACATGCGCACACTGAGCTGCTCGGTGGGTCGCATCGACTTGGTTATCTCCTCCGTCTTGGCCAGAAGCTGATATTGGCATTTGATATTCGCATCTAGGGCATCCGTCAACTTCTTTACGGCATTCTTGTGTACCTCCACATTTTCGGCGGTGATGCTGCTGATGGAGTGCAGTAGATTGCCCAAGTTCTCGATCAAATTGTCCACAGATGAGGCCAGATATTGCGCCTCTAGCTCAATGTCGCTGAGGACATTTCCATCGACCTCGGGCACATTGCGCGACTGCAAGAATCGGGAGATCGGCGCCGAGTCTGAGTTGTTGCTCTGCTCTGAGGCAGCGCGCAGCTTCGACTCCAGATTGTGGGCAACAAAATGATGCATGGCACCCGCGCTGGCGGCAACTGCTCCTTCCAGCTCATAGGGGAAGCCTGCAAATGTTGAATTAAGAGATTTAAGAGTTGGAACATTGGCTGCAGTGCTGCACTCACTGGACTGCGTCGCCTGTGGATGACCGCTGTGTTTGCTCAGTTCATTGGAGCTGTCTTTCGAGTCCTTCGAGTTGCTGTTGCTTGGTTCCTCGTCCTCGTCCTCTTCCTCCTCCTCGTTATCGTCCTCGCCAGAGTCTAAGTTTATGTAGCTATCGCTGCCTGCTGGGGGCACTTTGCCAGCTGTGGGCGTGAGGTCCTGCAGCACATGCTCGGGCACAGCTCCTGCGTATTGGGCCAGGAACGGAATCTCTGAGTAGGAAGCAGGAGTGCAGGCATTGTTGCGCTGCTTGTTGTGGCTGGTGCTGGCGTCTTCGCCGTCTGCCTCTTCGCTGTAGCCGTAACGCGGGCGTATCGGTATGTCTTGGCTGCGACGTGACATCACAACGATTGTTATAATACTCAATATAAACAATTAACAAAAATTCGCAGAGCTAATTCTTTGTTTTTATTCTGTTTGTTACGGTTCAGTGTCACGACTGCGCAAGCTATCGACTATCGTTAAACACAACCTACGATTACAGTTCTCTGAGACTATCGCAGTGCAAAAAGTCGGTAAAAATTTAAATTTCGTAGCTAAACAAATAATAAATTACTATATTTCCTTAGCAATTGACGACACAATAATTATATTTACTAATTTAAGTTCTAAAAATACATTGCATTATATAATTGTTTTCAAAACATTCCCATTTTCATAATTCCTCATCTCTTATACATCGATACTTTTGCTCGTTAACGCACATTAGATATGTTTGCGATACTAACATCCCTAACTTTGACCATAAACAAAAACAACTTCGAGCGGTTTGGACGCGTAGCGGACGTTATTCGCGTCGCTGTGTTGTTTCTTTTCAAACAAATGGCCGCCGACGCGTGTACACAGTTAAAGAAAAAGTGTTAAATGTTTTTTATAAATGTAATTGTGCGTCGCTGATTGATCGATTTGTGCAAACCACTAGTTTCGCTTAGTTTTTATTACTTGAAATAGTTTTGCCATGAAACAGCGGTAAATACAAAGCCGTTTGCATACATGTGTATGGTTATATCTGTGGAAGTTGTTTCGTATGCAATAGTGTCTGTTTAGTGTCCGACAAAGTGCATGTGCACGGAAATCAAAGTGCCGCAAACGTCAAACAAGTAAAACAGATAAAATAATATTTCTGAATGTCTGCGTGTAAATTACGAGCATAAAGAGCAGTTAATTGTGCTAAAATTATAAAATAAAAAAGGAACTAGCAGGTATCGACACACACACATCCGTAGAAGCACACTCATGCACACATTTATATGCTGAGAGAAGAAAAAACCCGACGGCGAATGCAGTGCGTGCAATTGTGTGTGTGTGAGGGCGACAAATTCGCCCTGTGTATGAGAGAGTAAAAGAAAAGAAGAAGCACGTCTGCGTTTTGTGTTTGCTTTTGCATTTGATTTTGCGTTTTACATGTGCTGTGCTGTGTGCTGTGCTGTGGGGTTCAAATTCCAATTGGAATTTGCAAGTTGCGCATGCGTTGCCGCTTTGAAAAAATCTCGTATTGTGTATTTATTGTGAGTGTATGTGTTTGTAAACTAAATCATTCAGCAAACTCAACGAAGCAGCTGGCTTAACACCGACAAGAATAGCAACAAAGCAGGTAAGTCACATCTTAAAAAAAAAAGAATGAAGAATTTTACGAGAGCACATTAAATTAATTTACGTTCCATGCTCTCACTGGAAGAGAGCGAGAAGTCGATTTAAGTGCAGCAGAAAAAAGGAAAAAACTTTACTTGTGCATTCTTGTGTGTGTGAGTGAGTTTAGCTTGCTACTCTTTTTCTCTGACATTTGGTTCTTTGGCTTTTCTTTTCTATTTTGCTGCTGCTGCAGTCAGCTTTTGTTCTGGCTGCTTTGCCAGCTACGCTTATTCGCTTGTTATGTGCTTTACGCCATTGTCTTCCCATTCGCAGCCGTCGCTGCTGCGCTTGCTGTGAGTCGTAATCGTAAATGGAGGCAAAACTTCGTTCAATTTGTAGATATTAATGCAATGCACACAATGCAAAAGTAAAGTAAATGAAATTCTTATTTTTATTGTATTCTATAAATAAATAGTCTTTCATCTACTTTATCAATTAGAATTTTTTTTTTTTTTTTTTGGCCCGTCTGCTTTTTCGCTCCTCTTGTGCTTCAATTTAATTTCGCCTCTCTTCTATTGTGAATGTACGTACATATGTATGTATGTATGTATGCATATTTGTGCTTTACTGCTGCTTTTGCTATCTACCGTTATGTTCGATTGCGATTTCGTAATAACTTTGAATTCGCCCGACCGACCGCCGACTGCGATAATATTTATTTGCTTGCTCTCTCTCACTCACACACACTTGCACTTTAAAGTGCGGCTGCTTCTATCTTTGAGTGTGTGCGTGAGAGTGTATTTGTGCATAACTGTGCAATGACAGCAGGCGGCATATTTGCTGTCTTTGTTTTTGTTGCATTTGTTGTGCGTGGGCTGCTTTATTTATCTGCCGTTTCTGTCTATCGACTGATAGCAAGCACTGTGCGGGGGCTGCAAAACCAATTGCTGCAGCGATTGATGTTCAAGTTGATGTAATAAAATATTCATGAAAATGCGCAACAAACACTTTAAATGCAATAGAAAGTAGAAGTAGTGATGGTTAATAGTTGAAGCTTATCATTGGATGTGAATGCGGTGAATTGTCAAGGGCATTTGATTCCAATTGGACTTTCTGATTTGTTGGAAATTTCTTTTCCGATAGACGGTTGACAGCTGAACTCTAACCGGTAAGAGTTTAAATTGAGATGTATTATATTCTATTTGTAAGTAGTTGTCTATACTCTTATCGACTGTTTTGACAGCTGGTCTATGCATCTGTGGTAATTAGGCTGTTAACTTTAATCCTCTCGTACATATTTCTCCACTCACCCTGCTTTCGCCTACATCAGTTCACACATACAGCAAAATAGAGGGAGATAGAGATACAAACACTTCACTTTACGAAATGATCCTGCTGAGTTTCACAATAAACAAAAACAGAAAATAATAATGCTATCATAAGTGTTTACTCTTCCAGCTGCGTTTGTTTATTTATGTTCTTTTTCGCATATTATATACAGAGATGGCCGCTAGAGGGCGGCTCTTGAGCATAAGTGTTTCGCTCTTCTACTTACTTTGGGGCAGCGTGAGCACTGGCAGAAGCCAATCCAGTTCCAGTTCCATTTCCAGTTCCAGTATAGTCACTTTCCAAAAGAATGCCCTTTTGTTACCTATGGATTACCATTGATCTCCACACACAAGTCGCAACAGCTTTTTTATTGCTTTTTTTGTTGGAGCTGTTTTTTTTTTTTGGCTTTGCGACTCGCTTTTGACCTGGTGACCCAACAGACAAGAGATTCGTTTAGCGTTTAAGGCGATTTCAACTCTGCAAAAACTGAACTGACTGTGAGCGAGAGACTGAAGTAGAGAGACTGAAATAGAGCTATAGCCGATGCCTTACAGCCGTAGATTAAAAGCGCGTCTTAATGCGATTTGCATTTCGTTATATGGCATGGCCTATACGTTTGGATCGTGTCTGGAAAATCTAATTGAGGAAACTCATATTTAGTTATTTTTCGCGCCTGACCCCAAACCGAGAAAAAAGCCAACAAATTCCCGCTCACGTGCGACGCCTTTTCGGGCTCAAATTTTCAGTTGCCTCCGCCTTCAACTTGGCTAGGACCGATAAGCGTGTTAATGGCTCATTAGCCGTTACGGGCCTTAGGCCAAAAGCTATTACACAAAGTAGTCAAGAAATTAACGAGCCTTAATCGCTATTTTTTTGTTTCGTTTTCGGTTCGGGCGTGGGAGACACCTGTGAAAGCCAATCGCACTCGAAGCTCATTCAAAGATTCATAACTGAGGCGCCGAACATCAATTGAAATGTTTTTTGAACGTGTCTTCTCGTATGGGGCCTAAACAGGAAGTGGCGATGTTTTGGGCCAACTGCTAATTGCAAGTGAAATGGCCTGAGAAAACTTTGTGAATGAACGCAATGAGCAAGTTGTTTGATCTGCTTTCAAAGCGGAAAGATGACGAGAGAGAATTTTTATAAAAAGAGTTGAATACTTCATTGATTTTGGAAAACCCTCGGTAAAGTAGGCTAAACGGTAGGGCCTTAAGAACAGAGATGATCTTGGGGATTTTTGATTTGATACGAAAGCATATCAAATGTGGTATGTGAGAGAGTGCGGGATGATATAGAAAAGGGTTAGAGACGCTGCTGATATGCTGAGCATAGATACATAGGGAAAGCTAAAGGGTTTATTAATTATGTACATATATGTATATGTAATCTGTATCTCGTATATTTTCTTTTGTACTTAAGTGCTTCATCAATCTTTATTGATATATAAAAGTCTGATTCACACATGCTTTTCCTCACTTATTCTTTTGCTTTATTCCCTATCTTTCTTCCACTCCACTTTACGTATATATATTCGCTGGATTCATTCGTATTATTCCTTTCGCATATTTGCATGGCTGCCGCTTGCCAGCGATGCATGACTCAGCTCCAAGAATGTTTCTTCTTCAGAAATTCTTATGATCCATTCGTTCCATTAACTGTATAGATTCAGTAATCAATTCCGCAACATTTACTCCACTAAATATACACATGGCAAATATATATGTATATAAAAGGCATTCCCTCGTATAAACACGGTGTGCAATCGGGTTCCACCCCAAATCTTCAAGTCTATTTACATATCTTTCGCTCTCTCCCTTCCATCTGTTTACACTTCGAATTGAGCGACTTCAAACGAAATTCCAGGGTATTTGGAGCTGTCTGCCAGCAGCTCGTTTGCCAAATGGGAAGCACTTAAGAATTTTGCAATTATCGACAAGTTGGCAGCACTCGCCGACAGCTGCAACAAAAGCAACAACAATTGCTACAACTACAACTCTCAGATATATAAATTGTGCTCCCAAATCTATGTGCCAATATATGTAGTATAGTTGACCTCCTTTTTGATTTGTTTACTACCTGTTGAGAGGGATTGAGGTGGAGCAGGGGGGAGGGAAATTGTTTTTCGTCGAAGGTGTAAAATGAAAAGCGAACCGTTTAGCGGCTGTATTGGCAGCCATTGTTGTAGTTGTTGTTGTACGTTTTTATGGCGCAATATTTGACCCACCTTTGTTACCTAGTTTACAGCTCTTGCTCTGCATCTCTCTGTGTCTCTCTCCTTCGCCCCCTTTATGTCTCTATCTCTCTCTCTCTCTCTCTCTCTCTCTCTCTCGAATTTTTCACACATTTTCCGTTTTGTTTTGATTGCTTTTAATGTGCGTTTCGTTTCGTTTTTGCCATTTGATTGATGTCTGCGATATTATTATTATAGTAAATCATCTCATCATCGACATCATTAATAGTCATTACTATTATTAACTTCATTTAACGAAAACTTTTACTTTTTTTTCGAACATAGTTTGTCGTATTTGAGTTGAGGGATTTTTTCTGCAATGCTTTGTTGTTGTTGCTGCTGCTGCTCCTTGGCATTTTGTGTCAAAATATTGAACTCGGCGCGTCTCACCCTCACCCCATCCTCCCATCCTCATCATCATCCTCCGTCTGTCTGTGTTTTTTAACAATGTCCGCATTGTTTTCAGCTCATTAATTTTCCAAAGGTTTTATCTGCATTTCCGTATCGCTTGTTTTTTACTTCTTCTTATTTTCCTAACTTTGTGTGCACGCATAGCAGCCGCTTGATGTTGTTGTTGTTGTAATACACTTGTGAATGAGAGTTGTGTTGCATATCTCAGACAGTTGGTTGCATTTATTAATAAAGAAAAGAGATAAGGTTTGGGCACTTTCATATGAAAGTTATCTGAAATAGATTGTACTATTTATATTTAATGATCTTCAAACGCTTCTCTGAGATTACACAGCAATTTGCATAAGTCATAATTATTTGGAAAGGGGGGGAAATGGAAATAAGATATGAAGTCTATAGCTTTCGATCCAGCAAAGTTTCATTCAATCTACTCTATAGCTTCATTACCAAAAGAGCCAGCCGATTGCACCCACTAGGGTATTCAAATTTTGCCTTTGGCATAAATTCAAAATTTTCTGCTGCTGCACTTGTGGCTTTAAAGTTTCTCCGCTTGCGTGTTGCAGTTGCAAAGAGCGGGGCGGCAGTTAAAGGTAGGCGTAACCCAATGCTGAGGCACACGCCTACAAATTGTGTCAAATGTTGCGGAGCTGCTAAACGATCTTCAGCGCTGATAATAAATGTATGCCGGTTGTGCCAAAGTCAATCGGCAGCTGGAATTAATTAACAGAGCGCTTCCTAATGCGCATCTTAAAGCAAAAGTCGAGGCGTAGACCGAATAACAGAGAGACAGACAGACAGACAGAGAGACAGCTCTGTCCCTATTTATAATGCTGCTGACAGCATTTGTTGCTTGGCTTTTGTGCATACGAAATCAACCTTGAAAATGTGTGTATATAGTGTAGTGTGGCTATGTATTGTGTATAAAAATCAAATTAATTTCAAACCGGTTAACAATATGTTGTTCTTTCTCTCTCTCTCTCTGTCTTTATCACGTTCCTCTTCACTCTCATTTGCTTTTGTAGTTTCGCATAATTCACAACAAAAGTTTGCAACGCATTCTTTGAGAGCTGCGTTTAAGAGGCTTTAGAACTTATTATAATTATTTTTATTTCTTGAACATTATATAATGCTCGTTTTTGCGGAATCGAGTCTTAACTAATTTGAGCTAAGCGGTGACCCAGGTCATTTTTTGTATTTAAATATTAATTCGATAAAGATTTTAGAGTGCTTCATTTAGAAGTGTAACCAAAGGAGCTTAAGCTCATGCTCCAGGTCCAGGGTATTTCCGAGTTGGACTTTTATTTCTGATTGCTTTTAGTTACATTTGATTTAACAATTGAAATTAAATTTCACCACATATTGAAAACAATAAAGTGAGGAAAGTCTAGTAAATCTTGTTAAAATCCAAGATTTTTATTTTGAAATAAACTCTGATAAAATGTAAAATGTTTATGATTATTTTACCGACGTTTCTAATTGGTTTTTATATGTATTTTGCATGCAGCTATGGGAAGTAAATGCCTGTGCCTACTTCTGTGCTTTCCCACACTCACACACGCTTGCACTTTTTCCTTGCCCAACACTGGCATTGAGGTCAGGCATTTAAATAATCCCCCAGCACAGCCATTGTCAATTGCAGCTAAGAAAAACTATTTGGGACGCGTGGTGGCTCGTTTCTATTTTTTATGCACTTTGTTTATAGCCGAAATAAAAATGCTTATTAAATGTTGCCTAAAAATACTAGCAATTAGTGTTGTATAATTGAAAAAGGCAAGGAAAATTATCGAAGAGGCTAGGAATTTGTGGAATTAGGCGTCAAATGGCATTCGCTAGTGATTGTATGCAACATGTATCTGAGAGATATATTTGTATCTCAAAGATACATTTGTTGCTATGATGTGCGCCTGGAATAGCGCCAAGCCTATGGCGACACTTGCATTCCTATTTTTTCTTTATCTCTAGAATGTGCAACTATTTCTGTGCAGCTAGGGAATGACTAGATGTCTGAGTGAGCCAATGAGTGTGTGCGTGTGTGTGTGTGTGTGTGTGTGTGTTCGTCTTACTTGAATTAGGCACGCAGTCAACATGGTCTGTGCCTGGGCTGCTGCAGCAGCATTCGTATCTCGTAGATACATTTCAAAGCGAAAATGCAGCGAGCGCTAAAAATAGAACCAAAAGCCCTTCCATCACATCCATGTATATATATATATATAGGTATATGGCAATAGTTGGGGCAGTTGCTCAATTTATAAGAGGGGATCTCTAGAACTTAAGAATGATTCTTCTAGCTGTCCGTCTGCCTGTTCGCCTCATAATCATCGTCATCATTTTGTTGCTTTGGCCCCATCTTTATCCGCGCGTTTGTTTTAATTGTGCTCTCTGAACCACGTCGTAGCCGGCGGCGACTCCTCCCAACTTTAGTTTTTCTCTCCTTTTCTCCCTTTTTAATATTGTATAAAATTTCTTGTTCTTGTTTAAAAATAGTTCAAGAACTCAACTGCATGCAAGTTCGTATAGGGGCCAAGTCTTCTTTTTATGATTTAATGTGCATTCCTTGAGCTGAATTTGGTCGACAAGCGGGGGGCGTGGCTGGCAATGATTTGTAGATTATAATGAAGAGTGGAAATTCTTAGCTATGAGTCAACTGAATTACGATAGAGTGTGGAAGGGACATAAAATGAATAAGCGATAACTCGAAACTATAAAGAGGTCAGAGATTATGAATTTAAATGAAGTCTCACAAGAGATAATTTTATAATGCGTAGATAGAGACTCATTCGTCCATCAGGAATTGATTAGACTTTTCATTGCAAATGAAAACTTTCCACACTTGCATAACTCGCACTCAAATCAAATCCCATCTTAAGGCTGACCATAAACAAAAGTAAAAGTCCCAAGCAAATGACCTTTGCGAGGCGACACAAACCAGAGACGAATCTCAAAATTGTCATTGACCCGTGTCCAGCTTGCATTTTACCAAGTTCCCATGCACTAGAAATGCTTTTGTTTTTTGTGTTTTGGTTTTGGTTTTCGTTTTCAGTTTCTGCAGGATGCAACTGAAGCTGACTGTCAAATTTTGGCGAACAAAAGAAAAGCTGCGACCCTGATTGCTTTTGTTATTCACACGAAACAAACACACAAAAAAGAATTTCTATAGGCTTAAATTTCAATTTCTTGCATACAGAGGGCATGAATATATGGTATATTGAGGTAAAGTGTAGAGTATCTAATATAAAGTATAGGGAATACTTTCCTGCAAATGTAAGTAAAGTCCGATATGAAAAGCTGCTTTAGACTATAGATAGAGGTATAGATTCGTATCCCCTAACAGTTTATTCATCTAGAGCCCTCTAGCGTCTGAATATGGCGTTTACCTATTCATCATATTCAGCTTTCAAAGGAAATATATTTACAGGGTATACGCCTTGTCGCTTAATACATTTTCGGGCTGCTACACCTACATTGTTGCAAACTTTTAGTTTTTTCTTTTGCATTTCAAAGGCAGCGAAAGTCGACGTCGACGACGATGGCGTCTGGGCTTTTGGTCTTGGTCTGGTCTATGAGCCTGGCCTAGGAGCTGCTGCGGTTGCTACAATTTCTGTGTGTGTGATTTAATGCGCGACTTTTCGCTATTTCGGCTTTATTTATTTGTTTTTTTTTTTTTTTTTTAGCTCTAGCTTAGTTTCAGCAGCAGCAGCAACAGCAGCTGCCCGTGGGCATATATATTGGATATCGGGCGTCATTTGCATATCTCATGCACCATCGACGCGGGCAAATAAAAATTTATGCAATTAAGCAAATCAGACGATCAGGAGGCGACGATCCTGGCTAGCTAAGGCTCCAGTCTGTCCGTCCGTCTGGTAGCAGGCAGCAGGCAGCAGAGATACGTATACCCTGCAATGCCTGCCCACTGAGCTGGTTACGCTTCGATAGTTATCTATGCATTGTAATCATCGATTGCAGCAGCTGCGGGGATCATTTGTTTGCCTGGTTTGTCATGTGAATGTGCCACGCCCACACACACACACACAACATGCAGTGGAGCTGGGCAAAAGCGTGTCCATCAATTCTTCACTTCACTTTCATTCGGAGGCCATAGATACATATATGTATGTATGTATATGGAGAGAGATATATATGCATATAATGCCTATATGCATATGGAGTTAGTTAGTGGGTGTTTGTGGGGCATTTACAGCTCTTTATATTGTTTGCTGTTGTTGTGGTTGTTGTCGTTGTTGCTGTTAATTTGCCTGTCCGCTCCATGTGAAAGTTTGCTGCATGCCACAAATTGCACGCGCTCAAACTCGATGAGACGTGGGAAACGCAGAGGCATGGGAGGAGGGCGGGGGGGCTAATGCTGGCGGGCGCTGCAGGTTGCAGATTGCGCTGCGAGGGTTCAACATTCATTTTTCATGCTGGCGATTATCCTTTTAACGGTTTTGACCACCACAACAAAGAAAAAAGAAGCCAGATCCAAAAAGCAGCCACATTCACAGCACATAAATCGTCCAAATGAGGCATTCAATCATGTTAACAACTTGTGCGAAATAGTGCGCAGCAGGGGCTGGCAGAGCAGGATCTATGGACATGATTAGCCTAGTAGGAGCTGCACGATGTAGGCATCGATATGTGAAATATAAACTATACCATAGATTATAAAGAAAATGGTATCTGAGACGGAAATCAGTAAAGTTTATATACATATTTGGATATAGAGGAAGCGCTTCTACTAAAATTGAAGACGTCGTAAATGCGAAGTGCTCGTCGTAAACTCTTTCACAATTAGCTGTATTTCCAAACAAAAATAAGTCACAAATTAGATGGCCGGAGGAATAGATAGATAGTGCTATATCGATTAGGTATCCAAATTTATGACTACGTTAATTAATTGATCTATTACTCATTCATTAGTCAATATGAGCTTAAAACCTTTCTGCTTGCTGACCTCTTTAATCTGCACACAGCAACTCGAATTGCAATTACACAGAAGTTTATTTTGAAAAAGAAAAAAGAAACAAATTCAATTTACGAAACACTTTAATGTCTCAATTCCTCCATGGCTCAGTTTCCCCAGCAGCGAAAGCCGCACCCAGGAAAATCGTTGCTCGATTCTAAAGAATTTAATTGCATTTTTTACGTGTTGCTTTTAGCAGCTCCACAAATACAACTGAGACACTTTGGTTCAGCAATTTCTTGGGCGGCTCTAAATCAACTGGAGCTTGTGCTCTGGGAGGGGGCTTATCTACCGGGGGGACGCACATATAACACATAAAGCGGCCGCTAAGTTCGATCAGTGTGACATTTTGTGACATTTAAATTGAACATTTAAGGGGCGAGCGACCGCCCACTCGCCGTGGGAAGCGATCAGACGAGACGGTCGAAGCGATCGAGACGTGTGAAATTGGGTCACAAATTTGTTTCGCCTGCCTAAAATCAAAAGTTCTTAACATAAATTATGGTGTGAGCCCGCGCTGGCCACCGAGAAAGTGTAACCCCAATACGAAGGCAGGTTGCAATCAGCAGCAGCAGGAGTCGAGGCAACGCCCCGTTGTCCTACTTATGCAATCGCACTTTCCAAAAAATACAGCAAAAATAATATGTATTTTATGCTGCAGGCGGTGCAGGGCCAGCCCCAGTTTCGATCGTGTAATCGAACAATCGATAAATCGACCATTGGCCATCCCCAGCGCCCGGAGGCGAAAGACAAATACTGGAATTATCGCATATTGCGAGTTGCTCTTCGACTTGGATTTATTTACATTTTGCATTGGAGATCAACAGCCCACAGCAGACAGCCAACAGCCGAAAGGCAATACAATTTGGTCAAACAATAATGTCTATCTGTATATATGTATATATATATGCAGTTTATGCAGTAGAAGAAACTACAGAAAAAACTGCATGAGCATGGACGGACAAAGCAATTAGCGTTGGCCATTTATGGCCTTAGCTCGAAAGCTGGGAAAACTTGGAAAACTGCGAAAACTTTTCAGCTGGGTGGCTTAAGAACCGTTACGCAACATTCGTTTTTCTTTTTGTTAGTTTTTTGTTTGTTGCTTTGCTTCTGTTGCAGTTGCAGTTTTTGTTGTTGTTGTTGTTGTTGTTGTCGGCGACTCAACGTGCGATCATGCTGCACAGATAAAGTGCACAATTTATGATGCCGCTAATCACCGGCGTGCCTCGGGGATGACGCTTCAAGTTGAGCGCAGTTTGCAGTTATTATGTGCTAACTGATAATGATTATCCTGCTATAAGTTGAATGGCATTTGAAAGCCTTCAGGCGGCGGCCAGACCAGTTGATTAGAAAGATATCAAAGAATACGAGAGCCTGAGAAAGGCATGTTTGAACAAGTAAAAGCTGCTTGAGTGGCATGGACAGGCGAGTGAGCAGCATAGATCGTACATTTTATGCTCATAAGCTCGATCACTATCAAGTGGAGTGGATCAGTCAGCTAAATGGAAGCTGTGCAAGAGAGCGGCAATTAATAATGGCTGAGATAGCCTGACGAACGTTTACGGGGTATACGTTACGGGGTTTAATATACCCGGACTTGCCCTAGACTTATCATTGATCATTGATCTAAACATGAGCTACAATTTAGTATGTTAAATATTCAAATGATCTTCCGAAGAGCTCTTCATATGAATTAGATGAATTATAATGCACGATCAGTTGATAAACAAATACTCACATATCTTCTGCTAGAATTCCTATTCAATTTCTATAATTTTTCACTTTTTCTCATTTAAGTTTTCGCTTATCGATAATAGCCTTGAAATTCCTTCCTCATATCAATTATTGATGCTTCTTTGCGCTGCCATTAGGGAACTTTCATTTATGTTGAATTGTATGTAATGAGATCGTCAGATCAATTGAAGAGATTCGCTCTGGCAAGCAAAGAGAAGGAAAGTAAAACCCATCCTAGCATCAGCGACGTTCATCAGTCATCGAGAGTCAGATCGATATTAAGATAGGCATTGCAGCTCCAATACAATGACGCTTGATTATGCAATGATCTGTGGCTGCAACTGTCTGCCTTCTATCTCTCTCTCTCACTCTGTCTGTGGCAACGCCTTTGGCTGCGCTGGGTGGGGCCAGGGATTGGGAGCGGGGCATATGACATGGGGCATGGGGCAGCTGCAGCTGCTGTTGCTTGTCCACTTCAACGCCTGATGCGGCCGCGTGTCCAGGAAATGAGGTGAATGCCTTCTTAGTGGCAAATGCGGCAATCGGAACCAGCGCACAAACAGCAGAAGAAGAAGAAACGAAAAGAAGACGAAAGAGGGCGCAGCAAAAGGCAGCAGCAGAGCCAACAGCAGGCGAAAAGGCAGGCAAAGTCCAAACAGCGAAATCGATATTATTTCAGGGACGTAGCTTCTGACAGTCTCAGTTTATGCAGTTGGCACTTCCACTTATGTTTTGCAGCAGCATTAAATATGCCCTGTAACCACATTAATGGGGTAGTTAGTATAGGAGAGCATGCTTGCCCATTAGCAAATACTTTATGTGGAGTACGGGGTATCTGCTAGTCAATCAGGCCTCATAGCTTATCGCTTGTTGTCGTACGTCTGTCTTTTGTCGGTCTTGGTTTCTCTGCGTGCTGCATGCGGTTCCAATATTGTGCTCATTCGGCCATTGAGCGCGTATTGGTAGAGCGTGTGATGAAGCGAGTATAGAGAGGGGATGAGGGGCTGGTGGTGATGGTGGTGCTGGTTAGGGGAGTGCAGCAATGATTAGTGACAAACAACATTGGTGGGTGACTCACTTGGCAGAACATTTGCCAGCACACATGTGTGTGAGTGACTGACAGTGTGTGTGTGAATGACTGTGCCTGTGTGCCTCTCTCTGTATTTGTGCAAGCCACGTGAAGCCACATCAATCCATCAGCCGACTTTTAAAAACGTGTCGCCTGCCTGCCACCAAGAGAAAACAACAACAACAACAACAGCAACTCATAATTGACAACAAATTGAAAAAAGCAAAAAGCAATCGAAACATGCGTACCCTAGGGAACTATTGTAAATTAAAAGAAAAACTATATAGAGATTGTATGAGGCTGATATATCCGATTCTCAATAAATCATAAATACACATTTATTATCGATAAGCTATCATGTATAATCTATAATCGATTGTTACAATTATATATCTATGCATAACTCTAGTGATTACATACTAAACAATTCAAGACAATTCTAGACCAGAACTATCTATTAGAGTGTTATCTATATAAATATGTATTATATTGATTGATCTAGACTCTGCTCACAGCTAATAAGAGAAATAAGATAAGAGAGAGAAGTAAGAAAAGGGAGAGAGTTAAGAAAAGGAATGTCAGCGAGTCTATCTAACTTTTCCAGTTTTTCCAGATAGAAGAGGTAAACGGAGGTAAATGAAATGGTCAAAATTAGTCAGTGACTTTCAAACTGTGATTAGCAAAAGGGTGTGAATGCTGACTGCCTCCACAACTGTAAGATCTTGAGAGCAACTCTCAAATTGAGCTATTCGATATTGAATATCTAAATTCAATTTCCTCTTTTACCCCCTACGTAACTCTCCGCTGAGCAAATCGAATACCGGACTTGGTTTATACCCCATAAAAGTATTGATTTATGCACAGGGTATACGCATTGGCCAAGTGTCTTAAAAGTGTCAATAAATTGTTGACTGTGTCACGTTTTGAGTGTGTTTTTGTGGCTTGCTGGCAACTGAATTATAGCCACGTCTTATTGCCAGTTTCTTCTCGCAGTCGTTGTTGTTGCTGCTGCTGCTGTTGTTGTCGTTAGCTTTTGCTTATCTGCAGCATGTTTTAATGAGTTTTCATGTTCTTAACTATGGACAAACTGTAAATTAATGTCGCTGCAAAGCATTTGCCAGGCAGCAAACCAAACCAATTTAACATTTAAGCCATCAAATCGACTACACAAATAACAACAAGCAGCAAAATTGGAGCCACCGCACCGCAAGGCTCAGGCCAGAGACCGCCACCACTGACAACTCGACACGACAGACTGACAGACAGCAAGCAGCGTCTTAACTACGATCTTTACTTTTAGTCAATTCGTCAATTGTCATATTAATAAGTTTTGCGAATACTTAGGCTCAATTTATGTTTACCTTTTGGCTTGATTTATGTCGCGAAACTGGGCAAAAGCAATTGACATTAGCTGAAAATAGAGGTTAAGTGGCCTTTTGGGTTGGGCTGCCAGAACTTGGAGAGAACCTGAGCGAAAATTACAATAACTAACAATACATGTTTAAGAAGTTGTTTAAAGCCCCACTTTCGGGTCAAATAGGGATTAGAAGTTATTATGAACGAGTAGGAGTGACTGAGTGAGTGCGTGAGTGAGTGAGTGAGCGAGTGAATGTGTGAGCGAGTGCCTGACTGGAAGACACCCTAAACCCTTTCAATCATTGTCTGCTGCTTTTTAACAAAATATTTTCTCAATTTTCTTTCAGGTATGTAAATCTTGAAAAGATGATGAATAACATGCTTCGAAGAGCACTCGATGTTAAATGCGGTCACATGAGGTCTTTATATTTGACACACCTTGCTGGGTAAGTGCGTTCAATCGGGAAGATCGAAACGTTTTGGTTCCAGGAAATGCAGGCGCGGCAAACCAGAAACCAGCAACAAGTGGCGCCAACTGATGAACCCGCTCTCTTTACTCCCCTCTCCTCCTTTTTGTCTGTCTCTTTCTCTCCTTTCTTTGATCTGCCTCTTTCACCAGCCACAATTTCTTCTGCACACCTTGCACTGATTTCCATGGCTTTAATTACCAAAGTGGCAGACCAACTTGGCCAGCGCCATTGGCCCACATTTGGCGGCTGCAGCTGTGCGAGCGCTCAAGTGTGTGTGTGTGTGTGCGTGTCTGTGCCCCAGAGCAACGTGTTGCTGTTGCTGTTGACGTTGACGTTGAAAGTGCGTGAAGTGCCGTTGATTACCATAGACGACAGCGGCACACGCCCTGCTGACACCTTAACGCCCCAAACATTCCGCCCCAAAATCAAATATTTGTACAATTTCTCATGTCTGAACTAGATTTACGTTTTTGTATTAGCTTACTGGGTTTGCTGGAATATTTGCACTTATATTCCGTAAAAGTAGGCGAAAGGCATGTCCTTCAGTTGGTCTCAGAGCTATAAGCATAGTGTTTCACAAGTTTTCTATAGTCTCATGATATTATGTAATACTATACTTCCACTGCTTAGCAGCATTTGCATTTGCATTTTGTTTGAATTCCACGCATTTTCCACCCTGATGAGCGGAAGTCGTTTGCAATGAAATAGAGTTTCACCAGATTGTGAGGGTATTTCGAAGTCATCACATTAAACTCCCACCTCAGGTGCAACTTTGTCACCTAGAGCTGAATCGACTTGATCGACAAGTGTTAATTATGCGCACGTTCGAGATAGAGGAAAGAAGAAGAAATGCCGGATATGCGTATGACTATCGTATGATGATTGAATGATAATCGTATGCAGATTCAGATTGCGTTTGGCTTTTGATGAAGCATAAATTGTGCGCTCTCGCAATAGAGTTGTTTATGCGAATGATTAAGCAAAAATAAAAAAACCCCGTAACCTGGAATTCATTTCAATCCTAGTCGACACTGGCTGTGTTATAATAGTCTGAGTTGTTGACGGCATTTGGTCAGTTTGAAAAACATAGAGCTCACACTCGGAATTCTTTTAAAGAATTTTATTTTTCTTAAAAGTCCCGAAACAGGAAATCAGCCCTAGTTTCGATGGCTGATGAGGATATTGCATTTGATGTCGCCGATTCGGGTGCATCGAAGACGTACCCGATGCAATGCTCGGCATTGCGTAAAAACGGATTCGTCATGCTGAAGGGACGTCCCTGCAAGATCGTAGATATGTCCACCTCGAAGACTGGCAAACATGGGCATGCCAAGGTCCATATGGTCGGCATCGATATATTCACCCAGAAGAAGTACGAGGACATTTGCCCCTCGACCCACAACATGGATGTTCCGCAAGTGAAGCGCGAGGACTATCAGTTGACCGATATCAGCGACGATGGATTCCTTACCCTCATGTCAGACAA
The DNA here is from genome assembly GCA_035047565.1 of Drosophila mulleri. Taxonomy (NCBI): domain Eukaryota; kingdom Metazoa; phylum Arthropoda; class Insecta; order Diptera; family Drosophilidae; genus Drosophila; species Drosophila mulleri. Next base: position 16,598,940 of record JAWNPK010000049.1, on the reverse strand, counting down.
CGGGGACATTCGTGAGGATCTTAAGGTGCCCGAGGGAGAATTGGGCAACCTTTTACGTCTCGAATTTGGCGAGGGCAAGGATCTGTTGTGCACCGTATTGGCTGCTTGTGGCGAGGAGTGCGTCATTGCCACCAAGGCCAATTCGGCACTGGATAAGTAGGAAGACAAAGAACGACAAGAAGAAAAAAGAAGAAGCCACAGGAACAGAACTTAGGCTAGTAAACCTGTATGCATTTATAAAGCACAATTGCAATAAATAGCAAAGCACAAATAGCAAAGCTATAATACAAAATATACATATGTGATAGGTCGCTTGATGGATTATATAAATGATATGAATGATCGAGTGTGACCAAGGTATTTCCTAGTCAGGCACTCCTTACTAGAGCACTCGTGATAAATCTCTCAAATAGTCAAATCAAATAACCCGCAAAAGATTTCGATCAGCTTTTCTATTATCATACTCACAGGGCCTCTCATAAACCACTCTTAAGATGATGAATGAGTAGAATAATGAATATTGATCTTCATTCGATGCATATATTGATATGTTTTTCTGTCATGGTCTCTCGTGATTCGTTTAAACGAACTTCAAAGCGAGTTGAGCGCTACAAATTTGAGGCCCGCATTTGATCTTCGCTCATTTATCATGTGAGAAGCCAAAACATAATTTAATCGTCTTTATCAAATTAATGAGATCTCATTAGGTGGACGCGCCCAATCGTTGCCCAGTCGCTGCAGCGTTTATCAATTCGTTGTGGGCTTAGACCTTCTAGCCTCCTTCTCGAAGAGGTCAACAGCACTCTCTTTGTTTTGGAGGGCTTCTCACGTGTGTGTAGCTCATCAAGTGTTGCTAATTACGTCTGTTTGGATTCTCTTGACCAACTGCAGTTCAATGGCCAGGTCCACCTGGTCTGCCGAGTGAGTCTATCGAGTCTGCCCAGTTGTTGTTGACCACCTGAACAAACAATTATGCGCCATTTGTAGCATTCATTTCGTTAAATGTCGAGTTCCATTTGCAGTTTCATTAATTTTGCTTAGACGAATGTTGGCTTGTCGTTGGCTGAAAAGTATTTACTGTTTGCCATACCCTGTACAAATTAATAACGGGGACTATATTGGGCTGCTCATGTATGCAGGCAGAGAGAAAGAAAATGCTAGAGTTGTTCCCTCGGGCTGCTTGTCTTACTCCGTCTAGTTACAGAGTATATGCCATGTCGATCACTCTATGCTTACTCCTACTAGTTTTGACGCTGACTCTTGTGGCGTCTCGCTGGCGGCGTCGTCTCTTTGCTGCAGCATCGCAATGCTCCACCTTTGGCTGCCGTCGACGTCGCGGCGTCTCCTTCATTTCTCTCAATTGACAGGCAGTTGCATTGCTTCCTTGTTTGCCAATTGCATTGGCAATCGACTAAATGCATAATATTTGCATGCAGCCCGAGGAATATACTCACATTCACTCACTCAGTCAGTCAGTCAGTCAGTCTGTGATTCATTCACTGCGCCAGTCATTCATACAAAATTACAAATTTTCAAATTTTGTTGCCGTTGTTTGTTTTGCCAGCCAATTTGACATTTCTGTCAAACTGTCGCCGTCGTTTACCCCCGCCTCCTGCAGGCGGTGGGTGTGGGTGTGTTAGCTGGTTTTCCAGCAGTGCGTGGCTTTTCAGTCCGTCCGCCCCACCCCGCCTCGCTTGCCTCGCCTACCTTCAGCAATTGAGCACGTTGTCAAGTCTGTTAACAAATGCAATAAATTGGTTGCTAATACAATTTAATACGACTTGTGTGTCTGAGATTTTGGCCAAAAGGATTTTGTTACATGGCAGCAGCAGTGGCAGCAGCAGTGGCAGCCGCTCCCAGACAAATATTATGCCATGGGAATGAATTGAAAAATCGCTGATGCTGTCATAAGGCGCCAAGAACTTGGACTGAAATTCAATTAGTTGCCAAAGAAATAAAACAAACATAAGCCCAAAGAAATATCAAATTATGAATAACAAACGAAAAGGCAAACGTGAAATCCATGCGGCGGGGGCGTCTATGGAGCCCGCATATTCATTTTTATATTTATGTATATATATACATATATATATACATTTCAGTTGATTCTTTGAGTCGGGTCTGAGAAATGTTTCCCAGCTTTGGCATATGTGAGAAAAATGTGGATTGGGGGAGCAGAAACGGGAATTTCGGGATTGCTAAGCAATGAATAAATAAAAGCATTAGCGTTTAGCTATGGATGGAAGGAAGGGTGCGCGTTTTGTTTTACCCAACTAATTGTTAAGCTTGATTGATAAATGTTTGTTCAATTGCTTAAATAGTTGGAATGTATGTGGGAGAAACAACGACCTAGAGAGGGAGGGAAAGTGAGAGAGGAAGCTATGCAGCACAGCTTCTTCACTTGCCTGAATTCTAACACATGGAAAGTGATCTTAGAGGGATCGAGAGAGAGAGAGAGAGGTAGACTGTGTAGAAGAGAGAGACATATGACAAAAGTATATGGAATGTGTAGGGGTTAAAATCAAGGGACAACAGAGAACAAGTCATATTTTGTAATGGGTAAACGGTATGATATGATAAGAGTCTATATATATGAACTACTCTTTCCCCACTTTACTCTTCAACCACTTTAAGCAGCTCATTTAAGCTGATTTTCCTTCTGTCTTGACAGCTGCATTAAAATCAACTTAACTATGCCCCAGTCCCTTCCCACTGCTCTATAAAGCCTGCATAGACTGCCAACTAATTGTTATTGATTTTGGCTTTGCATGCGGCGCATTCTAAACAACTTGAATGCATAAGCCCCAACCCGGAAAATTCCGGGGTATTCCATTAACTATGCCCATGGAGTTGGCTGTCTGCCTTGCATTTCATATTTCAAGTGCAGCGCCATAGACAAGCATTGCATATCGCTATGACAACTACAACCACAGCACTGTTAGAGTGGTGCGGGTGTGGGCCTAGTCCTAGAATCTCCATTACGGCTCGAAGCTCTTAGCTCTTAGCTTCAGCTGTACTTGACCTCCGACCCGCCAACGGCTGTCTGCCGCTTTGACTGACAGTGTCTGCCGTCAGTCAATCAACGGGAAAAACTGCACCATGCAGAGTTTTACCCTCGCATATGAAGCTATCTATCTATCCAAAACTAATTACACGCTTTAATATGTCGGCTGGGCGTGCTGGGCGTGGCCATTATTCAGCAACTTTTTTGTCTTCGGTATGTGGTGTGTGGAAGGAGACGCGGGGGGAGGGGTAGAATGGGCGTGAATGCGTGCATCATGCAGCCATGGATACACTTTTTACCGTTGTTTAAACATATACAAAAAGCAAAAAGCAAATGCAAGCGACACTGGTTGATGTTTATCTAACGGTCAGAGGTAAACAGTGGCTCGCCCGCCCCCCCCCCCCCCCCTGAACACGCCCCATTTTCAATTAGAACTTTACGTTTGTCGTGTGTGTGGAAGGTGACAGTTGCATGTTTTAATTACTCAATTGGTGTTGATATATGTATTTCTATATCGATATAACTTTCTATTTTGTTAAATCGATAAATGGACAGTCATCGGTTTTCGAGTAATTGATAGATAATTAAGAGTGTGCTTGTTTGTAATGGAAATTGTGATTGGAAAAGAGCTAAGACTACTGGGAAAGAAGAAATGAAATTTGAATGCAGTATTCGAAAAATGTTGCTATCATGAATGACATATACATATATGATAATTAATCTTTGCTCTTAGCTTATTTATTTAATATAGTTGGCAATAATGCAATAGTTTCTATGAAATAAAAGAAGATTTCATTGAATATAGTTGTTATCTTTTCAATCTATAATCGCGATGCAATCATTCGAGATATCAGTTTCTAGCTATTCCACATTATATACATACATCAGATAAATGCATTCCGTCTTGACTCGTATGATAAATGCCCAAGTTCATTCAGCTTTTCCCGATCGTGGCTTGGCTGGGCGAAGTGTTAATGATGAAACAGCGATTTTGTCTGTGGCTCGAAGATAAGCATTAAATTAATTTAGTGCCGCTTGCTTTTAATTAATTGCCGCTTGCAAGACACCTTTGTGACTTGGAAGTCTGACGACTTCGGTTTCGCGTTGCGTGAGGCAATTAAAGAGATTTATGTGTCAAGTCTCCACCCTCTCGCTGCAGGGTCTGGCCAGCGGATGCGTGCGTGTCTCGGGTCGAATGGGTTAAAGAAACAAGTGTGTAAGTAGGTTTCGCGCCAGATAACCGACAGTAATACGTATATATAACGCAGGGAATGGAAGTGGAGCTGCGAAATGGGGTCATTGGAAAGTTGGGTTATATTTCTGCGTTTACCTTTACACTTATTTTTTCCCTTATCAGCTTTAGTTGAGAAACGCTTGGCTTGTGTTGGCTGACAGGTAATCTTAAGTAACCACAGAGCAGTTAGACTGTAGGTTTTTTAACAGGTGCCAGAATAGACTGACGGGTGGAGTGGGAGACAGATAACTAGTTTTGGATGTATATATTGTACCATAAGTGCTCAATTGGAGATAATATGTGGGCTTAATTAGAATATGGAGAAATTATATGGAGTGGGTGTAATCGTTTCACAGGTGCAGAACCATGTATTGATGAGTGAAATGCTGAGATTATCTATCCATGTAAAGAGTATCGCCTAGTCGAATTCTTACTTGCCTGTGTGCGTTCAGAACTCTGTCCTAGTATCCAAGAGAGTTCTAAGTAAACGTAATAATGTACCAAGCACTTGAAGTGGAAAATGCTTCCTTAAGTTTGAGTCAAGATGGATGCTTGTATTTCTGCTTTATTTACATTTATTATAACATATATAAGATATACTATGAACAATTCCAAGTGAATCAACATTTTCAGTTTCTATTCACATAATAAAACAAGATTTATTTGAGTTTTATATATGCTTTAGCTTTTAATGGCATTTGCGCACATTTAATGCAACGCACAAGTCGTATTACAGCACTGAGAACGATCTAGAACTCATTACAGCTCAGCTTAGTGCTAAGGTCAAGCCAGGTAGTTAGATTCCACGAATCAAGGTGTTGGCCTCTATATAACGCAACGCTAGGGTTCTCTTCTCTTCGCCTTTTGGCTGCGTGTCTTGTTTCTTTTCTTTTCTTTAAGAGCCACGCCAAAACATATCAAGCCCATTAAAAATTGTTCAGCGATTATGCGGGACGGTGTGGTAATGAAATTTTTGTTCAAACGACAATTTGGAAGAGCTTTTTTTGTAGAAAGAGAGGCACACATGAAAGAGATGAAGAAAAACAAACACATAAAATTCATATGCTAAGTGCGTGCCAAACGGAACGACCCTGAGCGAGGGAGCCCCGAAGCGTTTGTATTTGCTGTATATAAAAATGATATTGGGTAACACTCGGACAAATATTAACTGAGGTGGGGTTGTTGAGAGAGGAGGGGGAGCTGCTGGCAATCGACTCGTAAATCAAATTGCAGCATTTAACGAGGCAGCTTGTGGACCGGAGCGGACCGGACTGGGCCGAAGCGTAGCGAAGCTGCGTGGACTTGAAAGTGGCATCCACTCGACCACGCTCCACTGGCACTCGACAAGGGAACTGCACGCGTTTTAATTGCAAACTGTGTGAGTGGGGGCAGGCGAAGTGTGAGTGGGGGCAGGCGGTGGGATGGTAAAAGAGATAGCAAGAGGCCCAGGGGCTAGTGGGTGACTGTGTCTGTGTCTGTGTGTGTGCGTGGCGCCCCCTGTGGAGGGGCAGAGGAGGAGCCATGCAGCATAAATAAAAAACTTGCGTGCCGTAAACAAAGTTGCGACAGTTAAACGGAAAGTGCAGTGGCAATACAATAACCGGGGGTTAACTGAATGGATGGGCAGAGGGCAGGGGCAGCGACGGGGGCGAGCTGACAGGCTATAAAACACAATTGAAGCGCCAAATGAAAAGAGCTGAAGCAGAAGTAGAGGCAGAGCAAGCGGGGTACGCCTGTGGGCTGTCGGCGCAGTCGGTTAAAGTCTCCATTAGGCGCTCGCGCGTGTGTCACTGCGTGGGCTTGACTAGAGAGAGGAAGGGGGGAGCGTGAGTGTGAGGGGAGAGAAATTCTTCCATTATTCAAGCGATTTTTATCGCCATTTGCATCCTTCGCTCGCCTTTGTAGTTTTTGTTGTTCAGCTGATTATTTGCCGCGAGCCAAGCCCAAAAAGGAAATTCATTTTCACTGACCAACTTTTTGGCATGCGTTTTTGCCTGGTGGGAAAGCCAAAGCAGGAAAGGTTTTTCTTCTTATTTTGTGTGCGTGCATTTCCCCTCCAGGTTTTTCAAGTTAGCATGTTTTTTCCGTCGCTTTTATTATTTTTCTACCTACATCGAATTGAAAAAGTTTTTGTTTTGTTTTTCATCAAGTATTTTTTGTTGGCTGTTTCAAACTGGTTTCTGGCCAATTGAGACATAACTGTAGTTTAATGCACATTAACATTTTCCTTGGGAATTATGTCAGTTGGCTGCACTGGGAGTTTCCTTAAAGAGTGTAGAGCTGCTGAGAGAAGTTGAGTGAAGTGTAGGGTAGGGGGTGGTGGATGCTTCAGATGTTATTGTTTGTAAATTTAGCGAAATGTCTGAAAGCCTAAAGAGATCTTTTGATGGGAATATGAAAAGTAGACAACGACTGGAGCGGAATTTAATTATAATAAATAGATATTGAGGTTATTCAAAGTGAATTAATTTAAGAGTTGCACAGAGAATCGAGCTGCATCAGATTGGAATTAATATTTATAAGTTTCTTATAGCTTACTTACATACATAAGTTACTTTAAGCAGAGTTTACGCTTACATCTCAGTCTCTTTGATCGTAAGGGCTGCCATCTGCTGGCTTGATTAATGGGCCAACTGCTTCCACTTCCGCGAATTATTGCAAAAAGGTCTTCCTCCTTTGATCACATTCCATGCTAATCATTCGCTGTTGCCGCACTTGCCCGGCTTTAAATGAGCAGCTTGTAAAATTGCAGCAGACAGCGAGGCTGTCAAATTAATTAAATTGCCTGTAAATGCAGCAACAGCAATAGCAATAGCAATAGCAGAGAAATAACAATCATCAGCTACTTCAGCTTCGAGTCATGATGTCGCTTAAAAACGTCATTAACATTAACATTAGGCTAACCCCCAGACGATAGTCTTTTCACCTTGGCCCCAACTGCAATTTACCAACAACAACTGCGAGCGAGACAGACGGAAAATCAACTCATTAAACTAGCAAGACGTACCGGGTGTGTGCGAGGGAGCGAGAGAGAGAGAGAGAGAGAGAGCTGGTCAACAAGGAGGACTGAGAGAAAGAGAGAGAGAGTGAGGGAGCGAGCCTGAAGTAGAGAGTGGAGGAAACTGGCAGTCAAATCAATGCGGGTGTTGTCTTCATAGTCCGACTCCACATTCACTTGTCTCCATGGACAAAATAAAAAATACAGAAGCAAATGGAAAACGGAATGCGGAGGCGGAGTTCGAGTTGCAGTTGCAGTTGGAAGCCTGCAGTCTGCAGGCCGAGCAGGCGTCACTGGCTACTGTCTGCTGTCTGCTGTCTGCTTGCCTCTGCTGTCTCTGTTGTCTGTTGTCTGGTCTCTGGTCAACGCTGTCGGCTCTGACAACGAATGTGAAATGTGATTTTAGTTTACATTTTTTATATATCCTCAAGTTTGCTGCAGCTGTAGTGCATGTTGATTGAGTCTAGTGTATGGAACAGAGCGTTGAAGGTGCTTTCAGCTGAGTTGACCTACAGAACTAAAGACTTGAAACGGGAGAAACAATTACTAGAGAAAATATAGTCTAGTTGCCCTTAGCCTCTACTTTATCTTCTTACAGTTTATCAGAAAACGAATTCGAAATAATGTGAGCTTACAGCTTTCTGAAGCATATCTGAGACTCTTTGGGATAAACATCTAGAATCTGTGGTCTTTGAGTGCTCCTGCTTATAGGAAATGTTTATAGTCTCTTTCTAATCTTAGTCGTTTTAAGCATTCATTTGCATTTCTCAGGGTATCTCTTAGTCAATATCCTCCGTCCAACGTTCCCTTGTTTTATCTATTTTAATGCTTTTTAGTTTTATTTTGGGCAACAACAATTTGGCTCTTTGTGAGCTGTTTTCCATTAGCGAAAATGAAATTTATATCATGTAATTTAGTAGACGGCGAACTCCCACGTAATCCGACAGCGCCTAGCTACCAAAAAATAAGAAAAGAAGGCAACAATCTGCCAACCAATTGACATTGGCAGCATTGGGAAAGTCCGGTCACAGTGAAAACTTGCGAATGTGGCTGATACAGCCAGTCAAGGCATAATTCGTCAGCCAAGTTCTTTGGCTGACGTTGACTTACTTTTTCAGCCTACCTGCAACATTTTAGCGGCTTCTAACGGTCTTTTGGTTTTTGTTGTTGCTCGTTCTCACATTTTCACCTGCTGGCCATGCAATTTCTCCCATCAGTTTTGGCGCATAGCCCAAAAAGTCTTGACAAATTAATAAACAAGCCGTCAAGCGAGCTGGTCAACACTGTCCAGCAGCTTTGCAACTACTCTACGTACATGGTATACATGCCTCCCCCCTCTCTCTGTCTACTGCCTGTCCTCTCTAAATCATCTAGTTGCCATTTGTCAGCCTCGCGGCGATTTCAGCAAATTGCATTCTTAATGGACTCTGCCCGGCCTCAAGCTGCAAGATTTCTATGCAAATGACGCATCTCTGTGTGTGTGTGTGTGTCTTATAGCGTTGTTGAACTTTGGTCCAGCAATAACTTGAGGAATTTTTCTAATCAGCACAAAATATGAGAGAAATAATATGGTCGATTGATTGAGCAGAGTAAATGCACGAAACTCTGTCACTTCAGCCTTTCATTCTCTTTTGCGCTCATTTAATCTGCTCCTAAGTGATCTGCTGTTGCTTGATACAGATTGAGAGTTACTCGGGACTTCTGAGGAATTTAGGAAAAACTGTTCCATTCCATTCCATTTCATTTCATTCTCAGCTCAATAAGAGTCTGTCTTCTAATCTCATAAATACTGTCACATATTAAGTAATCACTCAAGGTCTCGATTACTGAGGAACTCTTTGTTCACCCCCCCCCCCTTTTTTTTTTTTTTAAATGCTTCCCCCCTCCTACTCACCTCTTTAAGTAAGTCTTTAGTCTGCGATTATTTGCAAATATCTGTTTTCTACTTCATTATTGATTCGCCATGTCATTATGTGGCACTTGCAACCAATCAACGTTGATTAGTAAAATCAAAGTGTTTTGGCCTTAAATATTAATTCATATTTTTGTTTGTTTTATATTTACTATTTTATTGCATTTTCACTTTCAATCAACTTCTTTTTGGGCCTTGTTTGATTGTCATTAGTAAATGCTTATAATAACTTCAACTTTCAATTGCAATTCCAATTGGAGTCTTGCAGACATGCCACTTGGTGGAATAGTTGTTTCTCTTTCTTTTCATTTATGAATATTTCGTTAGCTTAATTACTTGACAATTAACAATGCAAATTGCAGAGAAACGCCACCTGGCGGTCGGTCGTTGAACGTTGCTTCGACACGCTATATCAAAACCAAACAACAACAACAACAAAATATCCCAAATACCATCGAGTAAAATATTAAACATATGTAGACAAACATTTTGCTTGTTTGATTGTTGTTGTTGTTGTAATAATAACGTGTTAAATTTTCACGTGGAGCGAATTTTGGAATATTTATCATTGGGAAAAGGCCGCCCACAATTTTCCAACATTCACAAGTGCTGTCTAATTAAAATGCAAAAGCAAATGTTTACGACTTTTGTTCAACTAATTTAGGGGTAACTACAACAACAACAATAACAGCAGCAGCAGCAGCAAATACAACAAATACAGCTCTAACTGTTTGCCTTAGGCCAAGAGCGAGGCGGCGCCATCTAAACTTCGCTGTGGCACGCGATGACCGCGAATTTTTTATTTTGGCCAAAGCCAAAGCCAAAGGCAAAGTTTGCATGTTAGAAGACCATAAAGAGCCAACGCCAAACGTTGACAGTGCCACGGAGGCCAGCTACGGCGCATTGACATTCCGTTTGCTTTTAGGAGAAATGCCACATGCTACACGTATCTAGCAGCAGTAGCAGGCAGCCAGCCAGCCAGACAGACAGAGCGCCGGACAGCCAGCTGTTCCTGTTTAGGTTTCGCTTTCGTTTGCCTAGCGAGCGTTATTTAAATGTTGGAGATTCGTCTGGCAGATTAGCCTCATTTAATTAGGATGCAATTGAAATGTGTTTCAAGTGCTTAAAATTCAACAAAGTTTTAGATATTAGATAACAGACAATAGAAGAGGAAGACAATGGAGGAAGTAGGGTTGAAACTATAATATATACATATATGTTGGTTTAAGAGATTATATATAGGTTAAGCGTGCCCTTACTAGTTACTTGGTAAAAGAGATACGATCTGGTTTCTTGATATCTTGTTGCGGATCTAAAATATATATTTGCAATGAATAATATTTAATTAGGATATTGAAGTTTCTATAACTCAATTTCAATTCATATCTAGAAAGTATTTCCTTTGAATGAATTCTCGTTTGTTGATCATTGCATTTCTTATGAATTGCATTTGCCTATTACCAATTTCGCTTCTATCACTCTCGCTGTCTCTTTCTCTCTCTCTCTTAAGATCTACCAACATATTTGGTAGCTCAGGATTTTCTATTCACACAGCTTTTCCAGCTGTTCGCATGAGCTTGGCCCAATCAGATGAAGCTTAACCCCTATGATTAGTAGAGATTAGCTGCATTTGAGTCGAAGGCCAGGCTCATTGGCACGTTTCACCTGGCCCAGTGCCTTTTTTTTTGTCAGGGTTCAATGTGAAAGTGCGAGTGCTAACGCAAGCTTGTGTATCTGCTAGATACTTCCAACAACAACAACAACAACGACAGCAGCAACCAAATAAATATTTTTGGTGCAGTTTTTTCCCTGAGTGTGGCCAGCTGGCCTGACCGGGTTGCCATACAGTGCGAGATCTTTCGTTGGCCACCTGAGGCGATGTCGGCCTGTTGCATGTCATTTTCTGACCGGTATCTCAATAATTCATACGCAATTGTATTGAACAATAAATTAATCACACGAACGAAAGCCAAGCCGAGCCGAGCCGAGTCGACACACCAGATAAAACGTCATAAACAATGCTCAAACACACACACATACACACAGAGAGATGTATCTCTATCTATGCAGCCGAAAAAAGATACATATGTAGGCATGCACTAGACACGCATTTGCAAATGAATAAATATTGAAAAGAAATGGGAGAAGAAAATAGCGTTAAGCGGGAAATTAAAAGGCAATTTTCCAGCGCAGATAAAACAAAGATCGAACGTGTTTTTATTTCTTGTACGTTTTTTATTTCGTTTCTACCAGTGCAAAAGTCAATTAATCATTAAAGAAAATACTGTGTTCAATGTGCATGTCGAGGTTGTTACGTCGCTGTTGTTGTTGTTGTTGCAATTGCAGTTTGTGTCTTGTGGCACAGGAAACATCGACCGGCATGTTTGCTGTGTTTAAAGTAAAAGTAAGCAAAAAGAAGCCGCGACAATCGGCAAACGTTGTACAATTAGAGAAACATTTCGCAGATGCCATTAGCCAAATTCCAACCACTGGCTCAAGTCTACCATGAGCTCCACTGCTGTCTGTCCTATCCTGTTTCTGCCCTGCCAACCCAATTGTGCGTCTACCTAGAGTGTAGACTGCTCAATCACTCAATCACTCATTCACTCAATCAGCTACTCAACAAAATTGTTGTTTACGTGTCCAGTTTATGGCTCACACGCCTTGACGAGGACTTTTGCGTAATCAGTCGACCTACAAAAAAATTGTTGTGCGTTTAATTTTCAAGGAAACAAACTGGATTTTTTAGCGTAGAGTTTTTAGTTTTTAAAAATATAAAAATAAATAAGTAAGCTACAACAATATCGAAGATGAAATACTTCTTGTGTATTAACTCCGAGTCATGCAATTGTAACTCTTACAGCATTATATGGAAAGCTTAAAGACGTCAAACTTAAATCGAATGCTTATTGTTTAATATAATTTGCAGTTCAAGTTTGATAAGTAAACACCCGCTAGATGCAATTTTAGATAAGCTGGCAATTGGACTTGTTTATCTGCTCTGCCATATGTTGCTTACTTTATGGCCACAAAGAAATCGAAAGTGTTTTTGATGCCAAACAAATCAGTCATCTAATTGTTGCATGTCTTTATAACTTGACACACACACACACACACATGCGTCACACACGCACGCACAGCATGGTGCGATTTTAATTGAATCAAGCAAAAGTAGCGAAAACCCATCAGTTGGCGCTGCCTACTGTGGCAACGTTAATAAAGCTGTAAACATATCAATTACAGACATTTCAGTGCGTTTGCCATGGCCCAATTATGTGACTAATGTGACGAGCTCTCTCCCTCTCTCTCTCTCTTTGTCTGTCTGTCTCTTAATATCCAACTCTTGCTTTTCTCTTGAGATCTTCCGCTACCCATTTGCTATTGTTTTCATTAAACGAAGAAAGAAAGAAAAAACATTCCACCGCCGCAATGGCAACTCGAAGATTTATCTATGGCTCCATTGACAGCTGTACGAAGAGAGGCAGACGTCAAACTCCAAACCAAAGACGCCTCTCGAGGGTTGCGGGAGGCGTAAGGAGGGGCTGACTACTGTTTGGCTACCTGTCTCACTCGCTCTCTCGTCGCTCTCCTTTACTCTGGCACTCGCTGAGTCACTTTTGCTTTCTCAACTTGTCGCCTGCCATTTTATCAAACGAATCTGTGGCATTTCATTTGCTTCTGCAGCCCACACATCTGCCGACAACACACACACATACACAGAGAGACACACACACACATACACACACTTCAGTTGCAACTGCAACTTCAAGACTCGTCAATGAGAAGTCCACAGATATTTTATCTATGAGTTGTCTATAGCTCTTCTACCCTGTAGGCATTGAAAGTGACTGAGAGGGTATGCAGCTTGAATATATATCGAATATACAGAGTGAAGTTTGGAGAGACTAGAGTAGATATAGTATATGTATTTACTGGACCCTTGCAGAAATTTCTATCGATTAGAGAAACTTCTATAATATCGATTAGAGCAACAAATACGTTCTCATATTGCTTGCAGGGTATGTGCTAGTCGTGTACTCACTGATGCCCACTCATGTGCATTGTTATTATGCTTTGGACTTTCGTTTGGCCTGTTAGTTGCGTTGCGTCTTCTGCGATTGTCTCCCGTACGCTGCAGCGGTCTTTCCTGAAAGTGAATCTCAAATATTTCTTGATTATGTGCTCCTCGGCTGCGCTGAAGGCAAAAGCAGTCACAGAATTCGCATATCGCATGCGCGATTCAATGCAATGTAACAAGGTCATGTGAGAGAGTTGCCCAACTAACAATGTCTCTCCCCCCACCCAGTAGCCGGCCCTGCCTCTGCCTCTGCCTCTGCCTGTGCCTCAGCTCTGTTGTAGTTGGTATCTCTCCAGCATCTTTTGGCTCATTTGCTGTTTTGGCTCTTGCATTGGTTTTTATATTGTTGTTGCTGCTGTTATTGTTGCTTTTGTTGTAAGTTGTTTTTATTTTATTTCATTTGTGTTGCCAACGCATTTCACTTTCTACTGCTTTTCGAATGCATTTTTTTCTGCTGCTGCTGCTGCTAGCGACGACAAGTGGGCCGAAATCGACAACGCTTTGACTTTTCTTCTTGACGCTTTTCACTTTCATTAGCGCACTTTTGGCATTTCCTTTTACCAGATTGCCACCTTTTGGCTTTTTGCATACTTTTTAACTGACCATGAAATAACATATTCATTTCCCTCACCTGACATCCACTTCACACTTGGCGTGAGAGTCTTCTGTCAGCTTCTTGATATCCAGGTTTTATTTGTCAGCCAGTCTGTCAGCGTTTTTTATATGTCAGTCGAGCTTTGTTTGTTTGTGCTCAGGCAGCCAAAAAAAAAAAAAACATTTAATTTCTTTTCGCTCACACTTGATACTGGCTCAGAGCCAACATTCTGTCATTGTCGAGTTTGGTTCCGCGTTCTGCTGCAGTCAGCGAACGGCTTGAATTTCATTTTGTTTGCTTGCACGCAAAACCTTAGCTGAGCGATATGAGATTGCACTTGCTTGCCTCAAATGTTGCTGTGCCTGTGAAAGCTGAGAGCTGATTATGCAGTAGGTGAAGGGGAGCTGCTGCTTGACTAAGATCGGCGAGGTGCAAGGTGCTTAAAACTTAGGTAAACAGTATTTTGTAGTGCCTATGTAGTTGATTATATCTATTGGGGACTATTTCTTGCAATTGCAATTATAAATAAATACAAACTAATTTATATGTTTATTTTTAATGCATTTCTTTTTGATTAGTTTAAGCTCAAGTCTGCCAAGTCAAAATTTGTTGGCGTGGTAATTGTTTTACAATTTGCATTTAATTACCAATTTATATTCAATCTTCCGGCTAATCTCTTTTTAATGGCCAATTTCGATGCAAGAGCCATTATGACGCCTTCAGTAGTGAAATGATTGAAAATCTCCCTGAGAGCTATTGAATGCCACACACACACTCACATACACCTGAGGTTACCCACACACGCACAGTACGGCTAACAGCCCACGATTTCTTTTTACCAAACAATATACATATGCTGCCCGCATACATCAAATCTTTCATGGCAAATCTGTAGGCTCTGAGACCTGCTGAATGAATATTTAAATTGACATGTGTAAGCTGAGAATAGTTGCTGAGATTGTTGAGATTCTCTGAGAGACTTGCTGTCATTAGCCTCCCCCAATCATAATGTTAACTTGGCTGGGAAAGGGAGCCAATTATCGCCCGAAGATGTTGACGTCGTCGAATTGGCCATTACGAGTTGGCAGCCAACTTTGGCCAATTGCTGTTTGACCGCTGACGATCGACGGCGATGGCGATTGTGCCCATTTCCGACTTCAACTTGACCACGGCTCGCGCGGCTAACTAAAGCGAGAGTGCTAAGCCTAGATAGACAGAGCCAGAGAGCGCGGGAGAGAGAGAGAGAGAGAGAAGGGGCTAGACAGAGACAGGGCAATAGTTGGTGTTGCCAAAGTAAATCGACGTTGATTTGTTTTGCCAGCGCGTTGTTCGTGCAAAATTTCGCTGGGATTTCAGTATTTTATTGGCCATTTGAACAATGGGCATTACAACTATTTCTTGGCTTTGAGTTGCAGCAGATCAAATCGATTTGGATCTAAATCGAGTTTTTAGTATGATTTTTGCATTTTTATTATTTAGTTCAATTTGTATTTAACTTTTTATTGCGATTGGCTTATGTAAAATGTTTAATGGGTTAACCTAATGTATATCTATCTCTTTGTATATATTGTGGTTGACTGCTTAGCCCAAATTCATAGTCCTCATAGTCTACTATACTATAGTAAGGGTGTTTCATACTAACTGTGCTCTAATCTCGCATATTATAGAAGAACCTGTACAATACTAAAAATCCTTACAACTAAAACGTGTCAGATATACCATACTTTATTGTACTACTCTATCATAATATAATGTGATAAACTCTGTTGATCTATATATAGCTATATACTCTACCAAATCATATAAAACTCTCTCCTGTGCCAGCTCTAATATCAATCCATGATAAGCCATACGACTTCATAGCTCATCTCAATAGTAGATTTCTTGAAAATCCTTTCATGAGGGTATTTAAGCTTCGTGGTGCAGTTCTGTCTTTCATCATAGGATTTTTTTTTTGCTTTTACAAATTGGCCGTAAATGATATTTTCACAACTCGCATCGATCGCGTTGGCCCCGTTGCTGTTGCACGCCCCCCAAGCACCGCCTGCTGCACGCCCCCTGCGATCGCCGACAAGTGAGAGAGTTCGCTGGGGTTAATATGGCCAATAAATTGTTATTGGCGAGTTGTTGCTGATTTCTGGCCCGCTGATGCTTTATGGGCCATATTTTTTTTGGCCATGTTTTTGGGGTCGATTTTGGGTTTTGTTTTCTGTGTTTTTCTTCTTTTTTTTTTCGGCCTAACGGCTAACGACGAAAGAAATATTGAAATTTGCGGGCAAATTGTTTTCAATTTAATCGACTCGCTGGGCATTTTTCATGCTGGAGTGCAAATATAATTAATGATAATGAATTGTTATGGCCAACGGAGCTAAGCTGAGCTTTGCATTTCCCCCTCCCCGCCCAAAAAAAAAAAAACGCCCACAACGAGAGGAAAAGCCAAGGAAAACTTTAAACTAAAGCAATGGAAATTATTTAGCGGCAGGCAAATGTCGTGCGACGTTTTCTTTTGAGGAATTATGTGTATTTTCGTTATTGTTGTTGTTGTGGGAGTTGGAATCGGGAGATTGAGGTTGATTTATCATTCGAGCGAAAGGTTGCCATAAAAATGTTGCTAAACAAATGTTGACGCAGCCATTGGGTAAAAGTTTTTGCCATTTTATGGCTTAGTTTTTGCCCGGCTGGCTGCTGAGCATTATGCAATTGGCATGGCTCGGGTCAAGTGCTAATAAAATCACGTGAACAATTTTCATTTGTTGTCATTTGGTCTCAGCTTGCTTCCGCTCCATTCGATTTTCATCTTTTGCGCACATTTCCACATAATCTTTGCATATTTGTTTTCCACTTGCTATCAACTTAACACGCATTTCACGCTTTTCTCATTGCAGAAAGTGAATTGAAAGGCAACCGACAACATTTGCTTTGGAGTGGAGCCAACAACAACAACAACAACTACGACAGCAACGGCAGCAACAACAACCACATTTTGGTCACTTTTCACACTTTTGGAGTTAATGTGAGTTTGGTTAACTTTGTAATTTGTTTTTAATACAGCTTGTCCGTGGCAACAATGAGGCTCAGTTAGCCAGCTAGCCACGATAATGGTGTTTGCATTGATGCACAATGCACTTGACATTGAAATAGGTTAACCGAAAAAGCTGTTAACTGGGTATTCGGGTCAAGGCAACGCCAATGGGGCTAATGGAGTTAAGAAAGAGTGTGTGTGTGTTGGGGAGCAGATAGAGCTCGAGTTGATTTGTGATCCAGCTCATGTAACTCTGATTCATCTCTATGTCTATCATTCTTTTCCTTTACTAGCTCGTTTCCCTTTCTGGCTTCTCTTATTTACAGCCCACTATTCCTATCGGAAGATCCTCTGGGATTCAGTGTACTTTAATGTGTTTGCCTCTCTCTTTCTATCAATTTCTTCCTCGCTGCTCTACTGGGTCTAACTCCTCCCTATCCGTGTTTCATTCAACTCGTCCCATATCTCTTCCTATTGCTAATTCATTGTCGTGCTGTCAAACTTTATCTCTATGTTCTATTTTACAAATCTCTCTCTACATTCTCTCTCTTTTTCTTCGTGTTTCTACATTCACCTCTCTTTCTAACTGCTTATTTTCCTCCAACTCTTCCTCTTCTGAGCAGATAACAATGCTGTTCCACACATTTGTCATTTCTTTAGAAACTGCCAAGTCCACGTCAAGTCAATTGTTACTCAACTCCCTCACAGGCTTACCCAATCCCATTTCCCAGCTGGCCCCCATTCGAAACTGAGATGGAGACATTCCAGCAGTAGGCTAATCAGCTCTGTCGCTAGTTTTCTGTTCCATAATTTATGCCCGCCTGCGCAGAGAGCGCTAATTTGGTAGCTTGTTTTGGACTTAGTTTCCGGAGTTGTTTACAGCCGCGCCACCTGTCGTCGGTTCATAACAAACGACTTCCCTTTCGGACAGACAGCGAGGCGGGGCGTGGCCAATCTGCGGACAAACTGCTGCCCCCAATTGGGGCGAACTGCTCACTAGCTGGTTTTTCTTAGTCCATTTTTAAATAGACTCGAGAATAAATGGCAACTTGTTCGAGCCACGAAAACACGACACATTTATCATGAGTGGAAAATGTGGAACCCCAAAAAATGTGTTTATAAATTGTACAGACAAATTTGCTTTAGCTGGACAGCCGAGTTGAACGAAAAAACAAAGAGACAAACTTGGCGATTAGCAAGTAGTTAGCCAAAATACTGGGAAGGTGGAGAGGGGGAGGGGGATGTTGACTGCAGTAGTCAGGTGCTCGTTTTGGGGCGTCTGTTTGCATGTGTTCAACAT
Organism: Drosophila mulleri; assembly: GCA_035047565.1. Classification (NCBI taxonomy): domain Eukaryota; kingdom Metazoa; phylum Arthropoda; class Insecta; order Diptera; family Drosophilidae; genus Drosophila; species Drosophila mulleri. The sequence continues at coordinate 16,580,797 of JAWNPK010000049.1, read as the reverse complement.
TTGTCCACGCTGCTCGATAACTTTCGTTTTCCCGCTGCTACATGTGGGTCTGCCATGGGGCCAATTCTCTAATTGCTCTGCACCAACAGCTAACAGCAAACAGCTATCAGCGTAGCCAGAAAAAAAAAATCGAGAAAAAGCAAAATGCGCGCCTTTTGTTTCTGCTGTTGGTGATGCCCGCCCGCTCCCCCTGCTGCCCCCTTGTGCTGCGGCTTTGCTTGCTCCGCTCTGCTCGTGTCTATGCTCCATGTCGCCACCTTCCCACCTCCCACCTTTTTGGCTACAAATATTTTTACAGTCTGCAAGTCTCCCCTTTGGCTCGCTGGCTGCCTTTTTGCATGTGGTTGCATGTGTGGCAGGGAGGGCGGGAGGGCAGGCCACGAATGTCTGTGGGCTTAAGAATTCGCAATGTTTTCATTTTCAGTTGACATTTGGCATATGTTTTTCTTCTTTTTACGGAGATACCCTGGACTACGAGTGAGTCGGTGTAGTTGGGTAGTTCGAGTTGGACATGAGGTAACTAGAGTGTATACAAATGTAGGTAGAAAATGTGAGAGATGCCATCAGATATGCTTTAGAAAGGAATCAATGATACGAGAGCCAAAAACTGTGTAGGTATATATAAAATTATATTCTTAGGGAGCATAGAGTAGAGAGAATAGAGTTTAATTGTTGACTCAACTCTGTTTAGTATTCATTGTGTTCCTTTCCATTCTAAACTTATCTGTTTCATTCCCATTCTCTCCCGTCTTAAGCTATGCCTTATAGCATTTGCTCTTCCATTTTCATAAATTTATAGCTGGGTGTTCCGTATTCCATATTCTGATGTTCCTTCTAGTCTCCTCTCCTTTTTTTGCTCATCGTTCGCTACTGGTCATATGTAAGCTTAGCTTTACAGAATTCATTCTCTTTTCTTCATTGTAGTGATCTCTATAGCCTGCTATTTAAGAGCATCCCCCTCCTGTCACATTATGCTGCTCTCTGTTGCTGCTGCTGCTGCTCTACACCCTTTCTTCTCCTCTTCAGGCTCATTGCAATCGCTGACCAAAAACTAGCTCGAGCGACCACAAATAGCAAAAGCAAAAAAATTAACAATTCATTGTCTTTGTTAGCTGCCCCGGCCCCTGCTGCGTCTGCCGCAGTTGCTGGCTTGCTGCTCTGGTTATCTAGGTGGGCCACAAGTTGTCGTCGTCGTCGTCGTCGTTGTCTGTTTGTGGTCGCTTTGTGGCTGAGGTTGACATGCCGCTTGAACCCACTAAAAAATACCCTGCAACTAGCCCGCATCCCCTCCCCCCTCGACAGAGAGTTGGCTGGCTGGCAAAAGGTCTCCTTTGATTGGACGGCATTTGGAAACGTGTATATTGCGGTTGTTGTTGTTATTGTTTTAGTTGTTGCTTTATACAAGTCAATATGGTTATTGTTATTGTCATTGGCGCATTGCCTGCAATTTGGCCATTTGGCAATAACAGACGACAAAAGCTTCACGTGTGTGCCCAACTGTGGCCAACATGTTGCCAGGCAGTTAACAATTCATTAGGTGTTGCATTGCCTGTTGCCGTTGTTGTTGCTTGCTTGCTCGCAGACTGCTGCAACTGGCTAACAATTTATGGCATGTTGCCTCGCGGCCAACTTGATTCAGTTGGTCAAAGCTGGCCAAATGCGGCGCAAACGTTTCTTGGAAGAATTACCACAGATAGAATGATAATTTATGCAATATATATAGATATATATGTATGTACATCTATATATATATATATGTATATATATATATCGATATGTATCGTTTTCGAGCAGCCTGTGGAATGTGGTCTAAGCTACGTTTGTCATAAATTGTCGTCATCTGTTGTCGACCTCAACGATTCGCTGTCTTCGTCGTCGTCGTCGTTTTGTCTAGTTTTAACTGAAATACTATTGGAGCTTAGTCATGGCTATTTATAAATTTGCTACAGTGGGGTATGCACATTTCGTCACGCAGCGTGTGACGTTTCTGTAAGTGTGAAGTTATGAATGGAATTGAAGTGTTTCCAAGATTGAAGATTATAATTTAATAAAGTGTTACACTATATATGCTGGAATAATAAGATTCTGCTTTATATGTCAAAGTTTTTCTACTCCCAAGTGAATGGTATTATAATCTTTCTATCTATCTATATTACATATTGAAAATATGTCATAGTTTGTTGGTTTTCCTATTCCTGCTTATCAGTCTTATACAGGGTATATTACTGTGATGTTTTTGTACTTTTCGCATTCACTCTTGCTTTTAGTTGTTTATCACTCAGCAACTGTTCGATGAGTCAATTCTTCATTAGTTCAAACTTTGATAAGTTCAAGCAATATGAAAGTAGTAAGAGCTTTATATATAGACTTTACTAAATATATTGCCGTGCTTTGGGCAGATTGATTGAATTCGATGGCGAATACTCTTTGTTCTTTTCGTTCTTTTTTTAGCGCTTATCTAATCTTAACTATATAAGACACGAGCGTCCAAAAGTTGCCCTAGTTGAACCAAGTCAATTGCAGTGCCCGCACACAAAGGCCGTCCATTATGTGAGTAATTCGCGTGAGAACGTTTGCTGAAGCTGAAGAGGAACTAGGGATTCTTTAAAGTATTGACATAGTAGTGTATATCCGCTGGAATGTACATATTAGATAATACAACAAGAGATATAAGATCTTGCTTGAAAAAAACGAAAGTTTGTTTTCATTTCCAATTCAATTTGCGTAGCCATTGTGAGTTCTATTGTGAACGCATTTGTTTGCCTCAAAATGTTTTGGCAGATTTACGAGCTTATCTTTGTGCTATGCATATAGAGTATATATTTATACAATGTATGCCTCATATATGTATACAAAATGGAGACCACAACTCTTCTGTAATTTAGCTTTTCAAAGGCTTTTCTTGACTTCATTTTCGTCGCGCTTTGTGGCTTTTGTGTGTAGCCAAATATTTGCTGTCATCTTTTATGTGTGTCTCTTGTCTCCCTCGCGCTCTGCCGCCCTTTGGATTTATCTTTTTGTTTATTAATTGCGAGCGCGTGTGTGCTTTGCTTGCTGCTTGCTGCTTTTTCCTCTTCTTCTCCTCTATATGTCTTAAAAAACATGTTTGGCATAAACTTTGGGCGCCCCGAAAGCAGAGTTTTCCTGGAATTAAGTCGTTTATTACCGCATCTATTGCTTGTCCGTCCAGTGCTTTGCCAGTGTTATGTAACGTCGTATAGCAGGTGCATCTCACCGTCTCCCTCTCCCTCTCCCTTTCAGCCATCGCTATTGTCATGAGGGCATTAGGTTAAATCACCTTTGTGCCCAGCTCATCTTCAGTTTCGGCTTCGGCTTTGGCTCAAATTTGCATAGTTTTTTCGGCTAATAGCTTGATTTGTGGCTTGTCACATTAACCATAAATTATGTTTTACAACACTAATTAAGTTGTTTTCAGCGCTGATTGATTCCACTTGAGCAAATCAAGCTGCCTAAGCACTGGAGTGGAAAGTGAGTCTTTGGGACTTAACATCCATTCAATTTATGAGAAATTTGAGTCTATTGATGGATAGAAAGGCTATTGATGTGGGCTTCATTTAACCATCATAGTAGTAGAAGTGCTCCTCTATTAATGTATATCGTTATATTGATCTATTCCTCTTTACGAGTCGTGAATTGTAGCCTTGCAATGCATATACAAATTATGATGTGAATAGAATTCTTTTCAAATCTCTTTTTAAGCCTTCGTCATTTCTACTTTTTGGCCAAATCAATTTCAACACTTTTTGTCTATCTCTCGCAGCTTCAGATTCTGTGTAGCAATTGCCAGCTTCGGCGATTCACTGGCATATTAATTATGCGATTAGGTAATGGGCCCCTTATATAACGTCCGAAATGTAAATGTGCAGAAGCACTTTAAGCCAAGCCATAAAATTATGATTGTTTTTCAATGAGTCATGGCCTGGACATGGCTAAAACCGAAACGCAGTGCGAAGAGGCCTCTATGCAATGCAAATAGCAAAATTTGCATGTCTAGAGAGGCAGAGAAAGAGAGAGAGAGATAGAGAGAGAGAGAGGAAGACGGAGGGCAGCTTAGGGGGTACTCACTCTTGACTATTTTGCGAGTGACTAAGCCAAAGTGTTTGGCGAGCTGTTAAAAGTAAAGTTGAAGCCTAAAAGCCTGGCTAAGAAGTGCCGAGCAGCGCATGGCTCAAAGCCATACATAAATATAAGTATATATAGATATGTATGCATATACATGTATTTATGTATATGTATGTGCATATGTTTATCTATTTATATGATTCGCTTAACGTCGCGACGTTGGCCATTGCCTTGGCCAATTCATTTGCCCATTGCACTGGCAATGTGTAGGCCGCTTTTGGCCGTAATTTAAAGTTTCGCTTTCACGAACCAACCACAAGAACCGCCAAAATAAAAAAAAAAAAACAAAAACATAGCCAAAATCAAAAACCAACTGCGAAAAGTGCAAGTCGAGGCCTTTTTCAAATTGGCCCCGCGGTCTCGACTTGAGCCGCGGGCAAAACTCCTGTGTTTTGTTTTTCTCTTGTGGCTCTCAACAATTATAATGGCTGGCAAGCGTTATTTACTGCTTTTAACGTCGATTTGTGTGTCGCGTCACGCCTCTTCAGCCCCACCAGCAGCAGCAGCAGCACCCACCCACTCAACTCGCTGTCCAGACAGTTGCCGACAACTTTACGCCTCCCGCCCCCTTATGGGGTGTATGTGTGTGTGGATCACTGCGATTGTTTTCACTGGGCAGCCCCTTTGCCATTACCTCTACAGGGTATATTTATATATATGCTTCTATAGTCAATTGATCTTCGTTTTTATCTCTCCAGCAGTCTCTGAAATTCCATAAAAAACTCCCATTCTTTACCTATAACCATCTCTTTCTCTTTCTACAGCTATATAAGTCCTTCATTTCTCTCGCTCTCTCTATCTTTTTCTTTATTTGTAGCTGTCATTTCTTCCCTGTTTCTCTCTCTTGTACTTCTTCTTCGACTTACAGGGTATCTCATACGTCTACTCCGTATCGCACTTCCTGCATATGCGTAATTGTTGTTCCTATTTGTTGTTTTTTGCAGCAGTTGCTGCCGCTTTTTCAACTATTATAACTGGCTGCTGTTTCATGGTATCTTAAGTGGCTAAATAAACGCTTGCAGCCAATTTCGGAGCGAGTCGGAGTTGGCCTGAACGTGCTTCGGCTTGATTTGCATACGAATATGGCCCACAAGTGTTTTCGCGACTAATTTCGTATGAAAATTTGATTGCTCCCGATTAGAATCGTGTTCATTGTTTTGGCCGACAGACGCAGAGACAGACAAACGGACCACCCCCGTCCACACCCCCATCGCCCCCCCTTTAGTCAGCTGAGCGAGCGTTTGTTTGTTTCTTTCGGAATGAAGTAATATTTTTGCTTCTCTTTTTGGGCGTTCGAGTCGTTGGCCTTCCACTGTAATTATGTAGTTGTCAGTCGGAGTTGGCTTTAATTGCTGTTTACAGTTAGCCTTGTTGCGTGGGTGTTATGCGAGCCATAGGTTCACATATGACATACGATATATGGCCAACAGCTCTGGCAGTCGTCGGTTCCTTTGTCTGCCGATTAAGCAGATATCGCAGTGTCTTGGCAATTGCTAATTTGTGCAGCCATTTAAGATTGGTTCAGTGCTGCAATCTGATTCACGAATTTGAATATTTGATTATGTGTGTGTTGGGAAATCACTGCGAGAATATCTCGAAGAGCTGCAAGAGACTCGATTATTTATAGCCGCAGAAGTTTCATAATTCCATTTGGTTTCTTAGAGTGTGGGACAATTGGAACTAGAATAAATGGCAATAACGTGGCATTCATAGTTCATGTCTCAGTCCTCACAGTTCTCTCTCACTCTCACCATCTCTGTCTCTTTCAGTTCTTCTCGCTCGGGCTCCATTGATCTTTCTCTGCTGTTCCTTCTACTTATCTACCTCTCTCGCGCCTTCTCATTATCCCTCTCCTCATTCCTTTTGTTCTCTTCTCTGCTTTTCTATATTCCGCTCTTCTACGCGCTTCACATAAATTCAAATACCGCTGATGTTGTTGCTTCGCTTGCTCACTGATCTCTTACTTCCTGTTCAGACAAAGCAGCTTCATCAGTTAGTTAATTTATAATCATCCATTCTATATATACTCCGTTTAAACATACATACACATATCTATATATATTCATTTGAAACTTGTATTTAGCATAATTGATGCGATTCGAAGTGCTTTGGACTAATTCGCGTTAAACGCTTTTGTTTCTTTTCTCTTCATCTCTTTTAATTGCAGTGAAATTCACGATTAAATTGTGATTTTTTCTTTTTATCAAGAAAATAACGAAAATAGTTTTGCATAAAAAGCAAACGAACGGAAAAACGAATTAAAAGTCCCGCCAGGAACTGGAACTGAGTCGAAAACAGATAAAACGACGTAAAGGTCGAAGCAGCACAGCGGAACGGAACGCATGGCATGAAACGAATGGAACGCCCAGCGATGGCAGACATGCAAATTTATGCATTTTGAAGTCCAGCAACAAGAGCAACAGTTAAAACAACAACAAAAACAACAACAACGAAACACGATTTAAAGCAGATTTTAAGCAAATTAATTAAATTAACAAACACATGGAAATCGGAACCAAAAACAATTAGCGCCACACTATGGAAGCTGCCACAGCAACGCGAAGTCGACGAGCAGACGAAGTGGATGAGGCGGAGATTGAAACAGAGGCGGTGACGGTGACGGTGGCGGTGGCAATGGACATGGGCGTGGCCACAGAGGAGACGTCATTTAGCAACCAAGAGACTGATAAAGCGGCCATCACAATGAAGTGCACCAACGGAAGCACTGACATAACTAACACAACAACAACAGCAGCGACAGCAACAACCACATTGAGATTGGAGGATGTGGTTGCATTTGTCATGCCAGCAGTGGGCGCCACCAATCCACGCACCACCAAATCCGCTACGAAATCAGCGAGCAGCAGCCGCAGCAGCTCGCTAAGAAAACAAAAGCAAAAGCTCAACATGCTGGATGTGATTGGATGTGGTGCAGGAGGTGGCGGTGCGGATGGAGCAGACGTGGGTGCGATTGGCGGTGCAGCCGGCAATGATATGAAAATATCACAATCGATGACCTCGCTGCCAGCGGATGAGCTGCAGCAGGAGCGACGTGATGTCATCCAAGCCAAGCTGCATCTGGAGCGGCCCTACAACAGCCTCAAGGTAAGTGGGGACCAAGTGGGGACCAGTGTGGAGCCAGGTGGGAGACTCTGACTCTGACTCGTTTATGCTGCGTGCATAAATTTGCAATTGAGAGTTAAATATTTGTGTGCATGGCGCCTATCACTCTCTCTCTCTCTCTCTCTCTCTCTCTCTCTGCCTGTCTTATATGCTGTGTTCCGCACGCCAACAAGTTGAGCTGGTTCGCGCAGACTGTGCAGGTGGATCAGGTGGGTTAGACATGGCTTCAATGACATGTTGCCGTTAGAATATGAATTCTTGAGCTCGTTCTTGTCGCCAGCGTCAACGGAAATTGCTTTTAATAAATTATTAATCAATTTTAATTTCGTTATTAGCATGTGAGCGATTGTGTTAGAGAGCGAGAGAGGGAGAGGTATGGAGAGGCGTATATATAACGGTTCATAAATTGCTGTATATGCATGTGTTTTCATATGCCAAAACGTTCCACTTAAGCAGAGAATTTTGTTATACAATAGAAGCGTGAGAGGGAGAGTAAGAGAAAAAGAGAGAGAGAGAGAGAGGTGGAAATAGTTTTTATAGTTAACTTGAACAAGTTTTAACAACAGAATTAGTTTGCATAAATAAAGTCTTCTTTGTGAGATTAGCTGAAGTGGGTTTGGACAAAATTGTTGATACAAAAGACGATAAGTGCTATAAATGTATATTTAATTTTTGAGTATTAGATAAAATTACTATGGATATGTGATAAAACCAAATTCCGAGCATTTCTTATGCTCACTCACTCAACTACTTTGCTCAGCTCCCAAAAGTCGCACGTTTCATATTAGCATGTCTTGCAAATTAATCGAACATCGATTGTGTCAATGTATGATTTATCGATTTGGCTCGCATTCTTGAGCGAAGCGGAAAGTGGATTACATATTCACATGCTCTGAGCTGTTGTTCGGCTGTCTGGCGAATCGTTCAGTGAATGAGTCGGTGAGTCGAAGAGATGGAGATGCCGCTGCAGCAGCTGTCGATTATTCAATGCAATTAATTTCGCGTCATTCAATCAAATTACGTTTGAAATTCCATTTCATTTCGATTTCTGTCTAAGTCGACGACGAAGCTGTGTAAATGAGAAAATTTCCCCTGATTGTTGCGCGCACAAATAAAAATTCATCAATTAATTGCGCGCGCTTTGCAATGTGTAGCATTGTCAAGCAGATGAGGGTGGGGGCGGGGGAGAGAGGCAGAAGAAGTTGGCTCCGAAAATGGCTAAGCATATTATCGCGTCTATATTTGGCAGCTCAAATTACTCATTTATTAACAAGCATATTGAATCCGTCTCTTTCTCTCTCGTTGCAGAAAAACTCACAGAGCAGCAGCAGCAAGTGCTCCGGTGGCAACAATAGCAACAAAATGCACCGTTATTCGTGGGGCAGCGGCCACAGCCACAGCAGCTCGACCAGTCTGCACAGCAGCGCCACCTTGGGACTCGGCTCGTCGGGCAAAGACGACCTCTGGGCGGCCATACAAACGAACTATAACTATATTATGGACACAAACCTGCTCGATACGTGCAAAGAGGCACGGTTTGAGATTGAGGAGGCGCAGCCAACATCACGCGAGTCGAAATTTACGGGCAGCCAGTTGCATGTGAGTAGAGAGCGAGCGCCAGCTAGCGTTGAGTAGCTGCAACTTGCATGAGTACTAAACTGTGTTTGATAAGTTTAGTGCCTTAGCTAAACTTCACACCTATTTGTGCTAAAAATGAACTAAACTAGATTCGTTTCGATGATTTAATAAATGCCTATTATTTATAGATTTTGGATGAAACACAGCGGCCGGAGGGTTTGTGTGAGGATCCCAAGGAATTGCGTCGCTGGCTGCGCGACATGGAGAATAAATTGGAAAATGCGCCAACCATATCGGAATTGACGCTGTATTGTAATTCGGAGTTGCAGCGCCATCTAGCAGTACACTCGGTAAGTTTATTTTCCTATACTCGAAACATGCTGCCTAAGCCAAGGCGCAAATGTTGCAGCAACATGCGTAAGCAAGCGGCATGCTGCCAAGCGTTGAGAGTTTCGTAGAAATCGCTGGAAATAATTAATTTTAATTATTAATTGAGTTTTTAAATAACAAAAAAATTGTGTTGCGTAAGCCATGGTAATTGGACCCGTTTGAATTTTTCGGGTAATTTTCTCATAAAATGCTGCTGCTTATAATATAAAGACCAATAAATTAAACTTTCAAAGCCCAGAGAAAAACCTTCAACTCGAGTAACAGAGAGAGAGGGAGGGAGAGGGAAGGAAAGCGAGCGAGATATATATACAGTTGATAACAAGACAAAACCGAGTCGAGATACTAATCGTAGGTAAAAGTGTAACGAAGTGAGTAGAAAAATTACACGCATTTCATTTTGCTTTTCATTTGCAATGACTTTGAGTTTGTGCCACATGCGGCAGCCACTTGGCTATTGAGTCTCGGCCAGATTGTGTAACTGAGGCGATGATTGAGATCCCCCGTCCTCCAAGCTGCTACGACTTCCTCTCAAAATGTAAACCTTAGACAATGTTAGCTTGTTTTCATTTTCATTTATTGTACTAAAAAGTGAAAATTGCTTGTAAGAAAATATATATATAAAAAAAAAACAGCCTTACAATTGTTGTTGCTGCTGTTGTTGTTGCTGTTGCTATTGTCTGTGTCTGATAGAGCCCAGAGCTTGAGCTCAGCCTGCAGAAGCGGACGTCAGTGTAATTGCAACACCTTCCCAAGTTTTGTTTAATGTCTTTTTGGTAGGGGGATTATTATCTATCTATATGTACATATATATATTTGTATGTAAAATATAGTAGATGTAAATTATGCAATGAGCGAAGCCTGTGAACAACTATGTGAGTTATTTAGTCTCGGGCGGGGTGAGGGGGCAGCCTCGCGCACAAATCTAAGACGGAAGAGCTGCAATTGCTGCTTAGCCTTGGGGGCTTGGCTTGACTTGACTTCGCTTGGCTTGGCTTGGCAGTGCAACATTTTCGGTGCTGATTGAACATGACCATGACAGCTTCAGACAGCTGTCTGGATAATGTGATAGCTGACTGAGTGAGTGTGAGAGGGAGGGAGCGTATGTGTGTGTGTGTGTTATATAAGAAAGTCTTGCATTTTGTTGCCAAATCAGAATAAAATCAGTAAGGTAGTTAAGTTAGGGATATCTTTGTCTCTCTATTGCTTTCCTTATTGTATATTTCTCTTTATCTTTCTTTCTCTTTCGCTCTTTGTTATCGCTTATCTAATGTCATATATTCAGTATTTTTTGTGTTCTCCCTTGACCTTCACTTGATACCCACACAGAGATGGCCTCAAGAGTAGAAGCAAAATGAAATGAAACGGGATACATTCATCTGGAACATCTCAATCGCAATAGTGTTTCATATAATTCCACCTGTCTGCTTGAATTGTAATCAACAATTTTCGCACATTTAACCTTCACTTAGTCCAACTCTCGATTGCTCCCATTTAAATCACAGCTTGAATCTCTTTCTTAGATAGTTTCTCGAATATTTTCATTGCATTTTCTATTATGTATGTTGCATAACAATGCCTTGTTTATTTTACATTTTCCCGCTAATTGAGCATTCCATTTAGGCGGAATTCAGCAGGTCTCGTCGATCTGATCCCCTTTATCCAGCTAAAATGATGCATGTGGATTGCAGCTCCCACCCGCAGCTGTTGGCTCGAGCCACGAGCCAAATGAAAGCAAACAGCAGCAGCCAAAAGAAACAACAAACAGCGAACAGACAAACAGCAAACAATAACAATGCGAAATGTTAGGCAAAATATGTTTGTTGCATTCGCAAAGGAAACAAAAAAGCGACAAAAAACAAAATCGAAAATTGCAATCAGCTTGCAACTGCAGTGCATCGCCTCCGTTTTGGCCCACTGATTTACGACAATTGTTTTGTCACGTCGTCGATTGGCAACTAGAGGAAGCCTGGGTGGAGGGGGCCGTGTCGGGGTGTAGCCTATAAGGGTGGGGAGCCGATAGAGAGGAACTCTGCGAGCCGGCAGCCGAAATGTCAATTGCCCGAAAATGGTTAAACATATTTTCAATAAGTTGTTAGGCGTTTGTCTCTGTCGATTGTTGTTGTCTGGCAGGCAGGCGGCAGCAGCTCCCTCCCCCTGCAGGCCCCACCTCCCCGGCTGCCCCATCCACACCTGCAGCTGGAGCAGTTGTCAATACGGAGGATGCATTCGCTATGGACTCCACTCAATGCAGCCATTGGCGAATGGAAAGGCATGGGAGTATACCAGTGGGCTGGTGATAGACTAGCAGATACCCTGTACCAATAATCTCAACTGGAGTTCAGATCACTATATAAGTTGCTATAGATATACATATACATATAGAGAGGGTCGAATTCGGGGTTAGCTTTTAACAGAGAATATTCTACATCATATTGAAATTAATATCTGAATATGAATTCATGAAGCAAGTTTTCGCTGTCGACATACCCTGTTCTGCTGCCTGCTCAAGCAGGGTATACATATTTGTCAGCCAGCGGCTGATTATCTCTCAAATATGACTTCATGGCTCGCTTGTGGGCTGCGGGCCAGCTGCTGCTCCTCTGCGGCCATAACAAGCCCCAACGCACTCGAGTGGGGGACCTGCGAGCCCAGGCTTGGTCGCCAGCCCCCTTGGGTAACACTGAGGCTGCCAAATGCGGACTTTCCAAATATTAATTGAAATCTTTGCCACGGCGCGTTCTGGTTGCAAGAGCGTGTTGCAACGAGCGCATGTTGCGCGTGTCAGCTCAACAAGGATGTCTCTGTTAAGGCCCAGGCCCAGGCACAAAAATGGCCAAATGCGCAATGGCCTAAAGTGGACTGCGGGTGAGCGAGTTGCTTGGCTTGCAGATACCCTGAGAATAGTTTAGGGAAACCGTTAGCTCGTATCAGTATATGGATATGCAAACTTTTTCCAAAGAAAATGCTGACTATAAGATATAAGATATGACCAATAAACCCTATTGGTGAACAGCATAAGATTTGTTTACACTGTAATATGCCCTGTTCTGTTGTTGATTTGGTAGAAACCAATTGCTCGACCAAGAGATACCCTAGTGTATATATGTATGTATATGATTTCCCCTATATATTATCATAGGACGTATAGAGTTTTAATGGTTCCAGCCAAGCTTCCTGGTAAACCCTTTTGCTTACAGGGTATGAGGCACTGCATAGCTTTGCGTTTTTCTCCCAGTGTCCACAAGAAAAGTGAAGGTGGTTCGCCGCTATTGGCCAGGCCAAAGCGAAGCCAATGCAAGCCATAGCCAAAACGCTGTAACCTAATGACAATGACAATTGATTATGCGGGTTGTGCATTGCCGGATTCCAGTTTTGGGGCGCCCAGGAAGTGCCCGAGTTTGTCGCTAGTTTGGGCTTTATGGCGGCCATAATTTAAAGTCGCCGCCAATTCGATTTGGATCTGTTTTTGCGCCAGTTGTTTGTCCAATTCTACCCACTGACCATTGTTGCTCTCGTTGCTGTTGTCCTCCGCAATCTCAGCACTCGATTTGCATAACAATTGCTGGAACTAAACCTTTCGCCCAATAAGCTGGAGCGGCGGCAATCAAGTAGCTGCAGCCCAGTGGAGCTGCCTGGGGTCCAGCATATGCGCCAGCTGACCAATAAAACATTGCCGAATTAGCCATAAAAATCTGTGGATTTCGTTGCACTTTCGTTTGGCCCAGCAAATGAACCTTAAAATCAACTTTCCATTAAATGCTTGCGTTTTGTCTCTCTGCTGCGATTGCCTTTGCAGTTCGTATAAATAATCATGGAGTCTGCCTGCTCGACTGGGCATTCAAACTAACCGAGTTATATTAGCAACAGCTTCACACGCCTGACAACCCTGTCTTCTATTGTGAACTTAACACTTTTCATCTCTGTCATCCACTTGGATCAAATCAAGCGACAGGCAAATGCCAGAGCAACTTATGAAAACAATTCAATTTGAGTTTTGGCAAATGAAAACAAATCGAATGCCAATCCAATCGAAGCTCGAGAAAGCCTTTCTCCTTGACTCGACTTGGCTTGGCTTGACTTGACACTGTTTGGCAAACACGCCCACAACTCATAAGAGCATTTCAAGATCGGGCGACGGGCCGGAGATGTGGACAGATTACCAAGAGGGGGGCAGTTGGCACGAGCTGAAGCCGAGTTTCACTTTTCGCTATTGTTAATCTCATTTCGGCCGTTTCGTGATTTAAATTAACAATTAAAGTCGATAATTAACAAAATGAAAACATTGTAAAATAAAAACGAAAATGTAATAAAAACGAAAATGTAAAAATAAACGTAAAAAAAAAAAAGAAATAACAAGGCAACACCCCTAAGAAAAACAACAGCCACCACGAAATTAGAGAAAAAATCATAACAATCTATCAAAGTTACCGACAAATTTTCATGAGCCATACGTCAAATGTATGTGTGTGTATGTGTGTGTATGTGTGTGTATGTGTGTGTATGTGTGTGTGTGTTTGTGTGTGTGTGGCCATAACAATGCAGACGGAGTTCATTCAAAGCCAATAACAAATGCGAGATGACGACAACACGAGGCACCGAAATGAAGTCATTACCACAGACAACAAAGCCCCAGAGTCGCGCCCAAAACCCCAAAACCCCAGCTGATGAGGCTGGGCCGCCCCGACATGAGCTCGATCGAACGAGCATAGATCGACTGAGATTTCGTCATCGAGCTCGAGCTCGAGGTCCACACGTACCGACGGCGATTTGCAGTCCAAGTCAAATAAAATTTATGTCTCTCATAATTACATTTTCCAGCCGCATGCGGGAAAAATATAAAAAATAGCACAACAAAGGCGAACCGCAATCGAAAATATTTCAGCTAAAATGCTCGAGCTCCAAATGAAGGAAATCGAAACTAAAGCTCGATAACTGCAGCCCAATCGAAATGCCAATAAAAATCCATGAAAACTGAGAAGAAAAAGTTTACAATAAATTTCGGCTATAAAACTTAAAAAGCCAAAATCAACTCCTGAGCATTCAACTAACTTTCGGGCACAATTTATTTCGATATCGTTTTCGATTCCGATTCCAATACCCTGCGACAGTTCAATTGGAAGAAGGCATGTTGTAAGATATCGATATATTTAAAATATATATATATATTAAAGATGCAGATGATATATCGAAAGTTGATTAACTATTAATTGTTATCGTTTATTTCATTCGTTTATTCGATAACGATAAATACGAGATGTATTGAAAATATGATGCAGATTATTATTATTATCAGCAAATTAATATTCAGTGATATGTAGACTAGATTCATCCATCCACTGCAGTTCAGTATGTAGCTCTCGTCTATTTCCAGGGCAACTGCCAGTCGCGCACTCCCAACTGTATCAGTTTTTCCTAACGTTTTCTCAATTTTCCCGCAAAGAGCTTTGTGTTTTTGCTTTTTCGCGAGCAGCTCGCCTCGAACAATGAAAAATGCATGTACGTTTCGAGCGAATCATTCAGGTTCATCATTAGCAGCGCGATTCGGCGGCCCGAGCTGGGGAAAAGGGAAAGGCGGATGGTGTGGCAGCCACGTCTGCGGCTTAAGACTGCGAGTGTCGCCATTTAATTGGCTCAAATTCAAGACGCGACTCGGATGAGTGCCAATTGCCAAGAGCAGAGAAGGATGGCGAGGGGAGGCGGCGGGACTCTAAGCAGCTAGTGCCTTGGGCTTGCGCTTTAGTATGTTGTATTTGTTTCCTTTTTGTTGCCTTTTGCTGATTAATGAAGACAATATTTTGTTTTTCGCCACCTTGTTAACGACTTTATGCGATTTTTTGTTGTTTTTTTGCAAATGACTATGGAGAAAATTAAATTTATGAAATAGCTCATAAAATGATAAACAGTAGAAGGAGAAGGGGAAAAAGAAATGCATGAAATGACGTGAGGTTATGGTGGGAGCTGATGCGGATGATGCGGCTGCAGCTGCAGATGATGAGCTTGGTAGGGTTATAAATGTGGCCAACTTTGATATATGGCATAGCAGTTAGGAGCCGTTAAAGTGCGACCCACAGCTCCAGAGAGCGCACGGCCAGTGTAGAAAGTGTGTTGGGAAAACTCTCGACTGACCCACAAGCTGATTCATTTGAATGCAGAACGAAGAACCGATGCGACGCTCTGTTTGAGGTGATTGTTATTTTATTTAGCACTAAAGTGAGAGATCCTGTTAACTTGTTGAGTCAGCTAGTGTTAGTAGTTGGATTTGGCTTGTCATCGATAGGCATGTGATATCGATATCTTTACATACTGATTGCCTCCCTTCCTATTTGGCGGCCATCAATCACGAGTGCCTGTAACCTTTGTGATTGAATGCTATTTGAAATGTGGCACACACACGGAAGCAGACGCAGCGCGTTGCCTGCATCTGTTTCGAAGTGCATTTGCATTGCGTTCGAGTGCGCATTGATAAGAGGCAAATGGAATTTGAATTGCGCTCCAGGCACAAGAGTCGCTGCGTCTGGCTCCCGGATTGGCCCGGAGATGCAGCCGCATTGAAGATAGGCCATAAAATGTGGCTGGCACTGATCGAGCTGGCAATGGGAATGGAAAACCATTTGCCAGTCTGCCGAGTCGCTTGAGTCTGCTGAGAATTGCGCACGCATCGAGCGCTGCCAACTGATTGCAAATTGATTAATGCCAAAGTCGCGAAACGGGAGTTGACCAAATCGAATCCGCAATGGATCACGCGCCACTTCCTCTGGCTCTACCTGGGCTGACCTAGATTCGCGCCACAGCGACTCCCAGTCTCGCTCTCTCGCTCTCTCGCTCGCTGGCTCTTTCTCTATATGGCGGCAACTCTCTAAATTTATGTGTTTCGCTTGGTCCCAGAATTGTTAACAAGAAATTTAAGCGGCATTTGTCTGAAGGCCAAGAAATGGGCTTTTACTGCGTGGCTCTAGGTAGAGCCAGCTTAGCTAGAAGGTAGTCCATGTCTACTCTATCGCTGTGGCTATACGAGATTCATCTATGTTTCTATGGAACTGATGTGAGGCGAAGTGAATATAAAGTATGTTTTAAATAAGATTGAGGCGATTAAGTAGCACTTTGTTTGGCTAAATACTTAATGACATAGATGATGTCACTTGGATTGCTCAATTCGCTGACGAGAGCGGGCGAGCATTCCCTGGAGTTCTATTGAGCAGCCCATCCTTTGCATGGCACAGAGCCTCTCTCTCGCTCTCCAGCTATTCATACATATGTGTATATCTATATCTCTTTCTCTTCAACTTCCCCTCTATCGATATCTTATTCTCTCTCTCTCTATCTCTCTCTCTCTATCTCTCTCTCTCTCTCTATCTATCTCTCTCTCTCTCTCTCTCTCTCTCTCTCTCTCTCTCTCTCACTCTCTCTCTGCCTTATCCATGACTCTCTTCTCTTCTGCTCTCCGTATTCCATGTATACTCGCTCCACTTCTATCATTTGCAGGGTATTCAATCTTCGTCTTTATCTTTGTTCGCTTCATTTTCTTGTCTAAGCTAAGTGTATTTTATTGTCGGACATTGTCAATTGTTGTTGCCTGTTGTTGTTGCTGTTGTTGTTGGCTGTTGTCTTGTTAACGCTTTTTATTGCCTCTTCCAGTTGGCGTTTGCATTTCGGCTAGCTGCTTTATAAGTCTATTTGTCGTGGTCGCTCCATGCAGATGTATTTGCCAGATACATTCATTAGCCCGCTTTGCAGTTACACTTACCTCGCTGTTGCCGCCCTCCCCGTCTTAGCCGCCCCTTCGCGTCTACGCTGATTTATGCCCATTTGGCTGCATAATCTTTGGCCCGTCTAACGTTTCGTATTTAGACATTTCCTATAGTGTCACCCCACCTGGCTGCAGAGCCCCCTCCGGCCAGTCGCTTCCCGTGCATGTTTCTGCTCAGTTTTTGCGCACTTGCTTGAATTGTTTTTGGGTTAATTAAAATAACCAGGCAAATGAGCAGTTAGTCAGTTAGTCAGCTGGAGGCGGGCAGCGGAGGTGTGAGGGGTGAGGGGGCCGTGGGTCAGCTGCTGCACGACGTGTGAACAGCGACGGCGAGCCAAATTAAAACTACAAGCAGCAACAGCTCGCCGAGGCCCCATCTCGTTATGACTATGAATATGCAATGGGGCCTACGATGATGACGATGACGATGACGATGATGAGATCTAACTCTAAGGTTGGGCCAGGCCTCTCTCTCTCTCTCTCTCTCTCTGCCTCTCGCTCTCTTTGTTTCTCCCATTTCTAGCTGATTGGCTTCTTGTTGGCGGGGCGCGCCTGTGCGCAATTAGTTTGGCCCTCTGCAGCTGGCCCTCTTTTTAGCTATTTTGCTATTTTGGCACGTTATCAAAGCGCGGCAAACGAGTTTTTCCACACCCAATGCCAAAGCTCAGGCTGCTCAGGCTTGCTCCAGCCCATCTGCTTCGACAGTTACACGCAGCGAAAAATGTCATAAAATGTTTGAGTGTGTAATAGGAGCAACTATTAGTTGAGATTCGCTTTTGGGTAAGGCAGAATGTTGCCCGAAGAGTGGATGAAGCTTCATTCCTTCCAAGTGCTTCAATCCCTTCTCTCTTCAATCATTTAACGATAGCAGAGTCTGCTAGCTCTCATCTGCCTTTACTTCTACTCCTACAATTTTTCGCTCAGTGTATTTATGATGTTCTTCTCTATTAAAAGTTTAACCCCCGCTCTGCTGCGCTGCTCCCCTGCTCCCCTGCTCCTCTGCTCCGCTTTGCTCTGCGCTTTGTCTCTTGTTTCGTGATTGTTTTAACAAACATCGTTTGGCAGTTGGTTCTATTCTCGTTGCACTTGGCCCGCACTGAAACTGGTTGTCAACTGTTGCAACTGTTGCAACTGGGCAACATCAGCAAATAAGGGAAAACTTGTCGGCTTGGCATGGCGTTTCCTCAGAGTGCGCACTTCTTGGAAAAGCCAAGAAGATGGAACAGAAACCGAAACAGAAACAGAAACGGAGAGACAAAAAGAATCTCTTGCATTTCCTTGGGAAATATTTGTGGCATTTGTCTTTGATTTGATTTGATTCGCAATGCGCAATGCGCGAACTGCAGCGATTCTTCCTGCTCCGGTTCAGTGGCACTTTTACCATGATCTACTTTGCCTTAGAGAGTGTCTCTGCCTCTCTCTATGTTTTTTATTGTATCTCTCTCTCTCTCTCTGCTCCAAGTTTGGCCAGCCACAAATCGTTGCCAGGAAATCCGATTTGTGGTAAAAGTTGTTGCGGCTAAGCGCATTTCGTGTGGGGCTTCTTGGTGTGAAATCTAAGCAAGTTATGTTGCTGCGTCGGGTGGGTGCTCGACTTGAGTCCAGTGTTAATCGACAGCTTATATAATAGGGGTCACTGCCTTCGCTTAGCGGATTGCTTGTGCGAAAGAAAGGCGATAGATCGGAATATGTTGAGATATGTGAGTGCAGCAGGGAGTGATGAAAGTCATATGGACTATTGTTATAATAGCTTACTAAAAGTCGTATAGAAAACAAATAGGAAAGTGTTACTACACTATATGAGATCCACAAATTTACTCTTGACTTATCTTTTCATTCGCATTAACTTGCTCAACTCGAATCTGCAACTTTATCCAGTCATCATTGCAAATATCGATAACTAGCAATCGATAAGAGCAGTGAAGAGCACTTTCAAAAAATTTGTTTACCCTATTTCTTCACATTGCCATTTCTCATGAACTCTGGCAACTCTTGCAGCTCGCATTCGTACTTCCCTCAGCACTCGCATCTCAATTCAAGCTGCGAATTGAACAAATCGATGAATGCATAATCATCTCATTTGCATTTAGCTATCAGCAGATGAAGATCATAAAGGCACAGCAAAAGGATGCAACATTTGTTGGCTTAGCACTCGAATCGAGTTGATTCATTAATCATGCACTCACACACTCACTCACTCATTCATTTTGTTCATTTATTCACTTGTGCCGTGATAGTTGAGCTCAGCTCCAAGTGCAAGTTCAGTTTACAGATTTCTTCTCTATATCTCTCGCCTGTATATGATCTTTCATTGTAAATTGTGGCACGTTCGCCTTCTTGGGGCATGGCCTGGCTGGCCTGCTGAGTGGGTGGCTGCTAAATGCCGTTATGCACAGCTGCAAAACAGCGCTGAAAAGTGGCAGCAACAATTGTGCGTGGGTGGCCCATAGCAGCAGCAGCAGCAGCAGCAGCAGACAGCAACACTCCATGACTCCTGCTCAAGCTCTGCTCTGACTGCTCTGACTGCTGCTTCATTAACACGCGCTCATTGTGTCGGTTCGCTTTGTTTGCAGCTTTTTGCTGCTTTTGACAGTCAACACGCTGAACTTCAAAGCGCAGCGATTAATCAGAGAAAGAGACAGACATATACATAATGCATATATATTTGTATGCATAGATACATCATGTGGCCAAGATTCTGTGCTCTGGCAAAAGCAATTCACACCAAGTTTCACTTGGAGGAGCCGCTCGTAAATCATCGCCCAGGCAGGACTTGTGGGCGTTGCCAGCGTCCATTAGAAGCTTACGCAGGCGCAGCTGTCGCAGATCTCACAGCTCTCAGCTCTCAGCTCTCAGCACTCAGCACTCAGCTGCAACAATCTGATGCAAGTTTCTCTCAGCTGACAGGCGTCGAGTGATTTGCTATTTTCCTATGCCGCCAGATTGGCGTTTTGTTTGCCGTTTGATTGTTGCTTTGTTGCGTTGCTCTTGTTGCTCTTGTTGCTTTTGTTGCTGCAGCTGGAGATTGGCCAGCGTTTTGCGGTTAGCCCAACTTTATGGAGCACTGGGTCAGCAGCAACAGCAACAGCAACAACAGCAGCAGCAGAATGCACTCAACTGTATAAATTCTATGAAAATTGTTTATTGTTCAGTGATTGAAATCAATTTGGCGTGCGAAATGCTTGCGCAAAGTCTAGAAAAAGTAAAAAAAAAGAAACTCTTTAAGCAAATGCACAACAATCGCCATCTCAGCCATCAAAGCGATCTCAATGGACTCTCGAGCAGATCTCCATGTCGAGATCTTGTTAATCATTTTGCAGTTCAAAAGTTCAGCGATTTTGGTGCATTCCAAATGCCTGCTGTGGGCTTTGCCACTTTGTGTATACCCTGTAAATATTGTATTGAAAGATGGGGTATACTTGCTTAGCAGAAATTAAAGTCATTGCTCGGGGGTAGCAAAACTGTTAATGTAACATGCAAATGAATCTAAATATATATCATATTTTGAGCTATGATAGATCTGAAATTATAAATTGTGAATATATGTATATAGAAACTATTTGAATGTTATCCACAATTGCCAGCTGCTGCGCTGCAGAAGGCCTTGCTGGGCCATTTGCTAATGTTAATGGTTAACATTAATGTTAATGTTAAGCGCGCGGCAATTGAGATTTCGAATTTCGCAGTTTATCGAGGTCTTTACGGAGGTGCCGTGATTCGCTGTAAAAGTTTATGGCCCATTTGCCAGTGCATTCCTCTCGGACTTGTGCTCCAGATATTATGCAAGGCGCATTCTCATTATCGAATTACCATCTGGCACGTTTCTAATAGCCAAGTTGTTCGATTCTTGGCTGCTGCTGCTGTTGCCTTTCATCTATTTGGTTGCAGCTATAACTTTCCAACCACGCAGTTGCAGTTGCTGCTGTTGCTGTTGCTGCTGCTGTGGTTCGATTATTATTTTTATTGCTCGACTGTGGCATGCCGCAGAGCGCATCGACAGCAATTGCCAAGATTGCGTCCTCCTGCACAGAGTCTGTGGCTATTGGCATTTTGTGTTCATGTTTTATCTGCAGCTCCTGCAGCAGCAGCAGCCGCAGCGGCAGCGGCAGCGGCAGCAGGAAAATGCGGAAAATTGTTGAGCTAAACTGTGATGCCTTGAAATGGAAAACTTTACGACAGTGCAACGCATAAGCTCGCTTATCATTTGTCCCATCTCTCGCAGCACAGAGCGCAGAGCTGACAGAGAGAACTCGAAAGTTGTTGTTGGATCTGTGTTTTTGGTTTTTGCTTCTTTACTGCAGGCAATTCACTTTTCTATTTATCATGCGAGTGGAAAATGGGAAATTAAAGTTATTGTCGAGAGACAAAAAGAAAGCAAAGAATAGAAAACTAGCGCAACGAACTGCGGCACCACCGGCAGCAGCAGCTGCTCAAAAATGCCTTGGAAAGTGAACTGTGGAAAGAGGAAGCAGCAGCAGCAGCAGCAGCAGCAGCAACAGCAACAGCTCGCATGTTGTGTTCCATAAACAAGTAGCTAGCAGAGCAGGGAGGAAGATCACATACTCTAGAGCAAGAGAATGAGAATGATAACTTGAAAATGTTGTGGTATACGTTGAATTGATATGGAACTCAGATATAAATATGAAAAATCATCTCATTTCTGCAGATTTCTAAAGATATATTCCACAAAATCAGAGAATAGATTAAACTGGAATTGAATTGAAAGGGAATACCTATATTATATATTCGTAAAGATGATCTATTCTCGGCTTTTAGAGTAGTTCAGCTCAGTTCTCGGAATATTCCTAAAAAAAGAAAAGCAAACAAGAACTCCAACCGCTTTACTCATAAGCTGAGGCATAAATGTTGCTTGGCTGCCAAAACAATTAGGCAACGAATCAACTACTGTTTTGGCCAAAGTGAACTGCCAAAATGCTGGCAGCTGGCAGTTGGCTTCCTGTGGCTTCAGTTTGATGTGGGCGGGTGAAAGCAACAACAACAGAAACAACAACTAGAACAGCCAAAGTTGTGCCTTGTCTTTAGCTGTGCCTTTTCGTTGCCATCAATTAGAGACGTAGCTGAAAACTGGGCCTCACTCCACTCCGAGTTGGCTGTCCGACGGACCGAGACCTTGCGCTTGAGACTTCAATTAAACTGAGCTCAGCCAGTGGGGAGAATCGTGCATAGACAATATTTATCAATCTCCATTATTCTAACTGTATGCACCAAAGTTGACTTTCAGTTATGTGTTTATAAAGTAGCTGCTAAAGGATTGGAAGTGCAGCGGGTATAACTGACTGATCTGATGCGCTGTTTCCAAAAAGAGAGAGAGATAGATTCATGAAAGCAGAGATTATTCTAAATGTCTATAGCTAGAGTCACTCTGACTCAGATATATCTCACTGCAATACAATACAATTGCATTGATGCCAATTGCACTCAACCAATATACCTTCTCTGAATACATACTGCCTGACAGTGCATTGAGCCAGAGAACCGTCACTGAACCTAACCTGGCTAAAAAGTCATAACAAACGCAGAGTTCAGCCGGCAGTTCAGTAGAACGCGCGCACTTCCATCTCAAAGGGGAGGCGCAAGGCGAGAGCTGTGTGATGGGAAGGGGGGAGGGGGTGTAGGGTGGTGGTTGGCAGCCGCTTTGGTCGGTGCATGCCGCAATGAACTCGCAACTTTTAACTGTTTTTCCACGCCGTCGTCGTCTGTGTTTGCGATTTGTGAAAGCTTCTGCTTTAGCTTCTGGCCGATGGAAAATGAGTTTGCGCTGCGCTTCTAGTTGCCGCCGTCACGGCTCACGGCTGCCTAGCTGCCGGCCTGTTAGCTGCTAGCTGTTAGCCATGCCGCTTGGCCAACAAAAACAGAGTTCTGCAAACAATGCATAAATTGTGCGCAAGCGAAAAGGCCAAAGCGACAGAACGCGAAAGTAGTTCAAACTCTCCCAAAACGATATGCAAATATCAACTTTTTGGTTAGCCAGGCTATGGCCGTGGCTGTGGCTAATTAACTGCCAGCTGTGCTGATCTACGACTCGTAGATAGGCCACAATATGAACTGCCACAAAGATATGATCCGATATGAATTCATTTCATTCATTTTCTATAATTTCATTTTGTTAATTTTTCTCTCACTCTCTCAATTTTGAATTTTTTTTCCGTTTATTTTCAGGTAAGCACAAAATCAACTTTTACCCGCAGCTGATCTTTTGCGTTTTACTCGTATTTTTATTGCCACGTAAGTAGCACGAACCATAAATCAGGAGAGAAGAGAGAGAAAAAAGCACAGCTGATGTGTGGGGTGGGGGGATGGGGAGTTGGGGAGGGAACTCTGTCGGCTGCTACTAAATGCTTTGATGTCAAAATGTTGTTATGCAAAACCCTTCAATGTTGCCCATGGACAGCACGTGAGCGGGTCTCGATATGCGGACAGAGAGTGGGAGAGAGTGAGAGTGAAAGATGAAGATAAACAGCATAATTAAGCAAGAAGAATAAGTCGAAAAGGAAGACAGCTGCAGCTTGATATTATACTTATATTACTTGAGCATAGAAATCTATGGATGAGAAGTTGACCTCGTGAGAGTTGTAAGCTGTGTAGAATTGAGCAATAATTTCATCAGTTATAGCTGGACTAGACAGCTGAAATGGAAAAGAAGTATTCTTATAGGCCAATCGTTATCGTTAATTTATCGATAGTTCACTCAATGCCTTTGCACATTAGCTTGCTTTTCAACCCTAACTGAATGAACAGATTGAGAATATGTGTGATTGCGCATAATTTCAATCAGTCCCATAGTACTAGAGTGCAAGGGCGGCTGCACTGAGTGCGCAGTAAGTGCTTTTTGAATACCTATGTTTGTAGTGTAGTGTATGCATGCGTGTATACAGCAAGAGTAGAATAATGGAACATTCTTGAGTAGGATACAGCGAAGCAGCTAGCATGAAACAAAGGAGAAGTAAAGACATATATTTATAATATAGCATATGTTTCAGCAGAAATATATATCATTTTTAAGTTGTTGAATCTTGTCAGCAATGAGTGATGGCCTTCAACCTGACTGAAGACTAGAAAGACTATACATATATAGATTATATGTTTATATGTATTGCAGCTCGATAAGCGGAAGTACTCAAGCAGAAGAAAGCAATGAGGTAGCTTTGGGTATATTGCTTAAATAAAGTTTGATGATATTAAGAAACTGAGTTGACAGCGCGAAAAAGAGAGGGAGATAGAGGGTGGCATAGGGAAAAGGCAAGACGAGGCATGGCTTGCATGCTTAGGGTTCGGCTTATAAATGAGCCGCATTGTGTGAGCTGGGCAAACGATCGATATAAATAAGCTTTGTAACAGCTGACCGAGATCTACCTCTCTGTCGCCCCCTCCCCCTCGCTGGCTCTCTGCTTAACTCTGTAAACAATTTGTCTCGACATTGTGACAAATGTCCAAAGATTCATCAAAGTTTTACGAGTTTTCCCGTTTTCTTTGGCGTGATCGAGCCCTACGACTTTACGGCCTCAAATTTGCCATAAACCTTTATTTTTTATATAGTTTTTTTTTTCTTTTCGAAACAATTTTACGCATCTTTTTTCGGGCATAAAATAAATTAATGTGCTTTGGGCTCTCAGATTTTGTGCAATGTTTTACAATATAAATAATTGGGCTTGTTATGAAATTTACATAAATTTGTTTACGCATTGAGGCAGGCGCGGTGCAGGAGTTGGGGGTTCTACATGGCCTTTATATGGCTGTTTCTCTCCCTCCCTCTCTCTCTCTCTTTCTCTCTCTCCCCCTGTGTTTTGACAGCTGCGAGCCATTCTCAAGTTTTCTCAATGTGTGTTGCGATCATTTGTCAAATCTTGTTTTTCGTTGGCTTTTATCTGGGAGATTGTCTGGCTTTTCAGCTGTGGCTATCACCGCCCGCAGCTACTTTGAATTCCAATTTGATATCAGAAATGATTTTAAAATTGTGAAAATTAATCAAAAGCAAAAAAGGGTAAAAAATTGGCCTGGCCCTTGCATAACATTAGTTAAAAAATTGAGCTTGTTTTGTCTTTTAATTGTGCTTTTCGCATTTCTTTTCTTATGTTTATGATTAATTTGCAGAGATTATAAAGCGAGGCTAACATTAAAAGACAATTAGCAACGCTCGCTTGAGCGACTGCTCACGCAATATGCAAAGGAGTTTTTTGTTTTAATTAAATTGCTAAAACTTAGTGGAAATTATTGTTAAAATAGTGTAGAAGGCAGACAATTAGGTTAGAGTATTATAGGCTGAATGGGAGAGATGATGGAAGAGAAAAGTTCCATGAGCATATGCCACGTGAGTGAATGCATATTCCATAGGTAGATCGATGTTTCTTAAAGAACCGTTTTAACACCTTTGAACTTGCAGGTGGCAAAAGTCAAAGACCCTTGAAGTCAGCTCAAAAGTCCCTGAGAAAGAAATGTTCTGCCAGACATTTCCTACGTCAACGTTAATGCGCGAAATTCCAGGCAAACAGTAATGAACAATTTAGCACCCACACAAATATGGCAACAGACACATACATATGCATAGACACGGCTACAATGTAGCTAACAATTAGCATCTGTGTTCTGTTGCCTGCCATAAAAACCCAAAAGATTGCAATATGCGTGAAGAGCATAGCTCAACATGCTGCTCAACAAGTTGCAGCATGCTGCCCAGCAGTATGCGTGAAGAAGATTCGTAAAGTCCCGTAAGGCTGCGCAGCATATGTTGCCAAGCGTGAAGAGTTCAGCAAATGAAGCTTGGCAACATTTGCCAAGGTGGCTTAAAACGTTGCAGCATGTTGCCAAGCAGGCAACATTCTGGAAGAAAATGTACCACAGCAACAAATGCTGGCAATCAACATGTATGAAAGAGTTTTAGCAGTACAGCGCAACAAATGTAGCCAAGGACAATACTTTCATTCGAGCAGCGCAACAAATGTAGCCAACTCAAATATGTTGCGAAGTAATCGAACAGAAATGTTGCAAGCGTTTTGCTTGCTTCGAACATGTTTGAGTCACGTTTGCGACTACAACTCCAAGCGGCAGCACGCAACACGCAACCCGCAGCATGTGTACGTGTGTTGCCGTTGCTGTGAGTGCGCGCCTGTGTTAGTGTGTATCTCATGGATACGCGAACGCGCAGATAAACGCGCCAGGCCATAAGCAAAATGTATCTGCGCAGTGAGCGGCGGCCTCAGTAACACGCGAGCGCTACTCCAATGCAAACGCCGACACGGACGGCCGAATGTCTGCACCAGACGCATGAAAACAAAAACGCGCGCGTTCGATTCGGCGCATTTTCCGCAACAACAACAGCAAAAAATAATAAATGAATTTATAAATTTTAGAAGAGAATTTATAAAGTGAGAAGTGCAAAAGTTTTGTTTACTGAAAGCATTTAACAGCATTTCTCCACGTAAATAGAAATATATAAGAAATACATATACAAATATGGAAAACTGCTGAATATGAAAGTGAAGTTCAAACTGAATAAGAACGAAATGCCAGCATAAAAATTCCCTAGAAACACACACACGCAATCTCACACACACACACACATACATGTAGGGACGCAAGCCGGGGCAACTGTAGTGCATATAAATACGAGTCGAAGTTACGAAGTTTCAGGCGGCATTTTCTGTTTGCCTGCAAGAGCGCATACATATATGTGCATACATACATACATATGCGTGTTTGAGTGTTTGTTCTTTACCCCAACTCCGCGTGTTTTGCGAACCCAGAGAACCAGTACGCGTCGTTGTATTAGTGAATGTAACTGTGTGCGTGTGAAGCGCTTGCCGCCGCGACTCTCTCGCATGAACTAAAACACTAAAATTTATAACAAAACAGAAAAAAAAGAGAAAAACTCAAGAAAGTATAAAACAAAAAGGTAAACTACCTACTTTACTCTGCCCCTGCGAAGCAGTCGCAAAAGTGTACGCAAAATATACCGAAAATATCAGACAAAGACATATAAAAGGACCGACCATCCATATATACATATACTCGAGCTATATATACATATATACAGCGGCAGATTTCTTGAATTGAATCTTGCCCTGCTCTGATTTACTGCCTCCACCTCTTTTTTGGGCACTTCCTCTTCAGCGGCAGCTTCCTTCGCTTCGCCTGCATCAAAGAAGAGAAGAAAATAAAATATCTCGTGGATACGTTTTCCCTCTCTCTCTCTCTTTCTCTCTATCTCTTCTTTTTCTCGGTCTCTCTGTTTCTGTTTTGTTTTGTTGTTTGTGTGTTTGTCGATTATTCAACCGCATTGGATTTAAGCGACATTAACGCAATTCTACACAGAAAATACGCCTGGTAGGTCTCTGATGTCTGATGTCGGATGTCTTATGAATTATTACTCTTATTACAGTGCTCACTCGCTAATTGAATTGAATGGCCTTTCAAGTTGTTTTTAATTTGCTAAGAAAATGCAATACAAATTAATGAATAATTTTAAAGAATTTATGTGTGAATATATTTATACTTGAAAATATATTTTATAAATTGTCTAGTTATTATTATGATCTAACACATGAAATGAGTTATTTAATTATTGTTTACAAATACCAATTGAATTTAAATTATATGGTTAAAGAACCTTTGGAATATGATTAAAAAGTAAAAAAAAAAAAATAAAATAAATAAATAAAAGTTAGCAACTAATTATTATTATTTAATTAAATTTAATAATAAATCTCACGCGATTCTTGTATACAAAATTCACTATTAGCGAGTGTTTACTGTATATATACAAATTATATATATTTTTATATAATATTTCTTATTCATTCTCTTGAATTTGTGAGCACCTAGCAGCTTTTATGTTGTATATGAGAAAGTCAAAAGCGAGGCATATTCTTTGCATA
The DNA here is from genome assembly GCA_035047565.1 of Drosophila mulleri. Lineage (NCBI taxonomy): Eukaryota > Metazoa > Arthropoda > Insecta > Diptera > Drosophilidae > Drosophila > Drosophila mulleri. The sequence goes on along the minus strand of JAWNPK010000049.1, from coordinate 16,552,924 downwards.
TGCTGTGCTTCTTCTTCTTCATTAACTTTTTGGTTACTTGGCGATTTTCTATATTTTCTATAGGTCTAGCCACACATATAGCAGACATTTGCGTAAAAAGTCGTGTGTGTCGCGTAAAAAAGTGACAAAAAAAGATATGATACATATATGTATGTATGTACATCTATATAAGCATATGCGTATATATATGTAGATATATATTCGTATATATAGGTTTTATACAGCCATAGCTGTGCTTTGTAGTTCTGGCAAATGTGGAATTTAGGCGACATAAAGTATTTTTTATTTATTTTTTTGCTTATGTTAATTTATAGTTCTTTACTTTTTTTGAAATTGATGGTTGCTGAATTGTGCGTAATTATCTTAAATCCTTACTTGCAAAAAAAGAAAGATGAAGGAAAGAAGAGGAAGAGAAACACAAGCAATTTATTTAAATAGTGTTTAATGCTAATTGCCACAGCAGTTGGCTGCCTCGCAGCTTGAGTTCATTCGAGTAAAATCTCTGCTGCTTCTTCTCCTATATTTTTCTCACATATGTTTCTGTAATTGTTTTGCGTTTTTTAACAGTTAAACTGCCTCTCCTTCTGTGTTGAACCCTTAAGCTTGTGGAGTGTCAAAGCCGCAACCCTAAATACTTGAATTGCAGCTCAACATCTGTGTTGAAGTAAATTTGCAACATCCTGTTGCACATAGGCTGGCAACGTCCTTTATACAGCCATTGACACAAATTAACACAGTTGACTCACCCCGAGAGCTCTTTGCATCTCCCCCTGCCACCCGCCCGCCCGCTGCTGCTGCCGTTGCCCTAGAGCTAAAGCACAACAATTGCCCATGATAAACCCAAAACCCAAAATCCAAGTCGAGTCATAGCTATGGTGCAGCTGCTCAAATTGAGCCTCTTGTCACAGTTACAGATACAGATACACTCATATAAAGGTACAGATACAGATACAGATACATCTACAGTCACAGCTTTTAACACACGATGACGATGACGATGACGTCGCATCTCATTGCGTTTTTATTTCGTTTCGTTTGGTTTCGTTTCGTTTCGTTTTTGTCGATTGCGTGTTTTGGGCAACAGCAATTGCCAGGCGAGCGAGGGTTGCTTCAATTTATTGTGATTGTTGTTGTTGCTGTTGCTGTTGCTGCTGTTGGCACAACAAAGCGCAGCAATTAAATTTGATGGTCGTGTAGGAAACCTGCATTTGCCAGCTGTGTGAAGGTGTTTGCCATTCTATTTATACACTTTTGTCTGATGTGGGTATAATGGTTAGAGTAGAATGTTTGCCAGGGACTGAATTCATATGGGCATTGCCTGGGACGAGAGGAGAAAATATTGGCTGTATAGAGTACGAGATATCTATGGGGGTATATGGACTTTTGAATAGTTGAGATAAATAACTGTGAGGCATATATCCATAGTGGTCTATAACAGCACTTTCTGTTTACGATCGCTAGAACTTTCCCAATTTCCGGATACAAACTTCAAGTGAATATATTGCCAATAACAAAATGAGAAACAAATATATTTTAATACAATAATATTTATAATATGCCTATCTTATCTATCTATGTGGGAAAGTCCATGCCTCTCTTTTGTGTATAACTGAACCGGTTCTATCTAGTATAGTTTATTTAGAGTTTAATCTCTTTATTAACGGACGATCACGACTTAATTTAAGAGATAAAATAATCAAATTGATACAATTTCATCTGCTTCCGCCTTTTCCCACATTTCCTGCGCAGTTGCCTATTCCATTATGTAGGGCATTTAGCATTCGTTATATCTGGAGATTTCTGTTCCATTCTTCTATTGTTGGTGGTTGATTTAGTTCTCGAAACTTTAATCAAACGTTGGGTCTACTTTGCTGGTTATATTCAATAAGTGCGGCGAGTGTTGATAGAGTCGAGCCTCCCTCTCCCATTCATCGATTATTTTATGGCCTTCTTCAACCACCCACACACACACAGGCACTCGCACACACACACTTGTTGTTAAAAATACTTTTCCCAACATCAAAGTAATTGTTATGAATGTCGCCCTCTATGCTGTTGGGGCTCTGTGGCTTCGGACTTGTCACTCGTGCCACAAGTTGTTGCATTTTGGACCTGAATCCAAATGCAGTTGCCCTTTACCTTAACCCGTCTCTCTCACCATCTCTCTCTCTATCTATCTCTCTTTCACACACACTTGGCGCTTCCTTCACTAATTTTCGGAGTTTACCTTTTCGACTTTATCAGCTGCTGTTTATCGTCGCTTCTTATTGAATTTCGGGCGCAGTTCGTTGAGCTCTCCTCGCTCTCTCTTCTTTCTCTCTCTCTCTCTATCTCTTGCTCTCAGTTGTTGGCGCGACACACTCGTGCTACGGTGCTGCTTCTTCTGTCTGGCCTTCCTGGCCTCAGGTTCTTGAATTGATTTCGTTAAGTTTAACTTAAAACTTGTTTGTTTTGTTTTGTTTTTTTTTTTTCTTTTCCAAAACTGGTTTTAAGGACGTTTCACGCTGTTTTTATTTTGTGCAAACTTTGCATCTTGCAACGTGCCTCTTCGATTTACGTAAGTTTTCTTATGACTCACAGTGAGTTCTCTCAGTTGGTTAAATATATTTCGAAAACGAGCCGCAAAGTCTTGGGTATGCTGGAGTGCAGTATTGAGATTAGTTGTAGTCGTTTATTTCTGCTTAATTCTGATTATAAATCAATATTTATATAAGAAGTTTTCAGTGTAGTCATCTCTCAGCCATTTCCCATCAACCAGATGTTGTTGGCATATTTTTGTGCGAACTTCAGGCATATTCTATGCTCTGCATATGTTGGGCCTTGCGAGTTGCTGCGGCTCGGCTGTCATGACTAGGGATAACATTATGTTAGACATTCCGCATCTGGCAGTTTCAATTAACGCATAAGAAGCATCTGCCCTTAGCCTCCCCTCCCCTCCCCTCCAACTCCGCTCTCAGCTCGGGCTCAACTTGATTGCTGTCTGCCTGAATGACAAACGCGCATTCGCGTTTGGCTGACAGTTTTCTTTGGACTTTTTGTTGTGTTTCTCCTGCCGCATGCCGCGTGTGTGTGCCACACGTGCCGCAGAGACCCCTTTGGGCCATTTGCTGTTGCAACTCATTTGCAGAATGTTTTCCCAGTTTTTCCAGCTGCGGGCTAAACAAATGCAAACGTAATCATCAAAGTAAGTGGAAATAAATGCAGCGAGCGCAATAAAAACAAATGATAAAATAAAGATACAACAACTAGCTGGGAGAACCAAAAGGGTGAGAGAGAGAGAGATAGAGAGTCGCAGAGAGGGAGGGAGAGAGTGTGTAGTAGGGTCATTAAAGCCTCTGTCTTTGCGCAGCCTCAGGCAACATATTTTATGATCATAGCGCAAGGTAAGCGACTAGAGACAGGAAACAGGAATCTTGAAAGACTGGACGAGAGAGCGGGAGAGAGAGAGAGCTAGTGGGAGCGGGAGGCAGAGTGAGAGAGCGCATAGAATCTACGTAGCTGGCTCCATGCTGGCTGTTAATATTATTTAAATATCTTGAGAAGATTTATGCATTTGGCATGCCTGCTGACAAGCCGTTTAGCCAGTTGTTAATGAGATTTGGCTTATGAGATATACGCAGCGATCGCCAATCGATCGTCATTTTCCAACACGCCCGAATCGACGAGGAAAATCGAATCAAAAGAAATGCCAGCAATTTGAATCCAATCTGGCAAGCAATTTGACTGACTGTTTGGGGCCTGGCCCACTCGTTGACATTGAAAGCGCAGCTCATTCCAGAAACAATGAAAAGTGAAATCTTCGGAATGAATAATGTCTATCTGCTAGCCACTTCTTCAGCTCACTTCACTGTTGTTGGAGGCTGATCACAAGAAAGCGCAGCAAATTGCCTCAAAAAAACACAACAAATCAAATTAATAATCATGTGTCTTCAATGCTTCGGTGCTGGAGCTACCAAAAATTCGTGCTCCATTCGAAATTGATGCTAGACGCCTTCGCAACGAATGCGACGCCCACTTCACCAATACGAATTCGTTTGGAATTTGCACGTAATTTCGATTCGAAATACCCTGTAAACATTCACTGCTTTCTGAGTGAATGAGCGGGCATATAGAGAGTGAGAGGGAGGCTAGCTGAGATTGAATGAGATGAAATCCATACCTAAACTAAAGTTATTGCTAAGGGAACTTCTTTCGCTCTATACATAGTAATTTCATACAGACTGCATAAATAGGGTATCTCTTCGTCATTCATATTTGTCTCATGTGCTCTCACTTGTTTTAATGTTTTCTTTTGCTTGTGGCCTGTGCCATAAGTCCGAACGGCCTCATTATTTTCGGGGGTAATGAGATTTTTAAGTATGCTGGAAAACGATTTGTTTTTCCTCGATTATTATTATTTTCTCTCCCTCTTTCACTCTTTCTACCTCTCTGTCTATTGGCTATTTGCTTAAAGTGGTTTTTGAGTGGGTTAGATGAGAGTACGTATGAACGCTCTAATAGGATTTGTAAGTGCATTAAAAATAAGTTTTACTGGACTAACCACGAGCATTATCATAACAGAAGGTTAATCTGAGCTGCTTGATTGAAAACTATACTGAGGAACGCAGCTCATTTATTATAATAGATCAATCTGGAGAGGTATCGAGATATTTATTGAATTTTGTGTTTGAATTTTGGGTTTGAGTTACGGAAGCATGTTAGATCTATCTGGGAGCTTGTCGCAGCTTGACAAATGTAAATATTTTAACTGTTTTTTGGGCACGACTCGCTACGGCAACATTAATCATCTATCGCTGGATCTTTGCATCTGGTGAGAAGTTTTTTTCTCTTCGTGTATGGTTTTTCAAGCCAAAACAGCCTTGGGTCGAGCTGGCTAAATCGATTTATGGCTTGTCTTCTGTCTATGTTCTGTAATTAGTGAAATAGTAAACTAGTTTCTGCCACAAATGTTGAGAAGCCGTGGCAACATGTTGCGAGGCTGGACACGGCGACAAGTGTGTCGAGTCGCGTTTGAGATGCAGTCAGAGTCGAGTGTCGACAGCGTTGAGTGTTGGACAACAGCAAAGCGAGCAAGGAGATTGAGAGAGAGAGAGAGAGAGCGAGAAAGAAAGAGAGAGATGAGGAAAATGTAGAAACGAATTCAAGCAATGCTCGGACGACAATTCCAGGTAAAACAGCTGAAACGTGCAACACTGCAGCTGCTGCTGCTGCAGTTGCTGTTCCTGTTGCTGTTGCGCGTGTCCAGGCCAAGGCAATTGTGGCGGACAGCGTCTGCTCTGGATTTATAGCCGCAGAACGATTGGCGACTCGCGACTGGGACTCGACTCGCCTTAAGGTCAATGGCATTTGCAAAGACTTCTTTACAGCAATTCTTGTTGTTGTTGTTGCTGTTGTTGTTCTCTTGCGCATTGTGGCAGTTGTAAAACAACGAAGCGCGAATTATTATTTCAGCGAAGCGAAATGCAAAATGTTGTAATAATAAAGTGGATGTGGAACCAACACATATGTACGTGTGTATATGTACATATATTCAGACAACGACGGAACTAACCAGCTGCCCAGCCAAGCCCCAACTTCAAATAGATTATTAGCCAGCCAGCTGCCTAGCCTGCTCTATCTTGGCTGTGTCTCGCCTGGCCTGGCCTGGCCTTGCCTTGCCTTGCCTTGCCTAGCCCATGAGCTGCCATTTACACCACATTCAACTTGCTTACTTACATCACATTTCCGTTAACTCAACACGCAAGCCTTCTAACCAAAAAGCAAAGAACTTTTGTGTTTAGTTTGTGTTTAACCCTCTTCTAGGAATCCAAGCTAAAATTGTACGAACGGTAGCTTTAATTATAAATTTGCTTAGCCAGAAATTGGATGGGCTAGTAGAAGAGGTACTAGATGTAGTTGAAAGATGAAGCTATTAATAGATTCAACCACGAAAATGAAGAAATAAGTAAGAGAAGCGAAAGAAAATAAAACATAAATATAGTGAATTCAGGAGATACAGATTATAGACATTGAGTTGTAAAAACTGAAGATGAATAAGCATATATTAATAGAGATAGAGATATTATAGATGTATAATCAGTATGAATGAAACATCGAAACATATCGAAAGACAGCTATAGATACAATTCATATATATAAAGATACAGATGTGGTATATTTGTAAGTACAAGACAGAAGAACATCTAAAGATAGAAACATATAGAGTATTGAGATATAAATGAAGAGATACAAGAAGTTATGCATAGAGATGTAGCATTGGATATGTAGATACATAACTAGATAAAGTTATAACAGTGGAAATATAGTAAATGATATAAAGGTGGAACTGATTCATGTGCAAATGTTTATAATGATAAAGATGTCTCTTTTTGGCTATTCAAATATGCATATCTACTTATATGTAAAAGATCTAATTCAAGTCTTTATGCACATTAAATGAAAGCCAAGTGCTGTCAGCTGGCAGCTTCTTCTTTGTCACATTTTGAGTTATTTGTTCTCGTAAGTGATAAATTACCAACAATTTTTATCTAATCTGTTGTCGTTGTTGTTGTTGCTGTTGTTGGGGGAAAGCGATGCCTCAGTTGTGCACTTAATGAGTCAATTAAGTTTATCTTTCACTCTCAGTGTCTGTATCTGTATCTGTATCTGACTTTTCCTGATTGAAGAACGCAATTGAATTTAAGTAGCTCGAGCTTAAGTTTTAATTGCGTGCTGCAGTTGCGTTGGCGCGTTGGAGAGCTGATAATGATGATAATCACATATCGCATATCAGACGTCGTGATAATGATGATAATCATCATGATAATGTGTAAATAATGATTAATGATATATCATTTGGGCCATTTAAGTGATAAAGCAGCGAGCGCAAATCATGGCGAATCATTTTACGCTTTATCGATTGGCTTTATGATTCATTGATTAGAGAGAAAGAGAGGGAGAGCGAGAGTTAACAGTTAAAAACTTCCCAAGTCGAGCAATTCCAATTCGACTTTAATGGGGACTTAGGTATAAATAGAATTACTTCGCCTTGATTGACTTGTTTGTTAATAACTTTTCTGGTTCTTTGTCTGCTTTGGCATTTCATTTCAAGTTGCCTTTCAATTTTCTTTTGTTTTTTCAACTAGTGCCCGCAGAACAAGTCCATTTCCCCTCTCTCTCTCTTCCTCTCTATCCCTCTCTTTCTCTTTCTAATTATGACATTTGACTGACATTTTGACTGTGTCTACAAACAAACAAAAAGTGAAGCTAAAGAGGCTGTGCATTAGTTGAGCTCATGTCAAACAATTTTTTCGTGTGTGCCACGCCCAAAACGCTGCCTCTAAATCCCTCTTCCTCTCGTTCCCTCTCTTTTATAGTTCCCGAAGTGCGCGCTTTGCTTTTCTTAACATCAATTTCACTTTCAAGCAACGAATTTCTGTACTTTTGTTGTCCGAACGGAGTTGTGTGTGTGTGTGTGTTGGAGTTAATTGGTTTATCACGCACACCACTTGCAGTTGGCAGCACTGGAGCCACTGGAGCCACTGGAGCCACTGGAGCCACTGCAGAAGCAGCGTACCATGAGGTACTTGCGCCCATATGAAAAACACTTTCGTTTCTTCAAAAATCAAAAGAAAATAAAAACAGAAATGAAACGAAAGTGGCCCTTAGCCCGGCTCCATTGATTTTCACGATAGCGATAAGAAAATTTAAAGTAGTTTCAGCTGCTGCTGCGGCTGTTGGCAACGAATGAGGTAATATGCACAGGTAGCGCGAGCTGTAAAGGTGCCAATTTCATAAGAGAACTGGTACGACTCGACATAGCTCAAGTCTGAGTCTGCATCCGCGTAGCTCTTATCAGCTCATTTGTAGCTGACGAACTGCTGTTGCTTTTGCATTAACTGTAACCGGGCCTTTCGTGTTAATTTGTCTCAGGTGTTTTTAGTGCAGTTATATAATTGAGCTGAGCTGTCTTTTAAGTTCTTCTCTTGCATTCCGACGGACAGCTTTGTTCAATCTTTGGTTTTGCTTTAGTAACCGCAAGGGCTTGCTTTGCTGTCAATTCGATATGATATACGCCCTGACTTTTACTTTGCAAATATTTGAATGCAGCCAGAACTATGATTGGTATTTACATATAACAGCTATTTGTGAGTACTCCTTGAAGTCTGAGCTCGAAGCTCTCATCTAAGTTAAACTGTTTATAGAGTGTCAACTCGTTAAGCACCTTAGCACTCCACTCACTTCGTGAAGCTTCTTGTTTATCTCTTTTGAGTTGTTAAGTAATTGATAGCTCATAAATATATCTTCTGCACATACACTTGCTAAGGGTCTAACAGCTTTGACGTCGCGCAAGTAACAGAGGCAAAAATAAATTAAAACCTAGGTGCAAAATCAAGAGTTCAGCTTCTGAGCTCAACGATATAAGTATCGAAAACAAATATTGAGGATCGAAGATCGTGAATTGAAGATCGGAATTCGAAGATCGTGAATCAGAGCAGCCTCTCGTAATATAGCCAAATAGTTCGCACTACAACAAGCTCAAGTCTTTTTTGCATTTCTGTTAATTACTTCATGTAGAATTTACATAGATCGCCTCTGCGATAAACCTGTTCAAGATCGAATGACAAGAGCCATGAAAATAATTTAATTAGTGTATCTGCAGAGGCATTAAATCTCTTGCACTTTGCAGTTGTTGTTGTTGATTTTTTTCCTCATGTTTCTTTACGCACTGATCCTGGCCTGCCTGCAAAAACATATCAATTTTTTGCCTTTGACTCTTAACCACAAGATAAAAATAACAACAATGTTGCTGTTGTTGTTGTTGCTGATGTTGTCTGTTTGTTTGCTTGTGCCTTGTCATAAGTCTGACAAGTTTGTTGAGCTGGCCTCTGCCAGCCAGAAACACATCTTTCGCTTGCAATCTCTGTCTTGCACGTCGCTCCTTCTCTCCCACTCTGTCTCTGTCTCTGTCTGGCCCCCTGCTGCGTTTGCATAATTTTATTTATGAAACAAAGACATCATCGATATCAAATGCCAGGCAAGAGACGGCAGCACCAGCAACTGTTTGGCTTCAGTCAGCCTAGCGTTGGCTTCCCAAGTGCTGGCAGCTGCCTTTTTTGCCTGCCTTTGGCTCATATTTATTTCTGGGTCAAAATGCTGGCAACAACTCTGGCTTAAAGGCTCAAGTTTTTAATTGATTATAAAGTGACGCGGCCACTCCATAAAATATTGCCAAACTCTTGAACGTAAATCTCAATTAAATTCTGTGCTGTCGCCGCACCTCCAGCTTTATCTACTGCTCTAAATTATGGCCTGCCTAGGCCCACACATATATTTCTAGCCAGAAACAATGTCGAAATATTCAGTTTTGTTAAATATCAGCTACAAATTTGTTCGAGCTTAACTTTTATATTTTCCAATTAACGCCAGAGCTGTGAAAATGCTGAATTTTCAATTTTCAGCAATGAAAAGTCTGTGGAAAGCTGTTGGACAAAGACGTGAGTCTGAAGACCAAGCCAAGGCCACACTGCTGATTGAATGAATGAATAACTGAGTGAATGAATGAATGATTGAGGATGAATGATTGGTTTGCTTTCAGCCTGCTTCATGCGCTTCACACTTTGTCTAAAACAATTTGCAGCTAAAAAGCAACGCTTGCCATAAATGAAAGTAATATTGCATTTTTTACCTAATTGATTATCAATTATCATTTAATGTTGATTATCATTAGCAGTTGCTGTAATGGAAGAGTCAAAGGAGTCTCAGTGGGTACTAGCTTGGCTTTTTCCATTGCGTCTATTCATATTCCTTGCGTTGTCTTATTTCATCCCATGCATAAATATTCATTTCCACCCACTCTCAAGCTAACTGTTTAGTTATTATATTGAATTTCAATATCATTTTCCCAGCAATAAAATCTCAGCAGAGCAAAGGCGTAAAGATGAGAATTCCAAGACAAATTTATTTTCATGCACAAAACGTGGCATAATTAACTCAATGAATCACTTGAATGAGGCATTCATTCAACTCATGTGGTGCACTCAGTGAAGAGCGCAGAGCGAAGAGAGCAGCTCAGCTCTTTAAATGAACACAGAAAACAAAAATAAAAACTCATTTTGTGGGCGTTTCTTTTTATTATTATTAGCTGAGCAACAAATATATTCTTGTACTTTACGACTTTTCTATAAACAAAATTTGGTTTGTCATTAATTAAATTAGTATACAATTTATGCAATGCATGAAGTGAAAGAACGTGTGTGTGTGTGAGAGAGAGAGATTGTGGCGGGGAGAGGGAGAGAGAAAACAATTTAACTGCTTAACTTTGTCGCCGCGTTAAGTGGCCTGACACAAAAACCCGCAAAGACCTTTTTACCCTCTCCCTAATGGACTGCTTCTTCTTCACTTTTAACACTTTACGATCTTTTTAAATGATACATACATATATACATGGATCTACTTATATGTAAGAACATCTCTAGACGCTGATTTGTTGCGTTAGCAGAGTTCAAGTTTTGTTTCTTTTACGAGTCAACAAAGTGGAACAAAACTAATAAAATTTTCTTTTTCTTTGCAGGTAAGCACAATAAAACATTTTAAAGATCTACCTGGACAATTATGAGTTTACCTAAATGTCGTGAGTATTTATTTTGTGAAATTGTACAACACTGAACATTAGTTAATGTAATTGTGGTTGTTATATGAATAGCTGAGCTGTATGCTGGGTGGGCCAAGCCTTGCTTTAAAGCGAGCCGAGCAATGCACACCAGTACTCTGGATTCATATTTCAAATGGGGTATATTGGTTAGGGCTTTAAATAGTTGAAAGCAGGAAACTGTAGAAGCACAAGAGCAGGGTATGTCTACGTCAGTAACAACCTGTTTCTCTACTTCTCTTGCTGTAATTTCTGTGACTTAAATGGCTATCGATAGTTGCAGTTGCAGTTGCAATCGCTGAGCCAAAGTCTTTGGCTTAACAAATTTGTGATTATATGAGTGGGGTCTTTAGGGGCGGCATATTTGCGAGTGGGCGTGGCCGGCAATGCAATTGTCTGTCTGCGTGCTGCTGTCTGTTACTATTTGCCTTTTGCCAAATGCCGACACAGCAAACTGAGTCCGTTGCAACTGTAAATAGGAACAGAGAGAAATATTTTTATGGCAGCGCCTCGATTTGCGTGCCGAATTCGAGCACTCCATATGCATAATGAATGGCTTTAAAAATCTAATTAGACAATCGCTCTCTCTCTCTCTCTCTCTCTCTCTCTCTCTCTCTCTCTCTCTCTCTCTCTGTCTCTTGCTTTGGCTCACAAGAAGTCAAGACAAACCCACAAAAAATAGTCCAGAACGTGGCTGGCTTTAAAGGCAGCCATGGAAAGTTCGCAAATGCAAACAATAAAATCCGCTGTGGCAGATGTATGGGGTGGTAATGGCAAGGGGGGGAAGAGGTGGTTAGGATCTATGCTACAAAGCACGCGCACTTGATTCAGCTGAGGTTGCTATTGCTGTTGTTGTTGCTGCTGCTGCTGCTGCTGTAGCCGTAAATGGCTGATGAGGCCAACTTAATTATACCGTTGCACAGAGATCTCTTTGTTTTTTGGCCACACGTTTGCCTCATTTGCAAATTGCGGCACTTTTAAAAGGGCTTAGACGGAGAGTAAGACAAAAGCGAACAGAAATGCATGCAAACAGACAGAGAAAGGGCGCAAGAGACAGAGAGAGAGAGAAAGAAGTAGAGGCAGACAGCTTGTGCCATTTAAGCTCATCTGAACTGAGGCTTTAATTGCGACCTCAAGCGCTGACCAAGCGACTTCAGCGTTTGCTTAAAGAGATATCCCAGATATGCAAACAGTTGCTATATAATTAAAGATGACACAAGTTGTACAGAGGGAAATCTCCATAAACGAGGATTGTAGAAAGCCGCAAACTGATTGCATATATGGGCGAAAAGGGAAACATATTTCCATGAAGATGTGCAAACAAGAGAGTGAAAAAGAGATGGAGGTGCACGAAAGAGATGGGCAGAAAGACAGAAGGGTAGAGTAGTAGAGGAGGACAGAGATAAAGCTTGACGAGAGGATCAAGGAGAAAGATGGAGAGTTAGATATAGAAATGTTTGAAAGAGAACAACACAGTGTGAGATATGAAGTGAGATAGAAGATGAAGGAAGAGATGCAATATTAATATGATATGTAACTTATTCTATTTCAAGCAAGCTTAACAAGGCGACACTAGTTAAAAGTCTATAATGATATCATAATGTTGTCTAAGCAATTTGTAGAATTAATAAACAGAAAATGCCCGCCTCAACCACAGAATCGCGTCGCAGTTGCTGAAAACTGAAACTTTTCTACGCCCAACCAAAATTCTTTGTCCAACTGCAGTTCAGTAAGTGGAAAAACACATTAGATAAAAGCCGTTAGTTGGGCACCTGCTCTTAGGCACATATTCGTGCAACTCCCCTCATTATGGCATGATATATGACGTGTGATTCGGTGGAGGGTATCACAATTGCTGCCGATAAGAAAATCATATATATAAAAGAGAACCGACCGACCGGCCGACGGACAGGGGGTTTGCTATGACAGTTGAACGAACATACGGCTATGGCTGTGGCTGTGGCAAGGGGATCTGTGCTCCCTGCACGTAATTTGCCTGAGCAGCCGGCAAAGTTTTCCAACCAGTTGCCTCAGCAAATTTCCCCAGCCATACTACATAATTTAAATGTAAGCTAAGCACTTAAATTATGACAAAAACAAAAAATGAACTGAAATGAAAATAAAGCACAAAATGCGACCGGAAACTGGCAAATGAACATCTGTAGAGAGCGAGAGAGAGAGAGCGAGAGAGCAGCAGAGGCAGAGAGCTCGCAATGCGTAACGGCTTTAATTTTAGGAGAATTATCTATGTGTAGCACTCGCTCGCAACTTGCTATTAAGCAGCAACTCCATGACGACATTAACTGCAATTGCAATTAACCCACTTTGTTTTTGTTACGAGAGAGAGACAGACAGACAGAGAGAGAGGAAGAGGGAGAGAACATTTGTTCTGTGCCTCGTGCCGTGTTTTGACATAACTAAAAAAAGAACTTGAAGAGAATTAAGCATGAAATTCATCCTGTCATTTGCTGAATAGCTAACCAAATTGTAGAAAGTTTGTGTTTTTATTTTTGAATAGCTTTTTTATAGTTTTAAATGGGCTCAACCAATAAATTAATGTTGCTTGGCATTATTTTTGTAGCACAAGCTGCAATTATTTTAGTTAAGTTGGTTTTTTTTAGCAAGAAATTTGAAATGTCAGCTCTTTTTTTTGAGTACTTCCGCTTTTTGGATTTCGAAATATATTTATATATATATTATTTATTTAATTTATAGCATAGTTTATGTTATAAGAATATCTTATTATATATTCCAAGGCGATTTAGGAGCGAAAATAAGTTTTATTTAGATTTATAAAAAATATAAACAATATTTATAACCAGTGGCTATAAGATATAAGTTATTGAAAACATTGTTGATAATATTACAACAGCAACTCGATAATATTACAGAGAAACTCGAACCTTCCACGCGTTTTCCACCCTTTCAGGTGAAACGGCCGCAACCTTAGCCAACAAATCTATATTTATAGACATGACAGTGGCATTTGGTCTCATGCTCTCTATATGTATGTAAAGGAGAAGTAAAATAATTAACATCTGCCATATGCTGGCGCTCTCAGTCTATTGTTTCGTACATTGCTGTCTCATACCCCCCTTGTGTGCCCTTGCGGAAAGCAGTGGAGAGACCCAGTTAGGGTCAAGTGCAAACTGGCATTCGTGGCACAGCACATGCTCTGCTGTTCTGCTTGTACTCTCATTCCCATTCCAATTTTCCATTTCCATTCCCATTCCCATTCCCATTCCATTCACATTCTCATTCCGAAGACTTTAATAGTTTCGTTCCATTCACTGATTTCCGCGCTCATAATTTTTAGTGGCAAACTAGAAACAATTTCCTTTTATGGTTTTTGTTGTGCTTTACTCAGCTCGCTCGCTCAACATGCGGTTCTAATCAAGTGACTTTTCAGTGCCTTTTTCAGCACCGCCATCGAAAACTCTTTTAGGCGAGTTCATTGGCTTCCTTTTAGCTGAGCTGAGATGCGTGTCCAGCTGAATAGTTGGAGACGCCCCCACGAATATGAAGAGGCTTTTGACGTCGTCTGACCTTCGACGATTGTTAATGGAGAGGCTGCCGAGGCACTGGGGAGAGAGAGAGCCAGAGAGGGTATGAGTGAGGTGGCAGGGGGGCCAAGTTCAACGGAAGCCAGCAAAGAAATAATTTTTCTTCTCCGCAGTCAACACATTTTGCCATGCTCGCTATGCTCGTTCAATGCGTGAGAGGAGTATATTGGCTTGCAGATATGTATGCGACTTGGAGTAAATGAGGCAGGATAGATCAAGAGATCTATGCGATGTGTGAGCTGTGAGTTAATGAAGTAACATCTGCTAAAGAGACTATATCGATAACCTCTTCTCGACTTGTGCTGGTTCTCTTCTTTCTGCTTCTAGTTTAGTTTCTAGTGATAGTTTCAATATACACTAGGGTTTAGTTTCGCTGTGAGGCGAGCATTTGACAGTCGTTCTACTCCATTCAAATAGTTTTCAACTTGTTTTTTTTCATCCACTTGGAGTTGCAAGTTGCGAGGAGTCGCTTGCAACATTGCGTAGTGTTGTTTTGTGGCTTGTAGCCAGTGCATTTGCGCCGCCCCCTTGCGGGTTTGCATTTTTTGCAGATGTCTTTAAGATGATAACCCCCAAACCCCCGAAACGTATTCCACTCGCTCGCCTCGGTAAAAGTGACAACAACAGCAACAGCAGCAACTGCTGAAAGCAAATGAAATGTTTTCATTTCTTGTATTTCTTTTCGGGTATTTTTGTTCGGTTTTTGTTGTCGCCTCCAAGTTGGGTCTGTGTCGCAGTTGTTCAGCTTATCGCCGTGGGGCCATCTGTCCAGGGGCCAAACAGAGCCGTAAAGAAATTAATTCGCCTAACCCTGTCGACACCTAACACAAGGCTAAGCCCAACAGCCAACAGCCGATGCACCGCGCCACGCTACACATGGCCATAGCCACCACTGTCAATGTGAAGAAGAGGCTTTCACTTAACCCCGCTCCTCTCTCCCCTTTATCTCCTCCCGTCTGCATTCTCGATGGCCACCCGCATCAAATTCGTGCCTTGCGCTTTTGAGTGACTTATGCAAATACGCGACGCAAGGTTCATCAAGCAGAGAGAAGCGAAAGGTCTCTATGAAGGCGGGCTAACTGCCTAATTATGCAAAGCGGCTTAGACAGCCAGGCGAACCTATTCATTTGGCCAGGGCCAAAAGGAAGCCACACTTGGCCCCTTACTTTGCATAATTGACGAGCGCCATTTGATGCACTTGGCACAACAACAAAAATGAAGCGAAATGAACCCCGGAAATATTCGTCTCTAAACCATGTTGCATGCCCCATAAAAATGTGTGCGTGTGTGTGTGTGTGTGTGTGTGGAGGAAAGTGCTGCGGAAATGCAAAAGCAAATAGTTTTGCAGCGAGTGTGAAAAACTTGAAAATGTTTTCGAATTTTTTATGCGGCGGGCGCGAATAAACAAAAGGCAAAAGGCGAATGCAGTCCAAGCAGCAAAAGAATGCACATAAAATACAAGGCGCAATTGTTATGCTCGACTAAGCGGCAATACACTGCGAGAAAAATACTAGAGAAATAAGTAAGCCAATCAAATTGATGCAAAGAGCATCGAACTGAACAGAAAAGACTTTGACTTGAAATGTTTTAAAATTATGCGCATGCAATTTAAAGGATAATGACGGTGGGGTATAGGATTGACCGACTAAAGCTCCTCATCAATTTCGCTCAGTGTAACTGCAGTTGGCAACAGTTAAGGCTAGTTAGGGAAACAAAACCATTTACCAGACCTCTGAACAGTTTTACGGACCAGACACATTTTTGCGTCGACACTTCTCAGTGCATAAAGCCAGGCACTTAGGAAGCAACGACAGGTGCAGGGCCCCAATGACAGGTGGGCGTTGCAGCTGAGGAAAGGGGCGTTCGGCTGGTCATGGGTAAATGGGTTTCGCAGCAAGCAGCAACACTCGAGCTGAGCCTGGCAGATACTCTGATTGTGTGGCATTTGGCCAGGCCAGGCCAGGCCAGGCACTGACATTTGGCCAGGGCCAACAATCGGCGGCTGATTGCAGCTCTGCTCGCATTTAATCCCAGTTGTTTAGCTGCACAGAACATGGCATTAGGCGAACACCAAGTGGCTACTGGAGATGCGATGGTGGCTACTGGAAAGATAGCCCCAATTGCTGCTGCTGCTGCTGCTGCTGCTTAACAAGCGCAATTTCCATAATCTATAGGAAATGCAGCAGCGACACGCTCCACACTCCACACTCTACACTTTTCACACCAATGATTGCAGTGCGCTGATCCAGCCAAGTCGAAAATAAAGAAGAAGAAGAGGAAGAGACTGAAACCAATCGCTTCCGCTTGATGTCAATGCTGAGAATCTCTGCTGAACGTGACCAAGAGATTGGAGTTGCTCAGCGGGCGAATCCCAATCGAAATGGGGCTTCAATTACGAGCAGAGTTGCCAATTGTAATAGAGTTGCTCAATGAGAGAGCTGCTTAACTATAGGCAACTCTGGCTAAAATGAAATTATTGTTCAGCTGTCAGCTCTTAAAAGATTTGGGCTGCTTTGCAGCTGAGGTAGCTCTGCTTTTTCCCATTTTTATATCCACTTGAAGCTTAAATTTTAATTAAAACGAAACAAATTACTTTTGCTTTAAGTGCTGAAAATTCAATTAAGCTAGGTGCCTGGCAACCCTGTTGAACAAACTTTTGCTTGGCTGCGGCTACTTTTTTATCGTAAATTCCGGCTTATACAACCAATAAATAAAGTCCGTGTATAGATTGCAATTAAAATATGTATGTGCCTTGGCAACTCTGGCAGAGTAATGCTTTTGCTGCGGGTGCAGTCAATTTGTGTCGACATCTAGTGGGCGTCTTTGGGTCGTTCTTTGTGGCTTTCACCTTATAGAAAGCTCATCATCATTACAAATTTTCGGCTTGAACTGTGCCCAGCCTCTGCTGGAGCCACAGCTACACACACACACACATACACACAGAAACTCATATCGCAGCTAAGCATCTATTACAATTCGATTTATCGCGATGCTCTTGAATTACAAATAGACCCGCTTGAACCAACTCTGATGAGGAGGCATATAACGAAAAAGTCCAAAATGTTTTTTGGGTGCGGCTCTTGGTTGGGTCTTCGTCTTTTGTCTTTGGGCCAAGTTTGTCTCAAGTTGAAGGCGCCAATAACATTAAAACTTAATAGACAGAGTTTAAAGTAAATTACCATTGGATAAGTCATCATTGGGTCAACAACGACTTCAAGCTGTTGGCTTTCAATATATGGGCACAACTGCAACTGCGATTACATAGTCAACAAAAGAGTTTACAATTGGAAAGTTGTGGTTAGTAAAAAGTTACCTGTTTCAATTTAATTTGATTAAGGCATTCGTAGAGTTATCCATAGGGTATATTGAATGGCATATAAGAAGCCAAGTCGTAAGTAACTAATGCAGCATATGGAATACCATGAATTATTTTTGGACCCCTGATACGCTAATCAGATATAGAAATGATAAATAGAAATCATATCAAGTGATGCATTCAGGGAAATCTAGGAAAGCCTTCTGAGAACACAGCATTGGATCACACATGGATCACCAAGTATCAGATCCTTTCACATACATAGATCATCCAACAGATTCCCTAGTATGTAACCTTTTCCATTTGGCAACTCTATTCAAAATCCAACGAAAAGCAATCCTCTTCAGCCTTAAGCCACATTATAAACACATCAACATGAAATTCATCAATTGAAAGTGCGCCGCGAGAGAGATGCGATCCGAGGAAACGTCACGCGAGCAGCTTCCCAGGCGGAATGACAAAGTCTTTGCTGCAACGGCAGTGTCTTGGCAGTTGCATGTGGCATGTGGCATGTGACTTGTGGGTGATTGCTTTGTAAGCGTTGAAAACTTTATTATTGTATTATCACATTCGACTGGAACTATGCGCGGGACGAAAGCACAGATTCAGCTATTGTGCTCGACTCGAGCTGTTTTCTGGCGTGGGTGGGTGCTAAGCCCGTATCACAGCTTGGGGACTATGCCAATCCGAAACTCCCGAAACGACATGTGCAACATGCATTTGCCGTTCCCTTTTGCTGTGCATGTTGGCTTTTGGAAAATCATTTAAAAATAATTAAGCTCATGTTGTCTTACCCAATTGAGCGGCAGGCGCCCACGTCCCACGCTTTGATTTGTATTGTGGCAAATGATTTTGTTGAAATATTCCTCAGAAATTTATTTATTTTGGGCTTGACATCTCCGTGGAGCTCTCGTTTTGGGGTTTAGGATTACAGCCGCGGCTGCGTGGGGCGTTGCATCCATAAATCAAAACGAACCAACGGAAGTGTGGAAAACGAAATGCGATCTTTTGTTACACATTCCGATATCGAATATCGATATGTGCTCATGTAAATGCTCTGTGGTAATTGAATTTCGTTTGTTGCTCAGATCAGGGATTAAAGCAAACGGGAAATGAGATTACTGCAAGTTTAGTTTATCAACTGAATCACTCTTTAAACAGGGAAGTACTACATTGCCTAAGCAAAAGGTGAGCGGATCGAATTGGCAATGCAATGAGCGAGAAAGAGAGCAGGAGTCGAGTCGAGGGGGGAAAGAGAGTTGTGTCTCTCTGTCCGTCGATGATGCGATTAAAACATAATGTCAGCAACAGAAAACTATCAAACGGCAGATTAAAGCGCACTGAAGGCTTGACGAATCGCAGAGAAAGGCGATAAGAATTTATGAAGTCAAGGGAGAGCTTAATCTGCGTAGTAAATAAGTAATGCCTAAATATATAGAGCAAACAACTCTTATGGCTTCAGAGAAGCCCAGATGAGAGTCGCATCAGTTCGAGTGGCAGCTGTGTCGACTTAGTCACCTTTTAATGGGTTTTCCAGACCCTCGAAGTGGCTCCCAAATGCCTGTGGGGAGTGCCGGCAAAGATTACTCATAGACCGAGTGTCTTTTCCGCAGATTTCTGTGTAGAGTAAGTCAAAGTCGTGCCGAGCGCTGAGTGGAGGCTGTGAATGCTTTGCCACCCGCGGCTGCATCAACGGCTGCTGCTGCGGCGGCAGCTTATGACAGGTGTCCAATGGGATGACAACACAGATTTCAATTACAATTCGCACACCTTTTGACTCCTAATTTCTGGCCAAAACATGTAAAAAGCGAACCGCAGCGCAAATTAGGCAACAAACGCCGGCAACATGTTGCATTGCCGCGCAGCATGTTGCGCAGAAAGTAATGGCAATGGGAATGGGCAATTGGCAATTGGCAGCGAGCAATTGGCAATTGGCAATTGGCGATTGGAATTGCAATAATTTATGGCTTTTAATTTGCCACTTGTGCAAGATTTATGGCCCAATATGAAAATTGAAATGCAATCAAAAAATATTATGTTAACCTCTGACCTCAGCAAAGGTAGGAAAATTGAAAAAAAAAAGAAGAAGACGAAAGACAGTCGAGGAAAATATGAACTATTGTGGCACATAAATCAGCAGCAGTGCAACAGCGACAGTTTTTGGCGCCCTTTGCCGGCACAGCTACAGTTTTCACTCCATAAATGCAACAGCAGCAACTACAACAACAACAACAACAGCAGCAACTTGATTGACAAGCCATGAAATTGCATTTTGTGTTTTCGGCTTGGCTTGGCTTCTCCAGCTGCTGGCGCTGACAATTTGTAATGGCTTAGAAAGTTTTTTGTTTTGTGAACTGAACTCTGACCCCTCGACTCGCCGGGCTGCCTGGGAGAGTCGCGTCCTTTTTGGCTGCATGCGTCCTGCCTGTTGGTGGCAAGCAAGTGAGGCATATCATTGGCTCATCATGGGACTTTGATCTCCAGCTGCGCCAAGCGTCATGCATGAATGGCCACATGCAAATATGAACATGACAACAACTTGCAGGCCACACACACCAGACACCAACCTCCACCCCACCCCTTCCACTACTCTCCCCTCGACTCTCGTCTCTGGTATGCCACCCAAGCTTTGTCAATCGCATTTCCTATTTGCGGCCTTGGCTTCCTTCCTATTGGCCACGTTTTTTCTTCAGTTTCTTCAATTGTTGTTTTCCTCGTTGTTTGCATAAACATTTTGCATGCACTGTGTGCGCACTGTTAGATTTATTTGCTCTAGCCGTGGCTCCTCTTGATGTCTTGCTTTGGCTCCGGCTGAGGCGGCTTTGGCCTCAGCTTCGTTGACTCGTGCAATAATAAATCTGAAATGTTTTGGCATTTTGGTAGCCATTGAAGCGCAACAAAGCCCGGCTAAATAAACATTTGAAAACGTGCTACGAATTGTTTATGTCATGAGAATTTGCTTAGTTTGAACAGTAGGGGAGGATGGAGGAGGGGAAGTGTTTAAATTAAGTGGAAATTTATGCTAGAGGAGTTGTGATTGAATATGCGTGGCATATGCTAAAAAGAAGGAGTTTAAAGTACAGTGAAAGGTTAAAAGAGGAAAATGAGAGTCGAGTTAAGTTGAAATTGAATTGAAGTATAGACTGAGCACCTAATTGATAAAAATTATACAATAGACCGAAAAAAAAGGTGAATTGCTATAATATAATAATCTTGAATATATTTTTGATGCCTTCCAATTAGAGGAAATACGATATTTTCTCAATGAGATAACAGTCTAATGGATTGATTGTATGGCACACTCAACAGACTTATTTTGGTCACATCTGAATGCATTACGCCTCTCAATCGAGTGCATTAATCTAATCTAATCGATTGACACTTCAACTCCGACTGTCCGGGCATTCCCTCTCTATGACTTTATTGGCTGCTCTTTGATATCAGAATTTCATTGATTTATGGCCCAAACTAATGCACTCGCAGCAACTTATCAGTTGAATATGACTGCAAAGTGGGTCAGCTTTAGATATCGAGTGCCCTATCGATTGCCCTGTTATCGTCTGCATCAGGAATGCAGCTTGAATGAAAGCACTTTCCAGGCATTGGCTGGCTGCATTTTTGTCGCGTGTCTGCCACGCCCGCTCACTCGGAAAATGTCATGCACCATTGCCGCATGCACGCAGCCAGAAAATTGGGTGAAAATCTATTTCTTTTCCGTTCCATTGTTGTTGTTGTTGCTGTGGCTAGACATGAATTGTGGTGTGCTTGGCTAGAAAATAGCTTTTCTCGTTTGCCCTTATTCAATTAGCATAACAAACTATAACAGCGCCTGCTACTCCTACTCCCACTCCTGCCTCCACCTCCTCCACTCAACACCCACTCTGTAAATGCCGATATGGCGCCCATTCTTGGTGTTTTCCATAACAGGGCATATGATGCACTCTCTCTCTCTCTCTCTCTCTCTCTCTCTCTCTCTCTCTCTCTCTCTCTCTCTCTCTCTTTGGGGCTATCAATTGTGAATGTTCTATATATGTTAAAGATTTCTCTCATTTGTTATTATTGTTTATCCGCCTGGCATCTGGCGATTATTCGACTGCCAGAGTGTGGCCAAACATTTCACTTAAACAAATCATGATCATCGTCCATCGTGCCTGTTGTCAAACTTGTCGTTCTACAAGATCTGAACAACGGCGCCGTGGCCCCTATTTAGACATAAATTATATATTTATAGCCCTGTCGATTCTGTTTGTCTGGGAAGTGGTTTTTCTTTTCTTCCCCGTC
This sequence comes from Drosophila mulleri, assembly GCA_035047565.1. NCBI lineage: Eukaryota > Metazoa > Arthropoda > Insecta > Diptera > Drosophilidae > Drosophila > Drosophila mulleri. The sequence goes on along the minus strand of JAWNPK010000049.1, from coordinate 16,531,134 downwards.
TGCCCATAAATTTGATGTGGCTTTGGAGTGCATTTCATTAGGTCGCCAGCAAAGTTGACAAAATGAATCAAAGCAAATGCGTTTCGAAAGTTCACTATGGAGAGTAATGGATGTCTGGGCAGTTAGGTCTATCGATGCGGGAGAGGTTGAAATGGACGTGACTTGGGAGAGGAAGCTGCTGGAAAGCATTTGCATATCCAGGTTTTATTTCTTAGCACAGAAACTCTGCGCAGATGTCAGGGTATTTCCCAGTCAAGCACTCCTGACTAGAACACGCTAATCTCTTTTTTTATTACCCTTGCCTCTATACCAAATATAGATGCTACTTATATCGTATATATACGTCTTGCATACCTAATATCAAATCAACTAACTTTGCCTCGTTCTTCTCTTTTCTTTCTAGGTAAGAATCGTGCATATAAGGTCCAAGATCTCTGATCTCCGTCTTCAGCAATCGCACACACATGTGTTGCGTAAGTTTTTCCAGCTATTTTCAGTTTTTCAGTTTTTCGGTTTTTGTTTTCTTTTTCTATTTGCATTGAGTTTTTGCTTCCGCAATTAAAATTGCCATTTCTCATGTTGAACTATCAACAACAAGATGCCATTTCCCTGCCTGCCCAAGTCTGGCGGTCATAATTTTTTGGCTTTGCGTGCAAATTTCAATTTTTCATGGCAGGCGCGAAGAGGGGAGCGAAACATTGCAACGTTCAATAAACTACTAAAGTGGAATCCAGATTGAGATATACATATATATATTTAATACATATATCACAAATATTATGTGTGCTGTGCTGTGCTGCCACGCCCCTCTTAGCAGGGTCTTTCTTTAGCGATTTGCAATTAACATTCATTCGCTTTCACTCAACTCATCTCTTTGAGTGCACAACTTATTCGTTTCGCGCTTTGTTATGAATGCAATTTCTTAATTGCCCCAATGCAATGGACTTTCGCATTTCATTGCCTGATTTATTGCCTAATTATCGAGACAAATAATCGATAATGTTTTATATTTTAATTGAATTTATCATTGAGCTATATCAGCTGAACTTGAGGCTACAATTTAGCTAAATTTCAATGAAGTCGAAAGACATTCGCGCTGTACGGATTCCTTGGCTAACTGAGATTATGACTGGAGGGCAACTGAACTGGCTTCTGAGTGTAGTATTTGAGATTATGATATCTTCCTCATGGAAAGGCAAAGCAACTCTGTTTAGCTCCTTGAACTTATAGAGAGAGAAGAATGTTTCTCTTATGTAAGTGCTACGACATCTTGAATGCCCCTACTTAGCTCCTTTCGTTCGCCATCTTTGAACAGCTCTATTAGATTATCGATCTCTGGCTACTCTGGCATTAGGCTTTCATGCAATTAGCTAATTATGCAGAGAGTCAACGCTGCAATTGCAAGTCAATCGCTCTGCAGATAACTTTTATTACGAGCGACTCAAGCCTCGTAATGATTGCAATGATCATTATGATGATGATCAGCATTTTGATCAGTATCGGAACGAAGCGAGCAATTACGTTTGATAAAAGTGAACGCGGCCGAGCCGTGGCATAGAGGACCTTCATTTCTTCCATCTAAACAAAGGCAGCGCTTTGATGCAAGATGCGCTGCGGATCGCTGGGCTTGCCCTAGGCCCAACTGCATCTGTTTGGGCACTGTCAGAGTGCCTGTCCGACTGTCTGTCCGGCCGTCTGTCTATGGAGTTCGCTGCCGACCCGGGCTCCAGTTCGAGTTCGAGTTCGATTTCGACTTTCTGTCTGACAGTTTTTGGACTCGACTGACTGTGCGACTGGTCGAGTGCTCTGGTCCGGCTGTCTGTCAAAGGCATATTGAAAACAATTCGTTCGTTGGTTCGTTTGCAGCGTCTGTCTTCCGGCAGTGCTACAATGTGTTGTTGTTGTTGCTGTTGTTGCATGTTGCATCAGTTGCTGTCATTTGATTTTGTACTGCTTTTTTGCTCTCTGTCAATGCAGCGATTCGCCTGTTTGATATGGCGCAAGCAAGCTGAAAGCAAAACCAAAAACAAAGAAAAAGAAAAACCTTTTGCTTTTCGCTTTTCCTGCCCTGTGCCTGGCATTCTCTGCCTCTGCTCAATTGAGTCGCCACGTCTGCCCAGCGCTCATATTTGTTAGCAATAGCCAAAAATGTGAAACGTGACAAAGGCAATCGCCACGTGTTGGATTCACACACAGGTGAGAATTGCAAATTTCGCAATTTGAATATTTGAATATTTGCGGCGCGACATGCACGAGCTGCAACATGCGCCACAAATGCAACAGCAAAGACTTTCTAATGCTGCCCCAACAAAGGGTGTCGCCTTCTCCTCTTCCTCTTGCTCTTTTGTTGACCCATAAATAAATTTGAAATGCGCTGCGCCTGATTAATCCTTGTTAAGTCTTGCCACATGGCAACAACATCATAAGCCCACTTGCAACACATTCAATCAGGCAACTGTGGCAAGTGCTAGGTGTGTGTGTGTGCTGCTCTGCCTACCTGGTGGCAGCCACTGCTCGTTTATTCAAATTGCCGTTTGGCAAATTGCTAATAAAGTTGCCAACCTCAGCAAAGACGACGACGCCGACGCCGACGACGCGTTGCCAATAAATTTTGCTTTTATTTCCACGCTATGCAAATTTTTTTATGCACTTCGATCGATCGATCAGCAGCAGACGCAATAAAAATCAAGAGGCGTTGATGTGTGAATGTCGTGTGTGTGTGTGTGTGTGTGTGTGTGTGTAGAGTATGTGTGCCTGTGTCGTGTGTGTGTGTGTGTGCTTTAGGATGTCTTCGTTATGGTCCTATTGTCGCCTTGCCACACAATGCAGATCAGTTAAACTTTCTCTGGCATTGAGTGCAAATCAAGGCATTAGTTTGTTATAGATGCATCTAATTGATGTGGCCAGCGAAAGTCGCAGACCGACCTGTACAGGTTGTCCTTTGTCAGCCGCCTACATGTGTCGCCTCTCAATGGGCAAGATAGATGGCGAAAGATATACATAATACTTGGAAAATTTTCAATTGACGATGATTAAACTTGGCTAACGTTTTCTATGTAGTATAACAAATAACGACTTCAAATAGCTCTATAAGGATGTGTTGATTGTATGACTGATAATTTTTAATGCAAATATCTCAGTTTTTATCATTTCAAATATACTCCTATATATCATATATCCTAAATAAACTATTCCTCACTCTCTCTTACTTAAATATTAATTAGAACTCTTCTATTTCCATCTTCTATCTGGCGTTTTACCAACTTTCTGTCTTCTTTCATCATTTATTTTCCACCTTTACTTCCACTGCATCCTCTGTGAGCTTTTAAATTGTTGATTCTAGTTTGGAATTAATACTATATAATTATTGATTAGTGTTGATTGCCTTGTGTCTGTTTGGTATATTAAAACTGAACTCTTCATTTTCCATTTTGATCCAATCAACACTTTAAGTGTTGCCTCACGCTCCCACTCCCTCTCTAATTATCCCTTTATATAATAACATTTCTTTCATTCTGTTTTGATACTATATACTTACATATATAGTCTATACTGTATATATATATAGATAGATATATAGATAGATATATAACTAATCTTTCACTGTTTTCTTTGCCACTTGGTTTCTCAGCTGATTTCTGAGTTTCAGTTCAATGTACTCTAAACAATTGAACATTAAGCACGCTTAGCTGGTTGTCTATGGTTGTTGTTGTTGTTGTTGTTGCTGGTTTGCTGCTTGGCTGCTGCGGTTTCTTTCACCGCACTCAACTCACATCGGCTAGGTAATATCTTAAGGCTTAACTACCAATTGTATTGGGTGTTATTGAACTCGGCCCACATTATGTTTAATAATATTTATATTTGTGCCCGAAAGTACCTTAAATAGTGTCGCAAATGGCAGTTGCTAGCCGGGCACGTAGTCAGCTTGTAGATTACCGCTTAACCTGGCCAGGTGACCACGCCTCCCTTTTGCATTTAAAAATCAATTGCTGCGCGAGCTTCCGAGATCTGTGCAACGTGTTGCGGCTCTCTTCACATGTCGTCGTCGATCAAGCGGCGACGTTGCGACGTTTATCTATTCGGAAGTAAGAGAGATGCTGAGATGTTGGAGCTGTAGTTGGAGCTGTGGCTGTGCCTGAAAGTGACCCCCAAATGTGACCCGGCATGTTGCAGAGTTATGAACCCGTTTGCCGCTTAATGAGTTGCAGTGGAGTCTGTCGCAGCAGTAGGAGGAGGAGGAGGAGGAGCAGCAGCAGCAGCAGCGGCTGGAGGAGGCGGTGCAGCACTTGACTTATGTGTGTTTTGATTTTGTAGCTTCTGGGCATTTGGCCCGTAGTTGTTTTTGCTTTTGCTTGAGCTGTCTCTACTCGCAAATTGAGGTGTCGTAATTGTTAAAAAAGCAAAAAGCAACAAAACACGCTGCAGATTCCACTTGAAGCCAGTGCTTACTGTGTGAGCATCTCCACCTGCTGTTAGTGAAAGTGCGCTTTTCCATTGTCTCCTGTCTGGTGTCTGCTGTGGCCCCCCCAGGACAAGGCAGCCCCAAAAACAAAGCAAACTGAAACCCAAAACTCATTTGCAATGTTAAATGAAACGAACAAATTTATTTGAGATATAGTTAAAGCCAAATTCAATAGAGGCCTGCAAGCGACACTAAAGTCAGTTTATATACGAAGACAGTGGCATGTACATATAAGCAATAAAGTAATTATAAAGGATTGATATATATAGATCAGGAAAATAATAGCTAGTGCATGAATCGGCTATGGGATGTGTTTAATGATCAACATAGTAAAGCAATGATCAATGGATATATCATTTTATTATATGAACTATTATAGACAGCTCCATAGAGTTCATTCTTCGTCCGTTAAATGTATATAATCAGTACGTCATATATTTCATATCATATCGTATATATCGTTTACTGGATAGCATATCACTTATTATGAAGTATTTTCACCTTCAGAGTATTTGAGCTTCGTTCATTTGACATCAACTATTTCAGCGTATTTAATGCGCTTTTGCAATTTTTTATTTGTAATGAATTTGTATTGCTTTCTCTGTCTCTTTTTCGCCATCTCCCTCTCTCTTGGCTGTTTTTGGTAATTACATTGTCCATTGTACAACTGTTTTGGCTTTTTTTTATGGGCACTTAATTTGCCAAAATGTCGGCTTTCAATTACTGTGCGGTGCTTTTTTTATGTGCTGTGCATTGCCACGCCCCAATTACGAGTTGTCCAAGAAAGCTGGCAACCTGTTATATGATAGAGGATGTGCAACGGGGTCAACGGAGGTCGAATCAGGCAACCGAACGATCATTATCATGATTATAATCTTTATGTTTCGCGTCCATGTCAATTATAACTGCTGCACTTGCAGCGGGCATTAGCTATAATAATAATAATCATAATGATAATGATAATGATAATGATAATGATAATGAATGGAGTTCTGCTTTGAATAAACAAGGCGTTGCTTAGCTAATGAATGAAATGTGTTGTATGTTATATGGTTGATTTTCTCTTTATATATATACTTTGTGTTTCTAATTGTCCTTATAAAATGTTTAAATATAAAGTTGAAGTTATATGACTCGAGTAACTTAGTTTTTCATTAATAAAGCTGCATCGGGTTGTCATTTAGATTGTGATTTGGGAGCCGAATTCATATGTTACTGGTTGGCTGTTACATCGAATATGAAAAGTAGTCTATGCATAATGCAGTTAGCTTCGATATAATTTTGACAGCTGAGACTAGCTGCAGCATAATCATCGTATTCATTAATATATATAGACAGCTATAAAGCTCTCGGCCCCGAGTTCAATTGGCTCGTAAACGTTGATGATTAGTGGCCGCAGTAAAAAGGTTTGTCTCGAAGACTCTGGGCTTATCAATGCCCACACAGAGCAGCAGAGCAGCAGAGAGCAGTGAGTGACCTGAAGCGTTAGATATGATTGCGCTGCAATCAGCTGACCTTGACTTGCATACAGTAGACACTCGCTGATGATGATTGGCTCGGCTGCAGCCTTCAGGCGAGGCTGCAAGGAAAACTGTAATTGCCCCATTCAAATGTTGCGCAATTAGACGACTTCACATTGTTTGCTTTGCTTTGTTTTTAAGACTAATTAGCCAAATGTTTGCCAATTTCATTGACTAATTCCATTTGATTGCGGCAATCATTTGTCATGGACAGCTTTAGCTTCGGGAAAACTGTTGAAAAACTGGTGAAAATGCGCCGCTGTTTGCTCTGTGTCTGTGAAAATGTCAGCGCAATGCAATATTGAGAAATGTTTAGCTCTTTTGTATTGCTAGCGCCGTTGCTGTTGTTGGTTAGCTGATATATCGGCAGTCATATGCATTTCCATTCCATATCCATATTTCATATGCTGTCTGTACATATCCATGTTTTCCAGCCTGTTAAGCTGTTGCTGTTGCTGTTGCTGTTGACCAATTTTGGTGGGGGTAAAATCAATCATGAGAAATGTTTTGCCATTAACAATGGACTTGTAATCCGATTTGGATTTGCACGAAATGGGATTACGAGAGATGGAAAGCTGGGGAGCGAGCAAACGGGAGATGGTTGTATAGCTAAAACGGTGTTACTTGAATGTAAGAGAGAAACATCTTGCATTGTCAAGTAAAAGAGGAAGAGATGCCTCAAGTAACACCGTCTCTTGCATCCACTCCACTTAGAGAGAAAGATGCATCTGGCTAGCCATTGCTTATTTAATGAAGATTCAGATTAAGAGGCAGATGAGGAGTTTTATGGATTAATGAGGGAGAGAGCGAGAGAGAAGTGTCTATTGTCATTGATGAGAAGAGAATAGAAATAAGATCAACCACAAGGTAATCTTCCTTTGTATTCTCTCGGCTTGGCCAAGCTTTCTAGTGTCCGAACCGTTCTTTTAACTGTTACGTGCGACCTTCTGCAGCGAGTTCAGTGAACCTCTTCACCCAAATCTGTGGCACATTTGACACCGGCAACTCGAGTATCATCTGCACTCGAAGCTATCAGATTACCAAACACGGCGCTGCCCCCAAATTGAGCGGAGACAGAAACAAAGTCGTACAGGCCCCGAAAACACTTTCAAAGCACTCGTCGTGTGATCTTCGGGCCACTCGAGTGCAATTAACGTTCGTTAAGTGTCTGCCAAATGTGGTCCACAGAAGAAAAAGAAACAGAGCGCCAAGCCAAATGACCGCCAACAGTTGGCCAAATGGACAAGGTCAAAGCTGTGTCCAAGAGCCGTTAACAAGGCTGCTGCTGGGTGGTGGAGCTACGTGGCTGGGCTTTCATTCGCAGCTTGATTACAGATCAACTTGGTAGTTGAGTTGAGTTGAGTTGTTGAATACGCCAGTTACTTAAGCAGACGGCTACTCGCCTCTCCCTCCCTCTATCTCGCTCTTTATATTACTCTTTCTATTGCGGTCTCTGCCTTGTGGCAATTAAAATGATATTACCCTGCTGCGGTCTTTCTGTGGTCAATGTACTAACAGCTGGCACCAGGCGTAACGCTAGTTGAAAGATCCCAAAATACCAAAATAACAAAAAACTTTTGGGCTAACGACTTGTTAATTGTGCAATAAATAGAAAGCAGAAAGCCGACCCAATAGGCCGTGGCCCCTCTGATGTAATAATTGAAATTTAATGCCGACAGAGAAAGCCAAGGATTTGCTTTTAATCTATATACAAGCGCAGAGTGCAGGTAGACAATGCTCTCTTAAATAACTAACTTGAAGAATGCTTCATCAAGCGCGGATGTTTCAATTGTTGTGGCTTAATACAGTAAAAATTGAAAATTCGAAATAGATGAGGGTTTAATTGCCCTCTAAAGAAAACTTGAGAAGAGGAAATTTTGATCTTTGACTTCAAGAATACATTAAATATTTAAAGGGGATTTTTAGAGTAATCAACCACTGAATTGTATTCACATTTGGTATGTCAAGGAGTCAAGGAAAGTCTTATAACAGTCTGCAACTGCATTCTATACGTAGAGGGTATCTTCCACGTCACTCACTGACTGAGCCAAACTGTTTTTGATTGGTAGTAGTAGAAAATAATTATATAAACAGTTAAAACCCAACAATTTCATAATCAGTTAAAGCAGTTAGAGGCATGTAACATGTTTTTAATGAGACCGGAGCCAAAGCTAAAGTCAAAAGCCAAAAGAAAAATGAAGAGAAAAACTGAAAACAATTTTCAAAAGCTTGACAAGCGGCAAACTTGTTCTTGGCCACAGTTTTTGGATGCAGGCAGACTTTGGCTGCAACTTCGAGTGGACCACATGGGGGCAACAACAACAACACATCTGCCAAGAACGTGACGGCAACAAAAGGCGCAGACGACGACTTCGTCTCGGTCGTCTCTGTCGTCGTCGTCGTCATCTTATCGTGCCCGGCTACGAACGTGACACTCGAACGTGATTATGTCAACCGTGTCGTTGTCAGCTTTGATATCAGAGGCCCCCTGACTCGCTCTCTCGCTTGCTCGCTCACTCAACGCTGCGCCGGCTCTGATATGTTACTCAATAGGCCGTGTCGGGGATTTTAACTGTGCTATCAGCGGACATTTTGGTCAGCGAACGACTCTCTCTTTCGCATGCTTAGAACGGTTCTTCATCTTTGGGTTTTTCGGTTAATTCCCGGTGCATTCGCTTGAAGCACGTTGCAGTTGCATTTGACATTGTTCGCTGCTCTCATTTGTGGGTCAACAGAGTTCGGCTGAATGCGTTTTGTCTCCCAGGCAGCTTAATTGCCCAGGTGACGAAATACATGCGAGGTGTTGCACTTCACACCAAGCACAAGTCAAACAATGAGTCTTAAATGCTGTCACTCCCACCACAAATATACCCTGTATAGGCAAGTATCGATGGGGTAGTTGGGAAAATAAGTTTGTGGAGCTATTGAATGAGAAGAGTAGAACATTTAGCTGCTCTAGATAGGTTACGCAATGCCCTCGATAACAGTGATATTTATATCTATCGATAACAGCCTGATAGTATATACATATTTATCGATTGCAACGTCTATCAATCTCTTCTCTAGGCTATTTCTTAGCCTAATATATTCATCAAGTAACTGTTACATCTTGGGTCATTTTCTTACTTTCTCACACCTCTATTGAGTGTCAACTTCAGTTTGTCTGCTTCTTCTGCTTCTTCTTGTTTCCTCTTGTCATTTATCTTGTCAATAGCGTTCGCCCAACTCCTCCGCAGCAGAAGAGAAAAGTGTTGTTTGTGCTCCTCCTCCTCCTCCTCTTCTTCTTTTCCTTCTTCTGCTGCTCCATTGAGGTAATTAGAGAAGTCGCAACTTGTTTGCTTTGGAAGCGCGCACGCCGAAATTAGTTTGTGTCCCAAACCGGGCAGTCTTTGTATCTAACTTTTTTCTTCTCTCTCCCTCTCTCTCTCTCTTTTTGTTGCTATTTAAAGTCGCTTTCGATTTGGCCATTTGGAAGTGTTCCAAATGTCGTGACTATTTCACTCAGAAATGTGCTAGCAAAAAAAGCTGAAAAAGTAGGAAATGTGCGCGTTCCAATTTATAGTATGTGTGACATGTTGGAAGTGTTGCATAGTTGTTGTTGCCGTTGCTATTGCTGTTGAGGCAACGTTCATTGACTTTTTGCAACAGAAATTTTCATTTTTGGCTAAAATATTTGGCAGGTGAGAATTGAACTTATATGAGCTAAATGTAAAGCTTTCTAGAGTTTGTTTTTTATTAGAACTCGGCGTGAATCAGATATATGTGTATATTTCTACAATATATGGATGAACACATAGCAGTATCTCAGCTGACGAGGGGCGTAGGCTGTGCCCAGTGTCTAAGGGGGGGGGGGGGGGGGGGGGGGGGGGGGGGGGGGGGGGGGGGGGCGATAAATATTTAGAAAACGCGGTCGAGGTCACGTACTGACATTTTCGATCATGAATCTAATGTTGTTGTAGCTAGTTAATTGTTGTTGTTGTTGTTGTTTGTATTCTTGGCTATTGCTCAACACTGTACGAAAAAATTTCGTGAGTCAACGAACCTCGATCGAGAGACACAGCCACACAGCCAGAGCAGACAGAGTGCCCAGTCTTCAGCTTTATAAATAGCAAAACGCATTAGAAGATCTTTGCGCGAATGTGCGTCATGCGGCCCGACTACAATTGGAGGACAGGCACAGCCCATGTCTGTGTTGCAACTAGCCTAAAGAGGAGGAAGCACAACTAGAAGAAGAAGGCGAAGGAGAAGAGGACGGAGAAGTGTGCCCACTGTGCATGGAATTTATGTGGCCAACAAGAGTCCAATTAGCATTTAGCTGGGCAAAATGTAGTCGAAAGTCATATTTCAACTGGCGCCAGCTGGGAAAAATTGCTCGAGTTTATGCTTAATGCATGCACACAAATCATAAACGAGCTGAGCGGGAATCATAAAGAATTATGTAAATTATGTAAAAGTTATTGGAAAATATAAAAACCAAAGACTGAAAACGTGATGGCAGTGGGAAATCGAGCAGAGAATGGGCACGAAATGAGCCGTTGACAGCTCGAATGGGGAAATTGAGTAGAAGGGCTTATAATGAAAATATTATGAAATTGATGATTAAATATGAGCTAATATATATAACAAAGAGAAATCTATATATATAAAAGAAAGTTGTGTAAAAGTGTATCGAGACCTTTAACTTGACATGTGCTAGACCAATTTATATTTCACTGTCTGTCTCTCTGTCCGTCTGCCTAAGAAGAGCAAGGGATGCAGAAGAACTCAGGAGATCATTTAGAAAATGCAGCAGCAGAGAATGTTCCCATTGCTCTATCTGGCGCCCTGCTCAAAATTTGAGTGGAAGTCGCCCTATATAAAGGGCAGCAGCTGTGGAATTTATTCAGTCGTCCAGACCCGGCGGAGCCAGTCGTACGTGCAGGGCAATTTTTTTTTTTCTTATTTCCTTTTTTTTTATTTTTTGTTTTATTTATTTTTTTATTAATTTTTTTTATTTATTTTGTTTATTTATTTTTTTTATGTATTTTTTTTATTTATTTTTTTTTTATTTATTTTTTTTATATATATTTTTTTATTTATTTTTTTTTAATATTTTTTTTTTTATTTAAAATTTTTTACTTTAATTTTTTTTTACTTAATTTTTTTTTCATTTAAAAAATTTTTTTTATTGAAATTTTTTTTTTTTAAATTTTTTTTTTTTTTTTTTTTTTTTTTTTTTTTTTTTTGACCCCTCCGAGTCTGGACGACTGAATAAATTCCACAGCTGCTGCCCTTTATATAGGGCGACTTCCACTCAGTCTGATCTCCTGGGGTTCTTCTGCATCCAGTTAGGTGCATCAAAATTGCAAGAGGCACGAGATGAGCGAAACCAGCAAAGAACGAAGAGAAGCGTGCAGATTCGCAGTCAACAACAATACTTACTACAACAATATTTACTACATACGTAGATCTATAGAAAATTTCTTGTCGGATTTCTAAGCATATTACAAGCACCTATAACAATTGATAAATAAACACTTTGAAGCGATTTATAAATATCAGATCTGAAAGTGTTTATACGACTCAAAAGCATTTGCCCAGCGAGCAGCAGCCTCTACACAGACCTTGAATCTGGTGTGGAACAATAGAACAATAGACACATTACTCGTATACTTGTTCATGCAGTGAGATGAGCATATTGGTTTTGTGCAATATCCCTTATGCTGTAAGTGTCTGTACATCCGTCTATCCGACCTTCCGTCCTTCCGTTTATCTAGCCGTACAAACGGAAACCATTTCGTAACTATTGCATGTAAGATTTACTCATACTTCCTAGTCTAAAAGTCTGATAAAGTGTTAAGGTTTGTCCTGTTGATCGGGTAAGCCTCTTCCTCAGGATCCGAGCATTCTGCAGTCGGGTATGCTCGACTGAAATATTCTTATATCTAACAAATATAGCTAGCAACACCTTAACATATATTGCTTTGCCCAGTCTATGTGCTCAACTCAGTATCCCACCCACTGTGCATTCACTTTTCTTTAGCCAATAAATTCTGTCTCGCTCTGCCTTCGTCTTGCAACATGTTGCCAACTGGGCGCCTGCTGCAGCTGCTGGCTGCTGCCTGCTGGCTGAGTGCATCAAAGTCTCAATTGCAATCACAACACAGTGGAGAAGGTAACATCTCAAGTTCAGTCGCCGATTAGTCACGAACTCTTTGCACAAAGTTCTGGCTCATATTTATTTTATTATAATTCAAAGTTCTGAAACTGGAGTTGAGCTCGGGTTGGAGTTGGAGTTCGACGTTCTCAGGTGGGTGGGTGGCGTGTGCAAAATACATTAAGAGGCTCGCCAAATTGCCAAGACCCAGAGTCGTGCAAAGATTGGGGAGTGGAGCCATAAGCCTACAGCCTCCAACTCGACTTCGACTCCGACTCCGGCTCTGACTCTGACTCTGACTCTTGGCTGAGTTTAAACAAAGAGAAAGGCGTTGCTCTATGGCCAAGCAATTGTTTGGCTTAGCTTGTGTCTTGTGGTTGATGTTGTTGTTGTTGTTGTTGTTATTGTTGCTGTTGCCGTTGTTATTGTTTTCTTTGTAGCTCTCGCTCTTCGGCTCGTAATGAGCCGCAACTATCGCAAATAGGCAGCCGCTTGACTGCCACACCCACACCGCCTCCACACACCTGTCCAGGTCACAGACGCTTCTTACGGCGGAGGCTCCTCTGCCAGAACTTGAAACAACTTCATGACTCGCGCGACTTGCCTCTCAGCTAATGGCTATGAATTGGGCTCTGCACTCGGCTTGAGTTCTGGATTTGTGCAAACAGCCAAGCCTCTGAACACTGAAAGACCGAAGCACTCCCCCCTAGGGCGCCCCTCGACGTAGCGAACAAATTCTTTGTCGAGCCACATAATTAGATACAATGATAAAAGCAAAACAGCGAAAATATCGTAATATTATAATGCACACAATTTCTGACTCAACTCGCTGTAATGATGCAGAAAATTATCTAGCGGAAAATTCCTATAAAATAGAATTCGATTTGCGCTCGTTTAGATATTTGTAAAGCCGAAGGAAAACCCATTCAAGTGGAAGAAGCTGACTGGGCGTGGGTGGAGTTTAATATGGGTCCATAATGTGGAGGAAGTTTAGATAAGAAATGTTTGCTTGTGATTCTAGTAGATAAAACATATACTTGATATAATTAGAAAAACTTTGATATACTCTGACTGCAACTTGTATTAGTGAAAATGGGAAGTAAATGTTGGGTGAATATACCAAGTTATTCTATTTATTACAGTTCTGTTAAACATTTTTCGATATTCGAGAACTCTCTATAGTTGCATGCGCAGTAAAAGTGAAAACTTCCCCATTACGATTGGGGAAGTTGACTTTCGCGCTTGGTCTATGCAATTCATCAGTGTGGAAACTTTGACCAACTCCAAGCAGCTGCCGTTGCAAAGCTCTTTTTATTTCTTTAATCAAATGTCAAAATGTCGATGATAATCATGTGCATAAGATTTGCACGAACTGTAAAGAGAAGCAGACAGGAAGAGAGAAGAGAGAGGAGAGAGGAGCTCGCATATGCAAATCGATAAACGAACGCCTTTTTATGACATTTCAATTTGCATTCAGCGAGGGGGGGAAGAAAGAGAGAGAGTGTGGAGTCGAGTCCATTAAAAAAGAAGGTACAAATGAGCAGCCCAACAGGTGAAAATTGTAAATTTATGACTTGAGCTGGTGAAATGCACAGGATGCGAACAGTTGCTGCCATAAGTGTGTCTACCAGGTGGGTTTTGCTTTACCTGCGACTACGACTTTGGTCGCTTCATCATATTTATCGATTTCTAATGCTTAAGCTGACAGCTATTGTTGTCGTTGTTGTTGTTGCTGTTGCTGTTGCTGTTTACTTAGCCAACAGACAACATGATGCAAGAGTTCGTTGGGGTTAAACTGTTGTATGAAGATCAATGTACGATAACCGCACAGCGCGGCAATTGCCATTGCGAATGCGAGTGCGAATGCTGCTCATGTGTGCGGCGCGGTGGGTGTCATTGTGCGGCATTTGACGCTGCCACGCCCACAGCCCCCTTGGCGTCAACTCTGACCTGCTGCGTGTCAATTACATTTGTAATTATTTTTTTCTCTTCTGTTTACAATTTTGTTCCCCCTGTTTGATAAATTGAAAATCGCACGCTTGTCTCTGGCAGCGGCTGAGGCTGCGGCTGCGGCTGTGGATGCGGAAAGCCTTTTTAGCCAAAACCATTTATCGATTAATCTTCGACAATACAATGGACGGATGCATCATCATCATGGGCTTATGCAATGTGTGGGATTTGACCTTTGTCTCGATTGGGTTTGGGTTTGCGCTCGAGTCGTGTGCCGCACAAAAATGACAAATGAGTGATGAAAATCTAAGACAACAGCCAATTGCTGCACATGAACGGAAATGCAGCAGAGGCCGCTGCTCAAGTAGGGGCGGGGACAGAGGCAGAAGAGTTTATTATGAGAGAAGTTGAGTGCACTGCACGAAAAAGTTGAGCAGGTGTAAAATAATTCTAGGCAAACTGAGATGTTGTTAGACGAGGGGAGGAAAGAGCTTTGCTTTGAGCTCTGCTGCTATACAGTGTGACTTGACTATAGTGTATCATCTATAAGACGAACTCTTAGTTAATGTTAATCTTAGTTAATCTTTATCATTATCTCATAACATTTGCAGCTTTGGCTTTGCTCGAATGGAAAAGCACTTCTATTGATTCACTCTCTACACTCAGTGCATTTAGGTGCAGTCGCTTCATTTAGAGTTCTGTCTAGACTCGCGCGATCTGAGCTGCGCCCCAAAAAGCAAAAACCAAAGCTCAAGCCAAATGCCCACGCGCTGTGGCGGGCCAACAACTTTATTGGCAATTGGCTTGGACAGTTATTAGCGGATTGGTGGCTTGGCTTGAAATCACGTGGCCAAAGCGCGCGCCATATTAAGCATACGTCATGTGTGCTCGCTTTCCAATCGGCTTGACAGCCATTCGCATTCGACACCTTTCGCATTCAATTTAATTTTCATTTCTCTGCTTCGTTTCGTTTGTCTATTTCCAGGTGTTGTACCATGAAATTGTATCACACGCTCGAGTTGTAAGCGCTTGCATACGTGCCGCCTCCGAAAGGGAACGGGAACAATCCCAGTCACAGTCGCAGTCACAGTCGCAGTCGCAGTCACAGTCACAGTTGCAGTCACAGCAGCCTGCTTCCTTAACCAGCAACTGCTCCAGCGAATCGACCAGCGAATCGGCCACCAAATCGCACAGTCTCAGCAGCGGCTTCGCCTCTGATGCAGCGCCAGTGACCACGCCCAGCGTTGGAGTTGCGACTGGCTCTGGACTTGTCGCAGCTGCCGGCAACAACAGCAACAACAGCAGCAGCAACAACAACAATACAGCCCATCCAAGGAAGGGTGAAGGCAATTTGGAACGATTGCGCGATCGCTATCACCTGATCTACTTGAAGGCCTTCGAGCTACAGCTGTGCCTGGATAATTTACTGCGCAAACGCAGCTCGACAGCGGTAAGTCTTAAAGAAATATAGCTTGTGCACAGATATGATAGGAAACGTGAATAGAATCATGTGCAGGCGTGCAGCAGGAATGGAGCATGAAATGCTATGAGAAGTAGTTAATTGATCCAGTCCACTTTCACTCTCGTACTATGAGTTTTAGCAACATTGCTAGCTGATGTCTGGCCCTAGGCCCTGAACTTCACCTAGAGACTCGCTGCAAAAATAAATCTCATATAAGATGAGTTTATCTTCTCTTTTACCTTAAAGAATTTCACTTTGGATTAGCGCAAAGTTTTCGCCTTTCCGTTTTCTATTTGTAAAACAGCAAAAAGCGGAGGCATACGTTGAATTCTTGGAAAATAGAAACGCTACCGCATCAGTGGATGGTTGCCTCGTCTTTTGAGGCATTGTGAGTTGGCATTGGCGCCTGCTTTCCTTTGGCTGCGGCTGCCTTTTGTGTGTCCGCCGCTTGCGGACAGTTGCCAATTGCGGGCATTTCTAATTACAAAAGTGTCTCTGCTCGCTGATTTAATTAATTCATTTGGTGAAAATGCCGGCAATGCGAGCTCTACAAATGCCTCAAACGCCATCAACCTGGCCAACGGCAGCAGCAGTGCTGCCCGAGGCACCCAATGCATTGGCAGAAGTCGCTTCGAATCGACAGAAACATTAAAATCTCTGCGAGAAGTACAATTTCTCCGGGCACAAATACTTTCGTGATTGTGGACAATTAAATGTTTTGCGAGTCGCGGAATGTGCCCAGTGGCAAGGCAGAGCTATTAAAATTATCGATTAACCGTTATCGATAAACTGCACACAGAATAGAATGAGTTGACAATAAATGGAACAGCATGTAACAGAAATTGAGTGTAGCTAATGGAGAACAGCAATTAAAGTTATCGATTAGCTATTATCGATAACACATATTCATTAAGCTAAATGCTCAAGAGAGACTCCCTACATAGAATATTGTAAGAAAAGAAAGATGTTGTGCACTAAAATGAAACAGCTATATTTAGAAATACAAAACTATCGTTGAATTCAAGCTGACTTCCCTAAGACAACACAAGATTCTCTGCGCCTCCTTTTAGATTTATCGATTTATAGAAGAGATCAAGAGTTCACCCACTTTCTGTGCTAGACTTTCGCATGACGTGTTCCTTTCCAGCCTTTCCAACATAATTGCTCAATTCTCTTTGGCCCACACACGCTACTCCACTCCCCTCTCTCACTCTCTCTAGCTCGCTCTTTGGCTTCATTCATCCCACTCACTTGACAGCTGGCTAGTGAAAGTCTTTGCCTATAATCACATTGACCCAGTTTAGAGAGCAGTGGAGGAGCTGCGGCAACTCCTCCTCCGGCTGCAGCTCGTGCTCTGATTTGTGCCAGTTTAAACGTTTCCTGGCTAAAGTTCTGAGCCACCCCAAGCAGCCGGCTACCGCAAAATATAATTGCAAAGCTTCACAAAGCGAGGCCGGTAACAACATTTTAATTGTGTATAATTTAAGAGTGTGTCTGCTAGACTCGTGCCCTGCTCTGGGATGTCGTAATTCATGCAAGGCACGCACTGACCCACACGCTCCGGCTGCCCTCTGCGGAGGCAGCAGCAGCAGCAGCAGCTGCAGTTGCCTGTCAGGCCTGCGGCTCTGGAGCATTTCATGTGGCAGCCTGCAACTGCTGGCAACGGCAACTGCTTCATTTGTGGCCAAGTTTCTCCTGCAGAAACAATTTCATTTTCCTGCACATTTCGTTGCGCTCGCTGATGCAACAATTTGCATTCGTTTGTGCCCCCAAGCCACAAAACACGCCCCCTCCTGCCAGTGCCGCCCCCTCAGTGCTGGCATGACCGATGCAATGAACACGTTGCTGCCTTATAATTTGCAACACTTTTCTAGCCGCTTGGCCATGTGCTCCATATGCAATACATGTACCTCCGTGTATATAAACGAGGCTGCGCTTGGCAACATGTTGCCAGCAACATTTATTGCCGTGCAGTGTCACGCAGTGGTGAATTATGCCACATATAAAAGCTAAATTAAACGCGCGGCAAGTAAAAGTGAAATTTATGCGACCCATTGAAACAAACTTGGCCCAGAGGTCGCCAAACACACAGGCAGACTTCGAACTTGCCACCAGACGTGGCAGCAGCCGCATCTGTGGAAAGCGGCCATAAATGAGGGGAACACAATGCAAAAGAAGAAGAAGAAGCAGCGGCAGCAGAAAAGGAAAGAAAAACCAAATGAAAATAAACCAAATCAAATTTACGACATGCCCAGCGAGACGATCGCGACTTCTCATAAAAATCCATTTTATTTCTGCTGGCCTTTTGTCCCTCACTCCCTCTCCCTCTCTCTGTCTCTCTCTCTATCTCCTTCTCGCTCTGCCCACGTACACATGAATTGCTTTGTGGGCTTCAGCACATTCGATAAACAAATGCAGTTTGCAATCGAATTACATTGATTACACTTGATTATTATATTTGATTGCTCGGCTGCCCTGCTGCGATCGCCGTGCCGAACTCTTGTTTATTCTGGGCCACAAATTATAGGGTATTATATGTGATGTTGTTATTATACAGATCTTGCCAGGCAGGAGGCCAATGCACTTTATGATTGATGTAACGAAGGCCAAATACCAAGCGAAAGTGATGAAAGATCTCTGATTCCCATCTGGCCACATTTGTTGTTGTTCATGTTAAACTTGCTGTTAAATCAAACATGCCTTTGTTCAACCTGAGATGGGAGAAAGACGAGCCTGAGGCTGTATGTGGGAAATTCCTTAGCTTTGTTAATGTGAGATGATTTGAATTTCTGCGTCAATTTCAGCCATAAAGGAAACTATTTGCAGCTCTTATAAAACAGTCGATAAAAACTTTAACAACTAAATTTATTTAGTCAACCTTGAGGCAGTTTCTCTCTCTTACATTGCTAGTTTATCATTTATCGTTTATCAACACTCCACGAGCGAAGCTAATTGGATTTCCAATCATGAACAAATCGAGCAATCGAACAGCCAATTAACGTCGATCAATATAATGTTAACGATTTATGAATTTAATTGCCGCTCGTCAAATATTTAAATGCTGCGGCACATCAATCACGCTGCCCCAAAGCATAAATCAACCGAAATTCGAGCTATGCCAAAAACACACAAAAGACGGTAGCCCATGCCCGGAAAGAAAAAATCTCAAAAGACCCAAAAATAAAAGTTCGAATGCGAATTAATAACTGCCAAAACTATTTCGCTGAGATACCCTCTTAGCAGTTGATTGAAGAGTATGATAAACTCTTTATTTGTTACAACACATAGAAAGTTGGCAGCCTATAGATACATATCAGCAGTCTTAAATGTATATATAGTCTAGTCTAGCTTATCATCTATATGTCAAAGTACACAAATATTGTCGAAAGTCCTCATACAAGCCTTTTGAAATCGATAAATATCGATCTGCATACTAATTATTCAAAGCGAGCCTTAGACACTGTAATTAGTTATATATTCGAATCTAGAAAGAGTAGTCCAATCTAAAAAGGATAGCTGGTTTGCAGATGCTCCCCTAGTCTGTTCGACATTTCAGATGCTATCGATAAATATCAATTGGAATTGAACTGCCAACGGAGAAAGCTGAATCTCAAGGCATAAAGGCTAGTTACGATATCGATACATATCGATTGCTTCGACAAGTATAGCTTTGTTCTAGTTGCATCGCCGCTCAACAGGGTATCTGCTAGTCTATCAGCTGACTGTAGAGCACATTTGCTTGCCTTTCATAAATCGAACTGCAATGCGAGGCATGAAAATGAACGAATGCGCTTTGAATAATAATTGACGGGCGAACATATGTCTGTCTGGCTAACTGGGCTGTTGTTGTTGTTGTTGTTATTGCTGTTGTTGTTGTTGTTGTATGCAACACGAATCGGAACTGCATTTGCATGTTGAACAACGACAGTTACAAATTGTGCCTATTTAAGTTGCGTGTGTATGCAATATTTATGCATGTGAGTGTGTGTGTGTGTTTTTTTCGCTTCCCCGGAAAATGCGAAAATTAAATCACAATAATTATGTAAATTTCTTGCAACAACCTGCAAACGGGGCGTGCCACCCACAACAGCAACGCGGAAGCAGTTGCCATTGCTGTTGCTGTTACTGTTGCTGTTGCTGTTGCATGCCACAAAACGCTAAACAATGAGCCGATATACATTTACTTGCAATTATATATACGTCTATTTACATGTAATTCAAAACTATGCCCAGATTTCACTTTTTTTTGTGTTTTTGGAGGCGCGCGTTGCAAGGCCGTTAAACGGCAGCTGGCCCGAAAGGTAATTACCGCCTCTCGGTCTCACTTTCGTTTTGGGGGTCTGGGCACAGTAATTAGCCGCTAGCCAGCAGCAGTGGCAGCAGCGACCACAACAACACTTAGCCAAATGCTGCTTGTAATTGGAAGCTTGGCCAAAAAAATGAACAGAAACGAAAAAAAAAAAAACACTCGTCGTGCGGTTAGCAGGCAAATTGGGTGGGTTTTTGTGAGAAATTGTTTTATAATGTGGCCACATCCCCAGCCCCAGCTCCAGCCCCAGAAACCACCAGGCTGAGTGGCTGACGGCTGCCTGGCTGCCTGGCTGCCTGGCCTGACCGTTAGTTGATCCACTTTTAGTGGCAGCTAATGATGCAGCTTGCAACTGAGCTGGCTAAGGCCTGGCCTGCGCTGCCTTTTGGCTCTCCATTTCAATTACGCGCACAAATGTGTGCCCCAATCTGCCATTTATTGTTCATTATGCGCTCCACATTGGCCAACTTTGGTGCCGAATCAGATATTAGCTAATGGAACGAAATCGAAGTTGAAAATATGGCATGCGAGGCGCGTGTTGAAATTCAGATTGGAAATTTATTTGAATTTGTCAAACAAGAAAAATTACAATTTTAAAAATGAAATACGATATATATGGGTGGGATATGAAAGAGTTATGAATACAGAGACATAGATAGAATCAGAGAAAGAAGTACTTAGATGATGACTGAAGCGGGCATCAGCAGATGCTATGTATCTATTTATAACAAAGTCTATATCAAACTCAGCTTCAGTTCATATTTAAATTTTATCTAGGCAATTTAAGTTAATTAGCTTAGATAGCTTCCTCAATATGCATATAAATACACGAATATGTAGCACTTCAGGCAACAAATTCATATCGGAAGATCATAAAATAAACTTTAATAGCTCGTCATATCTGCATATTGTTGGGAAAACATAAGAGAACTGCATGCAAAAGTGAGAGAAAATAGTGAAAGAGACTTCCTGTGCTAGAAAACTTTGGTATATTTACAAGATTTTCTAAACTTAAACTTATTTAGTTATATGTAGATCAACCTAGATTCCACAAAGATATATTTTCAACGTATTCAATCAAATGCCAAACATTTGTCTGCCCATGATTAATTGCAAAATCAAACAATGGTAGTCAACGGGAGCTCCCTGAATAGAACCGGCCAACGGATGATAGCAATAAACGAGTAAGAAATAGCTCAGAATAATAACAACTAGAGTAAAGCCACAGCCACATCAGCAACACGGCCAAATTGCTTCATTGTGGCAGCAGCTGGTAAACAGACGACGACTTCCAATTCCTATAATCGAATCGAATCGAGTCGAGTCGAGTCGAGTCGAAGCGAATGGAACGGAAAAAGACGAGCACAAAGCAAACGAGATGTGGCCGCAATGTAATCAATGGGGAAATTACAATGCAGAAAGCAACAGAGGAGCTGGGGAGCTGAGAAGAGCTGAAGCCAAATGTAAACAACTAAATGCCGCCACATAGCAATGGGAGCAGCAGCAGCGGCAGCGGCAGCAGCAACACAGGCAACCAGCAACATGTTGCTGCTGTGTTTGATGTTGTCAACGCGTCAGACTAACCCACACACACACACACACACGCGCGCGCGCTCACACTGAGACAGACACATAAATCAGTGGCTAATGCAACAGGGCACAAAAACAATGGCTGAGACAGAGACATCTCCGATTGCAACAAGCTGAGCTACACCCTAGCTGCAGATGGGCATTATAAAGTTCTTATGGAGCATGCGACATAAAAAAGTTGATATTACATGCATAATTATTTACTTATTTACTAGAACATTCACCATATAAATTTATAAATAAATATGTTTGAATATTTAAGCATTTATAGAATCATATTTAGTATCTAGCAGTCTTTAAGCCTCAAGTTCTTATACCTTGGCTCTTTAGTCTTCACTCTGTGGTATCTTTTGGGTATCTGATATGTAGTGACTTCTATTTGTTATCTATGGATCTCATGTCTAGTATCTGGTATGCATTATAGTATCTAGTACTCGAGCTGTAATACCCAGGCTTCACTTCTTATCATTTAGTGTCTAGTATTTTGTGTCTGGTTAGCCACCAGATACCATATGGCATATGTCATGTCTTCTGCCAGTTAGGGTATTTAATTGTGCGCCACCCGCAGCTGCCATATTTTTTCAGCAGCCTTTTTTTGCTGCAATTTCCTGCAACGATATTTCCCGTGCTGCATTTATGGCATATTGACATTTGGCAAATGTCAAATAGCGGCCTTTGTTTGCATTGTTCAATTGTCTGACTGCCTGTCTCTGTCTCACTCTGCCTCTCTCTGTCTGACATTGTCTGGTTATCTTTTTTATTGACTGCGAATTGTCAGCCTGTGTTGGCCTGCAACTATTCTGCATTGCCATTCATCATACCAACACCTTTAATTTAACAACAACAACAGCAACAACCTGCAAATTATGCGCCATGCGTGGGCCGGCAACACACCCACTCACGCACGTGTTGCGGCAACATGCTGCCAGCTGTGCAGCCGCTGTCAACCTATTAGGGTCACTCGAAAGCCCAGCCTAAGTCTCTGCTCAAATATTGTCGTCATTCTAGCAACTGTTGCTGTTGCAACTTGGCTAAATTTAGCGTCTAATGCGATTTGTAATAATTGCGCTAAATTGTGAGCATTGCTGCTGCTGCTGCTGCTGCTGTGGCACCAGGAAATGTTTTCTGTAACAGCAACAGCAACAACAACAACTACAGCAGCAGCAATGCTGGTAATAATATTGTTGCTGCAGCGGGTGTTGTCATCGCATACTTTTGCACTGCGTTTGTGTGGCAAAAAGCTAGGCATGCTGCAAGTTGCTGTTGTTGTTGTTGCTGCTGCTGCTTTCATATGACTTGGAAGTTTGCATGTAGCTGCGGGTTGTCAACGCTTTAGCTGTTGCTGCTGTCATGGCGCTCGTTGCTGTTGCTGTTGCTGTTGCTGCCTATGTCTGCAATATATTTGCATTGATGTTGCTTTTAAATGCATTGCAAATGCAAGCTAATTTCTTTATTATTGAATAGATCTTGAGAGATTTATAGCTATTTAGAGATATTTTGATTTAAGTTTAGTTTAGTCACGTTTGGCTTTCGATCTACAATACTCGTTTGTTTATATTTGTCACTTCAGTTGGACAAAGACCTTGGATCGCTTTGCATTTGATGTGCAATTCTATTATTAAATCGTACACTGACAAAAAAAAGTTTGCTCAAGTATATAGTCAAGATGGGCTTTGAGCTCAATATTCTGTACCATATCGAATTTTCTACTATTCTTACCACAAAACATGATGAAATTTGGTTTAGCTGCATCATATCAATCATATGAGCTCCAAGTAAAGAGTTGCTACTGTATAATACTTCTATGTATCTAATTTTCCTAAGTGTACAAAGTGACAAAGCAATTGATCAAGTAGCTCTTAACTGAGCTGTCAGCTAGGTATACATACATACATACATATGTAATTTTCATTGTTTGTTTGCTTCGTAGATGCATTACACTAACAACAATTTCCAACTGCAGCTCACGTTTTTGTTTTCTTCTCGTTGCCTGATTGCACGACAATTACACGCCCCCTGCGAACGAACGAACGAACGTAATATGTTAATAGAGTTAAGCTCCACATCGATGACATGAAAGCGTTTAGTGATAATTAAATGTTGGCGTGTGGGAAATTCATAATTTCAAGTAAAGCTAGAGAGAGAGCAGGGAGGGAGAGAGGAGAGAATAAAAAACAGTAGCCAAACAGAATTTCCCACACATATTTTAAGCGCAGAGAAACCGAAAAGACTTATCAAGCAATCGCATTTCGAGTTGTTTTTCGTGTTGGTAAAAAAAAAACATTACAAGAAGAACTAAAGTTCTTTGGAAAAAGAAACTGACAGAGAGAGAAAGAGAGAGAGAAAATGACATTGTGACAGAACGAAAGATTGCGTGTTGCTGTTGCTGTTGCTGTTAGTGTGGTTTCACTGTACGTGGCCGATGTTTATCTCGCGTCCTAATGATAGTTTTAGCACAGACCGAAGCTCAGCTCAGCTCGGGGCAAATGAGGTGCTAAGCTGGCAACATACAACAACAACAACAACAACAACAACACCAACTAGCTACAACTACAACAACATTTCGCGTCACGTGTCCAACTGCACAGGCACGCCCCCCTACGCCCGTCGCCCGCCGGCCGCATTCGTTTCGCGTGAAGTGCGTTGCGATAAACTTGAACTTAATTTCCAGCTAAAGCAAAAGAAGCCAGTCGAAGGCAGTCAGGCAACAAAGGAAACAACCGCCAGACAAAGCAACAACAAGGGGAAGGCGTTGCCACCTTTTTGATGGGATCTCTCTCTCTGTCTCTGTGTGTGTGTGTAAATGCATTTTGCATAATAAGTTCATAAATTGTAGGCCCGACAGAGCCAACAGATCTGAGCTGTGGGCGAGGGCAGCCAAAGAGAAGCTGAACTGGAATAAGCTGAGAAAAAGGTTTAGCTGGTCATTCGATTTTATTGCATTTAGTTGAACATGAAAATATTAAGCTGAACAGATTGGATTTATTTCTGTTAATCAAGAGATCTAAATGCGGGTGCTAAGCCCATCCAGCTGAGTTGATTTCGATTTGGGTTTCTTTCTTGTATTTGTTTATCATCAAATTGACTTGTAGTACCCATTGGCATTTGCCTTCGCTTTGTTTGTCTGGCCCAATTACACCTGCGGCTGGGTGTTCAAAGCAAAACTCGCTGGGCTAAAGATCTTTTACAAGTCTTCTGGAATGTAAACAAACTAATCTGAAGGCGCCTCGCACAAGTGTTTGAAAAGCTGCCAAATACTCCATAAATCATGTCTAGATACCCTGGAAATGTAGAGAGGAGCATGGGTAGAGTAAGTTGGAGGTAGTACTGAATCACATAGCTTATAAGTATACAGAAAATAGCTTAAGCAACTTAAGAGCAGTTCCTTAGATAGGTAAATTCCCCTTGATCTATACAAATCTACAGGGTATTCAAATTGTTAGCATCGAAACTCTGTCTGCTCTTTCATGTTTATATGTACGAAGCTTGCCCATGTAGCAGACTCTTAATAGAAGCAAACTATTTGCTGCTGACCTTCAGCAGGCCTCGTTAACATGGAATTCCGATGCCCCCAAGGCACAAATTAGACTGAAGATTACGCAAATCGGGAGGGAAAACATGTTGGGCATTAAAAATTTTACAGTTTGCGATGGGCTAATAATGAAATTCTCAAATTTTTACGAGCTGCCAAAGCAGATGATGTTCTGAATGAATGTAAATGGGAGGGAATTGGATGCTGGGGCAACGAGGGGTAGCCAAGGTCAACGGAGGTTAAGCTGCCAACTATTTAGTTGCTTTCCCAAATGTTGAGCACTTGTGTTTTTCGTGTTAATTTTCAAGAGGCTTCAAGGCCCGCCCTCGCATTAGATGAGTGCGCGCCGCCTCCTCCCACAGCCACCCACATGACGTGTGCTTTTCCTCAGCCGCCTCCTGCTCATTGCTTTTCTTTTTCACTTTTTCGGATTATCTATCATCTGTCTGGGCAACTGCTTGTCGTGTTTTCTTTTTTGTTTTTTGTTATTTTTTATATATATTTTATGTCTGTTTGTCTGGCACTTGGCCCCAGCCACGGCACAGCAATTGAAAGCAATTATAACATATGCGAAGAAGGAAACTCGCAACAGTCATCGCGTTACGTGATGGGAAATTGTGTTGGAAATGTGTGAAAATTGTGAAAATGCGACTGACCAGCGGCTGCTTGAGCAATATTTATGCTTTCCTCAGATCCAAATCAAGTTGGCCAATTAAAAACTGAAACTCATATTGCAGGCAAAATGAGTGAGTTGTCCAACCTGCATATACCCTGTAAACTTTGATTTGATGAGAAAGTACTGTAGGCATAGCTAACTTTCTCTCTACTCTAGCAACACCTATTCTCCCACTCAGTACTCATTACTAAACCTCTCTATTCGCTTCTCATTTGCAGAACGGCTTGGATGACGACGACGACACCGAAGACGATTCATTCGGCTACGAGGGCGAAGACGGCGACGCAGCCACCGAGGACGATCTGAACGACGCCGTCTCCGATCTGGATTTGGAGTGCGAGAGTGCGCCCAGCCATAACTCGACGGAGCTCTTGCAGCGCTGTCAGCTAACTGCCACTGAGATCGTCGTTGCCAGCGTCCAAGCGGAGGATCAGTCACGCGATTGTATCGCAACCCAAAAGGTAGGCAGAACCAAATACATTTGCATATATGCCAAATTTGTGCGCAGAGTCTGCGCGTTGGCCTCCTCTTGTATGTTTGTTCGTTTGTAGCTGTTGTGTATGTCGTTATTGCTAGTTAGAATACATATGTACTTGTGCATGCCTTCTACAGTATTGTCAACTTACTTCGAGCCTAAAAAACCTAACCCCTAACCTATTACTCCAAAATCGTAAACGAACAGCCAAGAACTTGGGCTTGCAAATGAAGCGAGCTCAACGATTTGACCTATGCGATAAATGACTTGACGCTTGCTTGACCCTAACAGTTATTTCAGCTTTTGAGGTACCAAAAAGCTGCAATCTATATGGATCTTAAGATCTGAAATGCTTCTTGTCAGCTTTGTTGTTCGAATTATTAAAAAATAAATAAAAGTTGGCATCATTTATTTCTTGTGCATTCCCAACCTGATTCCAAATCCAAAATGTCTGACATATATGAAATGTTTCCCGTAAGAATCCCAACTCAGTCCCAAAACTCCGCCCGAGTTGGCAGCACTGCAGCAGCATGCAAATATTCTTATCGTCCATGTGTGTGTGTGTGTATGTCTGAGTCTGCGTGAGCCTTACTCTAACTGCCTGCCAATGCATTTGCCTAACCAATCTCTGTTCCACACACACACACAAACACAAACAAACACCCCGAAACCGAACGCAGCCTGGTGACGAGGCAGACGAGGAAGACGACGACGACGCCGACGTTGTTGACTTTGTGATTGCCAAGCGAGCCTGGCGACCGGGCAAAAGTAACCACCACCACAACCACCTCAGCCACAGCAGCAACTCGGCGGCTGGAGCGGCTACGCTCACCGACTTTGAGGCCGACTCAGAGAGCAGCGATCTGGAGCAGGTGCAGCAGCTGAGGCGAGGCGGAGGCGCCTGTTGTAGTGGTATCTCCTTCAATCAGCGCTTAGCTCAGCTGACGGCGGGTCATGTGAATATGTCGCACGCCATCAACAGCAGCAGCAGCATCAACTGCAACGGCAGCGGCAACGCCAGCGCCAGCGTCAACGCCAACGGCAATGCCAACGGAGGCGGCAGCAGCTCGACGCCAAATTTATCAAATTTGTCGCTGCTGCAGACGCGACACGGCAACAAAATGTTGCCGCCCCAATGCCACAGCAGCCACAACGGCAAGTCGAAGAGCATTGCCGTCGCGGTGATTACGCCGAACACACACCACAGCAATGGGCATGGCCATAATGGGCATGGTCACGGCCACGGCCACGGCCATGGCCACGACCTGAACAAGTCGCCGACGGTGCTGAGAAAGTCGCAGATGCATCGCAGTCATAATGACACCTCCAAGTTCAATCGGTCCAATCGCAAGTCCAAGAACTGCGCCATTTTCTACTTCAAGCACTTGGACACGGACAATGAGACGAGCGGCGCCGGCACCGACCCGGCTGGGGAGGACCATGAGGTGGAACGTGCCAGCGAAGTAAGTACCGTTAGCAGCCAGGGTGAACGGTCTTTCATGGTGGTGTTGGTATCGACTCTCTAGCCCAATCATCAGCCAAAGCGAATTCGTTGCGGTTATCGACTTATCGACAATCGACAAAAACAAAAAGAAAAAACAAAAAAACCCATGCCGAATGCACTTCAATTTGCATGAGTTTTGCATGTGTTAAATTGTTTTTCTCGAAAACTAACCATGTATAAATATATATTTATAATTGTTTATATATTTTCACTAGTCTTTGGCATGCCTAACAATTTCTTAATTAACTTTTGCTGCTCATTATCTGGTAGCCCATACATAATAATGCTACATCATTAATCATTAATCATTAAACGACTTTCAGCCCGCGCCTGGGGGGCTATGGTTAGTCGACCCATGTCAGAGATCAGCCAGTTCCTTAGCCTCTTCCATATAGTTCCGTGTTTTCTATTTGTCTGCGTTTTTTCCATGAACTTGAGCTTTGAGTTCATAATGAAAGTTTACTTGGTGCAAAGTTGAGCTAGGTTACCTAATCAAGGCATATTACAAAAAGCCCCGAAATTGATTAATTATCTAAATGACCTAAACCTTTGGGCAGCTGAAGAAGCTGATGGAAACAAGTTAGAACTCATAAGCTGCTCGTTAGCGCTGTGTTCTCTGAGATGGATGTAATAGCACCTATTTACATTTGAGTGAAGAAAAGAAAGGAGGCTGAAAATCTTTTACTTTTGAGACATCGTACTTAGATAACGTAATACTGTATAAAAAATAATATCACAAGTTTCAGAACTACTTCTATGTAGCTTTTCTTGATAGAACTTTCCAGTTTTCATAATTGAAAACGTTGATTTGAGGAATTTTGAAATTAATTTAATAGAAATGAAATTCAGTTATTCGAATGACAAGTGGGAGTCGACGAAGCTGGGACCTGTGCTCACCTGTTGCTGCTGCAGCTCCTGCAACAGCTGCAG
This sequence comes from Drosophila mulleri, assembly GCA_035047565.1. NCBI lineage: Eukaryota > Metazoa > Arthropoda > Insecta > Diptera > Drosophilidae > Drosophila > Drosophila mulleri. The sequence continues at coordinate 16,502,588 of JAWNPK010000049.1, read as the reverse complement.
TTGCTGTTGCTGTTGCTGTTGCTCTTTGCTCCTCTGAGCTATAAGCCAAGTGATGAGTGCATTGGCTGCATGCAAAGCCTAAGGTCACCAAGACAAACCAAACGCAACGTCACAGCATTAATATAAATTGCAAACAGAGAAAACGACAACAGCAACAGCAACTGCAGCAACAGCAGCAGCAACAACAGAGGCAACAACAGCAGCAACAGCAACAGCCAGCCATTTGTTAGAGGGCGGCACGGCGGCAACTCCTACTCTGAGCAGAGGTCGCAGCGAGCCATGGCCGCGCTGGCAGAGGGAACCGGCATTTGAGGCGAGCTCAAAAGATTTTTGCCACTCAGCAGCAGCAACAATAACAATTTGTAGCTGCAATTGTTGGTGTTGCTGGCACTGGCACTGGCACTGGTGCTGGTGCTGGTGCTGTGACTACAAGTTACAATTTGCCATTTTGCGCAAGTAACGCTAATTAAACTTCATTTTCTACTACTTCATCTTCATCGCGCTGTGCCAGAGTCAGAGACGCAGTCAGAGACACAGTTGAAGCCTGCAGCTTTGATGTTGGGCCACACAGTTTTTGCTTTTGCTTCATTTGTGTATTATTGCATACTGAGTTTTTGCTTGAACCTTCGTTTAGATACTGAAATCGGCTGATGCCTCATCGGATGACGACGACGAGGGCTGGCTCTACACGGCAGCAACGGGCGCAGCAGCAACTGTTACTGCTGCAGCAGCAACATCCACCGTCGATGGTCTGCAGTCGGCTGCCATCTCATCGACAACGTCTGGCGCCGTTGCTGGAGTCAGCGACGACTCTGATAAGGAGAACAAGGAGTTGCTGTTGACCACGTCGGCAACAGCAACAGCAGCAGCCGCAGCAACAACAACAACAGCAGCAATAATCGCAACTGTTGTTGCTGTCGGCGGCAGCAGCAGCAACTACGACAGCAGCAGCGCCTGCTCCTCGTCCAATTCGAACGGTGTCCATACGGAGACCTCGGCCACCTCACGGGTTACCCAAATGCAGCGCAGCATTGTCGACATGGACATTCAGTTTGAAATCAATGGCAGCGCCAGCGATGGCAGCAACAGCAACAGCAACATGAGACACATCATTAGCAACAATTGCTACAAACAAATGCAGTGCGACAGCGACAACAACAACACCACTCAGCAGCAGCAGCAGCAGCAGCAACTGAATGCCAACAACAATAATCACAAGCAACAACAACAACAACATCAACAACAGTTGCGCTTTGACTCTAAGCAACTGCAACAGCAACTGAAGCTGAATCTGGAGAACGCTGCCGAGGCAACTGTTGCTGATAACACAAATGGAAATGCAGCACAGGTGAGTAGAGCGAGTCCAAGAGTTGGTATGAGCTAATGTTATCTATATTGTATTGACTGGTGTAAAATATATGCATATAAATATAAATGAAGAGAGACACAGGGCTACATGCAAAGAGATAGAGATGGGTCTATGAGAGGGTCTATGAGATAGACAGTCCTTAGCCGTAGGGGAGAGCAAAAAGCTATTCTATTACAGCTAAACGGGTTGTCCCTACCAGATGGTATTAGATGGAATAGGAGTGGCGGAAGAACGTCAAATGTAGAAAGAATCAAAGAATAACTCCGAGAGAGATCTATCGTTTACCCTAAACTGGCAATATGCTTATTATTCAATAGTATATTCGAAGACTTAATTGTCTAGCAGTAGGATATCCACTTGTTCTAGCCATAACTAGAGAAACTAAACACTATCGCCATATAGTTAGCAATATCTCCCGCAGCTGCACAGCTGGAAGCTGAATGTCAGTTGGTCAATTGCATGATGTTCATTACCATAACGAGAGTTGATTTAACTTTAATCTTTCATCCGTTCATTTATTTGCTAATAGCCTGCCACATACATAGAGCTGGCTAATAAGACAAGAGCTGGGCTGAGAACTCGAGTGTTGTTATGCCCTAACCATTTGTGTATAGACCACAAAAATTTCAAAATTCGCAAATACAAATCGCAGACAGCAGGCAGCAGGCAGCAGACCGAAGGCAGCTAAGTGTGCAACAGCAACGTGCCACACAGGTTCCCACAGTCTCGGGCTTTGCTGCTGCAGTTTGAGTTTGAGTTGCATTCGATTTCGATTCGATCGCTGACTTGCTGTCTGCCTGCCAAGTGGAGTCTCGCTCCCTCTGCCTCTCCCTCTCTCTCTCTCTCTCTCTCCCTGTTTCTCGATGACTTGTGTCAATAAAGTTGCTGCTTTGTTGGTTGTTGGTTGCAACTTTGTTTGCCATTAGCCCAAAAGCGAGTAGTTTAAAAGGGGTGGTGGGCAGGAAACGGCTAGGGCAGAGGAGGGGTGAGTAGAGGCAGCTTTTCAATAAATGGCTACCGCCTCTTTTTCCTACTGCGCTGCCTTCTGCCTTCTGGTCTCCCCTGCACCTGATGATTAAGCAGTTGGGTTAATGAAAGCGAATCATGCAGCCGCTGCGCGATCGACTCCCGTCCCGGCAGCAGCTGCCATTCAAAATTGATGCCCAACTATCGACTATCGACTCCCGACTGCTGGCGCTGCTGCTGCTGGGCTGCTCTGACTGTCAGTCAGGCTGGCAGGCAGACGGACAGGCAGACAGACAGTCAGTCAGTCAGTCAGTCAGTCAGTCAGAGCTGGCGATAGTCCAGGAAAAACTGAGCAGCGCACGTCAAAAATGGGAAAGTACGAAATTAACTAAAAACGTGTGATTTATTTCTTCATTGCGGCGTACAAAACTATAAAGAAACAAAGGCAACTCTAGACGACCGAGTGCTCCAGTCGGGAGTGACTGGCGCAAAGATACCCTCTTATTCATGAGGAACAGCAATTGAATGCTTAATATGGCTGCTCTCTCTGTTGCAGCTTAACTGAGATTATCCAATACGCCCATTGCCTGCATTTCCCATAAGTACAGGGTATAGATGGAAAAGAAACTTAGCAAACAGTTTGTGCAATTGAAAGGGTCCACAGCGAAGACAGTTGAGACAGAGGCTGCTGCAACGAGGACACGTTCGACCGGGCCAGATTTATGGATATATTGGTGGCAGGCACATTGTAATAGAGCCATGCAACACGAAGCAACGGCAGCAACAGCAGCAGCAGGAAATGGCTCTGCGTCCAGCTGATTGATTATGAGACAGAGGCATTCGCTTTGCCTGACAACCTTAATTAAACCAACTTTTTGGTTACCTTTACAGCTGCTCTGCCACAACAACAACATCAACAACAACAACAGCAGCAGTTTCTATAGTCGCGCAGACATCTGCAACATCAGCGTTTGGCCCAGCGACATGACCAACGGGAACTCGAGTCCAACTGCCCAGCAGAACGGAGGCAGTCGCCTGCCTCCCCGCTCGCCCGCCAAATCGGCCAAGTCCGGCAAATCGCAGGCGAGCAGCAGCAATGCGACTATGTCGCCAACCAAGGTGAGTCAACAGCTTAGTCTAACTCCAACTCTAACTCTGCCTCCTTCTACGACTCTTCCCCTCTCCCCTGAGCATTTGGCATAGCTATGAAACTGTGTAAAGGAAGCGGAAACACTTCCAGTCCAGTCGCAGCTGGAGGAATGAATGTCTTCCAGTTGGCGTTCTCTAAGTCGCACGCTGACCAAAGCAACTTTGATTTATATTGAGTTGAGAAGCGTCGCAACATCAAGAAGGAGCATAGAGTGTTGTACCCCCATAGTCCCCGCCTTTTAGTTACCCTCAATGCACTCCACTCAGCTCAGCTTGGCGGCTAGAGATTACTTCTCCTTCATATTTCAGTTCTCATCTTCAACAGCTATAAAGTTCATCGTTCTTCTCTCAGTGCAGTATACCAATGGAGTATGGTATACCGCATTTCCCTGCATCTAGTCTCTCTCTCTCTCTCTCTCTCTCTCTCTCTCGTTTCTAGAGACAGCAACTTCGTCGATCAAAGTGTCTCTCCCTCTATCAAAAAGTGCAACTGTAACTTCCATTCAGTTTCTCTCAGTGCACAACTCGAGTGTTTTCCCTTTCATCGACACACTATAAGTGATATATGTATAGATTCACGGTACTTTGCAATTTGTCATCTTGTTGTGGCAGCCGCGCTGCGCCGACTCGGAGACATTGCGTGTCGCGCGTTCGCACAACCGTGACCATGATCGCTCGAGAGCCTGGAGGGAGAGCTGAGCTGAGCTGGGCCTCTGCTCTGCTCTGGCATTATGTATAACGGTTCGATGTTGCTGTTGTTGTTGCTGCTGAGTTGGGCTCTCATGGTTTCAGTTTCGCCTGAAATGCACACGAGCTGCGACTGCGATCGATTCAATCGATACAGTTGAACCGCTTTGTTGGTGGTCCGACGATCGGTCCGGTGGTCCAGTGGTCCAGTGGTGCGTGTGTCTGCCTGAATTCGCCTCGAATTTCTCTAAGCTCTTTTTGTGGCTTTTTCGTGTCAATTTGCTGGTAAACATGTCCAATGACAAGTTGCCGCGCTGTAATGGCCTGTAAACGATCATCTTTGTAATGCGAGAGACTCATCGGAGTTATTTTTGTGAAAATCAGCGGGTGGAAATCAAAAGGCCGCCAACTGGCATCGGTTGCAAGTGTTTGGCAAAATGAAAGCAAAGTGGAAAATGTCTCGGAAATAGTTGCTAAATTGGCAAAACAATTTGTTAATGAGCAAGCTGTTGACATTGTCTATATGGCTATGGCTGAGATGGTTGGAAATGTAGCGAAATATATGTTGTGGACATTGTAGTTAATTCATGTTTTCTGAATAGTCTCTAGAGAAGGCAGGGGATCTTATAAGATGATTCAGGATCACTACTAGTCGAGCATACCCTACCAGAACATTCTTACTTGCTTTCATTAAACATACATTTCTCGACGATCTTGTTTCCTATCCAATCTTCACTTGGACAAGCTGCGCTCTGCTGATCAATCATGCAGTAGTTCAGCGTTAATAAGAGATGATTGTGCAAATATTTAAAAGAGTCCAACACATTGCCATAACAACTGCTGAGTCTTATCAGATTAAGTATGACAAATCAGTGAAATCCCGCTTGAAGGCCATTAAAATTAACTCTTGCAGCGAGAAATCATAATTGAGGAAACTGCAAATATGATTATTTTTTAATTTTAACGATGCTCAATCAATTTTGATTGTTATAAGTAAAATATGCAATTATAGCAAACAACTATAGCCAGAGCAACATTACTTTCATATGCTAGACAGGCATCGGCATCCGTTGCGAGCCGCTTAAGAACTTTATAGCTCTGTTTCACGCATGTTTTATATGCCGACTTTAATGTTGGCTCAGCTTCTCTCTTAGAGCAAATCTTGGATTTATGTGCATTTCCTTCAAACAAGCGCTCAATAAAGACTCTTCTACGCGCTTCTCATCTACATCTACTACATCGTTAAGCATGCCCTCCATAAGCACCTCTCTGTGCGCTTCTCATAGTCTGTCGTGTGCCTGCTCTTTGCTTGTTATTGAAGCAGTTATTAACTGGCTGGACATAGGCAAATGTCTGTTTGTTGTTGTTGTTGTTGTTGCTCAACTCTCACTTTTATTTGGCCAGACATCAGCAGCATGTTGCTCGTCTCTCTCTCTATGTGTGTGTGTGAGCGTCATTTGCATTTGTCGCTGACAACTCGATTGCAATGGCACAGCTCCACTCAGTCGCCAGCCAGAGCTCCATCGCACGCACTGTTTTCACTGTCCCTCAGGCAGCGGCATCTCCAGCGTTTCCTCTCCTCCTCTCCTCTCCTGTGTTGCGTGCGTTGATTTATTGAGAGTGAAATTCGCGTCGCTTTGATTAATATTGACAAATTTCGCAAGTCGAGATTTATTTATATATAATAAACATATGCGTATTTGTATTGGTTTAATTTATGTGCGATAAGCAATGGAGCTCGCTGCCCGATAAAGGCGAACCTCAGTGACGTACACTGCGCTGAAATCGAACTAATCTAATCTTATCGCATCGAGCAGCTCGAATTGAGTTGTTAACAAAAATTAAAAGAAAGCTAAAATCCCATTAGAAATTGTGAGCAATAAAGGCTGCACAGTTATCGATGATCGATCACACTGACTCGATAGTTTTTTTGACAGCGTTTTTATCTAATCTCGTTGCACTGTGCAAAATTCATTATCAGCTCGAAAATTCGCTGGCAAAACTTTCAGTACGTTTCGCAGAGTCATAGACGCCGGTTGTGCTACAGATACAAATGCAGATACAGCTACAGCTAGAGCAACAATAGATACAATTGCATAGATACACTGCTACAAAGAGATACTAAACAATAGAAAGCCACAAAGCTAAGCTGCATTAGTTTGGCTACAATTGTTATTGTTATTGTTATTGTTTTTATTGTTAACTTGTCTGATTTTTTTTTTTGCGTAATTTGCATTTCAAATTGTGTGTGTGTGTGTGTGCGTTGTTTCTTTTTTTGTGTAATTAAGTGCGCGCAGTGCTTGTCAAACTGTGCGATTAAATTTCGCGATTTGCGAGCTGCGTGCCGCAGTGCAATTAAATTCGCCAAACGACGATTGTCAAGGCTGCCAAAAACAAAAAAAAACATTAAAAACACAAAAAAAAAAAACAAAAAAATAAAATTTTAAGCTTGAGCTGTCTGCAGACATTTCAACAGTTTGACAGCCATTGGGTTCACTAAAGCCGGCCTAGAGATGTGAGCGTGAGCAACTCAAACGGAGTGCAAAACAAAGAATTGTGAATTGTCAGTTAAGTAAGTTTTGTGCATCAAATTCTACAATTAAATTAATTGCGAGACGCGGCTATGAGTGAAACTATCGCATGACTAATCGAGCACTATCGCATACAAGTTAAATGTGATCCAAGGACTTGAATTTGCCTGCTGTAATGAGTTTTCATTGATATATTTATGCAGATGAGCGTAACTGCGTAAAGAATTATCGTTAACGTTTCAGAGCTGAAAGAAAAAGTATGATAAAACTCTATTGGAAACGTTTTGAGCAAATACAAGTCAATGAGGAGTACCTAGAATCTCTACAGACTCAACTGCCCACTATCGTTTGACTATCGTTTCCAGTGTGCTTCTCGGTTCCCCAAGAGCTGCCAGCTTTAGTTGAGCAAAGTGAGCAAAGTTTCCAGTTTGTTCGCTTAATTGGCCAATGGCTAAGCAAAAAGCCAAACTCCATATAATTGCCTTTAATTATCGCAAACGCCCAATCGCAGAGGCCTTTCAATTGTTGCTGTTGCTGTTGTTGGCAGCTGTTGCTGCTGTCGTTGCTGCTGTTGCTGTTGCTGTTGCTGTTGCAACTCCGTGAAACGTTCAGCATTTGCACATTTGGCAAAATTGTTTCCGTTTGCAGCGTGGCGCGCAGTTTGACAGCCGCAATGCTGCCCAAACTGTTTGGAGTGGCCTGTCCACAGGAAACTGTTAATTAAATTAAGCCAAAAGATTAGCAATAAAGTTGAAGCGTGCGTTCAACACAGACAGACGACACGCAGCTTGACTTTCAGTGTGAGAGAGTGTGATACGCAAAGACTTCAGATAAACTTGTCAAATGTGAATATGTACATGGAGATATTTATGTGTGCGTGTGTGTGTGTGTTTGTATATGGGTATATGTATCTGCTTGGAACTCGAACTGAGTCACTTTTAGTCAGCTGAAAGCCAACCTACAAAATCTACCTTGGAATTGTTCAATTGTGCAACACACACACACACATACAGGCACACACACATAAACAATTTGCAATTAAACATTTGCTTTTAATGTCTCTTTGTAAAAAGGTTAACGCGAACGTTTGCCTTTGTTTTCAAGTTAGTTGGGCAACAACAACAACAACAAAATACCTGAAAATGTGTTCAAACATTATCAACGCTTCGCTGGCTTTTTCTATTTTTGTCTAGCAAAGTTCTAATTGGTTGAGCAATCGAATAGATTTTGTCAAATTTACATTTTGGATTTGTTTGTTGTGTGTTGAAGGCTGAACATTTGAAGACAACAGCTGTTATCGATCTTTAGTTTTGAGTCTTCACAATAGCCATTGTCCATTAATTAGAAACTATTTCGATGTTTGATTTATGCAACTCTTTAAAGCAGTTCATTGTAGAATATTACTAAGTTTCCTATCAAAAGCATTTGCTTGACTTGAAAGATGTCCAAGAAAAAAGAGAAATCAAATGATGAAGCAAAACATTTCTCATTTAGCTCTTGTTATCGATACGTTATGACGATAACTTTTACAACGATGACTGCTTAAATAAATCATATAATTCTATAGTAGCGAGTTGAGTCAGCTCAACTGGTCACTCATCTAATTTAGAGTGAATTACAGGGTATTTGTAGTGACATCAGTTGGGGGTGCAATTACAATTTGGCAAGGCCTTGAGCAAAATTTTAGCCTGATTCACTTAATTGAGGCGCAAAGACAGAACAGCAACAGCAACAGCAACCAGATAAGAGTGTTAAAAAAAGGAAAGAAAGAAAATGCAAATAGAAATCGAAGATAAGAAATGATATAGCGAGTGAGTGAGTGTGTAGGGAGTGTGAGTGACTGTACTAATGAATGCAATGAATAGCACTAATGAATAGCAACGGAGCAGTGAGCTGGGTGAGCGATAGGCCATATGAACCCATTGAAACTAGCTGCTGCAATTCGGAGAACACGCTGATAAGGCAACAACCTCACAATCTCTCTCTCAGAGTTCCCACTCTGCCATCTCTCTCTCTCTCTGTCTTTCTTTCTCTCTCTGGCTTACAGCTCGTCAAGCTGTTAGCAGCGCTTCCTCATACGCCCTCAATTTACACTCAATTGTTTCTTTCACTCCGCAATTCGCTATGCTCATTAACTAACTCTCTCTCTCTCTCTCTCTCTCTTGTTTAGGGCAAGGTCTCGCATGATTCAATCAAGCAGCTTGTGCTTGAAGCGGAGCATTTGGTGCGCGACGCTCAGGAGTCGTCGTTGAAGACGCCAACGAAGCAGAAACATTCCATCATCAAAATCTCGTCGACGGTCAAGAAACGCGAACTCCAAATGCCGGGACCCATCAAGCAGCGCGTCGAGGTAAGTGAATGGCATAGCTCAGCTCGAAATGCAGTCTAATCGGGTCAATTGAAACTCTTTGCAGGAATGGCTGGAGCATCAGCCCTCCACACCACAGCTGCTGAATCGCAATCACCTGGAGGTGCCCATCAAGCCGGATGACTGCGAGGCTTCGGGTGAGGCGAGCGAAACGGACTCGATGCCCCAGACGCATCTAGCTTGTGGTGCCAACTCGGACTCCTCGGAGGGCTTCACCGACTCCATTGCCACCTGCATGCAGACGAGCACCAACTCGTATGGCAATTCGACGGAGCGCATTGGCGGCTCGGCCGAGCCCATCCACCAGTCGGCCACGCCGCTGGGCTACGGCAGCAGCAATCAGAGCTTGAATGTGAAGATCGTGAAGCGCACGCAGACGCGTCGCAAGTCGGAGCGCCCCTGGAGCGTCTCCTGCCTGTCGCAGTTGACCACCGATGCCGCCCAGCTGACCACAGCCATCACGGCCGTGGGCCAGAGCTCGCCTGGCACGGGCCTGGCCAGCCACTCGATTAGCGAGAGCGCCCTGGACTCGCTGTCGCCAGGGCCGCGTGCACGCACCGCCTCCTCCTCGGGCACGGGCAGCAACGCGGCCAGGAAGGCGGACAGCAAGGGCTCGCTGCGTCGCCGCAGGGCACGCAAGAAGCGCATGTCCGCCGCCTCGGCGGGCAAGAAGTCCGACTCGGGCTCGGAGGCAGCCGGAGATCTGACCCAAACGCTGATGAAGTCTTGCGAGTCGATGTCCTCGCAGCAGCTGCAGGAGTTCACGAACGCGCTGCTCAGCATACAGAAGGTCAGTCCCACCAAGGACGAGCCCGCGCCCGATGCCGACTCGGAGTCGCAGCTGATGGTGCCCAAGTTCCGCGTCGGCTCCTTCACCACAGCCGCCCTAAGGGCCAGCGAGATTCGCCTGGGCGCACTCGCAGCCCTCTCCAACTACATGCACGAGGATGAGCAGCAAGCAGGTGAGTGGCTTCAATCGAGTGGGTGCGACTGAATCGAGCGACTATGCCTCTGAATACTACTGAAACGATGTGAGTGGCCACTTCCTCGTCTATATGCGATATGTAACTCATGATAGCATGCACTTTGGACTTATCGCAGCCATGGGACTGCTAAAATTTGTCCATGAGCTGTGTCACGTATAGCAGCTGATGTTTGGGAACATGTAGACAGATATCTGATATTACATATATAGCTCCCCTTGGACTATATTTCTCTTAATTGCAATATTTAATTCGAGCATCCACGAAACCTATAAAGTAGTTATGCATCTGTTTCAATTTTGTAGAACTTTGTTCCCAGTATTTGGGTGATATTTCAATCAAAATTAATTTATTCGTCAGACATATCTCTATAAACCATATCAAATCAGAATATTAGCTGTGTCTGGGAGGGCATTTTCAGCTTGTTTCTATATATTGAGAGTGTTTATATATATAATATTTGAGTAGTAAACGATAAGATATTCCTCACTATCAGAACTGACACACTAGAAGACCTTAAAATTTATAGAGTTTGAGAAAATGAATGTATTCACGACTAATTTGCTGCTTATCAATGAATATAGTATATAAAATATGATACTCTGGGTGTTTATATATAGCCTTTAGATGAAGCTTTGGAAATGTAAGCCAAGTTAGCATCGCAACGTTTCAGATTGCTGCTGTTCGATAAGTCAGACATGCTGGTAGCCCATATGGCAAGCTCTATGTATATATAGTCATTCATTCATCCATATATATATATATACATATTGCTCTAATGCCATTCAAAATCGTTTCAATAGCATTCAAGAGGCGCGCACACACTGAGCTCTTAAAATACTTTTCTGTCTATCTATTGTATACGTTTCTCTCACGCAAGCTCGCACGCTCGCACCCAGGCCAAAAGGTACCGCAAAACGCACCCGAAACGTCCCCTTGTATACCCTGTAACATTGATACCGCATATGTGTACATATATACTGATTTCGTTTTGCATCTCCCAATAGAGCTGAGCACTGAGGAGCACCACAGCAGCATCTCGGAGACTGCTTGGGACAACTACCAAGAGAAATACAACTCGGAGAACTACTCGGAGGGCTTGGACTCGGATGCAGCGCGTCGTCTGTTGGAATTCGGGGACGACTATCGGTGGGTAGCCAAGCTCTATTTATAGAGCATGTGTACACACATCTCATGTATGATTTTGTGCTATAATTTTGATTTGATTTGTGTTCTTCTAGCAATTTCATCGACTCGCAGTCGGACTGCTGCAGTTCGCTGTCGGCTGCCAACAACTTGGATTCGTTTTCGCCTCCGCGCATGGACTCGCTGCAGCAGCACGAGCTGAAGGCGCTGCACATTAACCAGGAGACAATCAGCAGCAGCGTCGACCACGCCCGCCGCCAGCGCGCCCTCGAGCTGCAGTACGAGCGACGTCGCAAGACGCTCGAAGTGCGACGCAAGTCCTGTCAGGGTAGGTGCACCTACAGGGTATGCTTCTCGGCACATCAAACTCTAATGCTCTCACTCCTATTGCAGACATGGCCGATGCCATCGGCTCCCAGCAGGAGCAGCTGCAGCAGCAACGGGAGCAGCACCAGGCAACCTCTGCAAATCTCTCCTCCTCGGCTACGGCGCTGATGACGCCCAAGAACTCGGCGTCGGCTCAGCTGCCCGCCCGCACCGACTCGGTGGGTCGTAAACTGGAGTTCGGTGGCTCGATGAGCCACTCGGCTCAGTCGCTGCTGCGCCGCACCTCGGAGAGCGACACCTCGACCCGGCGCCGTCGCACCGTGACGGCGGATGAGCGCCGACGCTCCTCTCGCAACCTGGAGAAGTGCATCAAGGTGATTCCGGCCACCTCCTCGTCCAGCGGCGATGACTCCGAGGACGGCGAGCAGGAGATGCGCTCGCTGCTGCAGCAGAGCAAGGACAGGCTCGAGGACACGCGCGCCCTCAAGATACGCTGCCATCTGCTGCGACCCGAGGATTATGTAAGTTCAATGCGGGGAATGAGAAACAGAGAACAGAGCAAGAGATATGAGGAGCAGGCTGGGGACTCAGAGCACCTGCAGTATTCTGTGTACATAGTTTTATTTACCTTGGACTAAATTTGTATATTTATATAACTAAGCGCAAAGAAACATGAAATGTTGTAGATGAGGTTTATCAATGTGCGTGATAGATATTGTAAATGAAAGCTGTATGATGTAGAGATATAGAGTTCAAAGGATCATGATAGACCCTCCTTTCATAATGCAAACGCAGATGAGAGGATGGTTGAGCAGTATTGCTAAAAGGCTGAGATTAATCGAAAATCATTCGAGTATCAGTAGTTCGCAGTTGACTCATGTATCAAGTAGGATATCTGCTACTCTCTAATCAACCTTTATTAACGTTTCTCTCCTCTTCTCTCTCTCTCTCTCGCATCCAGAACGAGATCATAAACACTTGCCGTGACAACATTCGCTGCTTGGAGGCTGTGCTGAGGGGTCCGCCTGGCACAGTGCTTTCGACTCAGTGCGCCGGCCAGACAAAAGGTGAGTCCCTGCCGCCAGGCTGTCGGCTAATCGCAACTGCAACTGGACATCAAAGTGCTGTTACTGCCGCTGCCGCTTCCGCTGCTGCTGCCACGCCCATGCCCATAGTCGAGTGCAAGTGTGCGCCCATAACGCGATTTGTGGCCCGATTGATTGACTTTGTTTTGGATGTTGGCAATTTGCTGGAGCACTTCACGCTCTATCGATTTCTGGCCGGGACGCTGCGGACGCTCTATGCGCTGGTCAATCGGCCCATGGGGCGGCTGGAGCGTCTCTTCGCTGGGTTTCGGGGGCTGCTCTAAGAGCTAAGAAATGAGCGACCAGTTGCTCTCAAACCTGCCCTGTGCCTTTCAAACTTTTGCCAAGCGAATGAATTTTGTATTATTATATTATGATTATTTTTATTATTTTTTTACATCATTTTTTGTAATTATTTTTTTTTTTTTCTTTTTGAAAAATTTTGTTTTTGCATTTGACAAAACGCATTTTGCATCGAATTTAATTTGCATTTGTTTTAATCTAATTTAAAGTGAACAAAATATTTATTTTTTGCATAATTTTTTGGCAAATAAAAACTAATCATTTTTATATGAAGAAAAACGAAACACCAATGCATTTCAAACTGTTCTAGTCTGCTGTACCTTACGTCTAGAGTATTCATATATTTACATATATATACATACATATTTAAATTTAATGTTAATTTGGTGTAATTGTTTCGTTTATGCTTGTGTTTTTGTCAAATGTTTAACCAAAATTAATTTTTAGTTTATTTTTTCTTTGATCCTAACTAATTGTATTCAAATTGTCGCACAAATAGCGGTATATGGGCCACACGCACTCTTATACTCGAAATAACATTAATTTAGCATATAAGACAGCCCTTTACAGTTGCGGGATGACTGTGCTAAGCTAAGCAGCCTCTTAGTATTATACATGCCTCCCAAACTGTCTAGCAATATAGATATGTATTTATATACATACATATATACATATGTATGTAGTTTGTGATAAATCTGCTTAGAATTATGCGCATTAAGATCAAACGCTGCTGTGACCCTCACCAAGAGCAAAATTTCGCGTTGCCAGCTGACGTCATTTTGCTTAATTTATTGAAAAAAAAATTTGTTGAAATAATGCCAACAGCCCAATGAATTTATGTAGGTAATTAATAACAAAGGGCGCTAGGTGGCGTCTTGAGTGTGACGCTTTAAGCTATGACTGTGACTCCCCAACTGTAGCTTGTAGCTTCTGTATGTATGTGTGTGTGTGTGTGTGTGTAGTTGTTTTGTCGCCGTCACTTGCTATTGTTGTAGCTGCTATCATAGCGTATCATCTGGTTTTGAAATGACGTCGTCGCTCTCTGCATACATTTTGACGCATGCGCACGCACACATACTTGTGCATTTATATGTATGTGTTTCAATATGCTTAAGCAGAGCAAACACGCATACCCTTGCATGTGTGAAGCCAAGTTCAAAAGTGAACCGCTGCGCGCTCAGCCGTTAGCCTCTCTCTCTTCTCTACTTCTCTTCTTCGGACGCTTTTTCGTCGTCTACCTGAAAGCTGCTGCGCCAAAAACGATTGAAACATCGCCGTCTCAGTTCATTTTCAGCGTGCGTTCCAAGCGGTTCTGCTTCCGTCGTCATCGTCGTCGTCGTCTTCGTGTTCGCCTGCGACGTTGTTGTATTTGATTTTAACTGTAATTTACTGTGCTTCCGCGCGCTGTAAGAACTCGCACAACTGTTTTTCTACAAAACGAAAATCTCATTTCCATTAAACTAAATAATAAATTCAACTGTGATAGCAACAACAACTAATAATCTCAAAATTTCAATAATTCTCATCAAATATTTGCCACCCATTCATGAAAGTCGCGTGTTTTTGCCCTGCGTATAACAGTGTATAAGAGTGCATTATAAGAGCGCATCGGGCGCTTGGCATTGGCATTTTCAGTTTTCTTCTTTTTGTTTACTCGACGAGTTTCCCAACTTTTCGAGGTCAGCGCACAGCGTGTAAACAAATCTTCAACAAAGCAACGCCCCGCGCTCAGCATTAAATAATCAATTGAAATGTTTAAAACGCAAATTAATTTCGAAAATTGATTTCAAGTGGCGCCGCCTGGCGTACAAAAGAGCCGGCTGGCCGAGCAACCTTAAGTGGGTCACTGCAAAGGGTGGCCAGGAGCTAGTAGGAGCGAGCGAGAGCGCACAATAGAGAGTGCTAGTGCTAGAGCGAGCTCAGCTGGCGACAATCATGTCCAAAATAAATGTCGCTGTGCAAACGGATATATGCGGCATGCTGTCGGCCAGCTCATCGGCCTCCACGTCGCGCTGTTCGTCGGAGCAAGGTAAATACCGTTATGTACATAGAGAGCGCAGAAGAGGGCGACGGAGATGTCTCCCATGCTAAAGCCAGCAGACTCCAAGCAAAGGGAAAACTTATCGCGCATAACTGCAAACAGGTGTAAATGATGTTTTTTGTAGGAGAAGAAGAAGATACAGAGAAAACACAAAGATCGCAGATAAGCAACAGACGTTAGAGCAGACTAATTGGTTACTAACTGCGGCTGACGAAAGTGAAATAAGTAAACAAGTGTAAGGGGGCAGGGGTAGGGGCAGAGGCAAGGCGCGAGCAGAGGGACTGACAGTGGTGGCTAAATTAAAAGCCTATTAAGCTTATGCATTATGTATGGACCCCATAGAAAAACTATAGTAAGGGGCTTACTGTTAGGCTCGCTGCGCTTAAATTAGTCAAGAGGCTTAGTTAATGAAGTAGCAAGATTTTCTTATACGTCATATGAAAAAGTCTCCAATTACCTGCACAAAAATTGAAAGCGAAAGAAGATTAAAATTTTTTGTAATTAGGCTATGGAAGTAATTGAACAATTCATAGAAGTGGCAAATAAGTTCAACTTTTCGCTCAGTGTGTTCATATATTATCTTGTTTCCTAGAAATATAGAATTTGCCTTTCGTTGAGCTCATTGCTTGAACCTTGACTGTGCTCATGCACAGTTCACATAAGTCGATAATGCTAAGTGGAGTATACATATATAACTGAATGTTTGTTTCAAAATCCAATCAGACTACACTGAAACACAAAGCAGCGCACGAAGTGCTTAAAGAGCTATTTGAGTAATGCGAACATAAAAAACGCTTATGAGATAATAAAAGTCTTACATGTTTATCATAGAGGGCAGCGAATGTTATGTAACCCCATTGGAATAGAGCTCTCTATTCCTCTTTCCTCTCTTCACTTTTCCCTCCACTCTTCTCAATTCAAATGTTGTTCCACATCTTTGGCTACGTCGGAGACTCTTAGCTCATTCTTAGGTTGATTCATTTGCAATGAAAAGCAGTAGAGGAAAGACCGTTTGTGCTAGATTTATCTCTGCTGCTGCTTCTTCTTCTGCTGCTGACCGACTTTAGCCACCTGTTGTCTTTGCCACATATGCCACATGCTGCATGCCACATTTGCTGCCAAATCGGGTCGGCCGCTGCTCGCCTGGCATGGCTAATTAAACATCGCTGTCAGCCATAAACTTCTCTATGGGCAAATGGGGAGAGATGTGGGCGTGGCAAGGGGCGTGATTGCATCAAAGTCATTGCAGTTGCAGTTTTGTTTCTTTTTTTATAGGGCATTGCATTATGGCCAAACAATCTAGCCAAGCTACGCTACCCTGGCTCTTCCTCTTATTCACGCTCAGCTTGACACACACACACACACGCATACACTCATTAACGGTACTCCTGCACAGTGGGCTCTTTTATGGTCAATTGTTGGCGTTCCGCTTTGATGTTTTATTTTTCAGTTATGGAGAGTGGGAAATACGTTGAACCCAAGCTGAGGCAATGGCAGAAACCGGAACCTACATAGGTTCAACGTGGGTCAAAACGAACGATGAAAATACAAAATATGTACATATATGTATGTGCATTTGCTTATATAAGGCAAAAGTCTGGCGTCATTCTATCCATTAATTATAAGAATCGAAAATGTTTTTTCTTTCGATCTTTATGTTTGTCTGCTTTGGCCCCATTTGCGGTTGACCTTCAATTTGCTGGGAATTGTTAAGTCATTGAGAACTGAAATCGTATCGCATTGAAATTGAAATTGAAATTACAATATGATAAATGGTTTACAATTTCATATCTAATGCGGTTACTGCTGCTGCTGCTGCACAGTTTGAGGTGAGCTAACACACCTTCCCACATGCAATTGGCATCAGAAAACAAATTGCATTCATTTCGTTTGTCTTCGGGGCGTGTTTGCTGCCCAAAAACACTCCGACTGCACTCAAGCGGAAAATGACAAATGGTAACTCTCGCATCTAGTGTTGCCAGAGAGGAATATCGAAAAGGAGCCAGAGAGATTTGAAAGTGTTTGGTGTTACCTTTCAGAAGGTAAACTTGTAATTAACATACAATAATGAGCTGAGCGCCTAAATGCTCTATCGATGTTGGAATTAGTAGCTATAAATACAACTATTTGAAAATTAATGAATGCTTCAAATAGTAATTAACA
Source organism: Drosophila mulleri (assembly GCA_035047565.1). Classification (NCBI taxonomy): domain Eukaryota; kingdom Metazoa; phylum Arthropoda; class Insecta; order Diptera; family Drosophilidae; genus Drosophila; species Drosophila mulleri. The sequence goes on along the minus strand of JAWNPK010000049.1, from coordinate 16,485,470 downwards.
CTTGCTGCTAAGCAGCCGCAGCCGAAGCTAACGACTTTCGCAGATTCATCGGCAAGTTTTCGCGGCTTCATGTTAATCGCATTATCTCTTTCGATTCATGGATTGCTCCATTCGCTAATCAGCTTTGAAAAAGCCAAGACAGCATTGTTGTTGTTCATTTTTGCTAATTATATTTAATTGTTGTCATCGTTTACCTTTCGGCTGTTTGCTTCACATAATTATTCAAGAATGTCTGTGGGCAAATATGCGCGAAGCTTCGCTTCGGCGCTTTGCTTTTTGGCTATGCTGGCAACCCTGTTTCTTTGCTCATCTTCGACTCTATTGCTATTACTATATGTTTTTGCTGTTGCTGACGACAAGAATCGTGCCGGTTGGCCTATTGGCACCGCCTTCTCTGCGTGTCACACCTTCCATTGCCATTTGTCGCATTCTCGTTTCGCTTTATGGGTCCTTGTCACGCAGCCGAATCCTTGTGCCCATTTCGGGCACAGGTCTTGGGCAACTTGGCTATAACAGTAGGCATTTGTCTAAATGGTTAAAAATAATATAAGAAAAGAGACTTGGAAGTAGTCGGGTATAGAGTGCTAGCGATGGCACTTCGAGGTTTGATTATGGGGTTGTGTTTATGCCTAGCCCGGACTTGCCAAAAGGTAAAAAGCCTTATGGGAGTAATAAAAGTAGTAGATGTATTTATATAACTATATGAAGAGTGTTGCAACTGTTGGCTAGACTTTCAGGTATTCATGAATTTGTCATATTTTGTTTACTTGCGAAACACATACAAGTTTAGACAGAATGTGACTATTGGTAGATGTTTACAACGACAGCTGCTGTATAGGGCAGAGAGACAGAGAAAGAGCGAGAGCGAGAGCGAGCTAGAGGTAGAATACTAGTTGACTACGTTTATATGGATGATTATAGTGCCCATTAAAATTTGCATATCTTTTTTGAACAACTTTTGTCTTTTATGGAGAAAAAGACTAAAGCTGTGAAAGAGAGGAGGAAATATAATAGAAGAAAATAATATTTAGGAGTAGTAAGATAAAAGTTCCATAAAGACAGAGAGAGAGAGAGAGATAGGCAGGCAACCGGAGGGAGAGTGAGAGCGAGCGGCTTTGTAGGAGATAGAGATAGGATATATTTCAATGTCAAAGTCCTTCTATATACAATATGTGGGAGATATACCAAAAGCAGCAGATAGAGGATTTAGAAAAAGAGAGAGAGATAGAAGAGGCAGAGACAGACAGACAGAGAGAGAGAGAGTTAGTTAGTTAAAGAGAACTCTTAAGATCTTTGCCAGAGTGTTTAGAAAGTGTTAGATTTCCCGCCAGCTGCATTTGACTTATATATGTATATACATATATTCACACCTACACCTATGCACACACACTTGTCAACACCTCCTCGAGAGCAACGCCCACGTTGAACATTTTCGCAAGAATGTGAATTTGCTACACAAATTTACTCTGCATTTATGTTATTTTTGTGTTTTTGTGGGCGTCAATGCCCTTGGTTTGCATTTTGTGGTTGCAGTTGCATTTGCATGTTTCTCTCGGGTTTTTTGTTTTCTTAAACAATTTTCGCAGCGTGACGAAATGCAAACACAAATTTCACTTGGCAAAGTCAGCAAAAGAGCAGAAAAAGGAAAGCAAAAGAAACTAAGCAAATAAAAACTGAGATTCGCTGAGCTCAGCTCAGCTCGCGGAGGGAAGAGCTTTCCAATTAGAATTCAAATTTAAATGAAATGCCAATTGGCAATTATAGCACTAATTGTTGATTAAAGTGAAAGTCTTGAGCAATTTCCAGTGCTGCCAATTGCTAATCAATTTTATGAGCACTCTTTAAGCGTTTGTCCAGCTGCGCAGATTATTAATTTCCACTGGGAGCTATTACGATGATCGTGCTTCTCTCTGTGCAGATAGATGGCGGGTCCACCCCAGCCACCTGCCTCTGCCACGCCCCTTATGCAGTCTAAATGTGCAAATCATAGCAGCGAAGCGGGCTGTTGCCCGATAATGTTTAGCTGGCGCGGCCAACGCCCCACCTGGCAGGTGCAAAGCCCTCACCCCGAGCAGAGGCTGCGAGTTGTGCAATCCGCTTAAGATTACGAGTTTTCGCCTGCTGCTTGCAAAGTGCGTAGCCGACCGAGCTGGACATCCTCCACCACGCACCGCCACGGATATCAATTGGACTCCAGAGAGATAAAACTGGGCAAGTTTCTGTGAGGAAATTGAAAAGCTGCACAGTGGGCGAAAGTGATCTAAAGCAAAAGCACAACTATAATTGTATTCTATGAATATACAGAGTTATCGATAACGATAGTTACTATGAGTCGATTAATACTTGGCATGATACTATTCTAGTTGCTGGCTGGATTTGTTATTAATTATCTATATAGTTATCGATAACAGTGATCTAAAGCAAAAGCACAACTATAATTGTATTCTATGAATATACAGAGTTATCGATAACGATAGTTACTATGAGTCGATTAATACTTGGCATGATACTATTCTAGTTGCTGGCTGGATTTGTTATTAATTATCTATATAGTTATCGATAACAGCTATCGATTAGTATCAGTCACCTGTTTGATCTATCCAGAATATTCTCTCCATTGATTATCTCACCTCTATTCCATCGCTCTTCATGACACCTACAAACTTCAGTTATCGATAACACTTATCGATTGCTATTAGTCGCCTGTTTCAACAATCAAGAACCTTCCTCCCACTCACTATTTAACACTCTCTTCAGTTTACCATAAATTGTTTGTCTATCGCTTTTCGCTATATTCGTCCCACTGTGCGCCAGTTGCTCGATCGTTTTGTTGCGCTCGAGCTGCTCTGTGGCAGCGGGCTTGGCGCGCTGCACTCAGGCAGCCAGCTCGCGCGCGGCAGACTCAAGTTCAGTCAACCAGTTTGAGCTCGACTGCCAACAAGTTCGGTTTCGTGTGCTGCCGCAGCTGCTCCTGTTCCAAAGTGCGTGCAGAGCATTGCGTCGTAGTACGTGAAGTGCCTGACAATCAAGAGTGTGTGCGTTTGATATCGTTTTAAAGCAGGCTCCAGCCCAGCTCCAGCTGTAGATAAGCCTCAACCTGTGGCCAAGTGCCATCCACCTGCTGGGTGAAAGTAATTGGCTCGCTGATGTGCTCGCACAATTCAATTAAGTGATCAGTTGGGCCGCAGCCTTGCCGCGATTCGGTTGATAGTCGTTGCACCAATACAGACTAGCTGCTAATCTATTACTAGTAATAGAGATTATCTACCATAACTTTTTGTTTGGGTGAGTTCTGGCAAACCTCTCTACTTTCCACACACTCACAAAGAGTCTGAGAAATCCAGTTCGCCCAGCGTCTGCCTATTGTCAAGTTTAGGTTTGCTGCCCACGCGTAGGTATTGCGCAGACAGTTGGCAATGGTGGCTAGAAGATACCCTACATAAATTGTTATACCTTATACTCTTTATAAGTAAGAAACCCTACTTACGTAAGAATCCTTGTGAATCATGTCATCCTTGACTCCGTTCTGCTAAAGTCTATATGCCCGCTTTATCAACAGACTGTAGGGTATGTGGAGTCTTCTATTCTATGAGGCGTCGCCGGTTGCTGCAGTTGCAGAAATAGGCGCTGTCTTTCTCCCACACACTCTCAGTCTGACAACACACACACACACACACACACACAAATATTATATATACAGAGAGATTATTCCCCTCAGCTGTTCCACTCTGGCGCACTTAGTGCCAAATGTTTATTGTTTTGTTGCGTTTATCATTTTCGTGTGCTTTGCAAACAAACAAAAGTTTCACTTTACATTACACAGATGGAGAGAGAGAGAGAGAGTGAGAGAGAGAGAGAGTGAGGTAGGGAAATGGAAAGGTTTCATCTTAGTCTCAAAGGGCTATAAAATCCAAAAACAAAATCCAAATCCGAATTCAAATTGCGCCAATTATCGATAGTTTTTGGCTTTCTCCACTTGAGTTTGGCTTGCACTATTAACTCGCCGTGATTTTCTTGTTTTTTTGGCTTGCAGATCTGTTGGCCAACTGGGAGGATTTGCTTAACTGGAGCGAGAATGCAGCCAGCGCACGCAAGCTGCAGCAGGAGATGAGCGCACTGAAGCACACGCTGCGCCGTCTTGGCGATCCATCCACGCCGGAGCTGCTCGACACAGAGCCGGCCATACAGGTGGCCATTGAGGCCTTGAAGGTGAGTTCGAGTTGCCTAGCCGCAGCTTCAGCGGATCATAAATATAACCAACTGGCACTTGCAGCACGACCAGACACAGCTGAGCAGCTATCGCACCAACATGCTGCGCCTGAATGCCTCCGTGCACAGCTGGCTGACTCGCCAGGAGCGGCGCCTGCAGCAGGAGCAGCTGCAACAGGAGTCCGAACAACTTCAACAGAAAGAGAAGAAGCTGCAGCAGCAGCAGCAGCAGCAGCTGGAGGAGCAGCCGCTCGAGCTGGAGCAGGAGCAGGAGACAGGCGGGGCCATCACTGTAACGGACAGTAATGGCAACCAGGTGGTGGAGGCCTCCACTGGCACCTGCGACGTGTCCAGCCTGATCAGCGCCGAGCAGGAGTTCCACAAGCACCTCAAGGACGAGGTCAGCGACATGTACAGCGCCTGGGATGAGGCAGATGCCAGGTGAGTGAGCGACATAGAAATAGATCGATCAACTTGGATCATTGACTAATCTTCCGCTGTCCCATTCCAGAATCAGCTCACAGCTGGAGATGCTCACGAATTCGCTGATTGCCTGGCGGCAGCTGGAGTGCGGATTGAGCGAGTTCCAGCTGGCGCTTGGCCAGGACCGCGGCACACTCAAGGGCCTGGAGGGCGCCCTGGACAAGGGACAGGCGACGCCCGTGGAGCTGGCACAGAATGTCAAGCTGGTGGCCAAGCTGCTCTCGGAGAAGGTCAACGTCAGCCAGGAGCAGCTGCTCGCCGTGCAGCAGCACCTGGATCCCAATCACATCTATCACATTGCCAAGTTCACAGCCTCCAACGGCTCGCTGTCCGACTCGGGCATCTCGGACGGCGGCGCCACCTCCGACGGCGGCTTGTCCGAGCGCGAGCGCCGTCTGGGTGTGCTGCGTCGCCTGGCCAAGCAGCTGGAGCTGGCCCTAGCGCCAGGCAGCGCCGCGATGCGCTCCATTGCTGAGCGCATGGAGAGCGCCGAGGCGGAGCTGAAGCAGCTGCAGAACACGTGCAGAGACCTGATTGTGCGCACAGCTGCCTCGCACCAGCAGAAGCAGCAGGAGAAGCTAAAGGAGCAGAAGGAGCAAAAGGAGCTGGAGGAACAGAAGCAACCACTGGCCAATGGACATGCCAAGCAGCTGGCCGCCAAGTCGGCCAATCAATCGCCCAAGCGTCGCAACGGACGCAAGCCGCGTCCAGCTGGCGAGAAGCAGGAGAAGCTGCCGCTGCGCAAGGACCAGGAGCAGCAGGTTGTGGAGCAGCTGCAGCGCATTGTCGCCTCTGGCGGCGGTGGGGACGAGCCACCCGAGGATCCGGCCACCTTGCTGGACAGCTCCGAGGATGAGGATGATGCCGCCGCCAAGGAGAAGCCTCGCGGCTGGGCGTGGCGCATTGCGCGCGCTGCTGTGCCCATGCAGCTGGCGCTGTTCACCTTCTTCTGCGCTGCGTGCATGATGCAGCCCAATTGCTGCGATAATCTGAACAATCTGTCGATGAGTTTCACGCCCCAGTTGCGCTATATACGCGGCCCGCCTCCAATTTGAGCGATGCAAGTCGCGCGCGATCTAGAAAACGCGCGCGCGTTTTTATGTAGGCAGCAAATAATTTACTTAAGACGAGTATCGTTAAGCAATCTAACAGCCAGTTAGGTGCCAGTCGGGCAATATATAGATATGTATACAGATCCCGATTTGCAGTCGACCTCGCGCGACGAGGCGACTCAGGCGCGTTTTACGTGCGACTCGTGCGCGACTTTGGCGCGATTTGCGTGCGCGCCTTGAAGCAATTTGCATATAAACATTTTTTGTGTGTGTTTGTTTGTCTTTTATGGAAGCGGAGGCACTTAATTTCTTATTTTTTTTAAATGTTTAATTGAAGTGGAAAACAACGCGAGTTATGCTTAAGATATACCCTACATAGATTTTGATTTCATGGATCGTTTCTTATAGTTATCTTAAGAGTTCGATTGCGGTTCTTGCAAACATTTATAGATTTTTTTTACGAGAAAGCCTTTAAAATAAGTGCGAAAACAAGTTTAAGCTCAACTTTAGCAATTAGACGGAGTAGGAGCAGGAGCAGGAAGACAAAGGAGGAGTTTCAGCAAATGAGATTCAAAGTCCATGACAGATCGTGGCAAAAGGAAACATATATATTCGTAAACGTACTTAGAGAACGATACTGTTGGGTGCATGGAACCCGCCCACAGATCAGAGTAACATTTGTAAGGCGTGACACAAACTCCAGTTATTAGGAATACCATGGAAGAGGAAGAACATTTCAAATGCGATTATTTTTGGTCAACTTTTCTGTTTGTAAAACACGTAAAGTGCCTAAGAAGAGACCCAGCGTAACGACTGGGCTCATCACGAAGACAGCGACGCGTTCAAGGACGTGCGAGGAGCAGACACTGCGAATGCAGGAGCCGGCCACATAGCAACACAGAAGCTAAAGCCGAGCAACCTATGGGGCGCCGAAACCAGTTGAGAATTAGAGTTTCTATTTTTATACGCAAATCAAATTTATACAAACAGCTCGCGAGCCTTGGCAAACACCTATTGTCCACCTAACGCTCTATTTAATCAGTTTTATGTCTATTATATTAATAGGATAAATGCAAAACTTTACAAAAAAAACATACGAAAACCGAAGCAGAAATATATCTAAACTAGAGAGCAAGAGATGGGAACAGAATTTGTATCTAAAGCGAAATAAACTATGTTTAGATTCTTATTTGGCGAACGCTAATTAAATTATAAACTACTTATAAGTTTCATTATGTCTTGTGAGTTTTCCAACTTTCAATGCAAAAACACAAAAAAAAACAAAAAAAAAAAAAAAAAAACTATATGAAAAGTAAAAAATAAAAGTATTAAAGAGCAGAAATTTGGAGTATCTTGGAGTCTGCTTAGCTGAATAAGAGACATATCAACCCTCAGAGTAAGGATTTCCTTACTGGGGCATATTTTATTCACGGATCAGTTCGAACAAGTTTCTAATTGAGTTGCTACACTTGAATTGTAAATGATTAATCAAAACCTATTCCTTGTGGACGCTGAGGTCCTTGCTCTCGACTATGGAATCGGACGAGAGGTCGGCCACCAGCTGATGGTAAACTCCCTCGGGCACCACAGTTCCGACGATCTTCTTGTTCTCGTCGGTCTTCACGCGTATCATTTGGATCTTGCGGCCATCCTTCTCGATGATGAGCGCTATGCGATCCCAGATGGGCAGCATTAGGCCCGAGAGCACGTGGTAGGTGCGCACCCGGAGGCCCACCCCGCACTTGATGCCGAAGGGGCAGCGGCGGTTCCAGTAGATGTGGGAGCACACGCGCAGGCACTGATTGTACTGCATGTCCCAGAACTGCTGCACTGCCTCGGGCGAGGCCTTCACGTAGCGATTGCTAATCGAGCTGAGCGTCTCGGTGCGCACCTGGGGCCCCGTGTTGGGCCGATAGATCTTCATGTTCAGCTTGCTGTGATCGGTGGTCTCGACTTGGTCCGGCTGGGCATTCAGGCAGAGGATGGCGCAATTGTTGTTGTTGCGCTCCTGCTTGAAGGTATAGAAGCCCTCGTGGTCCTGGCGTGCCTCTTTCTTGTATCTGGGAAGGAGAAGGGAGAAAAGTGATGGAAGCAGGCTAAAGGGAGAAAGATCTAGTGCACTTACTTGGCCAGCGCCAGATCGTAGGACATGCCGCGCACCACCTGCATGGTGTGCAGCTCCGTGGCCGCCGTGCCCGTGGCATGTCTTCTGATGAAGCGTATCAGCTTGATGGCCGTCACATTGGCACCGTGCGCATCCAGGTCCAGGATGCCGAGATCAAAGTGTCCGGAGCGCTTCATTTGCAGGATGAGCGAATACATCTTGTTGAGGAAGAACTTGAAGAGGGCATTCTGCACCTCGACGCGGCAGCCGAGTATGCGATTGAGGAACTTGGGTATGTTGGTGCTGTCCTTCTCGATGATAAAGATCTGATTGCCCTTGTTGTCCTCGGAGATGCTCAGCATGCCGACGCCAGAGAGCGCGACGCAGCAGTCGAAGCAGAAGTCGCCGTTGTAGTTGTCGGGAACGTGAACCTCCTCCAGCGACTTCTCGCCCGTGATTTGCTGCAGGACGCTCTCCAGGGCGCTGCGCCCGATGTTGTTGTCAATGTTGAACTTGGATAGATCCCTCGCATCGGTGGCCCGCCGATCGCCCTGTGTGAGAGCACCAAGGCTCTCCAGCCGCTTGGCCACAGTCGCTGCGAAGCGGCTTTCCCCGCCCAGATCCGAGATCAAGAAGACGTACTCGGGTGCATTCGCTTGGTTGGAGCGGTGCGTGCGCCCGAACTGCTGTATGGCTCGGTCCGCGCTCCAGGGCAGCTCCAAGGTGATGTGGAGCCGGCGCCGCTGAATAGCCAGCCGTCTGTCGCTCTGCAGCGAGATGCCGCTGGACGCCGCCTCTGAAATGATGGCCACGTGCTTGCTGTCCTCCATGAAGCGCTGCTTCTCCATGTAGTTGACCAGGTCCATGGTCGTCTCAGCCTCGCCGCGCTGCTCGTAGCGATAGGTGTTGTCGTCCATTTTGATCACTCGTCCGCGCCTGCCCGTCATCTCAGCCACGACCTTGGTGCCCAGCTTGGAGATGATCTTGTCCAGCGTGTTGGGCGGCATGCGTTTGCCCAGGAGCTCAATCTTGTCGAGCAGCTTCTCGCGCACCGTGATGCAGCGCTCGACGTCGCGCTCCGTGATCTTAGCCGACTGCGGCTTTGAGGCTTCGCAGCTGGAATCGTCGTCATCGTGCTTGGCATTCATGTTGTCGCACAGGTGCTGCAGGATGCGGTCCTGCATGGTTATCTTCTCTACTGTGAGAAAGGAGTAGGGGCGTATGAGCTGCAGGACTGCTTCGGGGCTTTTCGAATCTCTTACCCTTGTCTGGCTTGGGCGGACGGCCGCGGCGCTTGCGTCCCGTCTTCAAGCGGTCGTCATCATCGTCGTCGCCATTCCAGTTGTCGCACAGCTCCATGTCGCTGTCACCGCCGTCCGCGTCCATGTCGTCGTCCGACCACTCGGAGATCATGCGACTGCGCTTCGGGCCGGAGCTCTTCACGCGGGCCTCCGGCTCGAAGGTGCCCGTGTTCAGCAGCTTGTAGAGCGCCTCACGCGAGGGTGCGGGAAAGTATTTCTCCACGAAGGACTGGATGATCATTTTCGAGGTGGACACAAAGCCCGTCAGCTCGCCCTGGTAGAGCTCCAGGTGCTCCAGGGTGCGCGACTCGCCCGTCGACTGCAGCCCAATGACCACTGCCTTGCCCTGGCGAGCCGCGTCGCGCACCATCTTGACGACGTGGTTCACCTTCGAGGCAATGCAGAGGTTCTTGAAGAAGCGCTGGTGAGCCGACCAGAACTGGCAGGTGATTATCTTCTGGACGCGGTTCTCGATGCACATGAGACGGCAGGCCTTGACGAACTTCTCATTGATCTCGGCCCACAGCTCGGCGGAGTGGTTGTAGAGCTTGTGGAAGTCCCGCGACATGGGCACCTCCTCGATGCGAAAGCTGACGTCCTTGAAGCTCAGCTGCCGCGCGATATACGAGCCCCTCAGCTTCATGTCCATGGCCACGATCTCCATGGCGCCAATGCCACGCTTCTCCACGGTGTTCACAAACTTGAAGAACTCCGAGTAGGAGGTGCCGGGGCCCCACAGCCCCAGGCGCACCATGTACGCCATGTTGCGAGGCTCCGAGGCGCCCGTCGCCGAGGCGTAAACCACCCGCGCCATCGGCAGCAGCTGCTGCAGCTCGAGCACTGTGGTGCCCGTCTTGGTGGACTTGCCAGCGTTCATCAGGCTGAGGTTCTTGGCCTTGTGGCACTCGTCCAGCACAATGACCCCGTCGAAGTTCGTGCCCAGCCAGTTGATCAGCTGGCGCAGCCGCGTGCTGTACTTGGGGTTGGCGTTCGCCGACTCCCCGATGAGGGCGGTGTAGGTGCAGAAGATGACGCCGCGCTTGAAGGAGTCGTTCTCCTCGGAGCTGATGCGACTGTACTTGAACTTGCTCATCGAGGCCACCTTGAGGTGCTTGCTCGCCCCAATGTCCTGCAGATCCCGCTCCGCGTCGAACTTCAGGTCGTTCGACACCGATATCCAGAGCGCGCGCTTGCGTCCGCGCAGGTAGTTCTCGTAGATGATGGCCGCCACGGTGCGTCCCTTGCCGACGCCCGCGCCGTCGCCCAGCAGGAAGCCCGCTCGCTGGCCGCTGGGCAGCAGCTGCTCGTGCGCCTGGCACGCATAGGTCACCGCCTCCAGCTGCAGCGCACTCAGCCTGTCCGAGTTCTTGAGCTTGTCCGGCAGGGCCAGCTCGTACGTGATGTCCGGCAGCTCGACGGAGGACAGCGTGGCGGTCTCCACCACGGGGTCGGGGTGCCGCGAGCCGCCCTTAAGCTTGCTCGGCCAGTACGAGGAGTAGGTGTCCGCCACGCCGATCTCCTCGAAGTCCACCTCATCGTCCTCGAGCGGCGCCTGCATCGGCGGCAGCTCCCGGCGCTGCGGCGGCACGCGCAGCCCATTGGGCAGATCGCCCTTCATTGGCAGCTTCATCTGGGTCATCGGCTTCATCATGTGGTTGGGCAGGAGGCCACGCATCTGGCTCTGGCCAGGGGCCACGCTGCTCTTTGCCCTGATAAAGTCCGTGAGGGTCTTGGGAAAGGCCGCTGGAGTCGCGTTCTGCGCAAACACTCGGCTCTGCCCGTTCCTGAAGCGGTCCTGCGGATTGGCCACCATCACCTTGTACGGATGCTGGGCAACTGCTCCAGGTACACCGCGCATCTGCGACTGCATCTTCAGCTGCGTCGCATAGCTGGCGCCGGGCAGCACCTTGACCCCTCCGCCCTGGGATGGCATTTTGACCGAGAACTTGGCCGCCTCCTGCACAGTGCGCGGCTTGTAGAAGACGCGAGATGCCGGCTGCTTCTGCTGCTGTTGCTGATATTGTCGTTGCTGCTGTAGCTTATATTGTTGCTGCTGATACTGTTGTTGATGGTATTGTTGCTGCTGATGTTGTTGCTGTTGCTGCTGCTGTTGTTGTTGTTGTTGTTGCTGCGGCAGTAGTGGCTGCTGTTGTTGCAGCTGTTGCTGTTGCTGCTGAAGCTGGCGTTGGGCGACCGGCTCGGGCACTGGTTCCGTTTCTGGCTCCGACTCCGGCTCTATCATCGGCAGCGAGTTCAGCTCCTCCTGCAGTCGAGCATCGATCTCTGCATCCTCTTCGTGGGACGGCTCGTCAAACCCCTTGATTGCTACGAAAGATACGGCATCAAAGCCATCCAGCAGCGGAGTCCCATCACTGCTTTCCATGCCACACTCGAGCACGGGCGGCTCCGTCGGACTCACAGTCGGGGCTGGCGGAACTTTTTCCTCGATCTGCAAACCGAACAGCGCTTCGATCTGATCTGACGAATTCATTTTTGATCTGATTCAAGTTTGCTTGGAACTGATATAGAAGAAGAATATTCCGCTATATTGCGAAAACTTTTGAGTTCTCTTCGAACGGTCTTAAGAAATCCGTAAGTAATTTACTTGGCCTTATTCTTATTTGCTCAATCGATTTCTCTTCTTCCTCAAGTTTTCGTCAACCACAAAAAGTTCGAAATCCTTTACTGTTTGTTTTTATTCGTTTTAGATATAACTAAACCGATTTTCTATAATTTTTTCAACACAACTTCATGTGAACGCTTCGAATAACTTTTAGTCACTAATCTCAGCTCGACGCACTAGTTTTTCATATATGTTGAATGAGTGACAGATCACACGGAAAAGTGTTGCTCAAATTCGATAGGACTGGCTGCGTAGTGTTGAGTAACGACAAAATAGTGTTTATCAATTGGAAATGCGAAAGTTGTGACGGAGAGTGAAGGCAGAAGAGAGCTTAGCAAAGACGAGGAGGAGAGAGAAATCGATTGCGATGGACTAGGTATGGGAGAATGTGGACAAGAGTAATGAGGAACAGGAATTGTTGGCGAGGGGACATGGTAGAAGGGGAATAGAAGAAAAAATAAGTGCAAGAGAAGCGAGCCAGGGTGAAAAAGAGAAATCTGCAAAGTTATGGGGACGTTGACCTTGAGGTGAATGGAAAGAATCTATATATTATATTACTGTATTTGCATATATGAAACATTCTCCAATTCCAAAGCATCCGGACATGCCTCTCGTATCTAAGTAAACCTGGATTGTCATTATATTCATTTTGGAAAATTGTCGATGGCAAACGTTTTGTTCCGGTCTCGTCAAGAATGTTAGTATTGTAGGCAAGGCAGCGTCGGTCAAAGGCTGAAATGGCGAACAAATCAGCTACGAATCTCGCCAGCACCAGTGCCCACCAGTGGCATGAGTCGGCAGCCAGTCGGCGGGCGAACAACGCCCTTCGAGCCGGCATCCGCTTAAGCGGCGATGACTACGTGCAGAATATGCCCAAGCCCGTGAGGAACTCGAAGCGAAAGTCCTCGCTCGAGTCGGCGAAAGAGCAGGAGGCCGTTACCGCTCAGGAGGCTGGTGCGGGAAGGAGGAGAGAGACTGCGACGAGGATTACCAATCCTAACGTAGGCGCTGACATTGCCTACCACAAGCCAGTGGTTCGATTCGACGCTACAAAATTCATATAACTCTCAACAGACTCGAGTTGCGGTAGAGATCGAGCTTCCAGCAGTCCATTCAAAATGTGTAAATAAAATATATATTGCCCAAGCCATCAAATGTGGGATTGAGAGTGGGTCGTGGTCGGTCGTCCACGAAGCCCGCAGCCGCCAGTGCATAAGACAGTCGATCAAACTCGGGCCTCGCTCGCCCCAGGCTGGCACCTTGAATATGGGTAGCTCTAAGACACCGACTTCTGCTACATCAAGCCGGAGCAGCTCTACTATAGTAAATAGACCAAAGTAGAAGACAAACGAATAAACCACTCGAAAAGAAAGTCGATTCATTTGAAAGCTAAACTAAGTTAGACGAACTTTAGTCCTAAAGGGCAACTCTAGAATCGCCCCTGGCCTGCTATGGGGCGAATGTACTCCAAGCTGTCGCTAGCAAAAACCTCACATCTCTGTGTAGCTTCTTCCAGGCCTTACGCATTTCATTGCGAAAAGCAAAACCTCAAATGATAATCCAATAATTGGCAATACGCATTATTCACACCCCGCAATTTGCGGGCCGACGCGTTCCATCAGAGTTCATAAATAATCTATGAAAAATCTCGCAACCCTCTTCAGCAAGGGTTGCTTCCTAAAGTGTTTCTTCTTTCCATTTTTTGCATTTATTTTTGCTAGCTTCTATTTGTTATGCAACTGTAATTCAACTAGCTGTCAGGTGCCTTGGCTCTGGTTAGTTGGTCCTCTATCGTTTTTGGTGTCCTGTGCCTTATCGAGTCGCCGCCATCTGCAAAGCGTTTGCAACTCGAACGAACGTCCGCTGACGATGATGGATTTCCTTCAAATGAAACGCGCACCCAGCGCCAAATGGAGAGGAGGTGCGCGTATGTGTGTGTGCGTGTTCGCGCGAGTCTTGAAGCTCACTTCAACTCTTGTGTCTGTATATAAGCAATTCGCTGCCACCAATCGGCGTTGAGTGTGTACATAAGGCGAATTCCCCTTTTGGGTTGGCAGCGTACGCTAGTTGTCTCACTCTAACACTAGGGTGTGAGCAACTGTATGCAACTGCTTATGCTGCTCTAACGCTTTGAGCTGCGTATTTGCTATCGCTGTCTAGGTGTACAGTCTAGCAGAGACACAAACCACTGTTATGGAAATGTTAACAAACGTGAATAAATAACAAATTTAAAGAACCAAGTTTTCAACTAAAATATAACTGCTTTAAGCAAACAAAGGAAATTCAAATAAAATATGTATTTATTTATACATGCCCATATATTAAATAGGAAGTCTCTATGCTTAATATCTTCATTTACTTTGTGACTTAATGAGTTGGCGCCTGCATCAGTTATCACTCGTCTAATTAATATTAACGGTGGCGCTCACGTTAACTATTTAACATGCAATTAAATGTTGAATGGAGAACAGAAGATTGTAAATTGCATTCATTTTTTATTTAGCTCTTGTCAACGCATTAGAATAATTTCCGCTAATAAATGACGTTTTTCATATGAAATGCTCTCATGTCAGATTTGAAACATTAATCAAAGAGCCAGAGTGTGAAACAACAAATTGTCGTTATAAATGAATTAGATATATTCACAGAAATATATTTTATATATATCATTGACCCACCATTGCGACGCCTTTAATTTCAACCACTTTGCTGTCAGAAAGGGGCGTGGCTGCAGCGCTGTTCGCGTGCCGAAACGGAAGTTTCTTAAAATTGAGTTAGCATAATTTGAAAAACTCAAAATAAGACAGAATGCAGACGGCAGCACAGAGAGAGCTAAATTTCTGAATTGAGTTGCTGAAAGAAGCATCGTATATTATCATATACAAAATAAGCTCATATATTCCACAAAGTGTTGGTTACGCAATTTGCATTTATCCAAAACTCAGTTTCTCTCTCTATATCTATTCTATCATATCTCTCTCGTTGTCTTCTCTCTCTCAATCTCACTCGATCTAGCTGCCTCTCAGTACTTCGCTCTCTCATTCACTCTCTCCCTCTCTCTCTCCCCGCACCGATCAATAAAACTATATGTATGAATGTTATAAATAACTTTCTCTAACCTTTCACACCCTTTTGCTGCGCTCAGGCGAAATCCACAAGGCGCAGCAACCAGCAGCCGGCCACAACTTTAGCCCTGGTCTAATCCATTCATTAAACTTTGTGATTACAGCTGACCACAGGACAAGCACAGGGGGTTGGCAGGCCATGACAAGGCAAGGACAACTCCCACTCAGCCTCCCCCCTCGGCTGAATATGCAAGCAGCTGAGCCCTGTGCAGCCGACTGAATAAACTGACTGCTGACAGGCTCATTAAATGCCGCATTCACAGTCCGGGAAGGGGAGGTGGAGAGGCGTAGACCTGGGGCGGGGCTGCCACGAATTGAGGCTAGTCGAGCTCAAGGATTGTGTGTGTCTGTCCATTCGTCCGCTTGTCCGTCCGCATGTCCTTGTTTGCACAGCAAGCGAACTGGCCAAAGGCCAAAGTCAACACGTCAAATTGAATGCCTCAAAATGAAGAGCGAACGACGCCAACTCCAACTCCAACTCCAACGCCAACTCCGACTCCGATTCCGATTGCTGCCCACGAGTGTGCCACGCCCACTGACAAAGGCTAATTTCAGTCAGCTTTAAATGCGACAAGAAAAAAAGTTCATAAATAATGCGAGGAAAATTGTTAGAAATTGCCAAAACAATTTATGTTGACATTATCTCGAGAGACATTTTTTCACTCTCGTAGCAGCGCGAATGATTAATTACCTCAGAGCGAGAGCGAGAGCGAGAGCGAGAGCGAGAGAGGGGGCGCGAGTGGGCGGGAGAAACGGATATTTGAATATGAAAAGCGATAAGTGGCAGAGCGAAAAGTGTAACAGAAGTTTGGCTTATGGCTCCCCAGTTGGCGATAAAGCTGCGACACGCTTTAATGAACTCTGCAGCTTTTCATCACGAGTTTTTCCGGGAAAAGACTCTGACAACGAAGCTGCTGCAAGCAGGTGAGACAGATGCAGAAATGAGAAGCTGTTTGATGAGGGAAATAGCGAAAGAAGTTTAGGAATTATTTCTGTTTGTTTGACGAATGACATTTTCATTGAGTTTACAGAGAACTTGAACTGGAGAAAGAAATGGAAAATTCATTCACAAGCAAACAATGATGTCGATATATGTATAAGAAATGATTTTTGATCAGGGAAAATATCTTCTGGCAGGAATATAGCCAAGAGCATATAGCTATGCCTCAACTAACAGGCAAATCTAGATTGGGGAGCCGCTCACAGCTCCACGCTGCTAGTGCAACATAGAAAATACTACAAAAATACCACAAATACTGATTATTTATATATATATATATATCAGATTTTTTAACTGATTTAAAAGACTTTTTCTATACATAAATATATATTTATTTCTATATTATACATATATAGACAACCTCTCATTAGTATGCTATGGGAGAATCTCTCTCTCTCTTTCTCTCTCTCTCTCTCTCTCTCTCTCTCTCTCTCTCTCTCTGTCTCTTTAGTTTCAGAGTTCGAGTGAATTGACATTTGGGATTCGAATTGATTTTTGGTTGTTTGCTTTGCTGATTTGCGTTGTGCGGACTTTAGCATTTGCCATTCGCCATTCGCCATTCGCCATTTGGCATTTGGCATTTTCCATTTTCCGCTTGCCATTTGCTACTTGCGTTTTTTCCTGATGCGAATTTGCGAATTTTCCAAATGAAAATCCGTGTGCGAAAAGCGATGTTTGCCAGAGTATTGACACTTGATTTGCATTTATAATGGCGACGTGATTGGAGCATATCCGTTTGCTAGAGCATCCTTGGCCTTGTCTAACAGGTCGCATTCCATATCTCTCTCCTGGCAACCCTCACCCCCCTCTCTTCTATTTGTCTTCTCCTATGCTGTTTTGGGACATATTGTAGAGCCTGGCCGCGGGCTGTTTTCACCATAAAATAATCTTTTTAAGCCGAAAACAAATTACAAATAAGAGCCCCTCTCTGTAATTTGTTCCCATTTTTTGTCGTTTTTTCTCTCTGTGCATTTTGCATAATTTCTTGTTACGAGGGTTGCTCCCAGCGTTGCTTTCTCTTAACAAATTATAATGTATTGGAAATTGACAGAATTATGCAATGAATAGAAAATTATGTAAATTACAGTGCAGTTACATTTAATGGGACGACCTTTTGCCGAGGTCCAAGTGTCGAGCCGTGCCGTGCCGTGCCATGCCGTTTCCTGGCAGGCCGGGTCGTACGACCTGCCAGCCTCAGCCTCAGCCTCATCGTCAAATCGAATTCCCATTTTTATTGGCAGCTCGTAAGATGCTGAAATTTGTGCCTGCCAAAGGAAAGCTTCTCGACAGCTGGAAAAGGTCTGCGAAAGCTAATGTCAGCAGCAGCAATGATAACAGCGGGCAAAGGCCACAAAGAAAAGCCAAGGCAGCAGCTTTAACTGAGTGAAGCAAGAGTTTTAAAGCACTTTCAGGTGTAGATTTTAATTTACGAAATGTTATTGAAAATGAGGAAAACCTACGCAAATTCAAACTCAAACCTCGTGCAATGCCCATTTCGAAACAGCTCAGCAAGAAGCATAAAACTTGAGAGAAATACTCAGATCTTTCTAGTGTGTTAAGCCATAGGGCCTGAAGAGATCTTTGAAGGCGCAAGACTAGTTCCCAACTAACTTAAGCAGCACTGAAAGTATCTTTAATTATACAAGTTCGGTCCGTGCGCTCAGGTGTCAGCCTGTGAACAGTACGTGACAGGTGACGGGCAGCTAGCTCCGGCTACGTCAAGCTTCAGCTGCCGCCTCCTGCCAGAGCGAGAACTAATTAGCATTTGCAGCGACAAACTGCAAACTGCAAACTTTGCCAAGGCAACAGAACTTGAGGGACTTTGAGTGGAGCTAACCCTACCCCTCCACCTGCCCGTACTCTTTGCCGTGGCCAAAATAAGTTGTCATGATATAATTTGGCAGAGTCGCCGTCGATTTATTGAACGGGCTGAGCGAAACGTTTGATGCCCGTAACATGAGCTTCAATATAAATTTCTGTTGGCTTTGGATTTGTGGTGGAGTCGGGGCGAGGCGAGGCGAGGCGATTCCCTCCTCGATCCATGTTCATTTGCATTCGTGACCGAAGTCATGACAGGAGCAGCGAGTCACGCGAATTGCGGATTGCGAATTGCGAACAGCAAATATATTTTAAAGCCCGAATCGAGCTGCTCATAACTCTGTCATGTGTTTTCTTTATGCAGCAGCAGCAGCTGCTGCTTGTGAACTGCTACATCATCATCATCATCACGATAATCATCATCATCGTCTTTGTGTTTGACTTCGTTTCATGCGTCATCATGTGCTGGACTAATGGAAGACAAACATTTATGGGCTGGCTTCAAGAAGTCACGGCTCCGCATTGACCTTAGACCAGTTCGCCTTCAGCTGACCCCTGACCCCGACTCAGCCAGTGCCCCCCGCTCCGCGCCTCATTCAATTACATTTTTGCGCACACTCAGCACTAAAGGGACCTCATAAAGCGTCAAAATTTCAGCAAATGAGCAAAGACCTGCCCATCCCCGCCCCCTGCCTCCTGCCTCCTGCCTCCTGCCCGCCCTACGCTACTCCCACTCCGCTCGGCCGTTTGTTGTCCTTCATTAGAAACGACTCCCGCGGGATATCGAGAATCGATGAGCGCTCCACCACGACCTGCTCGGCCAGCACATCAACGCCATCAAAGCGTTCGCCCCTATTAAGACTGACAGTTCCGTCGAGGCCGCAGCGTCAACATTGCGGCTGCCGCAATTGCCTATGCAATCTGAAGTGTCCTTCATGCTGTGTCCTGTCCCGTGCCCAGTCTGCACTGCCGAACCTGCTGACCGGCACAGAAAGTCCCCAAGGCATAAGCAAGCCAAGCCAAGCCAAGCCAAACACTTGTGCCAGCCGAGCCAACGAAATTCGAACAGGTTTCTAGGTCAGACTTGTCAAATGTCGTTTGTTATATTAGCTCAAAAGTCTCGATGTGAATATTTCTTATAGGGTTATAGATATAGTTTTCACTATGGAATGGGTAAAGTTTAATTCTAGTTTCCTTTTCTTAGGCAACAATGGAAGCTCTAAATCTCTCTGGATTCGGCTCACAAAAGACAGTTTTTGTCTCTCACTCAATTCTACTTACGTTTTTTCGTGGAGCAAATAATCAAATGATGTATTGATGTAATGCACTTCAAGACGGAAAGATGTCAGCCCCGTAGCAAGTGCTGCCTGCCTGCCTACTGCTCCCATGTGCATCACACTCCACAGCGAGGCTGATCAAGTAAGTGAGATATTATATTCTATAATTATTTTTCAGCAAATTTTCAAGTTTTGTTTAAGGGAAATTGCTAAAATATTAAACTTTGTTATTTGATTATTAAGTATATAAATTGTACTCAATCTCTCTATAAAATCAGCTTCAACTCCACTGCAACATGAAACATGAAAGTCCAAGTATAAGCACAACTTAGTCCATACATAAATATTTTGGATCTTTATAAATATCCCAATCACAATCTTTATGTTTCATCTCTCGTCTTATGCATCCACAATTATTCTGTAAAACATTTGCTTACATCTGCCTCAACTCTTCATGGGCATTTTTGAATATTTGCTAATATCCCTCGCCCACAGCCTCCACCCCCTGCCGCCACCTGCTCAGGTCCACCCCAGCTGCTGTTTTCAGCTACCGCCAACAACATGAAATTTGTGACAACTGCTTAAAGTTCTTGCTCGAATTTGCTCACGTTCCGGCCATTGCGGGGATTAACTAATTTCGTCCTGTAATTTCTAGCCAGGCTCAGGAACTTCTTTGAAGACAGCGAAAAGTTGAGCTCAGCTCGCACTTAACTCCTTCGGCGTCGTGGAGTTTTTTCTGCGCTTCGTCACGCCTCAAAGTGCGCATAAAGAAAAAAAAAAGGAAAACGGCAAAGAAGGAAAATTTTTACGATTTTCCTATGCAAATTTTCCTCGTGTTTTTTTTCCGCTTTTTTTTGGGGGTTTTCTCTCCGTTTTTTTTTTGTGACTTTTGCAGGTGGATGATTTTACGATGCATTTTATGGACTGAGAAATGTTTTTCATTTCGAGCTGAGAAATGCAACGAAATGAATTCAGCGAGTGCGATAAATTAGAGCAAAAGTCAATTAGAATTCGTTACAGGAAAACTTGTGCCAGACGAGGGCACACACACATACACACACGCACACCTACACAGATTATCTGCGATAATAACGGAACGAACTTAACCCTAATAAAGTACAAATGGGAGCAATTCTATTTCATTACGCAGCAGCCGGGCGAGTCTAGTGGAGGCGAGCAGCGATAAGGCCTCAGTGAGCCATAAAATATGTCATATTTGTTGGCAAAGTGTTGCAGCACAATTAGCGTAAACGCATTCGGCATGGCAAGGATCTGCCAGGACACTCGCCTCATATGGGACAGATAAGGACGGCTGTAATTAACCCGTTCCCTCGCCCGCTGCAGAGACTTGAATACAGCGTGAAGCCATTTGCGGCACAAGTTTGCACACACACTCACGCACACACACTGTCACACACTCACAGTCGCACGAGAGTGTCCTTTGTGTTTTCTTTTGTGCTGCGCGCTCAAGTCGAGTTAATGCCTTGCAAATTGACACTTGGCTCCAGCTCGAGCTACATGCGCACACGAGTTCATCACAAAGTGATGAATGTGCAACTTCCTGTGTCCAGATCCAGGTCCAGGTCCACGTCCAGGTCCAGATGCCTGCCCTGTCCCGTGTCCATGTCCTGGCCGGGCCGTCCAAATTGGATTGCATAACATTATTTTGCACTTGTCTGGCGTAAATTTGCGCAAGGAAAGGATAATTTATGCGCTCTTCCTTCAAGCGAGTCGCCGAGTTTCCGATACATCCTTTTGATGGACATGCGAGGCAAGTGTCCTGGGACCGCCGACACCTCCACATTCCATTCTCGCCCTGCCAATCGAACCAAATCCAATAAACACAACTCAGCTCAGCTTCTTCTGCTGCGTCATGTGTGTAAAATAATATTTGTGTCTGGCTGCCGCTAATCAAAGTGGATCTGAGAGCCATAGAGCCGTAGAGCCGTAGAGCCGTAGAGCTGTAGAGCTGTTGCTGACCCCTGAACCACACTGAGAGCAACCCATTGATAGGGGGTATACTAATGCTTAGACTCGTATGAGAAACTTTGACAAATGCTGTTAGCCTCAGGTTTTATTTCGCGTGTGTGTGTGTTGGGTTAGGATTTGTAAATGAAACTATATTGAGTCTTGCTTAGATATGTAAAGGGAAGACCTTTGAGTAATGTTGTTGTTAATGCAAACTGAGTTTTGATTGAATGAGTCTTTTATCGATCTTTTGTTCTCCCATTCAATATCCTACTATACATTTATCTCCACTTACTGCTCTCTCTATTGCATAACTGAGATCTCTCACTCTCTTTCTCGACTTCAATTTGTCCATGTCTCATCTATCTATATTTGTAGCTCTGCAATAGCAAACTAATTATAGACTTCTTGACAATTGGATGCTGCAGCCCAGCTCAGACTCCTGGCAGACTCATCTCAGCCACGCACTCACCTCTAAGGCAGGAAAAACTTTGGAAAACAATAAAAACAAGCTTCAATTAACATAAAAAAGCGATTTGTCTTGCCCAAACCTCGAACCAAGATTAATGGAGTTTGCCCTGCGCTGACTTCTCCACTCTCGTGGGAGGCCTCCTGCGCTTGCAGGTGTCAAAGTTTAAATGCTCTCGTTGCGAGCAGGCGGGAGCTGTCTATAATTAATATGCTAATAAAATGTCGCTTGACAGCTGAACACGAACGTTTGACAGCGAACAGCATCGCACTGCTGCCTCCTGCTCCCTGCTCCCTGCTCCCTGCCTCCTGCTCGTTGGCGCCTTTGGAATGCTGTGCAATAAAGTTCTCGGCATATTTGACTGACATTCCGGGCCACATATTGGGGCTGGCTGTAAATCATGATTATCTTTTTATTGCTGACATTTGCGGCCGCTTTATGAACTTTTCTCTTTGTCAATCTACCCCTCGCTCAGCCCGCAGCCCAGTGCTTGAGGGCTCTGTGCGAGGGCTAACAAGATTTGCAACGCTTTTGGGCATTTTTTGCTCTCCTAATGGATGCGACTCGCCCCATCTCCGACTCCTGCTTAGCTGCGAGTGGGTGGCATCGCACTTACGGCTAAGTAGAACGGCCATTGCATACCTTGAGGAGCAGTGCCAAAAGGCATTCCAATCGAATGCCATTCGATGATAAAAATCGTGCCACACGTTAATCCAGTCCAGCAGCAGGACATCCGCTGCTCTCCGCCCGGGCACCCGGCCAAGTTTCGACTGCCGCAGATTAGTCCCTGCGCCAAGTGGACGTCCTGTCGTTCCGCCCGGCTCAAAGTGCCATCCAGCACAGTGCAACATTACAATAATGTGCACTTTTATGGACAGTTAACGGCTGCAGAACCCATAAACGCATTATCCAGCGCACATCAATGGAATGCCAATGCCAATGCCAATGCCAATGCCGATGCCGATGCCGATGCTAATGCCAATGACACTGCCAGAGCCAACCTCACTCGAGGACGTTGTCAAAGGAAACTTAAAGCAGCTGCTTAGTGCATATCTAAAGCGGCTTAATGTGCACTGGAATGGCTTACAATTGAAAGAGTGGCAGAGCCAAGCTGAGCGCAACTTGGCTTCAAGTGTGAAGTGGTACATGAAAATGCAATGAACTTCGTTTATATTTAAATATAAATATATGCAACTCTGCATTCATTTGCACTTATCTATCTTCTATCTATGTGTGGATCTATCCATCTATCTTTCTATCTTCCTATATACATTAACATACATATATACCATCTATC
The DNA here is from genome assembly GCA_035047565.1 of Drosophila mulleri. NCBI lineage: Eukaryota > Metazoa > Arthropoda > Insecta > Diptera > Drosophilidae > Drosophila > Drosophila mulleri. The sequence continues at coordinate 16,462,744 of JAWNPK010000049.1, read as the reverse complement.
ACTAGACACAACATATGTATATATCTCTCATTCTACCTATCTATCTGCCTTTCTATAGAGCTATATATCTCTCTATCTCTGTATAGCTATATATCTAACCATCTCTCTCTAGCCCTATTGATATATATATTCATTATTTATCCATCTGTATCTATCAAAGTAAACATGTCCAAGCTGCAGGCTTCAATCTTTAGATTTTAAATATTTATATTTATTTGTTTGGCTGCGTCGCATAGCCTGGAAAAGTTTCCTCAATAAGGAAATGTTTCTATGGCCAGCCATAAATTTGTGCTAGTTGCTGGGCGAATGGAATCTAATCTGCTCGTATCTAAATGGAACTTGAGTCATGGCCTTCCAAGGACCACAAATCTCGAAGGAAGCAACAGTTAAGCAGCCGAGCTGGAGCTGGAGCTGGAGCTGGAGAGCATCATAAATAAGCATCCGGGACAAAGGCGAAGCATCTAAATTAATTATTTATAGGATAGGAGCCGCAGTGCTGCAATTGAGGCTGAATAATAAAGCGATTTGCGACTCGCAACTAAACATGAATCATGCCCCAGGATAAGCGAGAGAAAAACTGCAAAATATGGCAGCGATAAGAAACGAGTTTAAATTATGAAGGTTCGATGTTAAATGGACTTGCCCAAAGTGGAGCAGCTACTGCGGGCGTTGCTCGATGGGAGTAAATCTAATTTTAAGAGGCGGCACTCCCCTGCTCCCTGCTCCCCTGCTCCCTGCTCCAGGCCGGCTCCTGCCACGGCCAACAATTATATTAATACAGTTACTCGAATTTATGACTTGCTGCCGAGGGTTGCTCGAACTCGCAGCGGAAATGTCACAGAGGGTGGAGAGGTGACCTGCTTGAGCAGAAGGAGCAGGAGAAGGGGGAGGGGCTGCCAAATTGAATTTGCATAATTTTGAAAAGACGACTGCGGCTTCCAAGTGGCTAAGTGCGTTCGTACATATTGACAGGACGAACAGCAGCAGGAGCAGGAGAGTCATGGAAATCATGTTTTTGATTTTGATTATGCAAATTTAAGTGTCGCAACAATGTTGCTCATCGAAGCCGAAAGTTGACGCACAAGAAAACTTTCAGCGCAGCTGAAATCTTTCAGCAATCAGTCCAAGGCGAAGTCTAACATGTTAATTACAGAGCAGGAGCAGGAGATGGAGCAGGAGTTGGCTGAGAGATCGAGCTAATCTAGTCGAAGCTGGCATATAGATTGTGTGTTTAATTGAATGCGCGACTCTTGAGCAGGCAAGCAGAGCCACCCTGCGGCTATTAGAGTGGACCGCACGTTTGTCCACTTCAATTGAGCCGCCACTTGGCGACGGTTTGGTGGACATTCCACACACATACCACTCACCCACTTGCCCACATCCACAGCCCCTTCAGCTGATATTAAGCCATGATTTTCATATAAATTACTTCATTAGCAGAGTCCTTGCTCCACTGGAATTTATGTCTATATGAGTATATATCTTTAGCTCTTCCCCTTCCTCTTTCTCCTCGTATATATGTTTGCTTAAATAGTTCAGCTCAATTGTTGACATCATCGCAATGAAACTTGGAACAGGCAAATGCTTTCAATTTTAGAGAACTCTCTGACCCCCTTTGGGTCAGCAGGAATTCGCATCGGAATTGGGAATTGCTGGCAGCAGAGCTAGCTCAACGATTATATGCAGGAATTATCTTTAAAAGTATTTTATACAAATATATTTGAAGAAACCACACATTTTCTATATTTAATACTTTTCACACTACACGGAAATCTCTGGAGCCTTTGCCCCTTTGTGGAGCATTGTCATGGAGATGCGAATCTGAAAGTTCCATTGAATGCACTGCGAAATTCTTGAAATGAACGAGAGCTGCCGAATCCAACTGCTGCTTGTGAGTTTGTGACGGATTTGCGCAAATATTTCATGCTAGCATTGCCCTCTCACTTGCTCACTTGCTTCCCATCTCCTTCTCTCCAGGGTCTGCCGTTTGCCAGGGCACGTTTTATACGAATTTGAACGGTAATAATCGATCCCAGCGGCACTTTATTTTTTCTTTTTTTAAGAAAATACAAATCCGATTGCAAAGAGCTGTGGCAGAGGCGGAGGCGGAGGCGGAGGCTGAGGCTGAGGCTGAGGAGGGTTGCTTTAAGTTGGGCCTCTTTAAAGCTGTTGGCCTCATACTTGCTATCTATCTGTCCGTCTGTTGTGTTTGTTCTTTATGGCCTCGACTTGTGATTGCATGCAAAGCCGCAAGGATTAAAAACAAATCCACTCAAAATTGAATACGATTAAATTTCGAAATTGACCTCTGGGCTGACCATATATGCAAATGCCTTAACCCTGACTCCTGGCTGCCTCCCTGCTGCTCGCCTGCTCATTTAGCTCGAGCTGTGAAAGTCAGACACACACACACACACACACACACACACACACGCACACTCATGCACACACTCGCAGCAATTTTTCCTTTGTAATTTTAAAATCGAATCTCGTAATGCGTTGCGTCGAGGGTTGTCTCTGGCGTTGCCTTTTTTTGTAGTCATGCAAGAACTTTTCTTGCTGCTTTTTGTGGCATGCTGCGCGAAGGGTTGTCCAGCACTTGAGCTAGGGGTGGTCGGCGTGGCCGTGAGCTGCTCTCAAAACATAATTACGCGCATGTAAACAATAATTTAATTTCACACTAATGCAACAAATTTGTGGGCTGATTGCGGGTTTTGTTTAACACGAGCGGAATGTGGCATGTGGCATGTGGCATGTTGCATGTGGCAGTGTGTTGAAGGTGTTGCCACATTAGCCATTGTCTCTATGATGCGCTCTCTCTCTCTCTCTCTCTCTCTCTGACTCTATCTCTGCTCAGTTATGACAAACGCTGAGATTTATGGGCGGGCAACCCTTTTTCTGTTCTGTTTTCTTTAGTTCGTTTCTGATTGCCTTATGTTCCATCAATAAATTATGTCAGAGGCACATAAATCTTGGCAATCGATAATATGCCGTTATGTGGCATTGCCAGCCAGCTAAATGGAACAGCAGGAGGGGGCGGAGCAGTGTTGGTAAACAAGCTAAACTGCAGGCACATATCATCATTCAAAGAGATCTGATTTTGGCAACTGTTTCCCGAACGAAGTGGGCGTGGCAGTCAATGTTCATGCCAAAGATGAAATTTCAATTGAAAGTCAGCCAACTGTGAGTGTGTGTGTCTGCCACTCACACACACACACCCATACACGCACACATTCACATATGAGTCTCGATAGTTTATCCATCACAATCAGCATCGCTTCTGCTTGAATTAAGCCAAACGAAGGCGGCATCAGAGCGCGCGTCCTGGCCAAACACAGGATGTTCATTAGGTTCGCTGCATTCGCTTATTAAATCTAGATAGCCAGAGACAGAGCCAGCGAGAGAGGAAATGAGGAGAGCAAAGCGAACTTTGATGAATAATACATGAAATGGTTAATCGAAGTGCGCCTGGTGCCGGGATTAAATGATTATCTGAGCATTTAATTCTCAGTCGAAGGGCGACAGCAGATCGAAGTTCCTCTCGTAATTACCCTGACCACTTGCTGTTCGAGCGAACACGAACTAGTTCCGCAGCGGGAACTTTTGCAAAATGATTTACTGTGCCGCATTATTGAACGAAATTTATTTGCCGAAATTAGTGACAACTGTCGACGCTTCGGCCCACTATTTGCGCAATTCATCAGGCCGCAAATTGTGGGCTCCAATTTTTGTGTAACCGGATGCTACACCTCACTCTCCTCACTCTCACACTCCATCTCTCTCTCTCTATTTCTCGCACGCTCGTGGTCTGTCTCTGTCTACTGCTAGCACATCAGCATATGTAAACCAATGAAACGAATGCTTTATTGGCTTAATGGAGCTGACGAGCCGTCGAGGCTAGCCCCCCAGGGGCATTCGAAAGTGTATCGAAATGAAAAAGGACAATTTAATTTAATCTGCCGGATGGACAGCAGCAGAGCTATGCTGCGGCAAAGGATGCGCCCATAATTCACACTTGTGGCCAAAAGCAGCAACCACACACACACACACACACACACGCACACACATAGGCATTCTCCCCCACATATGTACGTATGTGTGCTCGTATTTCCATGCTTAATTTATGGCCACTAATTGCGTCGATGATAAATTTCATTTCGAATTATGACAGCGCCGCTTGCATGCCATTCAAAGAGCAGCCCTCTCTCTGTCTCAGTCTTGCTCTCACTCTCACCCTCTCTCGCTCTCTCGCTCCCTGAAGCCCTCTTTTGCCGCATTCCTCAGCTGTCAAACACTTTATTACACATTCTCGCTGTCAAATGGCATTTTTATTAGCATATTAATTATTGCGACTTGGCGCAACTTCAGCAATTAACTTTGCCACCTGCGAAAGAGACAGCGAGTGCGAGTGCGAGAGAGAGAGGGGAACACTTTTCAGGAAAACGATTCGAAATTCTCATTTATCTTCAGCCAGAGGTGTAAACACAAACAAATCTCCTTTTTATGGTAATTTGGCTGAAGTTACGTTTGCTTTCATTTATATTTGACTTTTCGCTTGTTTATGGGTATTCCCTTGCTGCGTTTTTTCAGGGCTCGTTTGTATTTGTTATCGATAAAATTTAATTTGTTTTTATTTACGAAAAACAACAGGCGAATATAAAAGAAAATCTAATTAAAATTCATTCCCTGCACAGCGCCCCCTCTACCGCAAGGTGGGCGTGGCAGCTCATGTGTTTGTCTGAGCTGAGGGAATAGCCCAAACGCCGAACTCCCGAGCGGGCGGTAAACTCATTTGTATAAACTAATTGAGAGATTTGCGTGCGGCCAGAGCTAACTTCATTTTATGATGTGTCTCTCATTAGCAATTAAAACGAAATACTCAGAGAGAGAGAGAGAGAGAGAGAGAGACACACATGCACATAATGGCACATTAAATTTGTGGCTGATTTGCCAAAAATGCGATTGCATTTGCCTCACTTGACAGGGAGTGAGAGAGTGAGAAGCAGGGAGAGTGAAAGAGAGCGCACAATGCTAAGCTGGAGCTAATTGCAAAATTCAAATAATTCTCTATGAAATTAGCACTAATTATGGCTGCAAATTTAGTATTATTTGTAGGATAATACCAGACATGGATTGGATGAAAGAAACAGAGAGAGAGAGAGAGAAGCTCTGAGGCTGAAAGCTCTAGCAGTCGCTGTATTTGGATTCTGTCTATGGCTATAGTATCTAAACTCTTACTCTGACTTAGAGAGTGTGTACGCATAATTCCAGAGATCTTTTCTACTAACTTAACCACATTATTAGCCACAATCCGACCCACCTTAAGGCGCAAGCTTAAATCACAATTAAGCTGAAAGCCAAATCCTTTCGTGTATCTACTTTAATGGACAAATAGATAATGGAACTTTTGAAATTGTTTTACAGACAGTCTCCACTTCACTGCGCTCCCCTCCCATCCCAGTCTCTGATTTGCTTAATTGCAGGAGCGTCGTCCTTGTTATCTCACTGTGTCCCATACGAGAAGCGGGCCAGTTCAGAGTGTGTGTGGATGTGTGTGTGTGTGGGTGTGTTCGCGCGTGTGTGTGAAGCCGTGGCGAATGGGTTTATTGTAATTTTGTGCTGCAACATTTTGTTAAAATATGACATATTTTATGGCTCAGAGAGCTTTTATCTCTCGTTTGCATTTGCATTTCCCAAAACCGAAAAGCCAAAAGACAAAGAAAACTCACATGTGCGCTAAATGGGTTTAAATGAAATGGAATTGCTCCCATTTGTACTTTATTAGGGTTAGCTCTACTTACGTAACCCAATGTGGCATTACATTACGTCATGAGCGCAGTTAATGAGGCTGGCTGTTTGGTTTGCATACTTCAATTGAATTGGGAATTGTTTTCGTTACGTTACGAGCCATAAGCAAAAATAACTTGAAGTAAAATGTGAGCTAATGAAACGAACAGCAGTTTTTACGTTAAGAACGTAACGTTTAATGGAAAACGTAACGCTACAACGTAACAAACGCAGCATGTGAATATGTTTATACGTTACGTTAAATGTAACAGCGTATAGTTTCAGAGTAAGTAACATTCATGTCGTTACGTTGTATAAAATAACGTAATAAATCATGTCAGTTAAACGTAACGTTTCAACAAATCATACTTGTAATGTTGACTGGCATAACGTAACATTATGAGCACATCATTTGACGTTACGTTATGCAACGTTTCCAAAATATCAACATACGTTACGTTCACTAGAATTACGTAACGTAACGAGTGTGTGAGCGAGCGCGTGTTACAAAGCGTACAGTGAAATGAAACTCTGCTTTGCGCTGTTGGCAAACTTTGTCTGATTGATTTGAGGCTTTTGAGGCTGGTTTTTTGGCTCGACGGGGAACATTTGGAAATTGCGAAATATGCGCGGAATTTGCGGTACTCGTGGTACCAAAAATCCTTTTAGTTGCCTCCTCTGTGGCGTCTTTTTGTGTGTCGATGTGCCCGATGGAAAAACTCGAAATATGCTTCATTGCTTTTTGTGCGTTTGTCTGCGATTGTCTTTGCGACCCTTTGAGCGCTGCTTTTGTCGAACGCTGGAAGCGTGTGTGTGTGGGGCGAGAAGGGGGCCCGATGCAGGTGAATCTCGGCAAAAGTATCTCTCGATAAATTAAATCAAATTTTTTACATTTTTGTGCATGTTTAACGCGTGCAAGGAGTGAGGGCAACAAATTCTCTCTCGCTCTCTATATAAAACACAAGGTTACGAGAGCTTGAAAGAGAGATTGATGATTGAGCAGCTGAAGCTAAGAAGTGCATCCCTTCTCTCTTTCATGTGCTCAATTAGTATACCCTGCAAAGTGTGCGGAGCAAGGCGAGGTAGACCCCATGAAGTCGAGCTAACCTTTTCGTATAGCAATTTCTTTCTTTCTCTCTCTCTCTCTCTCCTTTACTTTAGTTTCCTTTTCTCCATCTCCAACTCTTCTTCCATTCATAGTCTTAATCTAGCCATATCCTTTCAGCATAATTCCTTATCAACTTTCATCTCAATTGTAGTTTCGGGCTTTCTCTAATCAAATAATCTGTTCACACTTGGCATTAAGCGCCTTCGTCTTAAGCAGTCTTCCGGCTGCGCCGCTGGCTGATTATCCCCAGAGCGTTGGCTTTCATGTGTGTCATCGGAAATTGGTCTGGCAATGTCTTAACCCGTTCCCCCTCCGTGCGCCGCGCGCAGTGCTAACACGCCTCGTGATTGCCGTAGCACGCGCTGCAGGAATAACCCCGCTCGGTCTATAAGTCGTATCGGGCCATGTCATCGCTCAAATAAATGTGAAAATGCTAATTTAACCCTTTTTATTATTCATAGTCTTACACTTGGGCGAGCGCCGAATCTTGTAGTTGCGACGCTATCATCATGGATGATAAATTTCCGACTCGACGTCGATTTGCATTTCTTGAGAGACGAAGCCGTTCTCTGGGGGCCTCAGCCCGGCCAATCCCAGCCCAGGCTAGAGCAACTCATCTCGTGACACTGTTGCAGTCTTGCCTATTAAGACATTTGTCAACTTAATGCCCAGCTATTTAGTGAAGTTATTAAAGTGCGGCTCAAGGAATCGTCTAATGAAATTGCATCGTTTTTCTTTCTTCGTTTGCCAACAGTTCGTTCCGCTCAGCCGTAGGCGACGGCCCCAACCCTCCGGATTCACATATTCCTAATAGCGACGCACACGCCCTCAACACGTGCCACGTTTGCACCACGAAATTTCTGCCAATTTTTGCCTCGAATTTCATGTGAATTAGTTGTGAATCAAACGAATCAAACGAATGCCACGGCGACGCGTGTCAATCAAACGTGAATCTATTGTGAATAATTTACTTATGACATTTGCCAGTATTTGACATATTTTATTCAATTTCACGGCTCTTTTTTTACGGCCACAATGTGTGGCCTACAGAGAGAATTCTATATGGCTATAAATATAACTGATTGATTGATTGACTGACTGGCTGATTGCAGATAGAAAGGAGGTGTTGCTGTTGTGTGCGTACTTCCCTAATAATCACATTCATACGCAACTCAAGCTAGCATTTATTGCCTTTCTATGCAGTTCTCACGTCTAATATAAACATATTCCAATCTGTTGCTTGGCGATACTTTAAATAAACATAAGCATTTCAAGTACTTATTGCTCTTCCCACTTTTAGCAACTTCTCTCTCCCCTCTCTCCCTCTCTCTCTCTCTCTCTCTCTCTCTCTCTCTCTCTCTCTCCAATTTTTTGCATTTCCTTAATTTCCAATCGTTTGTCGCTAAAATCAATATTAATTGCGCTCTAAATCAAATCTCCTGGCTTCACTTTAAGATCTTGTTCCACTTCATTTGTCGGCGATGCGGCAAGTTCTCAATGCCAACAAGGATTGCCCATTAAAAATGTTAATTAGTTGCGCAAACAGTGAGCATCGCCGATTGCAGCAGCATCAGTCAAGCAGCTGGAGGCAGGCAGGGGCGGGGAGAGGGGCAGCCCAAGGCATTTGCAACAGGAGCCGTGGCATCCACTCGGACATGGGCAACGACTTTGCCGACATCGCGTGTATGCAAATTGAATTGGCTGTTGCTGTTGCAGATGCGGTTGCTACTGTTGCTGTTGCTGTTGTTGTTGCTGTTGCTGTTGCTGTTTCTGAGGTGTCTCCAATTGAATGGCAATTAAGATAAATGTTCGCAGCATGTCCGCACTTAAGGCTGAATGCCGAATGGCGAATGCCGAATGCCGAATGCCAGGCAGACAGCTTGACGCGTTGCTCTTAAAGAGCGAACAGCGAAAGTGAGTCTGCAAATAATTATTAACTAATTTCTTTGACACTTTGAACTTTAAGCAGGGCGAGCAACTCAGCTGAGTCCCTTCCTGCCGCTGGTCAGAGGCAATTCGCAATGCGCGTCACGTTTGCGACGGCGTCTGAGCCAAAATCGATACGAGGGGAGTCTGTAAACTGCCCGCCCACCACCTGCCTCCACGCCCACATGTCCAAGGTGCATTGAACCAAAGGCCGAATAGTGGAACTCTTTTATTTTCGCCCCGCCCCAAATGACATCCATTAATTTTGTGAAGATATTTGGCAAAGCGTTGCAAAATTTTTATAATTTTAAGACTTTTGATAAATCACAGCGTTCGCAGCTCGAGCGCATCATTTGTCAGCAGCAAGTGCATATATATGTACATATATGTATGTAAGTGTATATATATTGGAATCCAAGCACACATCATCCCCAAAACTATGCACCCACTCACACACACACACACTCACACACACACACACACTAGTCAGCTCTACATATGTCACTTGGCACTTTCGTCATGGCGTAACATAATAAATGACATGTTTTTGCTTGGAGGGCCAAGTTGAGTTATGATTCTGAAGACTATGTCCATTCCCCACTCCGCACTCCCCATTCCTCGCTCCCCAGAGAGCGATATAACGCCCTGCTAATATGCCAAGACACGCTCAGAAACCCTTTGGTCAACTCGATTAGCTGCTTCTTCCATTTCTTTTGAGGGAGATAAACATAATCAAAATTTGGCATATTTTGATTGGCGTGAGTTATAAATGAAGCGAATTTCAGAAACTTGTTCAGCTCAGGGAAATATGCAGATATAGCTAAGCTAGATTGGGCAAAATATAGTTGGGGGAAGATACTAAATAGAGGGTCTAGGAGAGGCTGAGGGAAATCGAAAACTATGAGAAAGAGAATGCATAGCAGAAGCATTATTCAAATGTAGAATACTTAAACAGAGTTCAGGAACTAGTTCACTATGAAAACCATAGAAGTATGAACTAGAGAAATGAAACTATAAAAGGCAAACTGGTGTATTTCTGAAGTTCTCTTCAGCCTAGATCAAGAGATAAGTTCAAGCTAACATATGCCAGAAGAACTACCCTCGATGTGAACTGGAGATGATATAGAGCTGTCTGGCGGCATGCGGAACAAGTGCATGTCAGATAATTTGCAACCTGCTTCTAATTGTGCTGACAATTTTTATGGCTGTCATATAAAATATTGGAAAATTATGCAGAAATAATGCGTGTGGCAAGAGTTTTCCAGCTGCTGCCAGCTGGAGTAGCTGCCGCTACAGCGAAGTAGCTTTTATCGAAAAAAATTAGAGCGTGAAATAAAGCAGGGAGGCTCAATTTATTGGCAACAATAAATCATAGGCTGGCCTTGAGCAGCAGGAGGGTAGGCCCACGGACTCATATACGGCGATGCTTGACTACGGCCGGAGTATGTGCTCCAGGCCTTGCTTAAAGCCGGCATTTCCTGCTGCAGTAAAGACAGATATATATGTATATTAATAAAATATGCTCGTGTATCAAAGTTTGCTTCACTCAGGTTTTGTTTCATTCATAAAATCAAATCCGAAGGAGCCGCCAGCCCTGTTTAAAATGTGCGGCACGTGCAGCGTCTCGCTATTTGCTATGGAAGTTGATAGCATCTCGAAGCAGAAACAAAAACAACGAAATGAAATGAAACTGTATATAAGGAATCATAAATGAAACAGAATTTGAGATACAAATTAGGAGAAACACACGAAAAAGTGATGACAAAAGGTGCGGGCGTATCGCGCACTCAATTGAAATCTCCCGAAAAGTGAATGAAAACTTTTTGTGTTTGTTTTCAGAGCGCGTGCTGAGAGGAGATTGAAATCGTCTCTGGCCACGTCGACTCGTTAATTGTCGCGCTCCCAAATGCCGTGGCAAGGGAGATGGCTTCATTCATGAGAAATTCGTCGTCAGGCAGGTAGTCTAGCCATCAGATCTATAAAATCACCTCTTGGAATCAATGTCAACTTCAGTGGCAGCGGAAATCGTCTATTGAGGAAATTCTTATCAATAAGAACTATCAGATGAGAGGTTGATAGGAAAAACGGATATTCCAGAGTCGACTGGAAGAAAGAAAGAAAGTTTACCTAGAAAGAGAAGTGGACTGCATTTGAGCATAGAGAGCTCTTTAGAGTCCTGCCATGTCACAATCTCTTGAGCACAGGCTCTCTAGAGATCATAGATTGATCTATCCAAATTGCTCGATATATCTGTGGATTATACATGTTATTCTGGAATTATACCAGGCTCTATCAAGGAATATATATAATCAGAAACATCTTACCCACATCAGCTGATCCCACTTCGGGCTCAGCTCAATCCGAATCTCTGACTCACTTCTGGCATGAGTCCGCTATAATTCCATAGTTTCTCTCCCGCGTAATCGCCTAGCTCCATTTCAATAGTTGGCCACGTTTGGCGCAAAGTGCGTTGCAGTGCATTGGGGCGGCTGGGCGGCTGAAAGTTGCCATAAATTAAAATAGAATTCCAGGTATGATCGGTGGGCAGCCTTATAAGCAGATCGCCGTGGCCGACGGCCATTTAGGGCGCCTTGGCCGCGACTCCGACACAGACGCAGCGACTAAATCTGGCGTCCCAGTGATGGACACGTGCCACAGCCGCAGCGGCAGCCGCACAGACGCACAACCGCAGCTCTATAATTTGAATTTAAATTTCCTTTTTTAATTGCATTCAATTAGCGATCGACTCGAACTGCATTTGGCGTGCCCACAGATCCGCTGCCAATCAGCCGGCAAAGGAGCGCGCGCTAATAAACTGTCATAAGGTCTGTCAATTGGCATTAGCCGTGTATCTGTATCTGTATCTGTATCTGTATCTGTATCTGTATCTGTATCTGTATCTGTATCTGTATCTGTATCTGTATCTGTATCTGTATCTGTATCTGTATCTGTATCTGTATCTGTATCTGTATCTGTATCTGTATCTGTATCTGTATCTGTATCTGTATCTGTATCTGTATCTGTATCTGTATCTGTATCTGTATCTGTATCTGTATCTGTATCTGTATCTGTATCTGTATCTGTATCTGTATCTGTATCTGTATCTGTATCTGTATCTGTATCTGTATCTGTATCTGTATCTGTATCTGTATCTGTATCTGTATCTGTATCTGTATCTGTATCTGTATCTGTATCTGTATCTGTATCTGTATCTGTATCTGTATCTGTATCTGTATCTGTATCTGTATCTGTATCTGTATCTGTATCTGTATCTGTATCTGTATCTGTATCTGTATCTGTATCTGTATCTGTATCTGTATCTGTATCTGTATCTGTATCTGTATCTGTATCTGTATCTGTATCTGTATCTGTATCTGTATCTGTATCTGTATCTGTATCTGTATCTGTATCTGTATCTGTATCTGTATCTGTATCTGTATCTGTATCTGTATCTGTATCTGTATCTGTATCTGTATCTGTATCTGTATCTGTATCTGTATCTGTATCTGTATCTGTATCTGTATCTGTATCTGTATCTGTATCTGTATCTGTATCTGTATCTGTATCTGTATCTGTATCTGTATCTGTATCTGTATCTGTATCTGTATCTGTATCTGTATCTGTATCTGTATCTGTATCTGTATCTGTATCTGTATCTGTATCTGTATCTGTATCTGTATCTGTATCTGTATCTGTATCTGTATCTGTATCTGTATCTGTATCTGTATCTGTATCTGTATCTGTATCTGTATCTGTATCTGTATCTGTATCTGTATCTGTATCTGTATCTGTATCTGTATCTGTATCTGTATCTGTATCTGTATCTGTATCTGTATCTGTATCTGTATCTGTATCTGTATCTGTATCTGTATCTGTATCTGTATCTGTATCTGTATCTGTATCTGTATCTGTATCTGTATCTGTATCTGTATCTGTATCTGTATCTGTATCTGTATCTGTATCTGTATCTGTATCTGTATCGCTATCTTTTGATGCATGTATCTGTATCTTCTGCTGCGTCTCTATCTGTATCTGTGTCTGCTTCTGTTCTTGTTATTAACTTGACTTGGTCGCCGTGGGCTGTATCATTCTATTGACCATTTATGGCGCGGAGCATGTTTTTGCCTTTGGTCGTGTAATGTGACTAATTGGAACTGCAGCAACTGGAATTGTTGCTCATTGTTCAACATAATTACCCAGCACTTGCCCACAACAAGTTCTCTCTTCTCATCTGACATTGACTTTGATGTTGTCATCGCACAGAACTGCATCACAAATGAGCCTCAATTTTAATCAACTTGGATATTCAGCGGGACTCTGTTCGTGGCGCAGTCGCCTTTCCTTGCGACTCGCTCAGGTAGCAGGCATAGGCAGGTGTCTGTTGCCTTGGCTGACATTTTATGGAATTTATGACAATATTTTACACTCCCGACCTTTCCGCAGAATCATCGAATAACTGTACGCATTGTACTTACACGCCAGCAGCACAGCGTGATATGATTGTCTGCCTCTTCTCTTCAGCTAACCTCATATTAACTGTCATAATATTAACAATGCAACTCTATTACAATCATTGGAATCTTTATGAGCTGCAAAAAATGCATGAGAAACATGGATATTGAGCACTTGCTTAGGCGCCACCTTTAAGATATTGCCAGACCGATTAAGATCAAATGGGTAATGCACTAGGAAATAATTGGGAGAGAGACATTTGAGTAAACTGTATATTATATTTGAAGATAACGAAATCTATACTATCAACTATAAAGATATGATGGGCCTATGTTTTCTATTTCTTATATAATTTATGTTCTAGCTCCTTTAGAACTTTTAAGCTGTATCAGCTTTGAAACCACTCTCCTGCGTGTCGTTTCAATATGTTTGAAATTCGTTTCAAATTAAGCATTTGAATAATTTTGTTGTTCATTCTTTTTGGGCCGAAAGCCTTTGAAATATGTAAGCAGTTGTTGGCTGTTGCCAGAGCTAGAGCCAGAGCCACAGCCAGAGCCGGAGCAAAGCCTTACCGGACTCAGCTGTGGCTGAGTTACGGCCAAATTGCGTGCCAAATGGAGGCGGCTTTCCTTTACGCCTTTGCCTTCGCCTTTGCTTTTGTCGTTTGGCCACACACACTCGCACACACTTGCACACGCACACCCTCAGTTTATGGATCCGGGGGCAATTGCGAAAATGAAGTGTACTATGGAGGGCAGCTCCTTTGTCAACAATTTAAATGCATTTTTATTGAGATTCATATCGCGGCAGCGCAGCCTGTGCGAGAATTGAATGCGCATTTGAATTGACTTCAAATTCCTTAAATTATTGCCAACCTCCCTCCGACCCATGGCGCACATATGCCAGTCCCCCAATTCCCATTTCCATTCCAATTCCGATTCCGATTCCAGTTGCCGATTCCACGGCTCGAGTTTAAAATCGTTTTGGCAACTCGCACGTTTTATGCGAATTTGAACGGTAATAATCGATCCCTGCGGCATTTTAAAAAACAAATCCGGGTGGCTCCAAAGGGAAGCTGCTGGCTGAGGCTGTCTTTGAGTTATTGCACTTGGCTTAGTTTACAACACACACACACACACACACACACTTACATACTCGCACACTCATGTGGCACAGGCCAAGTTTTATGCTTTTCTTATCGCAATTTGATTTGGCAGCTCAATTGCAGTAAATTAAAAAGTGCAAACAAAACACTTTGATAAGCATGTCCCAAAGTTTATGGCGCGCTTTAAAGTCGAACGGCAAACGCAACGGAGGTAGTTAATTAGAAAGAGATGGCTGATATGCCTTAGCGTGCAGCAAGAGTAAATAAGAGAGGGAGAGATGGCAGAGATATTGGCAGAAAAATGGAAGAAGCTTAAGACTGGCCGTAAGACTTTGGCAAAATATATTTTTATGGACTACATTTAGAGGATGCATTTGATCCCTTTCTCTCTCTCTCTTTCTCTCGTTTCTCTCATTTTACACATCTTGCCCTCTCTCACTCTATCATTCTTCCTGTCTCTCTTTCTGTCCGCTTCAGACCTTTAGTCCTCTCCATCCCGCTTTCTCTCCGTGTACTCTTCAGCTAATTACACTGGCCATCCATATGCTTACAGATATATTCCTATGTACTTTCGGCAATCAGTCTTCATTTCAACGAATCTATTATCAAAATATTTGTCTAGGTAATTAGTGCGCACTCCAAACGCACTCCGCACAATGAGTCAAGTCAGAGCTAATGAATGCTCGACGACAGGACGTTCCTCTCTCTCTCTTTCTCAGCACTTCCTCATCGCGTTTCGCATGCAAATTTCGCTTTGTTCACATATTCGACATCCCTCGACTGGCAACCCTGCCCTGCCGTTGCCATCCGTCCACCCTGTCAGCGCTGTCAACCCTTTTCCCTGTTTCGGCTGGTACAAATTAAGG